>CM052815.1:20642231-20962585 GCA_028533885.1 Nasua narica
TCTTGAAAGAAGTTGCTGTGGCTGATGTCAAAGAGGTTACTGCCTATGTTCTCTAGGATTTTGATAGATTCCTGCCTCACATTGAGGTCTTTTATCCATTTCAAGTTTATCTTTGTGAATAGCATAAGAGAATGGTAGTTTCATTCTTCTACATATAGCTGTCCAATTTTCCCAGCACCATTTATTGAAGAGACTGTCTTTTTTCCACTGGATATTTTTTCCTGCTTTGTCGAAGATTATTTGACCATAGAGTTGAAGGTCCTTATCTGGACTCTCTACTCTGTTCCATTGATCTATGTGTCTGTTTTTGTGCCAGTACCATGCTGTCTTGCTGGTCACAGCTTCATAGTAAAGCTTGAAATCAGGCAATGTGATGTCCCCAGCTTTGTTTTTCTTTTTCAATGTTTCCTTAGCGATTCAGGGTCTTTTCTGGTTTCATTCAAATTTTAGGATTGTTTGTTCCAGCACTTTGAAAAATGCTGGTGGAATTTTGATCAGGATGGCATTGAAAGTATAGATTGCTTTGGGCAATATAGACATTTTAACCATGTTTATTCTTCTTATCCATGAGCATGGAATGCTTTTCCACCTTTTTATGTCTTCTTCAATTTCTTTTATGAGTGTTCTGTAGTTCCTTGAGTACAGATCCTTTACCTCTTTGGTTAGGTTTATTCCAAGGTATCTTATGGTTCTTGGTGGTATAGTAAATGGAACTGATTCTCTAATTTCCCTTTCTATATTTTCATTGTTAATGTATAGGAAAGCAATTGATTTCTGTGCATTGATATTGTATTCTGCCACATTACGGAATTGCTGTATGAGTTCTAATAGTTTGGGGGTGGAGTCTTTGGGTTTTTCATATAAAGTATATCATGTGCAAACAGAGAGAGTTAGATTTCTTCTTTGCCAATTTGAATACCTTTTATTTCTTTTTGTTGCCTGATTACTGTTGCTAGGACTTCTAGTACTATGTTGAACAACAGTGGAGAGAGTGGGCATCCTTGTTGTGTTCCTGATCTCAGTGGGAAGTCTGTCAGCTTTTCCCCATTGAGAATGATATTTGCTGTGGGTTTTTCATGATGGATTTTATGAAGTTGAGGAATGTTCCCTTTATCCCTATATGTTGAAGAGTTTTAATTAAGAACAAATGCTGAATTTTGTCAAATGCTTTTTCTGCATCAATTGAGAGGACCATGTGGTTTTTCTCTCTTTTATTGATTTGTTCTATCACATTGATTGATGTGTGAATGTTGAGCCACCCTTGCATCCCAGGAATAAACCCCACCTGGTCATGGTGGGATAATCTTTTTAATGTACTATTGGATCCTATTAGCTAGGATCTTGTTGAGAATTTTGGCATCCATATTCATCAGGGATATTGGTCTGAAATTCTCCTTTTTGATGAGCTCTTTGCCTGGTTTGGGGATCAAGGTAATGCTGGCCTTGTAGAATGAGTCTGGAAGTTTTCCTTCTGTTTCTATTTTGTGAAACAGCTTCAGGAGAATGGGTATTACTTCTTCTTTGAATGTTTAGTAGAATTCCCCAGGGAATCTGTCATGTCCTGGGCTCTTGTCTTGGGAGAAGATATTCACAAATGACACTATAGACAAAGGGCTGATATCCAATATCTATAAAGAACTTCTCAAACCCAACACCCAAAAAACAGATAATCACATAAAAAAATGGGCAGAAGATATGAACTTCTTCAAAGAAGACATACAAATTGCTAACAGACATGAAAAAATGTTCATCATCTTTAGCCATCAGGGAAATTCAAATCAAAACCACATTGAGATACTACTTTATACCAGTTAGAACGGCCAAAATCAACAGGACAGTAAACAACAAGTGTTGGAGAGGATGTGGAGAAAGGGGGACCTCCTTACACTGTTGGTGGCAATGCAAGATGGTGCAACCGTTTGGAAAATAGTGTGGAGATTCCTCAAGAAATTAAAAATAGAGCTACCTATGACCCTGTAATTGCACTACTGGGTATTTACCCCAAAGAAGCATATGCAGTACAAAGAAGGGCCACATGTACCCCAATGTTCATAGCAGCAATGGCCACAATCGCCAAACTGTGGGAAGAGCCAAGATGTCCCTCAACAAATGAATGGATAAAGAAGATATGGTCCATATATACAATGGAATATTACGCCTCCATCAGAAAGGATCAATACCCAACTTTTGTATTAACATGGATGGAACTGGAGGAGATTATGCTGAGTGAAATAAGTCAAGTAGAGAAAGTCAATTATCATATGGTTTCACTTGTGGAGCATAAGGAATAACATGGAGGACATTAGAAGGAAAGGAAAAGTGAATTGGGGTAAATTGGAGGGGAAACAAAGCATGAGAGACTATGGACTATGAGAAACAAATTGAGGGTTTTGGAAGGTAAGGGGGTGGAGGGATGGGTGAGCCTGGTGGTGGGTATTAAGGAGAGCACATGTTGCATGGAGCACTGGGCGTGGTGTATAAACAATGGATCTTAGAACACTGAAAAAATAAAATTAAATTAAAAAAAAAGAGAACTGAAAAACTTCAGAGCTATGGGAATACAGCACATAGAATCCATGGCTTTTATCCCATGATTCTTTAGTCTTTCAAAGTTAAATTTTTTTAATTTTATTTTGTCTTATTCTGTTTTTTAAAATTTTTTCCTCTTTCCTATTTTAATGTTTTTTAACTATTTTATCTTATCAGTACCTTTTTAAAAATCTTTTAAAATTTTCATTGTTACAGTCATATTCTATCCCTTCACTGTACTTAATTTAATTTTATTTTTTTTTATACTTATAGCTTTTATTTCTTTAAAATTTTGGGATATAGTTTCTTTTAAGAAATCAAAATATACCCTAAATCTAGCACATGGCTTTGTTCTAGTCTCCAGCCTGATCACATTCTTTCCTCTTTTTTTTTTTTTCTTTTTTCAAACAACTTCTTATCAATTCCTTTTTTAGAATCTTTTTAATTTTTCATCTTTATAGTCATATTCCATCACCTCATCATGTTTACCCTTATTTTTATACATATATAAGTTTTTCTTTCTTTAAAATTTTTGGAGGCAGTTTCTTCTAACAGACCAAAATACACCCAAAATCAAGTGTGTGGCTCTGTTCTAGTCAACATGCATGCATGCATGCATGTGTGTGTGTGTATAAAACTATTTTTTCTCCTTTCTTCTTCCCCTGGTTTTGGGTCTCTTTAGATTTGGTTAGTGTATATTTTCTGGGGTCATTGCTACCCTGTTAGCAGTTTGTTCTTTCATTCATCTATTATTATCTGGAGAAAATGACAAGGTGGAAAAACTCACCTCAAAAAAAAAAAAAGAACAAGAGGCAGTACTGATGGCTAGGGACCTAATCAATATAGACATTAGTAAGATGTCAGAACTAGAGTTAAGAATGAATATTATTAAGGTGCTACTGGGCTTGGAAAAAGCATGGAAGATACTAGAGAAATCCTTTCTGGAGAAATAAAAGAACTAAAATGTAACCAAGTTGAAATCAAAAAAGCTATTAGAGGTGCAATAAAAAATAGAGGCTCTTACTGCTAAGATAAATGAGGCAGAAGAGAGAATTAGTGATATAGAAGGCCAAATGATGGAGAATAAAGTAACTGAGAAAAAGAGAGACAAACAACTACTGGACCACGAGGGGAGAATTTGAGAGATAAGTGATACCGTAAGACAAAACTATATTAGAATAATTAGGATCCCAGAAGACGAAAGAGAGAGAGGGGCAGAAGGCATAGTAGATCAAATTATAGCAGAGAATTTCCCTAATTTGGTGAAGGGAACAAGCATCAAAATCCAGGAGGCACAGAGAACCCCCTCAAAATCAATAAAAATAGGTCCACACCCCATCATCTAATAATAAAACTGACAAGTCTCAGTGGCAAAGAGAAAACTCTGAAAGTAGCTCTGGACAAGAGGTATGTAACCTACAATGGTAGAAATATTAGATTGGCAGCAGACCTATCCACAAAGACCTGGCAGCCAAGAAAGGACTGGCATGATATATTCAAAGCACTAAATGAGAAAAATATGTAGCCAAGAATACTATATCCAGCTAGGCTGTCATTGAAAAAAAGGAGAGATAAAAAGCTTCTAGGACAAACACACACACAAAAAAGAATTTGCAAACACCAAACCAGCCCTACAGTAAATACTGAAAGTGGTCCTCTAAGCAAAGAGAAAGCCTAAAAGTAACAGACCAGAAAGGAACAGAGACAATATATAGTAACAGTCACCTTACAGGCAAAAAATGGCACTTAATTCATCTTTCAATAGTTACCCTGAATGTAAATGGGCTAAATGCCAAAAGACACAGGGTATCAGAATGGATAAAAAAACAAGATATTGATATGCTACTGGAAGAAAGTTATTTTAGACCCAAAGACACCTTCAACTTAAATGAGGGGATGGAAAATAATTTACCATGCTAAGGGACATCAAAAGAAAGCTGGGGTGGCAATCCTTATATCAGATAAATTAGATTTTAAGCCAAAGACTATAATAAGAGATGAGGAAGGGCACCATATCATACTTAAAGGGTCTGTCCAACAAGAAGATCTAACAATTTTAAATATCTATGCCCCTAACATGGGAGAAGCCAATTATATAAACTAATTAATAACAAAATCAAAGGAACACATCAACAATAATACAATAATAGTAGGGGACTTTAACATCCTCCTCACTGAAATGGTCAGATCATCTAAGCAAAAGAACAAGGAAATAAAGGCTTTAAATGACATGCTGGACCAGATGGACATCACAGATATATTGAGAACATTCCATCCCAAAAGAACAGAATACACAATTTTCTCTCATGCATATGGTACATTCTCCAGAATAGATCACATCCTGGGTCACAAATTAGGTCTCAACTGATACCAAAAGAATGGGATCATTCCTTGCATATTTTCAGACACAATGCTTTGAAACTAGAACTCAATCACAAGAGGAAAGTTGGAAAGAACTCAGATACATGGAGGCTAAAGAGCATCCTACTAAAAAATGAATGGGTCAACCAGGAAATTAAAGAAAATTTTAAAAATTCATGAAAACAAATGAAAATGAAAACACAACTGTTCAAAATCTTTGGGACACAGCAAAGGCAGTCCTAAGAGGAAAGTATAAAGCAATATAAGCCTTTCTCAAGAAATAAGAAAGGTCTCAAGCACACAACCTAACCCTACACCTAAAGGAGCTGGAGAAAGAAGAGCAAAGAAAGCCTAAACCCAGCAGGAGAAGAGAAATAGTAAAGATCAGAGCAGAAATAAATGAAATAGAAGTGAAAAGAACAGTAGAACAAATCAACGAAACTAGGAGCTGGTTCTTTGAAAGGCTTAATAAGATTGATAAACCCCTGGTCAGACTTATCAAAAAATAAAAGAGGAAAGACCCAAATTAATAAAATCATGAATGAAAGAGGAGCGATCACAACCAACACCAAAGAAATACAAACAATTATAACATATTATGATCAATTATACACCAGCAAATTTTGACAATCTGGAAGAAATGGATGCATTCCCGGAGACATATAAACTACCAATTCTGAACCAGGAAGAAATAGAAAACTTGAACGGACCCATAACCAGTAAGAAGATTGAAGCAGTCATCAAAAAATCTCCCAACAAACAAAAGCCCAGGGCCAGACAGCTTCACAGGGGAATTCTACCAAACATTTAAAGAAGACTTAATATCTATTTTCCTGAAACTTCCAAAAAATAGAAATGGAAGGAAAACTTCCAAACTCATTTTAAGAAGCCAGCATTACCTTGATCCCAAAACCAGACAAAGACCCCATCAAAAACGAGAATTGCAGACCAATATCCTTGATGAACACGGATGCAAAAATTCTCACCAAAATACTAGCCAATAGAATCCAACAGTATATTAAAAGGATTATTCACCACAACCAAGTGGGATTTATTCCTGGGCTGCAAGGTTGGTTCAACATCCGCAAATCAATCAGTGTGATACAATACATTAATAAAAAAAAGCAAGAACCATGTGATACTCTCAAATGCTGAGAAGCATTTGACAAAATACAGCATCCTTTCTTGATCAAAACTCTTCACGCCTAGGGATAAAGGGTACATAACTCAATATCATAAAAGCCATCTATGAAACATCTTCAGCAAATATCATTCTCAATGGGGAAAAGCTCTCAGGTTTTTTCCCTGTTTTTCAACAAACAGTGTTGGGGAAGGAAAATTGGACAGCCATATGCAGAAGAATGAAACTGGACCATTTTCTTACACCACAAAAACAGACTCAAAATGGATGAAAACCTCAATGTGAGACAGTAATCCATCAAAATCCTTGAGGAGAACACAGGCAGCAACCTCTTCAACCTCAGCAGTAGCAACTTCTTCCTAGAAATATCACCAAAGGCAAGGGAAGCAAGGGCAAAAATGAACTATTGGGACTTTATCAAGATCAAAAGCTTTTGCCCAGCAAAGGAAACAGGCAACAAAACCAAAAGTCAACCGACAGAATGGGAGAAGATATTTGCAAATGACATATCGGATAAAGGGCTAGTATCCAAATTTATAAAGAACTTGTCAAACTCAACACCCAAAGAACAAATGATCCAATCAAGAAATGGACTGAAGACATGAACAGACATTTCTGCAAAGAAGACACCCATATGGCCAACATGAAAAAGTGCTCAACATCACTTGGCATTACGGAAATACAAACAAAACCACAGTGAGATACCACTTCACACCAGTCAAAATGGCTAAAATTAACAAGTTAGGAAACTACGAGTGTTGGGAGGATGCAGAGAAAAGGGAACCCTCCTACACTGTTGGTGGGAATGCAAGCTGGTGCAGCCACTCTGGAAAACAGTATGGAGGTGCCTCAAAAAGTTGAAAATAGAGCTACCCTACTACCCAGCAATGGCATTACTGGGTATTTATGCTGAAGATACAAATGTAGTGATCTGAAGGGGCATGTGCACCCAAATGTTTTTAGCATCAATGTCCACAATAGCCAAACTATGAAATGAACCTAGATGTCCATCAACAGATGAATGGATAAAGAAGATGCTTTTATATATACAATGGAATACTATGCAGGCATCAAAAACCCTGAAATCTTGCCATTTGCAACAACATGGTTGGAACTAGAGGGTATAATGCTAAGTGAAATAAGTCAGTCAGAGAAAGACAATTATCATATGATCTCTCTGATATGAGGAATTTGAGAGGCAGGGCGGGGGGCTGTGGGAGGTAGGGAAGGAAAAAAATGAAACAATATGGGACCAGGGAGGGAGACAAATCATAAGAGACTCTTAATCTCAGGAAACAAACTGAGGGTTGCTGGGGGGTGAGGGAGGGAGGGATAGTGTGGCTGGGTTACGGACATTGGGGAGGGTATGTGCTATGGTGAGTTCTGTGAATTGTGTAAGTCTGATGTTTCACAGGCTTGTACCCCTGAAGCAAATAATACATTATATGTTAATAAAAAAATCTCTTAGAATAAAACATAGGAGGAAAGCTTTAAGACACTGAATGTGGCAATGACTTCTTGAATATGACACTAAAGTCACAGACAACAAAAGAAAAAATAAATAAGTGGGACTACATCAAAGGACACAATCAACAGAGTAGGAAGGCAACCCAAAGAATGGGAGAAAATATTTGCACATTATTTAACTGATAAGGAGTTAAGATGCAGAATATACAAAGAATGCTTACAACTCAACAACAAAGAGACAAACAACCCAAATAAAAATAGGCAGAGGACTGGAAAGAAGAGATTTCTCTAAAGAAGATATACAAATGCCCAATAAGCACATGAAAAGATGCTCAGCATCACTGATCATTAGGGAAATGCAAATCAAAAACACAAAAAGGTGACAGTTTCAATCCATTAGGATGCTATTATTAAAAAAAAAAAGATGACAGGCATTGGCAAGGATATGGAGACATTGCAACTCTGTGCACTGTTGGTGGGAATGCAAAGTGGTTTTACCACCATTGAAAACACTATTGTGGTTCCTCAAAAAATTCAGAATAGAATTATCATATGATCTAGCATTTTTACTTCTGGGCATATACCCCCAAAGAGCTCAAAGCAGAGAATCAAGGACCTATCTATACACCCATGTTCATAGCAACATCATTCACAAGAGTCAAAAGGTGAAAGCAATGTGTCCATGGAGAGATGAACGGATAAACAAAATAGAGCAAATGCTCATACAATGGAATATAGCTCAGCCTTAAAAAAGGAAGGAAATCTTGACACATGCTCCAACATAGATGAACCTTCCGGATATATGGTAAGTGAAGTAAGCAAGTCACAAAACGACAAATACTGTAGGATTCCACAGATGAGGTACCTAGGGTAGTAGTCAAATTCATAGAGCCAGAAAGTAGGATGGTGGTTGCAAAGGGCTGGGGGTAGGGAGGGAAAAATGAATAGCTATTTAATGGGCACAGAGTTTCAGTTTGCACAATGGAAAGAGTCCTGGAGATGGATGGACATGGATGTTGGTGATGGTGGCATAGGACCGTGAATGTGCTTAATGCTGCTGAGTTGTACACTTAACAATGGTGACAATGGTCAGTTGTCTGTTATGTACTTCTTATCACAATTTGAAAAATTACCCAAGTATGCTCCACAGAAAATTAATTCAAGAGGCAGAGGTTAAACAAAAGATCAATGTAAAGTATTTCTACCCAAGTGAGAAAAAATGTTTGTTTTTATTAAAAAGCATTAAAAAAAAGAACACCTTTGAAAATTTACAATATGGCACAAGAAACAAGTGTTCATTATAGAAAATTTAAAAACATAGGCAAACAAAATAAGAAAATACATGAAAGATCTGTGGTTTGCCATCCAAAGGTAACTGTGGCTAACTTTTTGGTATGTCTCCTTTAAATAAGTTTGTGTGTGTGTGTGTGTGTGTGTGTGTGTGTGTATAAAATATACCAATGAGAATTGCTATCTGTGAGTACAGATGCAGCTGAACAATGGGGGGTCCCTCCTACCCTACAAATGAAAGCTGCTTAATCTCCCAACATTTTATTATGAGCATTTTCAAACAAATAAGTTGAAATAATTTCATAGTGAGCACTGTATATCTACCACCCATATTCTTTCATTAACATTTTATGCTTATTTTTTCACATATATATCTATTCTCCCCATCCATCAATCTATCTTATTTTGAAAGTTGCAGGTGCCAATACATATTACTCCAAATACTTCTTTGTGCATATTATTGTTTTGACATATAATTTATATACAATGAGATGTGCAAATCTTAAGTGTACATTCACTGAGGTTTGACAAATGCATAAAGCTATTTAATCCAGACCTGCCAAGCTATAGTTCATGACCATCACCTGAGAAAGTTCCCTCCTGCCCCTTCCCAGTCACCTCTGCCCTCACTCTCTAGAGGCAACACATGCTCGGATTTCTTTCCCCCATAGGTTAGTTTTACCTGTTGTAGAATTTCATGCAAGTGGAATCCGGCTTCTACTCAATATGAGTAATATGTCTTATTCAAGAGCTCAGATAGAGGGGGCGAGGGATAATTTAATTCCTTCTGGTCTCCAGTGATGGCGGGACACTCATTTGATGCTGCCGCCATCCCTGCTGGCACTTGATGTAGCAGCTAGCTGTGCGCGGGACTTACCACTGTCTATGAGATGAATGACAGTGCCAGGCCACCATTCACTGGGGTCAGAGGAAAATGGAAATCACAGGTTAGGTATTTACGAATTATGTGTGGGGAAATAGCGGCTGCTCAATTCTACTGGAGAATATCTACGGAGTGGTCATAATGGCCTTGTGCAGTGATTTTATCATTAATCATACAGTATAAATCTACAACCATTTATTTTATTGTTTGGCAATACTTTAATTTTGCAATAAATTCTTTTTTAAAGATTTTATTTATATGAGAGAGTGTGTGAGAGAGGGCGAGCGAGAGCATGAGCAGGGGGAGGGGCAGCGGGAGAGGGAGAAGCAAACTTTCAGCTGAGCAGGAGGCTGAGAGACTGAGAGGCGGGACTCCATCCCAGGACCCTGGGATCATGACCTGAGCCAAAGGCAGACACTTAACCAACTGAGCCACCCAGGCACCCCTGTAATAAATTCTTTAGGCAATGAAAAGTCATAAATTTTTAACTAAACTGAAAGTGTACATTTAATGAAAAATTAAATACTGAACTTCTGTGTCTCAAGAGAATTGGTGATGATAAGGTGCACAAAATACGTTTGGCATTTACTCTCCACGAAGAGCGTCACAGTGAAATCACCAACCACTTGAGGACCGGAAGATACAAATTCCCTGCTGAAGAAGCCTCAGCATCTACGTAATCATAGGTGGGATTTAAAGAAGAATGTGCCCACACTGAGAGATAAAAGGCGACTCCTCATCTACACTGCACATGCAACATTGCTGAGATGTGCCAGCTGCTCTGAAGTGCAGGAATTTGAACTTCATTCATGATTTTCACGGACCAAGAGTCAAAATCAAAGCCCGACCTCCGGCGTCACACTGAACTTGGAAGGAAGTGTAAATAAGATATGCCCTGCGTTGAACAAAAGCTGCTGGAATCTGGAAGACTCTTCTCCTAACCAAGGATTGCCTTTGAGGTTCACTCCAAAGACTGGACAACCACTGGAACAGCTGGTCTCATAATTTTGAGTATGTAAAGCACTGAGATTCCGGTCCATGAGGACTAATGTAATTTGTGAAAACAGTACGCCCACAATTGGCAAGGAGCTCAAAACTTAACAAGATCTCTTTTCTACTAGATGCATTGTTGGCTAATTGCTCTCAGCCATTAGCTGGAAGAGATACGCGGGGAGAAGGCTTTGGAGGCGCACAGAGAACTAGGTGACTTAATTTTTTCTCACATTTCTCTTTCCTTGGTAGTTAATTAGCAAACATCCCTTTCTCTACCTCTTTGTTGAGGTTGTATCAGCAAATATCTGGTCCAATTTGTGCGAAACTACCTGATTAATTCATAATGCAGATGAGCTTATCAGCTTGCTTCCTTCTTCCTTTGCCCAAGAATGATTAGCAATGAAATATTTCAAACATACAGAAGAATAAGTCAATAAGATCATCTAGCTTTAACAGATGTTAATGCTCCACTGTACATGCTTATTGTAATATTTTTAATAAAGCTCTTCAGTCATCACTGCCCTATTTACAAGAATATTTGGCCTTTTGCTATAACATGTCGTATGAACACATCCTTATATGAAAGTTGGTCAGATTTCTCTGAAGTACTTGCCTAGCTGTCAGCCCCTCGGTCTTTGCTGTTCCAATATGGCCCCCTCTGCAGGGCACGGATGAGCCCAGATGGTGTAGTGGATGCAGTGTGGCTGTGGGGCCATGCAGATCTGATTTCCAATCCCAGCAACCAGCTCAGTAGTGGGTGGATGTCTGTACTACTTTCGCTTTTATGTGACGGGAATACTACTACCTTTAGAGATGTAAGGTGATGTTAGTAAAGCATGGGAAGGGTACCTAGCACAGGGTAAGCGGCTGTTAGCAGCTTGTATATCTGCTGTACGCACCGAGCAGCCCCATTAATCTTGGGTCCACCTCTAACTGAGGTTGTATTTACCAGGAACCAGCCAACCACCATCCAGATAATTAACAACTTCTTATTTGTGGACTAATGGACAGCAACTTTCCACGTGAGCCTGGATTTAGCCAGTAAAATGGTGGTCCCTTTTATCTTCTCTTCCTGTCCCTAGGTGTATCTATTATTTATCATTAAAGCAAATTGCCTTTAAAAGACCATATTGTTTGGGTGCTGGGTGGCTCAGCTGGTTAAGCGACTGCCTTCAGCTCGGGTCATGATCTTGGAGTCCCAGGATCAAGTCCCAAATCAGGCTCACTGCTCAGCGGGGAGTCTGCTTCTCCCTCTGACCCTCCTCCCTCTCATGCTCTCTCTCTCTTTCTTACTCTCTCTCACAAATAAATAAATTAAATATTTAAGAAAATAAAAGACTACATTGTTTAACATAGTGGTGCTCAACCATGACTGAGCCTTAAAATCATCAGGGTGTTTTTTTTTAAAATCATTCTATCTATCTATCTATCTATCTATCTATCTATCTATCTATCCATCCATCCATCCCAAGGCCCCCACCTAAGACATACTGGGAGTCTCTGGGAATGAAATCTTCATCTCCTGGATGAAGTGGAAGGGATTAATGTTCCACTGAGGTGAAGCTGTTATAGACCCAGGGTTGAGAATGACACTGGGTTAACTACTTGAAGTGGTACCTATCTAAAGGGTAGTTGAAATTTTTGGAATAAATCAGGAATTAAAAAAAAATAATAATTTTGCAAGCAAGATGCTGCTATTCCAAGTCTTCTGTTGCAAATTACATCTTCCACAGGAATGAAGCATACACATGGTCCATCCAAGCACAATGTAAATCAAAACACATGTCCACAGTTGGAGCAAAATTCTTAGGACCGTCTAACTGGATTCCATTGGAATGAGTCTGCGTGACACCATGTCAAAGTAATTGTGCACAATTTTCCTAAAGAAAGCTACAAGAAGGATAGCCAAAACACAAAAAACAATTGGAGTTAACTCAACTTTCTAAAAAAAAAAAAAAAAAAGTATAATGCACACACTATATTTTGCAAACAAAAGCACATCAAATGTCAGAAAGTGATATAAGACTGCATCGTTGTCCAGACTTATATTGACCAGTGCTTCCCACATTCACCTTCCCTCCCCTCTTTTCTTTATTCCAAATAGCTGTCTACTCTCTCAGGTAATTGGGCAGAGATGGAGGCCATTAAGAAATCATGCTTCCCTTTATTTATTGGTTTCCATGGCAAAAGCAAAATAAAAGACAATTGTGTTTCAAAGCAACAACAGTAAAAGAAGCAACATCTCATTCAGGCAGACAAATCTCAGAAGGAAAGTAAAAGCTACACTACCCTCCATGCCTTTCCCCAAACCAAGGGCCATGATTTCTAGTGGCATTGGCCGCAGGTAGACACTAAGTCCAGACACTGAGAAGCTACTCCTGGAAGCTACCAAGTTTTGTATTTTCCTTGGGGATTCTGTTGCTAAGCTTCTCTTTCATCTGACTCCCAGAAATCTCGGGGGCTTTCCAGGCCACCTAATTCAAAGTAATCAGGAACCCGAGTAGGGTCAGAATGCTGGCTCACTTCTTTCAACAACCAGGGATCTAGAATGTGGACTACTGTGATATTTCACAGCTCTATCCCTCAAGACACAGTCAGCAGGTAAAATGCCCCAGATGGTTGGGTTTCATAGTGCTCGAGGCAGGAAACTTCGTGGCTAGATCCCTCTCCCTCTTAGCAACCAAGGCCAGCACATTCATTAGTAACACAATGATCTACTCCTGCACTACAACCTCATCCTTAAGGGTCCCCCGTGTCTCGAATTCAAGTACCTGATCCAGGTCAACTGCAGTAGTTTGCTTTCCTTTTCAAATAAAGTCTCCAGTATCAAATCATTAGTTTCCTCAACCACCCAATACAATGACAGTATTCTCCTTGATTACCCCCCATGGCCCCATGTTAGAAGAGTGGGAAATCAGGCACAAGTAGAATGGTGAAAGCAGTAGTTTCTAACCCCTCCCCCTCCTTTTTTTTTTTTTTTCAGGTAGGAAATTCCCTCAGTGGAATAATCCACTTAAAGCAAAGAATGATATCTCAGCCTTGGGCTTGTCCCTACATTCATTCATGTTGGTACTTTTAATTTAAGTTTTTATAGTAGGTAGGTTCCCCTCTGCCTAAAAACCCAAGGGAAAAAACCCAATTCTTTAATTTACTCACATCCTGCTATGCTTTCCCAGGCTACTCATTTCCTTACCCAGCCTCATCTTCAGCTGCAAGAAGCTGGAGTTGGAGGAAAGAGGGGAGGCAGGTCAATTGGAGGTTGTCCTGACCTCAGAGGAAGAGGACCGTGGTCATCAACACCACGGCTGCCCTAGGCTATTTCAAAATGTCAGCAGGCTCAATTCTAGAAGAAAACACCATTTGCTTCCCAACAGGCTGGGGCTCAGTGGGGCATAAAGAATATATTAAGTAAATTAGCTGACAAAATTTGGCAATTGCCAGTTCCTGAGAACTTGAGAAACAGTAAGAGGTATCCTCAACCTTCGGGGCCATGAGGAGACTGTCTTGAGTACAATCGTGTACTCTGCAGATTTGGAGAGGTCCTCCTCTCTGGTCCTGGGGGTGCCCGTGTCCTTGGTTCGAGACTATCCAAACTGCAACACTGATAGCTGACAAAAGGAGAGTTGCCCTTGCGCCTCTTACCACTCAGGCCTGTGGACTGCTTTTATTCCAGGGGTGACTTTAAATGCTTCTCTTCCTGCCATGGCTGTTGTCCACTGTGTCCCATCTCGATCTGTATATCCAGGTTTGATTACACGGAAATGAACTCTGAGCATCGTCAAGGAGCCACGGATGGGGGAAGGAGGAAGAGGCAGTAAAGGGGGGGTCAGAATGCCTACTTTGGTTGACAAGGATAGTCATGATCTTTGGGTGGGCTGGGGGGATTTTGTGTAGACAGTATGTGAGACAGGACCATAAAATGAAGGCGCCCATGTCACTGGCTGGCTGGAGAAGCCAACTG
The DNA here is from genome assembly GCA_028533885.1 of Nasua narica. Taxonomy (NCBI): domain Eukaryota; kingdom Metazoa; phylum Chordata; class Mammalia; order Carnivora; family Procyonidae; genus Nasua; species Nasua narica. The sequence continues at coordinate 20,656,857 of CM052815.1, forward strand.
CACTACTGGACCACCACACTGTATATGCACACAAACCACAGGTCTTTTTTTAAGCCCTTGCTGGCAAATCCACTTCTAGTTCCTCCTAAGCAGCCTTCCTTGGTCACTACTGAGCCATCAGTTATCTCCAAAGCAAAGTTCCATGGCCGTCAAAGTATGGGAGCTCTGACCACTTGCTATTTATAATGTGTCCCCTGAAATCTGTTTTCTTCTGAGCTCCCAATGCTTGGATTTTGGTATTATATTCTTTTTTTTTTTTTTTTAAGATTTATTTATTTATTTAACAGAGAGATAGATCACAAGTAGGCAGAGAGAGAGGGAATCGGCTCCCTGCTGAGCAGAGAGCCCAATGCGGGGCTTGATCTCAGAACGCTGAGATCATGACCTGAGCCAAAGGCAGAGGCTTTAACCCACTGAGTCACCCAGGCGCCCCAGGATTTTGGTATTATATTCTTAAACAATGGAGTCCCCCACATTATGACCATTCAGAAAGTCTAAGCAGGCAAGACTAGTTCTTCTAGGCAATGGCCAATTTAGTGCATGGAAATCTGTTCCTTTAATGGCCTACGACCTGTGGACAGCTAGTTCTCAGTCTTTCCCTAATAGCCATTTGACTTCAGGGAAGACTTGCCTTTTCTCTGGATTTTAGTTTTCTCCTCTTAACAAATGAGAAGCTGGCTGGATAATATCAGTCATATTTCCTTCAGCTGTATATTCTATGCTTTGTAACCACAACATTGAAGATTGGAGAATTCAGGCACTCCCAAAGGGCATAAAAAATAATAGTGACTAACACACACTTTCCATGTATTAAAGTAATTTAATTCTCTGTAGACTTCTGTATTATAATTATGACTCTTATTTGTCGGGTGAGGGAAAGGGCAGAAAGAGGTTAACAGCTTGAACTGTGTCATGAAGTAGCAGTGAAATGGGGTACGAACTCATGTCTGGCTCTAAGGTATGTTCTAGAAACCTCGACAGATACAGGGTAATAGGCAGATCTGAGGACTGAGCTTCCTTGATGTTTGTGTGCTTAGGTGGGAATCACAGTTACCTGCGAATCAGTAACGGCTATAAGGAGCCAAGAGTAGACTAGCCAGCGTCCTCTCCAGCACCTGCTGGCTTCCCCGCATTATTTAGGGCACACACCACCGTAGACAATCACAAGCACTTCGGGGCAGTGGCGTAAATTGGGATGATTCTGCCAGCAAAAGCCTAGAATCATGAAGATAAAATGACCAGCTTGGGATCTCTTTGCCATCTACTGACCTGTCGGTGTACTGATGCCTTCTGGGGTAGAAAATACTGAGACGATCCTGGATAAGGAGGGAACACAAGATCCCAGGAAAAGAGAGCCACCCCAAACACTACTTAAGGGAAATAAGCTGTGTCTCCAGGGGTCTTGAAATAGCCACTCTGAGGTTCTGACTGCACTATTCTGATGTCCCAGCCGTTCTCTTCAAAAGCAAGGGCCTTAATGCCTTTCTCAGAGGCCAACCCCAGTTCAGGATCTTTGCACAGGAAAGACAACAGGCTCATTCATTTTTAAAACAGGTCCATTAAGAACCCCAAACTCAACAAGACTCTATCTACCAGGACAGTTCTTGCCAGTTCACTATAAAAAGGTAGCAAATTTATAAGGCTATAAATTTAGAAAATTTATAAGGCTATCTTGATTCTAAACTTATTGCCAATAGGGCCCAAGGTCTTGAATTGGGGCTCTTTTCAATGCTTATTTAAACACTGCTGAGTGCTGAATGTTGAATGTTGTTTAGTTCGGTGCCCTTCAGGTCTTTTCCATCTTTAATCCTCTTGGAGCAGGGTGGGGCTGAGCTGGGAACTAGTCTAAGTCAGCTTGCAATCACCCTTGTGCAACTGAGCACATCCACAAGGTAACAACACCTTTTGGGGGAAACCAACACAACGGTGCTGTTTGATATAGCTTCAGGCTGCTCGTGGTCACTTGATAGGTCTATGGCCAACTGGGACAGAGTTCTACACGTTGATACTTTGACCTTATCCACCAAACGGGTGTGCGGCAGACATGCTATCATGTTGAGTGAAATAGCTTTCTTTCCCTGGAGCTACAATCACACTCCTACAAGAAGCTATGGATTCTTCTGCGGCCATGTCACTGACTTACCTACTGTACTTTGTAACCCAGAACTATGAATCATCCTTCCTAACTTTTCAGCTAACAAAACATGTTCCTTTCGATACAATCTCTTCTTTATTTAGATTTATTTGTTCCGAATCCTGATGCATTCTTAGGGCATTATTTCTTACTGAAGGCAGCCCTCCCTCACTGCCTCAGTGTTTGTTTAATGATAATTTTCATTTCAAGATCTTCATGAGTAGTAGGCTTGTCCTTTCTCAAGGCTTTATATACCTAGGACTCTCTGAGTCAGTTGTCAGATTTCTGGAATCCGTCAAGAACAGGCAAGGGGGCCGTATTTTCTTGCCTCTCCTTCACAGGTCCCCGAACAGTCCTAAAACTGAATTCCTTAGGAATAGAACTCAGAGACAATCTCATTTATTCCCTCCCTTCTCTTATTCATTAGTTTTAATTTCTAAGCAATGCAACCGATCATTTATTCATTCCAACACTAGGTGAAGAATCACCATGGGTCAGGCACTTTGCTGGGGATACAGAGATGGTCCGCTCTCAGGAAGCTCACGATATGGTGAGCAAGATCAGGTCATGATTAGAAAAGCAATATGTGCTCCAAGGTCTGCAAGGCATTTACAGGTGTGCAGATCCCAGAAAATTCATTCAAAAGCCAAGAGATAGATGCTGCTTGACCTCAACTTTGAAGGACAAGTAGCAGTCCTTTTGTTAGAGTCCAAACAACGGGAAGATTGATGTGGACGCAGCAGAGGGACAGAATTAAGGGAGGGGCTGGAGAGTCAGCCAGATCACAAAGGGCTTTGTCCCTTGGACTAAGAAATTTAAACTCTATCTTAAAAAAGAGAAGGAACCACCAAAGGGGAGAGACAGCAGAACTGTAATATAGAATGGTACTGAGAGTTCCGCTAAGTTCACAGAAGTCAGTAAGATTCTGTGACCCCATGTGCTTGATCTGACACTGCTCCTTGGCCCCCAGGATGGCATACAGAGCATGTGGAGACTAGTCTGGGCTCAGCGCCAGTTCACGGTGCCAGTCTGCCTCTCCAAGAGATTTCCAACCATGACCTTCTTCCCACTCTCAGAGCTGTGATCGTCTGGGAAGCCTCACTGGAGCACGGCCTCTTTGCAGAAGGTCACGAAATAAGGAATCCAGATGGTGGACATCAGTGTAAATGGCACTTGGGGACAGGAAGAGGATGCGTATGCAGAGGCAGAGACAGCAAGCCCCACGTGTGACATCTCAAATACAGGGAGGCAGGGGAAGAGGTTGGAAATGTGGGGAAAGGGCCCAGAAGGGCCACTGGTTCCCTTCCAGGAGAGAGCTGCTGCAGAGAATACAAATCCATTTCCAAGTAGGAGAAGCTAAGGTACAAAGAGGGAGACTGAATTGTCTCGGCGCAAAGGTGAAACAGGAGCAAATGGATAAAACAAATCACATGGGTTTGCTTGCTTCTTCTGCCAACCTCTGTTCTCCGGACCCAAAGCAGTCTGCCTGTCACATCAGGTTAAACATTCTCCCTGGGAAATCATGCAGTCGCAGAGCTTAAGGAAGCCTGCAAATGGAAATGTCATTACTTAAAAAAAAAAAGGCCCAAGTCCTGTCCTCATCCCCTCCGGTTGCTGTTCCTATCTGTAGCAGTCTGCATGCTAATGTACTCCAGGCTCACGAGGGGCCTTGGAAAATGCTCAGGGGAACAATCTGATGCCTAATGATCCCTGGAAAATTCTTTTCACGTTTTTCTCTGGACACTGACTTTTTAGATTTTCCTTGAGAAATTCTGGGTACGGCTAATGAATACACATACCAAAAATGTGACGGGTGCGTGGAACTTAGTTTTTAATCTGGTTTCATGAATGTTGGCTCCCTGCTTCACAGCCAGCCAAGGTTTTTTCCTCTCACTTACATGTTTTATGATGGATTTCTCAGGGATTTAAAAGAAAACTTTAAAACTTTCACTCGAGCTGAGGTTCCTCAATTTTCATTTGTAAGTTCATTGGCCAGGATGGGACAAAAGTGATTTCAAGATTGCTGGCCCAGTGACTCTCAGCGTAGCAAAGAAAGTCTTTCGTGTTGTTACTGTCCTCAGATAAACTCTTTCTGCTCGGGGGTCACCCCTAGTTCCTCTCCTTTGGGCCACATTTCCTGTTTCACAGCTATAAAAAGACAGGTTCTGGATATAGTCTGATGAAGGTAAGGTTCCTATGTGTAATGCAATAGGTGTACGTCTACAAAATATACATGAACAAGGATTTGGTGAGCACCATCTAAAACTATGTGAAGGGAATTTTCTAGGGAACTTTCTGTGGATCTTTTCAAAAAACAAAAAACCCTATAGAAAAATATCCATCTCTACTTCATGTGAATTTCAGGTTTTCATGGACTAATTTCAAAAAACAGATGGAGCCACCATTCTTTTTCCTTTATCAGGCAAGCTCCACCCCGACACGAGCGCCAATCAGGCTTGGCCGTTAAGCCTTGCTAAACAAAGATATGTGCAATGTGGAGTACTGAAACAGAAAACTTCCCCATGAGTCAGTAGCCAACCCCAGCAAAAGACCTCATGGTTCCAACTAACCAGCCCACAACCTTTTGTATCCAGTTCTGCTTTTTCAGTGGTCTCTACAGTCGAATTTCTAGTTAGGAACTGAAAAACTGGTTTGGTTTCGACTTCCGTAGGATAGGTAGCGGTGCTAGCCATGATACCCTGGGAGTTCCAGGATCTCAAACATGTGCACGCTTCCCCACCTGAAGCCCTCACTCGAATCTCTGCCCCATGGAGTTCCAAAGGGACACCACATAATGAGCAGAGAAGAAGGCCAAGCAAGAAAAGCATCTTGTTAGTGGGACTCCTGCCTCGAACCCCGGGCAGCTGGCTTGGAGAACAAGCACTCTCGCCAAAGGAATAGTTCCTAATTCTCCTTAAGCATCTTAATCACCTGGGGAGGTCTGGGTTTGTAGTTTCAAGTCTCGCCCCGGATTGATCTTCAGGGATAGGGCCCTGGATTCTGTATTTTAAAAGGCATATTGGCGTATGTCTCCCTTGTCGCCATCACCATAGGCATGAAGGAAGTGAGGGCCAGAGTTGGAGGGTGGGAAGCCAGGGGAGTGCGGAAGCTGCCTTGTACCAGCTTGGGAGAGCTGACAGTTAAAAGCAGCAGACTGTTTCAAGAATTTTGCAAGCCCTTTCTAAAAGTTAAATTATATAAGCTTACCATTTGTATATCTTCTTTGGAGAAGTGTCTGTTCATGTCTTCTGCCCATTTTTTGATGTGATTATCTGTTTTTTGAGTGTTGAGTTTGAGGAGTAGAGAAAGTCAATTATCATATGGTTTCACTTACGTGTGGAGCTTAAGGAAAAACATGGAGGGCATTGGGAGAAGGAAAGGAAGGGTGAATTGGGGGAATCAGAGGGGGAGACAAAACACGAGAGACTGTGGACTCTGAGAAACAAACAGGGTTTTGGAGGGGAAGAGAGTGAGGGGTTGGGTGAGGGGTTGAGTGAGCCTGGTGGTGGGTATTGAGGAGGGCACGTATTGCATGGAGCACTGGGTGTGGTGCATGAACAACGAATCCTGTAACACTGAAAAAATAAAATTAAATTTAAAAAATTATATAAGCTTACTATTAAATAACTATCAAAACCAAAAATAATATCCACAGCTCATCACTTCCTACTCATTTCCTATTATCTACGTTCTTGAGGTTTTTTACATCTATTGTATCTATACTAATGGTGGGAAATGCTACATAATGGTGCATGGCCATGTGCCTCTTCCAAGCTCTACGTTTAATGATATCACATTGGTAACTTGAGATCAGAGCATTTATATAATAGGCAAAAGCTAGAAATCAGGGCTTGATTTACTGTTGATTATCTCCAGGCTTAAGATGGTAAAATGTAAATAATGCAGATTAAACTTGAAAATATGTCACGTGTAGGGAGTATCTGGGTAGCACAGTCAGTTAAAGTGACTGACTCTTGGTTTTGGCTCAGGTCATGATCTCAGGGTCGTGAAATCGAGCTCTTGTCCCACTCTGTGCTCAGCGGGGCATCTGCTTCAGATTCTCTCTCCCTCCCCCCACTGCCCCTCCCACTAGTGTGTACTCTCTGTCTCTCAAATAAATAAAAATTAAAAAAAAAAGTCACATCTATAGCTGGCATATTGTGAATAGCACAAAATTTGAGGAAATGTTCTTCCAGTATCTGAAAATGGTCCGATTTTATAAAGAAGCGACTCTCTTCATTTACAAACAAGTGAAATTCCAACATATGTCTGTTGTTCTAACTTTCATCTTAGTCTTTCATGTAAAGGAAAATATCAACCAACATTCATGCTGGGAATCATACTTATTCATCAACTGCAACCATAGTTTGGCTACAGATAAAAGAGTTCCATAAAATCAATGAACGCATTCTATGAGAATCGATGAGCTATATAAAATTTACAATAAAGAGGACTGTATTCTATTATTATGTGTGAATTGTGAATTTTATTACACTATTATTAATGTATTTATACATTATTGTATTTAACAGTATTATATGTTCTATTCAATTTAATTGTATATTTATTTGTAACTCAGTGAAATTTATAATAGACTTCTATTTGATTATATGTAACTATACATTTTCCTCCAGAAAGCCATTGTTAAACATTTCCCAGCACACCACTGCCTAAGCCAAGAACAAAAACAGGTTGAACAGCTTCCTTGGCTTCTATCCCATAGGTCCACACCCTTATCTTAGCCGTTTAGTTTACCACTCTCTCCTGTCAAGAAAAACACCAAGAATTGTACAGGAACACAAATCAAAAGGAAAAGATTTTCCTGAAGACTCAAAGCAGCTAATTTAATCTGCCTAATCCAACCTTTCCTAAGAAGGCTGCCTTCCAAGGAGGAACAGCTTTGGGCCGATCTGACCACACTTGCCATTGGTAAAAAAGAAGCAGGGACTCTTAACAGTTGGCAGCTTGGGCACTATAGCCTAGTAAATATCTTCCCCCTTGAAGCCACGTCAGATGGTTCCTTGGGAGCAGAGGAGAGGGGACTACGAAGGCATCCAAGTAGGGAACAAGAGGAATTTGAATCTTCCTGTCAACTATAGTACATGTTTGGGGTACATAACAAAAGGATCAGTGAGGATTTCCACTTGTCACCAACTGAGTACACATGTCCACCATGGCTTCTTCCATATTTAAATTATCATTCCTTGTGATTTAAAAATGTCTTTCTAAACGTGGAATAAAATCCGATTACCGAACCAAGATGTACAGAAATTTTAAAAATTCTGTTATTTGGGGGCGTCTGGGTGGTTCAGTCAGCTGAGCATCTGACTCTTGATTTTAGCTCAGGTCATGATCTTAGGGTGCTGAGTGGAGCCTCGTGTCCAGCTCCAAGTCAGGCTCTGTGTTGGGCATGGAGTCTGCTTGAGATTCTCTCTTCTCTCTCTCTCTCTCTCTCTGCCCTTTCCCCCACCTTCATACATGCTCTCTCTCTCTCTCTCAAAAAAAAAAAAAAAGAATTCTGTTACTTGGTAGTTTTGTTGTTTGGTCACTTTAGGCCAATGCCAATAGCCAACACTAACCACTAAGGAGTTTCCTTTAGTGTTGGAGAAATAGATTACAATGAGATTTTCAAGTATTCTTTAAACTAGAATTTAAATAAAAACTTGAAATAAAAAAAAGTTTTCTCAAAAAAAAAGAAAGGCCTGGGATGCCTGGGTGGCTCAGTTGGTTAAGCATCTGCCGTTGGCCTAGGGCATGATCCCAGGGTCCTGGGATTGAACCCCAGGTCAGGTTCCCTGCTCAGCGGGGAGCCTGCTTCTCCCTCTCCTTCCCTCTCCTCCCTACTCATGCTGTCACTATTTCTCTCTCTCTCTCTAATAAATAAAGTCTTTAAAAAATAAATAAAAATTAAAAAAAAGGGCCTGTTCTGTCTCTAATCAAATCAGATTACTGACAGTCCATGTTAATCCTGGTTCTTGTCTAAGTGTCTACTTAATTCCATTAATACTTTTCCATTTGTTAGTCTTACCCGCCCCTCACCTTCTCTTTAACAGTCTTTCTCTTAAAAAACAAAAGAAGCAAAAGTCCATCAAATATCTGTTAATTATCTCTGTTATTATCTGCGTACCATGAGCTAGAAACTGTGGCTAAAGAGCCATCCTCCATTTAAAGAGTATAATTTTTCAATTATGAAAAAAAACACAATTGATGCAGATAAGGAGTCTTCAGGTAAATTGCTTTTTTTTTTTTCAATTCTATTAGCCAACATATAGTACATCTTCAGTCTCAAATGCAGTGTTTAACAACTTATCAGTTGCTTCTGAATGTCTTATATATGGTACTGCAGATGTAAACACACAAAGAGACCTCTCTGACCTTCAAACAGAAGAGAACTCTGCTACCAGATACGTATCCATCCACCAGAATGGTCTGGTGGGAGGCTGGTCTCAGAACTCATCTTCTAGAATGTGTAATATTATGGGTGAGTCTTGAAGAATGTTAACATTTTTACTTCATCAGATGTTCTTGAAACCTAGGCACAGACCTGCTCCAACCAGATTCCCCAGGCCCTTAAAAAAAAAGAATGTGTTTGGTGAAGGTCGGACCATGCATTCGGGGACTGGGAGGAGGCGAGATGTGAGAAATCCAATTGGTCAAGAATCCTACAAGATGCCAGCCTGTGTTACGTATTTTGAATAGCCTCGAAGGCGATCATCAGGATGAGGGGAGCTGGGATAATACTTCAAACAAAACCATATCCAAGACACTCGCAAAGCTATTCAGGAAAAAATCAAGATGTTTCTACTTACCTGGTGTCTGGTATCTTACCTCGTATCTGCATAGAAAGAACACATAGTTTCAAGTACAAAGACATTAATTATGTTGTTTTTTTTTTTAATGATTAAATACTCCTTTTTCCATAACTTGTTATCTCAGAGAAAAACTAAAGAACTCCGGTCATCACTCAAAAACTTGCTCTGTAAATAAGAAGGTGGAGGTGGCTTCCTATTTGACTAATTACTAATCCACATCAGCTACCACCCCCTCATGAATATACAAATCTAGAGGACACTAAGCATCAGATTACTGTGGCTTTAGCCAGACTCATTTGTATGATATTCTTATAGGAGATGCTACTGAGTTCAGTGAGCTGTTTTCATTATTATCAACACAGAGGCATTTCCGCATTCGTGTCTTTGTCATGTGCTAAGCTTCAGAATTTCCTAATAGATTGATGTTTTTAAAAAGAGGACTCTTTTGCAAGGTTCTGGGGCCAGACTGCCCGCCTTGACTCCTGTCATCACTTCTTGCTGGCTGTCTGCTCTCAGACATGTTACCTAATGTGTCTTCTGTGAAGTACTGATAGGACTGATTCCTGTCTCGGGCAGTTGTGAAGATTTAATGAGTTAATAATACTTTACAAAGCATTTGGAAGAATGCGCGGAACACATTAAATTAGCTATTCGAATCATATTATTATATTTCTGTGGTCAGCATATGTGTAGTTGGAAGAAGAGAAAAAAGGTCTGCATCTACTTAATGAGAACTAATAACTAGAAAAATTATATTAAAATATCCACCTGGAAAATAAAAGTCCGGTAGAGGATTTCCCAAGTAAAAGAATACTTTGGGTTTTACTAATATATATTTATTTCTTTTATCAGTTTTTCCATTCTTAAAACATTTTACGAAGGTATTCTTTCCAATATTTCTCAAAGTCATGAGGATTCCTTCAGGAAATGAGGAGACACACATACCAAACAAAGCCCTATCCCTTAAAAAATACTGAGTCTCCAATTTGCCCAATTTACAGCCTCATATATTCTCAGCATAGAGGCATAATGGCTTCCAAAAAATGGCCCAAATTGAAATTTTTAAAAGGAGGGTTCGAGTCTGCTTTCAGGAACAGATATATCCATAAAACTTAACATATATTTTCATTCCTCTGCAGTTCTATCAAAGCATTAAAAGTCTAAGAGAATACCTGGAAACTTGGTTCTGATTAGCATTTAACTAACAGCTTGAGATAAAATACATTCTTATTACTTTGCCACTAATTAATAGATGATTTACTGTCAAAATGAAATGCCCACAGATTGCATAATGTATTAAGTAATGAGATCAAGTTAAGTGGGGGGTGGGGGGAGGAGGCTGCATGGTGCTAGTGGGCAAATGAACCCAGAACCTCAAAACCCTCTAATTTGAGACTCAGCATTAAAGATACTGAATGGGAAAAATAAAGCTTGATTTTCACTTGCACCTATCGTTCTCCTCAGTTAGCGGGACAGCCCAAACAAAGATGATCATGATTCTCTGACAATAAATTTAACAGATGGTCCCCCCTGGGATGTGAAACAGTGAGCCTGAAGATACCTGAAGAAGTATGTGTCCTGGCCGGTGACTTACTCCACTATCAGAAGGCATCTGCACATACATCTTCAAAAAAGCAGAGGCTGGAGAAGAGGTAAGGGAATGGAGGTAATATTAAAAAATATTTCAACTAAACAGGGCATGAGTGCTTATTCCTAAACTAACTTAATTCAGGCACGATGACCTTGGCAAGAACATTTTCTTGCAGGTAAAGAAGCGTAAAACTTTCTCTGCCCACGAACTGCCCCCATGGAGTAGCTTTCCTTCCAACTAAGTTTCTAAGTTCTGTTGGAGTTAACATTACTAGAAGGATATGCACAGGTACTGGGTCAAGGTCATACAAAGATGGACTGCTGATACCTGTACATTAGGTGTATAAAAGGGGCTAAATATTTGGCTACTGAAACTAGAGAAGTCAGAGACAAAAGGGAGGTGGGTTAAAAGCAGTAAAAACCTGCTTTAAGTGTTGCCTCCTGTACGAAGTCTACCTCTCAACCCAGGCCTATGCACATACTCTGAATACGAAGCAAGCGAGTTGCCTATCGTTTATCTGGAGTTTAAGCAGATTGAGGGTAAGGGCCATCAGCTGTAAATCCTGTGTTGATGCACAGGAGATGCTCACCGGCTACTGAATGGATACTGAATTTCACACTTTACCTTTGTTTCACACTTTAATAACTGTCTTGCCTATGGAACAGGCGGACTTATTTGAAACGAAGTGACGATATTTTAAGATTAACTCTCATTTAGTTAGATATCTACCCACAAAGACTGCTATGCCTGTCTAAGCTGTCTTATTGTTTGGTATTATCTCAAATAATGACATCACATTTTACTTCCCAGCCTTTCTGGTTGGGTTGATTGTGCCAGTTATTAATTCACTGTCTCTCAGCTTCAAATTTACCCTTCAGTGCCTGCTCTGAAACAATGAATGCAATTCTTGTAAGCATTTCCTCTACATCAGGAACGATGTTAGGCTTTCTCAGAAGATACATGAAGGCACAAGCGGTGTCTTTGCCCCTGTTGTATGTCCAGAATGGCCCTCCCAACACCATGTCCCCATGGCCTTCTCAATACTTAGATACCATGTGCTCCAGGCTTCCCTCCCACTGCGGTGCTGACCCTCTCAGTGCACCAGCCCAGTGGCTGAGGCTCATCTGTGCCCTGGAGGGCCACTTCCTATTTCCCTGGCGCATGTGGACAGATCTGGCCTCGACAACCCAATGGACTCTGCCCGACAGTGAACTGCAACCAGGGGTCCCTGACTGAGAAGGTTAATACACAAGACTGGACCCCGCCTGGGATGGTTGTTAACACAGAAGTCTGGAGCCTCCAAAGGAAAAATGGGGTAACTATTTTTGCTTCTGAACTCGGACAAGATTCTAAAGTATTTATTAAAAGGGAAATCCTCTACATGTTTTTATCCTCAGAGGAACTAAGCTCCTAGTTTCTTAAGTTTATATTTTTCGAAGCCTTCCATTCAGAGGGAGAAGTTAAAATACTTAAGTTCAGCATTTCAGGTTAACAGGCGTTGTCCACATTAAAACAAAAATCTCTCAGCACTTTCCGTATACAGTTACTAGAAAGACACCAGGAGAACTACTCAAAGTCCCATGTCAGGCTGCCTGCTCAGTGGGGAGCCTCTTTCTCTCTATGCCACTCCCCCTTTTTGCGCATTCTCTCTGACAGATAAAAAAATAAAATCTTAAAAAATAAAATAAAAAACTGATTTTTAGTCATAAAAATTCTTTAGCAATAAAGAATTCCATAAATCAAGAAATTTCAGAAAGAATAAATTTTGTGTGAATAAAGACAAATCATGACTAATTCATGATTTTGTGAATAATTTCTCTTTAAATAAAAGTCCAGATTTCCCTTATGTCATACGTAGTAGAGGGTACGTTAGAGGTTTAAAAGTATCCACCTCCCTGGGAAGAAAAGGCTGCTTGAACTTGTTGCAAAAAATACAGATGAGTGATAAAATGTGAAAATAAGCTTTACATACGATCAAAGAAAAGACTGCTACGAACAGAGGCTAATCATCATTTTTCAAAACACATCTTTATGCCTTATAATTTCATTCAATATTACAAGTCTAGACAAGCCACACCTTCCCTGTCCCCATCTGCCGAAAGCACTGGAAGCACTAGAAAATACAATGTGAAAGTCCATAAAACCAATTAAAATTATTTTATTGGAAGACTGCTGCTTTTTCCATTTATAAAAAGTTTCAATGGAGACATACCAACTGCTGTAACCTCCTGGGGACTGGCGACGTGGGCCACGGGGACTGTGTTCTGGCCCAGGAAATTACATCATTCTTGCCGCGTCATACACGCCCGCCCCCTATATTCATAACGTACCACAGCAAACTGACATCTACAATATTCTTCACTTTCTCCCTTCTTTAAAGTCCCCTGACCTAGTGCGGAATCTAATCAACTCACATTCTCCTTAATGCAAAAGCTTCCAGATGGTTTCTGCTGCCTGCGTCCTCACCCTTTGGCCTGCCTTGCACATCGTGGCCAGACTAACCTTACAGCAATTCTGCACTGTTACTTCCTTCTTCAAAAGTCAACAGAAGTTTCCCATTAATAAGGCCAGATTTAAATTAATGGTTAATTCTTACCTGCGACATACTTGGCTCTTTTACTTCTTCACGTGACCTGAGACAAAGTCCATCGTGAGGCAGTGTGTAATGAGGACACATTTCCCTTGAACACAAAGATTTCAATGCCGTTTTAATTTTTCTCCCACACTCTAACTACAATGCATTAACTCACAGCACCACCTATCTTTCAATTAAAAGGTTAGAAAACTAGCTTTGCTTTTAACACAATCCTCAAACATCTGGCCTACATAACTGAGTTTGAAATTAAGTCCAAAATGCAAAACAAAAAAAATTCTAAAAATAACAGTTTCATTTGACATCATATGTAAGATATCTATTCCAGTCCATATAAAAAGACTTATATAAGTTTCAGACAAAGGAGTTGGGCAAGCAGTATACTGATGCCACAAAATAGGGAACAAACTCTATCTGTAAATGTCAACTAGAAATTGCAATCGGAGAGCAGAGCCATTTGACTTATAAATTCTAATATTCACTGATATTTATTTTCATGCCCAAGGGTTAACCGAAATGCATGTCACCTTTTCCTTGGAAGTCTTCCCAATATTTCACTCATTTTCCCTGTTTAAATGAGAAAAAAGATGACCAAATATAAAATTTATTTTTTTTTTAAAGATTTTATTTATCCATTTGTCAGAGAGAGAAAGAGAGAGAGCACAAGCAGGCAGAGTGGCAGGCAGAGGCAGAGGGAGAAGTAGGCTCCCCGCCGAGCAAGGAGCTCGATGCGGGACTCGATCCCAGGACCCCGGGATCATGACCTGAGCCGAAGGCAGCTGCTTAACCAACTGAGCCACCCAGGCGTCCCTAAAATTTAATTTTTATATTCTCTCAGTGTGATAACTATTAGTACTACAAATAAATAAATTTATAAATAAATAAAAATAAACAAATAAAATGGGGGAGGGAGACCGCCCACGCCGCGCATAGTTCACTCTCTATAGTAACCCAAACCAAGCTTACCATACCTCTTCCTCAAATCAGTGCTATGGCAACTTCCTTACATAATCAGTATACATATTTGAGAAAATGCTTTTAGTCAGACTCAAAGAGCATTTGTACCAAAAGCTGAGAGGTCAACCCATGAAAAATCAAAATGTCTTACATGTGCACGGATTTTTCCTGTGCAGTTCACAACTTCCTAAGTCAGGCTGTGGGGGGTATCAGTGCCCATTTCACTGACAGGGAGGCAGGCACTACTGTTGATGCACGACAGAACTCCAAGCCAAGGCCTGTTTATGGCTAGCCCATGTTCTGTTCCTCGGATATAAAAATTAGGAAAAAACACTGGGGCGCCTGGGTGGCTCAGTTGGTTAAGTGTCCAACTCTTGATTTTGGCTCAGGTCATGATCTCAGGGTCACGAGATCAAGCCCCACGTCACGTTCTGTGCTCAGCGTGGAGTCTGCTTGAGATTCTCTCTCTCCCTCTGGCCCTCCTTCCTGCTCCAACTCTCTAAAAAAATAAACAACATCTTCTTAAAAAAATTAGGAAAATGCAAATAATTTCAGTTAAAACTAAAAGCAATGTAACTTACATAAGTTATTTTGAAAATAGCTCTTGGTTATAATTTTCAGTGTAACTGTTAACAAAAGTTTTGAAGACTACTTTGGAAAAACAGCTTGTTGAAACTGAGTAACTAAGTTAAGCATATTCTTAACAACTGATTTACTGGGGCTCCAATTGTTTTAGAAGCTCTTTGGTTTGGGCCTGAGCAGTGTGCTGTCATACCACACACTTTGTACCACATGGGTCTTTTTTCTGGTGACTGCCTGCAGTAGATACTAACACAAGACTTTCTGGGACTGGTTAATTAAATTCCCACCCAATTTCAGTACGGTTAACTGGCCAAATGTAGCAAAGTTGTTAAAAGAGAGAAATAAGCTCTTCTAACTTTTACAATAATTAGTGAAAATTTCATACTATTGATGGAGTAAAAGGAGAGTTCTTGCCTACTTCATAAACTTTTTCTTGCACTCTCAAAGTTTTACATTCCTTATCCATTGTTTTCCTAATGTCATAATCAGTTTAAATTCTTTCTCTCCTCCTGTAGAATTCCTTATAAGCTGTTCCAAGCAAATTACTGACCTACTTGAAGGTTTCACTAAACTTCTGTGTCCTAACATTTGAAATACAATAGAAATTTTTACATTTTCTCACATTTTATTGCACAATACAAACTTGATTAAAAAACACTAAAAAACCCCAACATTTTGTGTTTAAAGTAACACTAATTTAAAATGGTGGGTACGAAACAGCATAATTTAATGTATTCCAACTTAATATGAAGGTGAACAGTTTATTTCAGAAAATTCAGATATTGTATCTATAGTTTATTACTGAGACAAATTTTTTGGTCTCTCTTGCTTATTTTTGACTTTTTAATTTTTCCTCTTTAGAAGTTCACAGTGTCACAGAAGTGAAAAATAAGACTGATAGAAACCACTCTAAGACCTATGGCTTTATATACATAAAAATTCAATAATGTTGCCATAACCCCTAATACAGTGTGATCCTTATTTACTTACTATTATCCAGAATGAACTGTACATATTAAATTTTTCAAGTATATCTACAGCAGTGCTTATAAAAAGTGAGGTCCCACTGCTTAAATTGATGGGCTTCTCTTTGAAGATCACATCTAATCTCAACATAATTAGTTCTAACAATTTTTCAATTTTACACTTTATCATACATTCGCAAATAGTCTAAAATGCTCAAATGAGCCAAACATTTAATTTATTTTACATCGAGTTTAACTCCACTTTAGTACAGCACCAGAGGTTAAAAAGGGATCTAACCAAATGTTCTCTTTTATTAGTTACAGTCTGTTATTTATTTCTACAACATTAAACCCAAACTGAAAATGAAGACAACTTGGGCCAAACTCATTCACCTTGAATAAATAAACAAATCACCCACTTTGTGCTTACATATCTAATTGTTTTCCTACAGAGCAGGTTCTGGTAACAGCTATACAATAGACTAAGCCAAAGACCAACTTCATATCTTGGAGGATTAGGCCAGTCGGATAGGATTCTCCAGGTTTGCCTTAAAATTTTCAAGAAACCTGGTAGCCAGCTCATCGTCCACCACTCGGCTGTCACTTGACATGGTGACGGTTAGAAGGTGACGCTGCTGCAGCCTGGCATTCCCCTCTTCATCCTGCTCCAACTTGAGCACAGGTCGGAATCTCCCGACGGCCAGAATGCAGGCCTGAGGAGGGTTGATCACCGCAGTAAATTCGTCGATGCCAAACATGCCCAGGTTGGAAATACTAGGGGAAAACAAAAAGCTCTGAAAGCATCATTCCTCTATCAAAGAACCCTTTCACAGAAGCGTATGTTTTTACTCTGCTAAAAAACTGTGATACAGAACCTTCTACCAAGTTATTCAAAGACCAAAAACAGCATGTACAAGAGTATCAAAAAAACAACACACATATAAATAGTGTATCTAACATAAACATTCATTCAACATGAACTGGAAGTCCTTGGCAGTGGATTAGAACAAAAAAAAAAGAAATAGTAAAATATAAGAAGAAAAAGAAAAAAGAAATAAAAGTCATTATTCACAGATGAACTCACTGTACACAGAAAGTTTAAGATTCTACAGATAAACTAGTAGGATTTATAAGTGAATTTAGCTAAGTAGATAAAAAGGTCAATATAAAAATCCATTTTTTACACATACAGGTTGCTGTAGTTAGAAAATGAAATTTTAAAACAATACCATTTATTGTAGTAGCAAAAACCAAATATTAAGAAATACATCTAATGAGGACGCCTGGGTGGCTCGGTTGAGCAACTGCCTTCGGCTCAGGTCATGATCCTTGAGTTCCGGGATCGAGTCCCACATCAGGCTCCCGGCTCCACGGGGAGTCTGCTTCTCCCTCTGACCTTCTCTCCTCTCATGTTCTCTCTCACTTTCTCTATCTCTCAAATGAATAAATAAAAAAAAATCTTAAAAAAAAAAAAAAGAAATACATCTAATGAAACAAATTTAAGACCTCTGTATAGAAGTCTATAAAACAGAACTGAAAGAAACCAAAGAATGAATAAACAACAGTTTATACCATGTTCACTGCCGGGAAGACTCAGTGCTGTCAAAAGATTTAATGTATTCTCAATAAGAACTCCGGCAAGGTTTCTTTACTTTGGCTCAGGTCATGACCTCAGGGTCGTGGGATCTGGAGCCCTACGTCAGCACCTAGTGCAACAACGTCTGTTTGAGAATCTCGCTCTCCCTCTGCCCCTCTCCCCACTTATACTCGCTTGCTCTCTCCATAAATAAATAAATAAAAATCATAAAACACACACACACACAGAACCCAAAACGAAACTCCAGCAAGGTTTCTATGTATGTGTCTGTATATGAAAAGTGGTAAGTTGATTCTGGA
The DNA here is from genome assembly GCA_028533885.1 of Nasua narica. Lineage (NCBI taxonomy): Eukaryota > Metazoa > Chordata > Mammalia > Carnivora > Procyonidae > Nasua > Nasua narica. The sequence goes on from CM052815.1 coordinate 20,674,387, forward strand.
ATTTATTTGGAAATAGAGCCAGGAAAGACAATCTTGAGGGTGAACTAAATTAGAAGACTTTCCTTATGAGATATCAAAAGTTATAGCTGAGAGGTATCAAGCAAGGGATGGACAAATAGGCCAATTGAAAACAGAACACAGAAAAAAAAAAAAAGAAAACAGAACACAGAATAGACCAAACACATACGCAGTCACTTTCTCAGTGCTATGGAGTAAACTCTTCAATAAGTGAATGCTGGGTCAACGTAATAACCATATGGGAGGAAAAAAAGAATCTTGACCTTTATCTTCCCACCACACACAAAATCCAGTTTTAGATGGATTGTGATCTACATGTGAAAAGTTATAAAGCTTCTAGAAAATAACACAGAAAAGTAACTTCATGGTTCTGGGATAGGCAATAATTCCACACATAAAACAAATAGTACCAGCTGTAAAAAAGAATACTAATAAATAGAATTTCATTAAGATTCAGAACTTGTGCTCATTAAAAACACCACGAAGAAAGTTCCAAAGGCAAGGGACAGAGTGTGAGAAGATATCTGAAATAATATGTATCCTATAAAGGTCTGTGTATCTGGAAATAAGAACCACCACCTATAATTTTTAAAAATGGACACAAGACATCAACAGGTACTTTATATGCTAAGTTACCAGATACTCAAAAGGCTATAAATGAAAACAATGTTCAACATCATTAATTTGCATTTCCCTGACCACAAAGAGTATCACTACACACTCCAAGAATTGTTACAATTTAAAACCCAACATTACTAAGTATTGTGAGAATATGAAGCAATGAGAATTCTCATACATTGTTACTAGAAGTATAAATTTGTATAACCATTTTGGAAAATTGTCTGGCAGTATCCATTAACACTTTTAATTCAGGTATTTCATTTGCAGGTCTACACAACAAATATATTCACCATAAGATGCTAATAATAAGGATGTTCACGGTGCCATTATTTGTAATAGCATCAAACTAAACAATGACAGATGCCCAACAGTAATATAGCATATGTATACAATATACTAAAAATAGTATATGCTGCAATAATAAGTAACTGCTTCACACTGCAACGTGGTTAATCTAACTGACATTAATACTGAGTAAAAGAAGTCAGACACTAAGGAATATTATTTATATAAAGAAAAAGGCAGCAAAACAAACTACGGTGATGATTTTCAGAAGAGTGGTTACCTTGGCAAGGGGGATACTTAGGGAGGGGTAAAGGGAAGCTTCCGGGATGCTGGCAATGGTCTATATCTTGTTTTGGTTGGTTATACAGGTTTCTCCACTTCTTGAAACATTCATGCTGTACTCAGTATATTACACCATGTATAAGTGACACTTAAAAATAGAGCTGATGAGAACTAAAGGGTCTAAGTGTTAATATTTTCCTCCAAAGCACCTTAAAATAAGAGATCACAAGTAGAAAAAGTTGAGGTTTATAAATGTATTGTATTTATAAATATATTTTTTAAAGTTTCAGAACCTGGATGTCATTCTGAGAACACGTGAATGGGTTAACTAGCTAATCCTAGTGAGTTCCTACTAGTCCTGATGGGTCACTTCAATTAAAAAAAGTATTTCAAAAATGACACAGACTCCTAGATACCTGTTTGATGCTACTGATAACTAAGAGTTTAAATATTACCTAAAAGATCCTCCTTGGTATTCTTCAGGTAACAGTTTTCCATCTCTTGCTTTCTTTGACAGAGTCTAGGAAAGAAAAACACAAATACAGCATGGCAAACCAAGACCATGTTACGGGCTGATTTGGTCACTTATAATATTTGTAGAAGGCATAAGCTCATCTCTCATGTGCCTTAATTTGACTTTATTTTTTCCAATACAATTAAAAAATGAAAAAGTTAGAGAGCAGGTAGTCTAAGAAGCTAACGCTATAAATCGAAACTCTACAAAAATTACTTCCCTTTAAAAATTCTTCCAGTATTAGAACTACCCTGTACACCATTACTATGCAGAATGCTTCAGTGTTTTCTACAGATACAGTGAAATTTATTTTGTCTACAGTGTGTTTTCTTGTAAGGCACAGTATTACAAGAAGCCACTCTTGTCAACCCGGTCGCTTTTAAATAATTGTTCATTGGCAACAATTCTACAACCAATATATTAGTTTTCATCTTTCAGTGTTTGCTTCTTTTTTACATGTAACATATACATAAATTCAGGATTTTATATTTCACTCTCAATATCATAAGCATCTTCTGTGTTGTTAGTCTATATAGCTGGTTTTTTAATGTCTGCTTAACATTCTAAAGACGCTACATCTGCCGCAAGTCAGTCACGTCCCCAGTGTTTTAATTTGGTTCGCTGGTTTTCAATTATTTCATATAAATTTTCAGAAGTGGAATTACAAAGCCCTAGAACATAAACATTTTCTTGGTTCTTGATTTACAGCTGAGGCATTTCCCGAACGAGCTAGTCCAATTTGCACTGCCATGAGAAATAGAAGAATGTAATAATTTTATATCACTATTAGCAAAACTGATTCCTAAAACTGACAGAGGGAAAGACAGACACCCTGAGAGTGACATTAAGTAATTAAATTTTCCTTTACTTGCATTTGCAATTAACCACACTTATGTTAATTTTTATTTTTTAATGCTTCAAAAACAAAGGAACAGAGGTTGAGTCATTACATATGAAAAATTAATAATGAACTAATTCATGAGTGGAAGTGAAAAATGAAACTATGTCATTTGGGGAGATGAAATAAATCTGAGGCTTAATTTTCTGTACTATACAGTTAACATAAGTACAATTACAATCACCGTTGAGAACTGTTAAAATTTTAAACCAGAGGGGACTTAATTTTTGAGAAATAAAAACATTTTTTAAAAGTCTAAAAATGATCTTGACATATAACTGTGACTTTCTGACAGTTGAGATAACTACATATTTATACCAGTTGGATGTAGTTATTTATAAAACTACTTAGATCCAAAATGAAAACTGAAAAGATGAACTACTTAGACTTTTGTGGTCCTTGGACTATCAGAAATAGAAAGGACCTACAAATGTGTTTTTTCTGCCTTAAACAATGTGACTGTTCATATGATATAAACAGGCATGTATCATATGAACTTTGAAAGGCATTTCTTTAAAGGCAGATGATCTCAACAATCCTGCTGAGTTACTAGGCTAAAAACAAATAACACAGACACTCATTTAAAAAACTGGATTGCAAGCCCACATAAAAAAAAAAAAAAAAGAAAAAAGAAAAAAACCTCTGTAGACCCTAAACACAAAGCAGGATATCTCTAAAAGCTTGGAATAAGAATAATTCTGAGGAGGATCACTGAATCACTGGTTTTGAAAATCGCTAATTCTCACTGGGATTTCCTAGCACTGTAACCTTAAAATCAAAGCAAATGCTACCTGAAGCCTCCAGCTGAAAGGATGTAATACAAATGACCAGCAAATATACATTCTTTATTAATTCATTTAAAAAATTTAAATTTAAAATTAAATTTAATTAAAAAAATTTACTGCGCAAATAGAGGAAAACTTTGCCTCTGTCTTTTAAGAGTGTAAGAATTAAGAATAACATGGGTTCTAAGATCGTAACTATATTACTTTACATTTAGGGACTACAAACTTGAACTCAGCTGAGACATGCCTTCAGTACCACATAATGACATCCTTGAGGCACCATCCTTGAGGTGATGGTCAAGAAGAACTTAGTGCATATATTCTTAACCTGGGTCCACAGATGGAGTTCCAGAGACCCACAAACTCCTTTAAAAATTAATCTTGGTAACATTTTTTATTGAAAATTAAAAAATAAATTCACTGAGCATCTATGATCTTCCATGCACTCTTGTAGAATTGGTTATATGGCAAGAACAAGACCCTCAATGTCAGACAGGAGGGAACAGAGGAGGATCAACAAATAAACAAGGTCACTTCAAAGACTGATCAACTGCCTAAAGACAGTAAAACACGGTAAGGTCAAGAAGCTACCTGAGCTATGGAAGCCACAGAAGACCTTAGAAAGTGGCACCTGAACTGAGAAATGCCCAGGTTTAAATAAATCCTCACTTCTACTGCTTTTTAGATGGGATTACCTCGGGCAAATTTCCTAAAGGCACTAAAACTCTGTTTCCTCAGTTTCAAAATGGGGAAATTACGGTTTCAACTAAAATACGGGGCTAATAGGATTAAATAAAGTGCTTAGCGTAATGGCTGGTATATCCTAGGAACAAGAAGGAGTGGAGTGTTAAACACTGAGAGCAGTGGGGGAGAGAGAAGCAGGGAGAATGGGAAACACAGAGTAGCCTGAGCGCAGGATTGCTGGGAATTAAGAGGAAAGCCTTGAGGACCACCAGAGAGGCCCTGGAACATTCTAAAGGGTTAAGACTGCCCTTCCCATCGCTCAAAGGCTGCTCACTCTGCCTCCTTACCACATCAACCTAGGTTCTTCCAGGACACAAGAGACTATGCATTATCATAGTAAAATTAATAAATTGATTAAAATCAAAGAAACCTTCTTGAAATGGTTAAGGCAGGTATTGCATGGAGCACTGGGTGTGGTGCATGAACAATGAATCTTGGAACACTGAAAAAATAAAATTAAATTTAAAAAATTTTATATAAGAAATATGCAAACATTAAAAATAAGAAAAATGTATAAAGAATATATAAGAAAATTCTAACTCTATAGTTAAATGTAATTTCATTTGAATTTCACAAAAACACTAAAATACATGAATTCTCATTGCTGTTGAAAACTTTTGATGAACAAAAGGCACATAACTATCTTAATAAACCAATCTAATTACTTTGACTTTTGAATCAGTCAAATTAATACCACCACTCAATTAAGAAAAAGTTACATTTTTATCTATAAAAACACACTGCAAATCTTTTCAAAGAGGAGTGAAGACCTAAAAATGACTATTCCACTAAGGTCGCCCTTAATTACATCTAACTTGAAGATTCCAACAATGTGCTTTTAAAAGTAGATTAATTTGTGTTCATGTATTTTGGGCAAGTTTATTGAAACATGTATATACTATAAGCTCTCCAAAGAAATCTTATCTTCTACTTCTGATTCCTCCTTATAACTTGTTCATCCACTATATATACAACTGGTCTTTGGTAAATGAAAAAGAATCATTTCTCTAAATGAATCTGAAATTTTCAGTTCTAACACTATAAGAGCCCTGATACTCGGTCAAAAAGTACCTTTGGAAATTATAGTGTTTGTCAGGGCTGACCTACTGTCTAGTTCCTGCCGATTCAATGGAATATTCTGGGGGAAACTGGACTCCTCCATGTTTGGAGCTATAAAAACTGCTTTTAAAGAAATATGGGAAAAATTCTGTACTCTTGCTTCTAGAATACTAAGTACTTTTAGTGGTCTCAATCCTAGAGAAGAAATGAATAAAAGCAACTTTGAAGACTAAAACACTGTGAACAGTCTCTCCATTACCACCTTCATAGGAATATGGTTTCAGCTTTAACTTTACAACTGTCTGAAATGTCATTGTTAAATTCTAGACTTTGGCAAAAAAAGCATTCACCTGTAACTTGAATACAGTTGATCCTCACTCATCTGTATGTTTTTTCTGAACTCCTGAAGGTTAAATATTCTTAAAGTGGGTCATACCTAGGTTAAAACTTAAAAACTTTCATATATGATTGATGATCACTTGGAAATATATCACAGTGTGCTAGATCATGTCACGACTTGACCAGAAAGGAAATACCAACATTCTGAAAGCACAGTATTTAAGACATACCTTTACGGAGTCCGCAATCTCCTGTATACCTTTAGCAGCAGCATCTTTTATGATTGGTGTAATTAAACCTTTATCTGTCGCCACAGCCACTGAAATATCAATAAAGGGCAGTTGCTTTGGGCCCTCTCCATCCCAGCTTACATTAACATCTGGCATTTGCTAGGAAACGGAAACAGAAAAAACATGTCATTCTAAAGAAGCAGATTTATTTTTTATTTTTTTAAAAAGCAGCTTTAGACCAACAGGGTTACAGAAAAACAGCAGTATTATGCATTTTTGAAAGTGAGTATAGGGAGACAGAAGAAAATAAATGAAGATTTGGTTTGAAACAATGGTTTGGGTCTCCGTGTTAGATGTCTTCTATGTTTGGGAAGAATAAACATACCATGCTTTTTGAAGCAAGGTTGAAGAAACGCTGATGTACATGTTTTGATCTCTTTACAATAAATCATGGTTAAAAAAAGGTCTCCCTTTGTTAAACCTGATTGCTAAAAAGCATTTAATATTTGTTATACTTTCTGCCTCATATGCTGAATGAGATGGTCTTGAGAAGAGGGGAGGGAAGGGGGTAATGATTCAACCACATTATTCCAGTGTCAGGGTAGAAAGCCCAAGTTTCTAGTGTAGCCCTGGGAGATCCATCCGGCCCTTAAAAGGTGACTTCCCTCTTTAGGAAAGATTTCCTAAGCTTCATAAACATATGATAAATGTATAAGCATGCTTGTATTTAACATACATACAACTACACGGAGGATGAAAAGAGCAGAAAAAAATCGGTAAACGCCTGGAGACAGTATTTACTGGTACTATTGCCAAGTAACGTAGAAAAAATAATGGTGAAAAACAGAAACCACAAACTAATTTCTCTTCTCAAAAATTCTTCGCTTTGACATCAGCCTACCTAACTGTACTACTGACCACTCCCTGGAGATGCATTCCCCACCGTACTCAGGCTTCTCCTCGCCCTGCTATGCTCGCTCCCACTGCATTTTTTTTTTTTTTGGACAAAGAGCATGTGCACGCATAGGGGGTGGGGGAGCAGAAGGAGAGGAAGAGACTCTCACGCGCGCTCCACACCCAGTGCAGAGCCGACGCGGGACTCAGCCTCACAACCTGAGGTCATGATCGGAGCCCAAATCAAGTCCGGAGCTCAGCCAGCGGAGCCACCCAGGCGCTCCTCCGCTGCCCTGCTCTCAACTGCTCTTGGCACTTCTCCATCTCTCAAGGCTCAGCTGGTTCATTCAAAGGAATCAAAGCTCATTTATGTCAAAATAATAAACAGTGAAGTCCCAAGCCCCCGGAAGGTTTTAAATTCTTCACAGAGAACACTAAAGAGAAAAAAAAAAAACCCTCCCAAGTGAGGAATATCTGGCAAATAAACATAATTACAGAGCTATGTAACAAAAATCTACGGGATGTAGCCTCAGCTGCGGTCAGAGGAAAATTCACACTCTTAAACCTTCCTTTTCATATTCATAACTCTAATAATTGTACATTCACATTTCCTAACAAAATATTTTCAACCAACGTCTAAAATAATTCCAGTCTAAAGCTAAAGGAAATAGTGGAAGGAATATATAAGGCAACAATATAAATGGACTAAGAACGCAAATATGCAATAATAAAGGCAAGACAGAGTTTAGAACAATGCCGGCATTGAAGATTATAATATTAAAATATTAAAAGAAGCAAATTTAAATGACTCTGGACTAGTAAGTTTTTGGGAATCCAGATGAAATGAGTGATTTTTCTGGGAATATACGTTTCCAAAATCAATTCAAGAAAAAGCTGAAAATTAAACAGCTCAATAATTATGGGGAAAAATGAGACAGTTGTCAAGGCTCCTTCCTTCAAACAGAACTAGGCTTCAGATAATTTTACTGGTGAATGTTGTAAAGCTTCGAGAAATAAAAACCTTTATAATATTGAAATAAGCACAGAGAAAGGGAAGGGAGGAAGTACCCAAATTCACTTTAAGAAGCTACTGATTTAAAAAAAAGAAAAGCCTGACAAAACTAGCACAAAATATAATTACAGTTACTTACAGCTCCTGATACAAAATTATGAAATGAAATGTAGTGACCACTAAAGATTCACTTAGGGAGGGCAAGAATGATTCATAATTAGAAAGTCACTAATATAATTCAAAATATTATTTGGTCAGAAGACAAAAGCCATATGAACATTTAGATATAAAAGGCCAAGAAAATACATGACTTTAAAATTCTCTATTACTGCATTGTTCAAGAAATAAAAATAAATTCCTTATAAATATATATACTAAATATAGCACCTAATACTCAGTGATCCAGAAAAATAGCCTAGTCATAGAAAGACTGGAGAGAAAATGGCATAGAGCAAGAAGGCAGGAAGCCTGGGTTTTAGATCCAAATCCAGCTCTGGACTTCTGGTTCAAACCTGCTCCTCTCCTACTTTCCCCACGTCAGTACGTGGAAGACTCCATTCCTCCCACTGCTTGGGCCAAAGTCCTGGTCTTTTCTCTCACACCCCACAGCAAATCCATCAGCAAATCTTGTTGGCTCTACCTCTGAAATGTATCCCAGATCTCGCCTTCACCGCAGTTTCACCACTAGCTGCCACCTCAGTCCAAACCGCTGTCCCTTGTCCACAACCTCCCAGGAGAGCGCACTGCTGCTCCCTGGCCTCCCCGCAGGCTGTGTTCCAGAAACCACCAGAACATTCCCTCCTTTTTATTTTTTCAAGTTTAAGTAGGATATCCATCCTCTCTCAAAGCCCTCCAAAGGCTTCCTTCTCCTTCATAATAAAATCCCTAGTCCTTCCCACAGCTGCCAAGGCTTTACGGGCTTCGGGGCCGTGCAACGGCCTCTTCCTTCTGTTTAATCTCATCAGCTATCTCCTCTCCTCCAGAAACAGTATCCCTGGCGCCTTGTCTGAAAGGCAGTGTCCCCCCAGCTTCTGTTGGCGGTTCCTTCGGCCTGGAGCACTCTTCTGAGAGCTCTGCTGCTAACACCCTCTCTTCCAGGCCTTGCTCAGTTACCACTGTGCCTAACTGTGGGCATCATGACACCCTGACTTATTCTGCAGCGGGGTCTGCTTTCTCTTCCTCCGCAGCACTTTCACTATCTGACAAATACTGGTCTCTCCCAACTAGACTATAAGCTCCAGGAGGGCAGAAAACATGTCAGCTTTTGTTCACTACTGTTTCCCCAAATACCTATAATGTACTCAGCAAACAATAGGGGATCAGTTAGTATTTGCTGAATAAATGGTCTTTATTCTGCTGTAATTAGTTTTAAGCCCCACTGATTCTCAATTTCATCTGTAAAACTGAGGGAGTGAGATTAAATGGTATAATATTTTTCGCAATGAAATTATACATTTTTTGTGACTTAAAAATGACAGTTCTATTTATCATATAAAAATCCCAAGACATGAGACCATGTGGAAGCCCAAATGATTTAGGGTCTGCTACTTACTTTAAGGGTAACAGCTGCTGCCTTGATAATAAAATCATTCACTGATACTTTAATGTCATCTGAAAGAAAAACAAGCATATCAAAATTGGTGTTCATAATGAAATGTTAACATTGGCCATTATGATTTCCAACTTGTTCATTAACAAATTATAGTGAAAAATATTGTAGGTTTTTGTTTGTTTGCTTAGTCAGTTACGAGTCCCCTAATTAGGGGTGCCTGGGTGGCTTAGTTGTTAAGCATCTGCCTTTGGCTCAGGTCATGGTCCCAGGGTCCTGGGATCAAGCCCCGCGTCGGGCTCCCTCCTCGGTGGGAAGCCTGCTTCTCCCTCTCTCACTCCCCCTGCTTGTATTCCCTCTCTTGCTGTGTCTCTCTGTCAAATAAATAAATAGAATTTAAAAAAAAAGAGTCCCCTGATTAGAAAAACTTACGTGAGGTTCTGCATAAGTAATATTAACCATAAATGTAAAAGATTACTTCTGGATTACAAGTCCTTTAAACTGCTCAGATATACACGAGAACTTGAAGGACACATTATAACCACAATTAGAAAGAAAAGAACCAACTCCTATGTGTCTAAAAACACAAATGGTCTCTCTATGGTGATTCAATTTTTCTCTCACCCTTTTCAAATGTCTTTATTCTGCATATGCTTTATAATATATTGATTATAGTAGGACAGTGGTAACATATAGTCATTTTAAAGATATCTATATCTATCTATTTATCTACCTATATTGAGAGAGAGATTTTTTACTAATGAAGTGTGTACCAAAAAAATTTAAGACCACCGACATGTTTTTTCACTTAACAAAACAGGATATATAGCAAACGCCAAAGATGAAGCAATATTGGCACAGGTCCTAGTGCAATGAACAAGATGAGGTTTTCTGTCTAGTTTTATAGTGATTCCATTTGAATCAATTTCCTTCCAATATACATAATGATTTCAAGATAAAGCTAATGTACCCTCCCTTCCCACAGAGCTGGTCATAACGAAAGCATTTGATTTACACTTTTGCTTTTCCCGGTGGGTAGGAAAGTGTTGAAAAATGTAAACTACACTTGATTCTCTATTGCAAAAGCTTCTAGAAAAAGAATTTAAGATCGAGATCTAGTCAATGGTATGTGGCAAGATACACAAATCCTGTTACTATAGTATCATGGAATTTTATGTGAATAATAGCTCATTCCAAAGGCATGCTGGGGATTTCAGAAAGACATCAGATGAATTACCATAAATCCAAATACTGCCAAACAGTCATGGTAACCACCACCTGCTCATCCAATTCTTAGCTCTTTTAATTCAGATTTCCAGAGATATAAATATTTTTGTTTGCTTGTTTAAAACCCCTTTAGGAGTAGAAATATAAGTGGATTTCTAGTGTTTACAGAATTTTAATGATAACTACATACAAAAGACATGGTCTGCATAAATACAGATATGTGGACATATTTTATGAACTCATTATGCTTACCTCTCGTGGCTCCCTCAACCTCCTTTGCACTTTATCTAGTATCTGCAGGTATCCACAGGGAACACTTCCCAAACCACCCACCAGCTGATGATTCCCTATCTACTGCTGGAGTCCACAGTGTCCACCTATATTCTCTGCCCTCATCGTATCCAACATTTTGTACTCTGGAGCTGATCACTTTCTTCATCGTGGAACACTTTTCCTTACTGGCTTTTATGTCACTGTACTCTCCTGGGTTTTCTTCCACTCTACCACTCACTCGTCTTCCATCCCTTCTTCTTAATGGTGGTACCTTCCCAGGCAAGAACCTTCTGTTCCATGGTTTTGATACCATCCATATGGTGATAATTCCTTTAAATACTACCTCTTATCCTGATGCATCAGGAGCTGACCTATATGTCCAATTTCTCACATGACATTTCTAATAGGCATTGAAAATCAAAAAAGTACGAAGGAGATTTTTTCAAGATCTTTTATTTTTAACTCTTTATTATGGAAATTTTCAAATAGATAGTAAGGAGACTGTTGATGACATGATTGAGAAGGATAGGAAATAGTGTGGGGGGGAATATCATATATTTTCATTTGCATATCATTACAAAACAGTGTAACATACTTATAGAATGTTATATAACTATATAACAAAGAGGATTGGAGAGAAATAACATGGGCTCTTTGGAGACCCCCTAGAAACTTCCTAGTTGCAAAGACATACCAAACTTAGAAGATGGAAAAATACTAAACTAATCTATCTCTTCACTGAAATAGTACTGTTTCCTGCCTCATGAAAGGAAGAAACCATGAAAATTATTCCCCTAATAATCTCTGTATCATGACTAAGCAAGTACACTTAAAACCTGTAAGGGGAGCTTCTAGGATTAACTTTTTGAATATTGTTAATTTTCTGTGAAGCAAGTTTTCCATTTATTTCCTTGAACTTTTAAAAGCTGTCAGGCTGTCTTCATATGAATTCTTCAAAGTCTGTATTTAAACTGAAATATCAGTCCTGTTGTCACTTAAGATGTAGAAAGCCACAAGAGAACGTTTTCCCCACCCTAATAGGGTAGGGGAAAAAGCAGGAGGAATTACAAAATCGTAACTTCTCTTGAGTCTGTTAGGGAGTCGAGGTTATAAGATGAACAAGTGAACTGAACATCAAGGGTGTAATTCCCCTCTGAAGGACAAACACATGAAATGATTCACAACCAAAGGTTACGCGAGTACGGGACAAAGCATGGGACAATGCCCATGAATAGATGGGGATATCGGCAGAGGGATGGAAACTCTAAAAACATTCCAACAGACAGGAAAAAAAAAGAACGTGCAATCAAAGATTAATAATTTTTCGTTAGGCTTCAGAGACTAAACATAGCTGAGAAAAGAGTCAGTGACGATGAAATTAGGTCAACAAAAATTATTCAAACAGAAACACAAAGAGAAAAAAAGGATGAACAAAAACAGAATGGGGGATCTAAGAGCTTTGGACAATTCAAACACTTGGACATTTATAATCAGAGTTCCAAAAAGAAAACACATGGAGCAGAAGACACAGTAAAAACTAAGGCTAGGAGTTTCCCAAAATTAATGAAAGACAACAAATCACAAATTCAAGAAGCTGAGAGAAACCCAAACAGGATAAACACAGTTTGTGTGTTTGTTTGTTTTTGAGAGAGCGATGGAGCAAGTGAGTGTACAAGCCGGGGGAGGGGGAGGGCAGAGGGAGAAAGAGAATCCCAAGCAGGCTCCATGCTGAGCTTAGAGCTGGACATGGGGCTTGATCTCACGACACTGAGATCATGACCTGAGCTGAAATCAAGACTCAGATGCTCAACCTACTGAGCCACTCAGACACCCCTCATTTTTAAAATTCTTTAAAACAGTTAATTTGCTAAAGCAAAAAAAAAAAAAAAAAATCAAACATATATGCTAGGGCATACATCAAAGGTAGAAATAAAACATGTTAGTAAGAGTGCAAAGGACAGAAGGGGGAAAATGTATACCGTTGTAAAGTTCTTGTATTATACATGAAGGGATGTGACAAAAATATGAAGGTAGACTATAATGAATTTAAGAATTATACTGTAAACCTTAAAGAAACCACCACAAAAGAGAGAGAAAGGCAAAATAGAAATAAAATGGAATCAAAATTAAAAAGTAAACAATCCAAAAAAAGGCAAGAAAAGAGGAAAAAAAAGAAAGAAGAGATAGGACAAATAAAACAAAGGACAAAATGGTACAAGGGTAAACAGTACAAAGCAAAAAGAAAGGACAAAATTATTAAATGTGAATGGTCTAAACATTTAATTAAAAGACAATATAGGATTAGACAAAAAACAAAAATTACATGTTCTCTGCAAGGAGTCAGTTTAAATATAAAGACAGATAAATTAGGAGTAAAAAGATAAAAACATCAATCAAAGTTGGAGTACCTGTAGCAATATCAGATAAGAAAGGCTTTGGGGTAAGGAAGATTACACTAGGAATGGACAGGGTCATTCCATGACAGATCTATTCTACAGGAACACATCAAAAGTCTAAAGGTGTTATGTGCCTAATAACAGATCTTCCAAATGAAATAAAACGGATAGAACTCAAAGGGGAAACAGACAATCCAAAATTATAACTGGAGGTTTCAAAACGCTTCCAAAAATTGATAGAACATATCGGAAGTCAGTAAGGATCTAAAAGACACGAACACTACTACCAGCCAACTTCACCTGACATTTAAAAGAACACTCCTCAAAAGTAGAACACACATTCTTTTCAGGGGCATGTGGGTGGCTCAGCTGGTTAAGCATCGACTCACTTTCGGCTCAGGTCATGATCTCAAGGTCATAAATTCGAACTCCATGTCTGGCTTAGCACTCAGTGCAAAGTCTGCTTGAGATTTTTTTTCTCTCTCTCTCTCTCTCCCCCCCTTTGTCCCTCCCCCTGCTTGTGGGCTCTCTCTCTCAAAATAAATAAGTAAAATCTTAAAAAAAAAAGTAGAGGGGCACCTGGGTGACTTAGTTGGTTAAGCATCTGCCTTTGGCTCAGGTCATGATCTAAGGGTCTTGGGTTCAAGCCCCGAATGGGGTGCCCTGCGCAGCGGGGAGTCTACTTCTCCCTCTCCTTCAGCCCCTCCCCTGATTCATGTTCTCTCTGGCTCGCTCTGCTTTGTCTCTCTCAAATAAATAAACAAATAATCCTTTAAAAAAAAAGAAGAACTCACATTCTTTTCAAATACACATGAAACATTCATCAAGATAGACCATATTACGATTAAAAAATCTCAAAAAATTTTAAAAGATTTCAATCATACAAAGAATGTTCTCTAAGCAAAATGGAGTTAAGCAAAAATCATAAAAGAAAGGCTGGAAAGTCCCCAAATATTTGGAAATTATACTTACACCATTAAATGATTCATGGATCAAAAAAGATACAAGGAAAAACAGAAAACATCTTAAATTGAATGTAAAGAAAAATAAAACATATCAAATTTTGTGGCATTCATCTGAAGCACTGCCAAAAGGAACCTTAAAAGCCTTATATGCTTATGTTAGGAACAAGGTTTATTATATTATATTGATCTCAGCTTTCACCTTAAAAAACTAGAAAACAAAAGAGCAAATTAAATTGAAAGCAAAGAGAAAAAAGGAATAAAGGTTAAGAGCAGAAATCAATGAGAAGAAAATTATAAAAAGAGTGGAGAAAGTTAATGAAATCAAATGCAGATTATTTGAAGAGATCAATAAAACTGATCAATCTCCAGCCAGACTGATCAAGAAAGACACCAATTACTAACATTGAAAAGGAGGACCTCACTTCAGATTATATGGATGTTAGAAGTATAATAAAGTAACATTATGAACAGCTTTATGCCAATACCACAGACCCCCTTATTCATGGTTCTGCTTTCCAGTTTCAGTCACCCATGGTCAGCGGCAGCCCAGAGGCAGATGAGCCTCCCGACTTACTGTCAGATGGCCAGCAGCAGCCTGACACTATGTCACAAGGCCTATGACAATTACCTGTCATCTCACGTGGGCGCGTTATCTCACAGTACCACGAGAACGGTGAGTACAGATTACAATATTTAGAGACAGAGAGACCACATTCCCTGAACTCTCATTATAGCATATCATTATAATTGTTCTATTTTATTATTGTTAATCTTTCACTGTGTCTCGTTTTTAAAGTTTATCTTAAGTATATATGTGGAGGAGGAAACAGAGTACATACAGGGTTTTGTACCATCGGGGGCTGTAGGCCTCCACTGAGGGTCCTGGAATGTACTCCCTGCGGATGAGGGGGGACTACTGTAAATTTCCTTACCTAGATAACATAAACAAATTCCTTGCAAGACCAAAGTTACTAAAGCTCATTCAAGAAGAAACAGATAACTTATACCTATTTTTAAAAATTCATAGTTAAAAATCTCTCCACAAAGAAAATCACTGGTCTAGATAGCTTCAATGGTGAATTCTACCAAACAATTAAAAAAAAGGAAACAAACCAATTCCAACATTTCCAACATTTCCCAACTCATTCTGTGAGACCTGGTAACAAACACAGAAAAAAAAATATCTCCGAGGGGAGCCTGGGTGGCTCAGTCATTAAGCGTCTGCCTTTGGCTCAGGTCATGATCTCAGAGTCCTGGGATGGAGCCCCACATCGGGCTCCCTGCTCAGCGGGAAGCCTGCTTCTCCCTCTCCCACTCCCCCTGCTTGTGTTCCCTCTCTCACTGTGTCTCTCTCTGTCAAATAAAAAAATCTTAAAAAGTATCTTCAAGAAAAGAAAACTACAGGGTTTTCTCATGTGCACAGGTATAATGATTCTTAGGAAAATTTTATTTTTCTAAAAGATTTTTATTAAAAAAAAAAGATTTTTATTTATTTATTTGACAGAGAAAGAGAGAGAGCACAGACAGGGGAAGCGAGGAGGGAGAAGCAGGCTCCCCACTGAGCAGGGAGACTGATGCAGGGCTATTCCCAGGATCCTGGGATCATGACCTGAGCTAAAGGTAGATGCTTAACCAACTGAGCCACCTGGGCACCCCAATTCTTAGCAAACTTAAAAAATGAGATCAAGAAATAGATGAGAAAATTAATGATTAATGAGTTTTATATGGGGAATACAAGGTTAATTGAACATCTGGCAATCAACCAATATAACTGACCAAAATAACAGAGTGAAAAGGGAAAGATTATCTCAAAAGATGCACAAAAGTGACAAAATTCAACATCCACTTATGCTAACATTCTCAGCAAATTAGGAATATGAATTTCCTCAACCTAAAATAAGGAATCTACAAAAAACCTGCAACTGATATTAAAGACTGAATGTTTTTTCTAAGATCAAGAACAAGGCAAAACGTCGCTTTCACCACTGCTATTCATTATTGTACCAGGTCTTAGCCAGTACAACAAAGCAAAAAAAATGAAAAAGTCACACAGATTGGAAAGAAAGATAGAAAACATCAGTTCGTGCTAAAAATTCAGCAACTTTAGTTTTTTTTAATTGACTGCTGGGAGGTACGCTGCAAATTTCATAACTTGAAAGTTCACTTTGAAGAAGAAATAAAAATTAAAACTTGCATAAAGCACAGGGATATCTAAGATATATGTAAAATCTAAAACATTCTTCAATCAGTTTGGATTATGTACTTCCTAAAATGTTAGTAAGTACTGCTTTGTTCGACATCCTACCAAAAAGCAAAATATACTCAGTACTATGGAACCAGTTTGTTTCTTTTTCTTTAAAAAAATTTTTTTTTCAGTTTGTTTCTCATAGGAAAAGTGAGCTGATTCTTTTTTCTAGCACTAAAATACACCCGGATGATGAAACTGAAATAAAAAGCTATACTATGTATCTTTATAAGTAAAGGATTTCACAACCGTTAGCAGGCATATTGTATTAAGTAAATTTAACTTTACTAACCTTTGACCAGACTTTGTCTAGCTTTTAAAACAGCTCCAAGGTCACAGTCAGCAGTAGCGTATGAATGCGGCACAGTACTCTTAGATTCAGTTAACCGCTTGGCAATAACTCTTCGAATATTGCTAGCAGGGATTTCAGTGAATGTGCCCTGCAAAGAAATTGCAATCTGTACATTAAACCATAAATATGGAAGTAGGAAAAACAAACTCCATAACTAAAATCTAGTCTCAGTGACTTAGCTTTCGGTAATAATTAAAGTTTAATATAGGAAAAGTGCTAGTAAAAATTCTTAGTATAAGGAGAAGTATAAGAAATCCAAAGAGTTTTAATTTTACAGAACATGACTATAGAAAATAGTAAAATTCATGTTTTAGTTATAAATGGGTCGTCTTATGTTACTATGTTTAAAATGACCAAAAAGAAGTCTCCCAAGTCATGAATAATTCTCCCATGGGTGTGTGTGTGTGAAATAGACAGAGACAGACACACACACATACCGCCTGTAAGCAGCTTCTGTTACAAGTATCGCTTCTCAATAAAACTCGAAGCATACAATAATTCAACAAACCAACAACAGACAATTCTTATTTATAATGGCATGCATGGCATGCAATGGCAATGGATATAAAAAAAAATCACTTCAGAATAATAACTAAGCAGCTAAAAATACCCCTGATTTCTCAGAAAACTAAACATTTGGGGCACCTGGGTAGCTCAGTGGGTTAAAGCCTCTGCCTTCAGCACAGATCATGATCTCAGGGTCCTGGGATCGAGCCCCGCATCGGGCTCTCTGCTCAGCAGGGAGCCTGCTTCCCCTCTCTCTGCTTGCCTCTCTGCCTACTTGTGATCCCTCTCTCTCTGTCATATAAATAAATAAAATCTTTAAAAAAAAAACCAAACTAAACCAGTTGGCAGAGTACTAGTTCAAATAGAATAAATGCTCTCTATTTACCATACAAATTTCAAAGTCAGGTTTATCTTAATTTGAATAACCTACTTCTTAAAAATATAAGATTTGATTACACATAAATGTTTTATATGTGTAGTCATGAATCATGAATTTACACTAAAAAAATTGTTTCCCTGAAATTTATACCATTTGCAACTATTTTAAAATTTATTGGAATGTATTTCTCCATAAGAAAGAGCAGGATAGGTTTGTGTGTTTAGTTCCGAAGTACCCATTCAGTTTTACATGAACCTGATTATCCTGCATTTCTTCTGACTGGAAGGAAATGACATGAAAAGTACTAAGAGGAGGTAAAAAGAGACAAAAATGGAATATTTTGACAACACAACAGGGCTGTTACACTACCTGAATCTGAGAAAGAATGTCTAGCAGTGCCGTCTCTAGCAGCGTCTAGCAGTGAGACTATCCATTCCTTCAATCAGAATCAAACAGCCACAGAAGAGGGCTAGCGGCAGCTACCCAGTAATAGGGCCACACCCAAGAAAAGCTACATGAAAAGTACCTTAATTACAGAATATACATATACGGCACTGCATTTGGAAGTCAGCACCATACAAACAAATTGGGTTTGTGCTAGGAGTCTGCAAACCAAAAAATCTGGAGTATTTCCTCTTTATTACTCCCAGCTACGAGTAAAATGGATCGGTAGAATCTCTTGTAAAAGAGACAGTAATGGTTCCTGTTTTCTTTCTCACTGAAATCTGAAAAAAAACAAGTCTACTCAAATGATATTACCGCTACATTAGGTTGTCCAGGAGTTGACATTGGTGGGCTCATTGGCCGTGGATACGGTGGCGTGGCTACGGCCGGTGCGGGCGGGGGAACTGTGGGAGAGGTTGGAGGGGCTGGCGTGGGCCTGGATTCGGTAATCTTGCCGGTTTCTTTCAGCTGGACCAGTTTGAGAGCATCCCTGAAGACAAGAGATACAGAACCATGATTAGCAACCAGGAACAGGACGTTTAGAAAGCAGAGATGAGCTGTGAAGAGAAGGTACTAAACTAGAGAGATGTCAAGGCTAAAATAATGCCAAATTAATGACCTGAGTTAAGCAAGCAAATCTTATCTGGTCAGCTGATTCATACTATTCACCCACTATGATATTTGAACCATTTCAAAAGCTAAACAACCATTCAAATTTGTCAAAGTATTGGGTGTAGGTATCTTTAAAAAGGAAATTAGTCTTTTTTTGAGGGGGGTATCATCTGGTAGATGAACAATTCATAAATTAAATCATACTCTCATTCTTTATACTTGTCAAATAATTTTCACATAGCATTTAGAAAATGTCAAGTTTATCACAACTTTAATTTTTATTTTTATGGCCAGGATATCGCACCATTTTCTATTGCTCAATATGTTGTCAGCACCGTCTAATGAAATAAACCTAACCCAGCGCATCATTCAGAGTGAAAGATAACTAAACTAGTAACAGACTTAACTTGCATTAAAGGTATCTTTGGTTTTTAAAAGGATTTAATGAGATTACTACATATATCAAGCTTTGATCTATGCTAAGTTATAGTGCATATGAAGTAATATATTCTCTGAAACAAAATGGCTTTTACAAAAATAATATCTGACAATTCAAAAGAACCCTTTCCAAAAGCAAAATTTTACATTTAAAAAAAATGTTTTTAATCTAAAATTTTTTTGAAAGGTTTTACATAATCTAAAAATCTAAAAACAACATCATGGTGACACAAATTTAAAGGCAAATTACATTCCTGAAACTTCTCAAACAGTTAATTTATTATTATTTATCAAAAGAATTATGAGGGGGAAAACCTAGCATGCTGGGCATATCTGAAATGACAAGCATCCTCCCGTAAATAAAACCTTTTATTAATATCTTATGGCAATATGGTAGACAAAATTCTGAGATGGATGGCTCCAATATTCTTGTATACATAGAATTTTAGCTGGTGTATACAGCCCACATAATCCCTCTTGAGTACGAGTGGGCTTGAGTATGATGAATAGGTTCCCATGATTAGGCTACATTACAAGACAAAGGTGATGGACTTTGTAGACATAATTAAGGTCCTCAATCAGCTGGCATTAAGTTCATCAAAAAGCAAAAGTAAAATTACCCTGGTGGGATCAGACACATCAGATAAGCCCTTTAAAAGGAACCAGGAATTCCCGGAAGAAGAGACCTGGATGGAGAGAGATTCTCCCACTGGCGCTGGAGAAGCGAACAGGCATTTGTGGAGATGAACACTTGGCAAAGACCTGAAGGAGGCCTCTAGGAGCTAGGACCAGTCCTTGGCTAAGAGCCAACCAGGGGCCAGAGCCTGAAAGACTGAATTCTCATAGACAGACTGAGTTCTGATAGATAGAACTGAATTCTGCCAACAACCATGTGAGCCTGGAAGAGGACTCCAACCTTTAGATGAGACCCTAGCCCTGGCCAAAACCTTGATTTCAACCTTGTGACCAGAAGGCGAGAACCCAGCCATGCTGGGCCCTGACTTCTGATCTACAGAATTGTTAGGTAATAAACAGGTGCTTCTTTAAGCTGCTAAGTTTGTAGTAATTTGTTATGCAGTAATAGAAAATAGACCCAGGCAGGCATGTTCCAACCTGGGGCACATTATTAGAGGAATTCCCCTATGTGTACTGATATCTTTTGTAGAAAGGAGAGTCCATGCTTTATACCTGGTCCAAAAAGGGGTGCATGGAGTTAACACTAAGAACAACTAACTTACCTGTTTCAAAATTAATAGCTGACATTTAACAATAGAGGTCAGATGGATGAAGAACTCAAATGTTTTACCATCCTGGATCCCTAATGAGCATTGAAAGGTGAGTAAAAGTGAGAAAATAAGCCTCTTATGCTTGTATTGTGCTTATGCATCTTACATGAGCCCTATTAGGGAGGTATTACTCCTCCCAATTCATTGATGAGCAAGTAGGCTCAGAGAGGTTAAATTCCAAGTGTGAGTCGGTATTTCTCAAGCACGTACTCTACTCCAGGTTTGAGGATACAGGGTTAAACAAGACTTTATTCCACAGGACAGTCTATACTAATCAGGCAAACAAATGACAGATAATGACACGCTATGAAGAAAATAAAGCAGAATAACGACAGGAGTGACAGGTGAGAGGAGGAATTCTTTGAAAATAGGATGGACGGTCAGGGAAGACCTGAGGACATGGTATTTGTGTGGAATGATCTGAAGGAGCAAGCTGCAAGAAGTCCTGGGGAAAGTACGTTTATAGGCAGCGAAAATACAGCTGCTTCTAACAACAGAAGGCAGGCCAGAGCAGAAAGGGCAGTGAAGAAGGAGGAAAGGGTTAAACGATGAGGCCAGGACCGGCATCAAACCCAGGAGTGGCCAACTCCAGAGCCTGTGCATTTTCGACTACTTTTCTCATACCTGTGCACACGGTATGCAAATATAAACCAAGGCAGAGTCAGAATAATTTTTTTTTTCCACATGAGCAGACTGGAGAAAATCCAGCACATCTCAGATTAACGGCAAGTCTGGGATTCAATGACAAAATGTGATCTACCTAATCTAAAGCTAAATGTAGAACCTCCTGACCATGGCGTCCGACCCAGCGCACAAAAAGCAGCGTGGGCATAACTGGAGGCAGTGTTGGTTCTCAGAGCACGTGCCACAACGCGGGGATGGGAACGCAAAGAATGAGGGCGAAGAGGAGGTACGCGGTCTAGGGAATGACCTTACACACTGTTAAGGCTTTTGACAACAAGCTTACTTCTCTTCGGAAGTCAATTTTTTTTTTTAAAGATTTTATTTACCTGACAGAGAGAGAGAGAGAGAGAGAGAGAGATCACAAGTAGGCAGAGAGGCAGGCAGAGAGAGAGGGGAAGCAGAATCCCTGCTGAGCAGAGAGCCCAATGTGGGGCTCGATCCCAGGACCCTGAGATCATGACCTGAACCGAAGGCAGAGGCTTCAACCCACTGAGCCACCCAGGCACCCTGGAAGTCAATTTTTAATTTACTTATATTCATAACCAAAAGCACCATTTTCCAGTTAATTATGATAACATTTACATGTGAAGTAAATGGCTGCCAATAACATTTCTGGGGATTTATGCCATAAGCTAAATTAGTCAGATAAAGAAAAATATGAGCACCGAGGGGCGCCTGGGTGGCTAAGTCGGCGGAGAAACCAACTCTTGATTTCGGCTAGGTCATGATCTCAGGGTGGTGGGATGGAGCCCCATGTTGGGTTCTGTGCTCAGCAGAGTCTGATTGAGAATTCTTTCCCTCTGCTCCTCCCCCTGCTTGCTTGCGTGCTCTCTCTCTAACATAAAATAAAATCTTAAAAAAATGAGCATTGATATATAAGCCCTTCTGTCGATTCAGAAAAAAATGCCTTCAACAAAAGATATCTAGCTTTTTTTTTTTTTTTTTAAAGATTTTATTTATTTATTTATTAGGAAAGAGAGAGAGAGTGAGAGAGAGCAGGTCAGAGTGAGAAGCGGACTCCCCATGGAGCCGGGAGCCCGATGTGGGGCTCGATCCCGGGACTCCGGGATCACAACCTGAGCCGAAGGCAGTCGCTCAACCAACTGCGCCACCCAGGGGCCCCAGATATCTAGCTTTTAAGAGCTCTTACAAGTCATAGCCTAACATTACTAGTCCCTTTCCATTATACAAGGTAATTAAATACATCCTATTACTAATCTAGATTTTGAATCAAATTAAAGTTTAGCATCAGAGTGACATGTCTAAAACACACCCATTTCTTAGATGCGGATCACCAGTTTACTCTCAGGCATTAGTTAAAAATAAACAAACAAAAATAACAATTGCCTGAATACGTGTTTTTTTTTTTTTTTTAAAGATTTTATTTATTTATTTGACAGAGAGGAGAGAGATCACAAGTAGGCAGAGAGGCAGGCAGAGAGGGGGAAGCAGGCTCCCCGCCGATCAGAGAGCCCGATGCGGGGCTCGATCCCAGGACCCCAAGATCATGACCTGAGCCGAAGGCAGAGGCTTTAACCCACTGAGCCACCCAGGCGCCCCTGAATACGTGTTTTTAAGAAAAGATTGGTCACACTAAACTGACACATTTTTATTTCACTATCAGTGTAACTACTACTTACTATTTTATCAAGAAATAGGCAATTTAGTTTCATTCTTGTAGTAATTAGGATTCTTGGTAAAACGGCTCTTGGTAAAGAATAAAAGTAAGGAGAAGCCATTAATCATGATCAAGTAAACAGAAAATCAATTCTGGCCACTGCTTCACAGTCAACTTTCGCTGCTGATTTTACACTTACACACCTCATAAAGTATAAACGTTAATTATTGTTTAATAACAGCCAACAATTTAGTTTCTATAATGCAGAGAATTCTTTTAATGATTTCTGTCCGTGAAATAACAAATCAGATTCTTCTACATGAAGAATTAGGTGGGATTGAAAGGTCTAAAAATTAGGAGAAAAACAAATATGCCACCCACTTCTGCACAAAGGCAGAAGAAACGTTGGCCATTCATTCAGGGTGGAACCTTCTCCACAAGGATCCCTCAGAGAGTAACTCATTTGGATGGGCTACAACTTCGTTTTAAAAAGAAATACTGCTGCAAAAAAAAAAAAAAAAGGAAAAAAAAATACTGCTGCAAACATGCTACACACTTTCCTGTCACACCTATCAGAGTTTTTCATGCTATGATATGAATACAAACATTAGCTACAGCTATGATTTGAGACATAGATATATGAACAATATCAGGTTACAGGCAAAGAACTTAAATGTATTCTGTCTCTAACTGTGGCCCCAGCACTAGCTTTCCTAAAATAATTACATACACAGGCAAAGTCAAGTCTGTATGCTTTTGTGCAACATACATTCTGAGCAATATGTTTCAGCAATATGTTTGCTCTACTGCAACATTTAAAATAGCAACCTTAACACTGAGGATTCGCTTCATAAACACACTGGATCAGAGGCACTTCATCAGCAGTTGGAAACGATTTTTCTATTCTACTTGCATTTTTAGTTGACAGTGGAAGAAGGAAGGATGTCCCTCCAAATTTCAAGAATGTGTGCTGAGGTATTTTGGGGGAAGCTTAGCCTGCAATTTTTCAATCTTATCAGAAGATGACATTTCTGTAGGCGACAGCAAATCAAAGTTTTTTCCGAAGTCCAACCTAATATTAAACTTAAAACACAGGCATCTCTGGTAGTATACGAAGCAAAAATCCTAAATAACACATGTCCTCAGGATCAATTTTTCTCATGAAATCTTTTGTAATGTATCAAATTTTAAAGACCAAAGATGGACTCTCTTATGGGGCAGAGTTAAAGAATGAAGACAGGAAAGAAAACTGGAAATTAGGAGGAGAATGAAGGGAAAAATATTAAAAATATAATTCTATTCTAATAGTGCTTCCTTTGGGTATACAGCAAGACAATACCATTTCATTTTCCTTAATAAAATTACATTACTATTGTAACTTGAATTCAGGTTAAAAAAAAAAGCACTATTTGTTCTTCGTATATATAGTAAGCCCATATGGAAAGAGAAGGGAAAATGGAAGGAAGGGCTATTTCATTCCTCTGCTGTCCCACCACTGGACTGCCTTCTAAAATATCAACTAATAACCAACTTCAAAAGATTTTTCTCAGATCACACCTTAACTTTTTATCCAGTTCCTGGGTATCTTGCAACAAGAAAAGTTGCCTTCTAAAAGTTTACCTCCTGATTATTTCAATTAAAACTACTGCTCTACTCTCGAGTCCGTAACTGCCTCCTGCAAATAACCTTCACCTCACTGATCCTGACGCCCGCAGGCGCGTCAGCGCTGACGACAGGCTTCAGAGCTAACGTATCACCGCTCACTCCACCAAGACAAATACTTTCCCAAAGCCCTTATATTTATGGAGCCAAAATTTCATTATCCAGACCAGAATCCCAAATTTATTCCTTGATTTGTTGCTAACCTGGTCTAGGCTCCCCATTCGATCCTCTATGAGAGCTTCTAGATTCTGTCCTTACAACCCTCTCTAGATCAGTAATTTCCCTTCTACTCCTTTCACCTACATTCAAGCATTTTTTAGCTTTTGCCTGAATTACTTTATTAATTACTTTATTAATTTATCTCCTAACCTCAAGTTTTTTCTGCTCCAATATATCTCCTACAAATTTGCAAAAAATAAAGCCATGATTACTTTACCAAAGATTTCACCAAATCTTTGAATTAAATACAGACTTTCAGTCCTATCCCTCAGAAATACAGGTAAGTCTACTTAGTTATAAAGAAAGTTGCTTTATCCCATTTTTATGAAAAGTTTACTAAAACACAGACTGGTAGATTAATAATATCAAGGGACAAATAGTAGGATGGATGTGGGTGAAACACTAGGCTTAACTGGCTATGAGGATACTTAATTTTAACATTTTATGGCTAAGTGAAACTAAGTCCTTTAAAACCTCACAGTCTAGGATACTACTTTTCAGTCATGGGCAGGACAGCTGATTTACAAATAACTCACGTAGTATGGCAGAACTCACAGTATGTGTTTAAGAGAACCACATACACATGCCCGATGAACAAATCAATAAGGCTGTAATACAGATAAATGAGGCTACCTAGGAATTAAACCTGGATTGCTCGCCATAAAAGAAATGCCCCAAAATATACCAATGCTTTTTAAAAAAAGATTATTTATTTATTTATTTATTTGAGAAAGAGAGAGAGAGAAAGAGAGAGAGAGAGTGTGTTGTGTACAGGGCGGGGGAGGGGCAGAGTGAGAGGAAGAAGCAGACTCCCCACTGAGCAGGGAGCATGATGCAACTGTGGGACTCCACCTCAGGACACTGGGATCATGACCTGAGCTGAAGGCAGACACTTAACCGACTGGGCCACCACCTAGGTGCCCTAAATCAATGCCTTAATGAAGAGTAAAATAACCCAGTGAAAAAAAAGAAATGTCCCTTGGTCTAGCACCGCCATTTAATAATTTCATAACTTTTGCTCAACTTAAGAAATCTTAGCCGATATTGCTGATCACTTTTTATCAATAGTAAATGGGGAATGAGCATACTGCTTTAAAATGTTAACTCAATTTGAAGAATTGAAAATTACTGCCAATAGAAATGTATTACAGGGGCGCCTGGGTGGTGCGGTTGGTTAAGCATCCAACTCTTGGTTTCAGCCCAAGTCATGATCTCAGGGTCATGAGATTCAGCATCGCTCTGGGCTCTGTGCTCAGGGCAGAGTCTGCTTAAGACTCTCTCTTCTCCCTCTGCCCCCTCTTCACACTCTCTCTCTCTTTCTAAAATACCACATACCACTACAGCAATTTCACATTAGTCATATGTCTGAAGGATTAATCTTGGCCTTCCCCACTAGACAAAGTTTCAATAGAGCAGGGGCCATCTGTTCTCATACACTCTTTAAAGAAACAAAATGCAAACAAATGGAAAAACATGTCAGCGTTCTTGAATAGGAAGACTCAGGATCATCAGGATATCAATCTTCCCCAAGTTGGTTGTACAACGTGATACAATCCCAATAAAGACACCAGCATTCCCCTGTACCAGCAGGGCAAATGAATTGTTTAAAATTCATTTGGAAAAATAATAAATAAGAATAAACCAAGAAAACTGGTTTATTGAAAAAGAACAAGGATAACTCTATCAAATTTTAAACCTTACTATAAAAGATTTATAATTAAGAGTGTGGTACTAAAAAGTTAGGTGCTAATTCATGGACAGTGGAATAGAAAAGAAAATCCAAAAAGAGCCAACTGTATATGGAAATCACTTTGATCATACAAATGACTACAAACCCAAACAGGTAAGAATGAAATTGTTTTTAGAAGTCTATTTCCAGATTTAAAAATTTTAAAAATTTAAAAATTTAAAAAGTACATTTCCAGGTTTTAAAAATTTAAACATGACTTAAGCTTATTTCAAACAAATGTACAATATAAAGGTTCACCACTGTGCACTCTATAATTTTGTGCATTTATCACTATTTCTAAGGATCCAGCTTAGTTACTGAATTAGAACAATTTTCCACTAATGCTGTAATTACTCTGAAACAACCCTTGTAGAATACAATTTTGCACTCACAAAAGCAATTGAAAATACAAAAGAACAGTACATGTTCTTTTAAATTTTAACACTGAATAAGCTCTTCTTTAAATACTTTCAGAAAAAGATGATCATGATAACTAATTGGTTGTTACAAAAAGCACAAACATACTCTTTGGTGAATATCCCCCGAGGGCCAGTGGCTGTGCCCTGGCTAGCATCCAGGGCATATTTTTCCAGAATATTACGGGCAGCTGGACTTAAACGGAACCTACAAAGAAAACATGATGATTTAGGAAACCAATAAACACTCACAATTTGAACCAAATATACCTAAACATCAACAGCTTTACCGATAATTAGTAAAATAAAAATTTATAATAAAAATAAAATGACTCCCATAGTCGTAGTCAAATAAATTAATCTGTACTAATCAGGTTTATTTTACTACCCATTTTCATACAAATTTAACTAGTTAGTATTTCAAAATATTCTTTTAATAAGAGTAAATATGCAAAAGGAGAGAGCTTCTATTTTGACTAATAATTTTTCACATGGCTCTCATCAAACACATCAATAAGGAACTAACTACACTGCTCCTTCATTTTTTTCTGTGTGGTAAAATGTACAAAAATTTTACAATTTTAAACATTTTTAGGCACACAATTGAGTGGCATGCATTAAGTACAATTTACCCTGTCGTGCCACCACTGCCACCATCCATCTCCAGAAATCTCATTCTCTCAAACTGAAACTCTGTACCCCTTCAACAGTAACTCCCCATTCCCTACCCCACCCGGTGCCCCAAGCAGCTGGCGTTCTGCGGTCTTTACTAATCTGACTACTCTAGGTAACTCATAAAAGTGGAATCATCCAGTATTTGTTCTTTTGTGATTGGCTTATTTTACTCTATATAATGTCTTTAAGGCTCACCCATGTCATCGTATGTATATAGCACATTTTGGACACATGGGCCATTCTCACCTTTTGGCTGCTGTGCATAAGGCTAATATACATGGCTGGACAAGTATCGCCTTGAGTTCCTGTTTTCAATTCTTTTGAGTGTGTACCCAAAGGAGGAATTGCTGGGTCATATGGTAATTCTATTCTCAGTTTTCTGAGGAACTGCTGTGCTGTTTTCCACAGTGACCGCACCATTTTACACTCCCACCAACAGTTCACCAGCATTCTTATTTCTCTGTGTCCCCATCAACGCATTATTACTATTTTTAACAGTAGCCAATCCAATGAATGTGAAGTGGTAGCTCACTGTGGTGTTGACTGGCAATTCCCATGACTAGTGACACTGAACATCTTTTCACATGTTTATTGGCCTTTCACGCAACTTCTTTGGACGAAATGTACATTCAAGTACTTTACCTATTCTAATTGGGTTGTTTGTTTTATGTTGTTGAATTTTATCACTCATATATTTTTAGAAGTTATTATTATTTACATGAAAGCATTTTCATTTTACATATACTCCAGAGGAGTAAGAGGCAAAAACTTCTGTTGATTGTTAGATATGGAAATGGATATACCAAACAGTGACACAACTACTAAGTATCTACTCTTCAGGTAAGACGTTTAGATAAAGCAGCAAATACAAAAGACTATATAGTGAGATAAAGAAAATGAGTCAAAGGGGCTAAGAACCAAACTTTATAACCAGGAAATGGAGAAGAACAAATGTGGTGGTTGCTGCATTTCAGAGAAATAAGCTCTCGGTGATAGGGGCTCAGTGCTATCAAATCTTCAGATTTTTTAGAAGAAACTGAAATTTTAGATTTTCTATGTAAGATTAACTACAACTAATTTATTTAAAAAAATCACTATGTGGGCCAACATTGCGCAGTTCACAGGTCTGCTGAGTTTTTTCTGTTTTTTTTCTTGTTTTTTAAGTAGGCTCCACTCTGGGTGGGGCTTCAGTGTGGAGCCTGCACTCAGGATCCTGAGGCCAAAACCTGAACTGAGATTCAGATGCTTAACAGATTGAGCCACCCAGCTGCCCCAGGTCCGCTGGTTTTTCAATACCTTGGGGCTGCACACTCATTAAGTCTCTAGTGATGGATCTTCACAGAATGACAGAGGACACACTATGATCTCTGCCAAAGGAGAAGAGCAGTTAAGTACCTCAATGACCCTACCTTCTGATTTCCATGGTAAATGAAAGAAGAGAAAATAAAGGGAAATTAAAGCAATGCAGTGAGAAAGCTGTGGGGGGGGGATGGAAATTTACAACTCAGCCCTTCAAAAACACTGACAAGAACTGACACTGGTAAACTAAAGGAAAAACATTTTAAAATGCTTAAGGGTCTACATTTTTATTTAAGTTCAAAAGTGGTTCTTAAGAGGACCTTTCTCAATGAAGAACTTTTTCTTATAAAGAAAAAGTAATCTTGTACAGAGAATGTTAAATAAATGAACCTATTAAAATTTTCAGAATCCATCAATTAAAGCTATGTAAGGCTGAAGTGAAATGGTGTTTACTAAGTCTGTGTGTTATACAGGGACAAAACCGAGCTCCAATCTGTGTCAGACATTCAAATGAGGTATAGTTGTAAAGGAATGCAGTTAAGATGCTAATTCCATTTTATGTCAATTATATATTTAAAACTCGAATTCACATTACGGTAAATAGAATTCCATGGACAGAAACACTGTGTGAAGCCTGGTGTACTGAACCCCATCTTATAATCCTAAAATCTACTTCAAGTTCAACATGGACACGGACTATTTGCTTTCTTCTCCACCAGGTGAGCAGGGCTTTCATGCTACCTGGAAAGTGACAGGTTTCAATAACTGTTGAATGAGCAGTGAGAGTAAAAGAATCATTACTAAGCCTCAGTCACCTAAGAGAAAAAGGGAAGATCAACCACTTCCTACATAAGGGTCAAAAATGTTTTAAATACGATAATGATTAAAATATCCTAAAAGCTGCTGTAACTTTTTTTTTTTTACATCAGCATCCAAATGAACATACTCACTGCAGTTTTCCCAGTGTGTGTTCCTTTTTGACAGGAGGAGAAATTTGTGGTTCGGGTGGGGGACAAGGCACTGATGGTTTTGAAGCTGGTGATGGAGGACCTACATCTTTGGGGATTTCAACATGTTTCCAATCTTCTCCTTCTTCAACTAGCAAACCGATTAGTGAACCTAGTCGTATATTTTTAGATCCTTCTTCAACCTGTATTTTAAAAAGAAAGTAATTGCAGAGATGAGAAGGCTCATGATCCTACGAAGTAGTTTAGATAATTCTGTACTGATTAGAAAGATCTCTTAATTTGAGCTAAAATCTGCTTCTAAGTCAGCCTGCCACCTCCTTCCATGCACCATCGTCCCTTCTTACTGTCCCCCATGTACACTTTCCTTCACTGCTCTTCCCATCCCAGTTATTAACGCTACATCCTGAAAAAAAATCTAGAATTTCTCCTCTGACAGATTTCAAATATATAAGAGCAATCATTACCATCTTCCTTTTGATGTCAATCAGTACAAATCCAAAACAGGAGACTGTGGTTTACTTTAACTATTTGTCTTTCCCAGATAGCTTCTTATTACAATAGCTTGGAATTCCAAAAGCTCACGATGAATTAAGTACCCTAAATTAGTCCTATTACTAACATTATTTTAATGTAAAAAGTATTCTGTAAACTTAGTCTCTGGAAAAAAGTATATCCCATCATAGAAACAGAATTGGTTAACTATTCTGGTTAATGTTGGTTTCTGTCT
Source organism: Nasua narica (assembly GCA_028533885.1). Taxonomy (NCBI): domain Eukaryota; kingdom Metazoa; phylum Chordata; class Mammalia; order Carnivora; family Procyonidae; genus Nasua; species Nasua narica. The sequence goes on from CM052815.1 coordinate 20,704,738, forward strand.
TTCCTTATACCTAATTTTTTCCATATGTACCTATTTACAAAACCTGAGAAATAAAATAAAACCCCATGAATTTTTACAAGTACACCAGAAACACAGTGGTGTTTCAGCTAATCAAACAATCTTTCATAGATAATGCCAATTCAAAGGATAAATAAGATTGAATTCTTTAAAAAAAACTTATATGTATTTCAAACAGTTCAGCAGCATTAACTTATAGAAAGGGTTGATTTTTATTTACTTAGTAAGAGAAGTCCCTAGGGAACCTTCAGATGACAATGTTTTTAAAAGTTCAGTACTGGAAGAAAGTATCATTCCTTTAATATTTTTATTATTCTCTTTCAATTATATTAAATAAAGTTCATTACAGATGTAATTTAATGAATAACAGAATGAGAGGCTGTAGGATGTTCGCTAATATAGTAATTATAAGAACCTAACTCCTAAAATGGGCTTGACATTAAATTTGATACCAACCTTAGGAGGTAAGCGCTGTTATTATTCAAGTAGAGATAAGGAAACTGAAGCGCAGAGAGGTTAAAATGACTTGCTCAAAATCATAAGGCCAGGAGATATCCAAGCCAAGATTCAAATGCGGTCTGACACCACAGGTAGCATTCAACATGCCAAGTACCAAATCTGTAAACTGCGTTCACAGGACCAAAATTATCATACAGCAGTTCAAGATCATGCTCCTACTTTTAAAAAACAAGCTTAACAGAGAAGAAGATGCAGACTGGATTATAATTCATTTAGCTTTTAATTCACAGGGAACACAAACTCATTTATTACTTTAGTATGTCATTTACCCATTTCAACATGAAAAAATTAGACCTGAGAATATCTCCCATTTAGCAGAATTTGCTTTGAGCTTTGAGGGTTATTTTCTCAATTAAAAATGCTATAGTCCACAGAGAAGAATCAATTGAAGGTCTCACAATGTCAAATTTCAACCATAACCTTTCAAACAATGAAATGCAACTTTGAAGTTGACTCAGGCAATTTAATGAAAAATAAGGGGTGAAGGGACCTAACAATAAAATCATATTGAAGAAATACATTTTAAAAAAAAGGAAAAAATACATTCTTTAGAAAAACACCAGTGACACAGTATTAGAAAGACATGCAGCTATGAAACTGAAGAACATGAATAGCACCAAAAAAATTCTTTGTCATTTTTTAATTTTAGGACGATCAACAAAAAGAAACATTTTTTTCCTTTTTAAGTAAACTTTCCCAACATGGGGCTTGAACTCACGACCTAGAGATCAAGAGTCGCATGCTCCACCAACTCAGCCAGCCAGGCGCCCTTAAAGGAAGGATTTTTTAAAATTTTGCTTTAATATCCATGGATTTTAGTTTTCAGAAAGAATTCTACTCTTGAAAATTATTTTGAAAAATAATGGTCTACCAATATAATAAAAATCAATGAATGTTTTGTCAGCCAATAAATTAAAATGTCAAAAAATTATGTAAGTTTAAATAATCTTAACATCCTATACCATTTTCACCCCCAAAAGTATCCTTGTTTGTAACAAATCATATAGTAAACCTAAAATGTTAGAAGCCAAACCAGACAATCTTTAATAAATTCTCCACATAGAGGCTCCTGGGTGGCTCAGTCAGTTATGCATCTGACTCTGACTTTGGCTCAGGTCATGATCTCAGGGTCGTGCAATCACAACCTACAGTTTTAGAAACAGAGCCTACATTGGGCTCTGCACTGGGCGTGGAGCCTGCTTAAGATTCTCTCTCTCCCTCTCCATCTACCCTCCCCTTGGACCCGCCTCTAAAAAAAAACAAACTAAAACTAAAACTTCAAATATGTCATCCTAATATTCTACTTTATTAATACATTTAAAATGCCTACTGAATTACTTTAAGACCAAGCTTATGAACTGATACATGTGTAAAAATTTAAGGTTTTCTGTACAATTCACTGGTAATTAAGAATTTAACAACTTTCTCACTAACTGAACTAAGTTGGAAATGAATCCTAAAATTACACTGACAGCAATTATTCTTTATTAACATTATTAAAAGCTTCTAAGCTTTTTTCTGGTTCTAACTGAAACATAATAAATACTATTTTATATAAAATGGAAATCAGATGTAAAACTTATGAATGAGAACAAAGAGATGAAATCGGGCAGGGGAAGGGAAGAATACAAAAGCCTTTCAAAGATGAGGCAAACAAATCTCCATGAGAGACTGTGGACTCTGAGCAACAAACTGAGGGGTTTGGAGAGGTCGGGGTGGGGGGGTTGGGTGAGCCTGGTGGTGGGTATTGAGAAGGGCATGTATTGCATGGAGCACTGGGTGTGGTGCATGAACAATCAATCTTATAACACTGAAAAAAATAAAATAAACATATTTGGGAAAAAAAAAAATCCTAGCCTCCTCCAGGAGAGCTCAAGGGGAAAATACCTATATATAGCCAGAATCATTAAAAAAAAAAAAAAAAAGAACAAAAGAACAAACTAGGTAAAATTTCTAATGGTTTCAAAAATGTGTGCAAGCTAAAAACTAGAGCTTTATATCATCACTTTCCTTTTAATTAGATCAATCTCCATCTCCTTGATTCTGAAAGTAAAGATCTCATGTAAATATTCTTATTAAAATCAGTTTATTATATGTGCTCATATGAGAATTGTTCCACAATGAAAGACAAAGGTGCAACCTGCATGGGGGTGGGAGGGCTGTAAAAGACTAAAAAACCCCCGTGATAACACCTAATATCACTTTGATTTTTTTTCTGCATAAAACTGTTACATTGTGACATGAATATACTCCCATTCCTATTATTCAAAATGCATGTGGAATAATAATAAAGCCATAAAGCCCTAAAATACACATACAATCTTTTCTTTGGCCAGGAAGTAGCCATTTGTGCAGCTAAAGCCCTTATTAATCATACCCGCCCCTAAGCCCCCTACCTTTATGAGCATTAGGGCCCAGATGAATAGACACTACTGACTATAACACTATTAGCAATTTGAAATGCATTACTAAGCAGCTAAGTGGGAAAAGCTATCAATTCTGGAAGACTTTCGCAGTCAAACAATCCAGAGCTAGGGCCAAGAACACAGCTTGCCAAAAGCATACACAATAAAATGTAGCTGGGTTTATTACATATGGTAATTCAAACAATCTTTTCATTTCTCAAAATGCTGCATGAATTAGTTGAAGAAACTATTTGTGGTATGAATATTTATATTTTCCTTATTAATTTTAGCTTTCCATTCCTATTTCCTCCCAGGAAGCATTTTCAACACTGTGTTTTAACACGGCTGTTAATAATGTAGATGACAAGTAAAGGAAGTTTGATAATTAGAATGTAAAAAGCAACATATAAATGATGAAAAGAGAGAAAAGGATTTTCTCATAAGAAACATGAGTGAAAAACTGTATCTAGATCTACACCTAACGAGACTATCACAATTGTTATTGTCACCAAGAGCTGAGTAATTATAATAATAATGAAGGTAGCAATATTTATTGATGTTTGGCAGGTGACAAGTCTTATAATGAGTGTATATGTATTATCTCAATCTCTACTACTGCTCCATGATGTAGATATTATTATTATTAACTCTACTTTATTATGAAGAAAAAGGCACAGAGAGGTTAAAGAATTTGCCAATCATGGGGTGCCTGGGTGCCTCAGTCGGTTAAGCGTCTGACTTTTGGTTTTGGCTCAGGTAATGATCTCAGGTTTGTGAGATCAAGCCCCAGGTTGGGTTCTACGCTCAGCACGGAGTCTGCTTGAGATTCTATGTCTCCCTCTGCCCCATCCCCGGCTCATGCTTTCTCTTTCTCTCTCTCAAACAAACAAAATTTTTAAAAATAAATTAAAACATACAATAAAAAATGATAAAAACATATTATATAGATACAGGTAACACAACCCTATAAATATAGTGGAAAAAAATAAAAGGTGACTTCAAGGAACTTCACATTTAAAAGATCTTCATCCCACTGAAGACAAAATAAAAACTTACCACTATTTTGGCCAAGATGCCATCATCACTTGCGTCTAAGGTAACCACAGCTTTGTCAGTCTCTATTTCACATAAGGCATCACCAGCACTCACAGCTTCACCTACAAAACAAGACTAGGTTTGTTTGGTTTTTTAAAATATGAATGTTAATTATGTGGGTTGGAGTGTGTTTAGTTAAGTGCATAAAACAGGAATAATGAATACCAAAATATTTGGTAGCTAGCTCTGGGCTGTAGAATTACAGGTAATTTTCACTGTGTATGTGAGTGTGTTTGCATGTGTGTATATATGCATGGTTTGTTATATTTTCCAAAAGCTCTATCATGGACATAAACTACGTTTGTTATAATAAAAACAACAATTACAAAAGATTATTAACAGATATTAAAAATGAAACCACATTTTAGAAACAATAGCAATGAATGCATAGTCTCTTCCAAACAAATCAATTCCGTATCTATTCCTTTCTTTTTGATATATTTTGACTATTATTCCATGAGAAGAAAAGTTTTACAATTAATACCACTTCTGGGTTAACACTGTAGCATAAATTCAGAAACCCTGTTGGCATTGCAGAGCATAAATAAAGCATATTAAAAAAAAAAGAGAGACAATGTCAAAGACACAACTGAGGTCAAATAAGAAACATTTCTATGCAACAGAAACAATATGGAAACTCAAAAATGTTGAGCAACTGACTTGCTGTTTCTGGATCTAGAAACAGGTGGGGCGGGGGCGGGGGCCACAAGGGAAGAGAGGTTAGCAGGGAGAATGCAGTGGTTTCCTTTGGAATAAAGAAAACTAAAAGTGACTTGCTGCAGACAGGATGCAAATCAGAATCTTCCCTTAAAAGCTAGGGCTAGGTCAGTTCTTTTACTCATAGTAGAAGCCAATAAAGGGGGCAATCAATACCCGTTGACTAGAATTATGGCTTTAATCAGAACTTGGGTCTAGGAAGGTAGGGGACAAAATAATACCTCAATACCAGGATCTGAGCCAAGCCACCTTTTGGCTCCGTTACTGCATCTACTGATATCTCCAGTATCAATAGCAAAATCCCTAGACTGGGGGTGGGGAAAGGAAGAGTGAAGGGCAGGTGGGAAGACACGGAAACACAAACAAAAAGCCTTTTTAAATAAATAAAGTTCCAAAACATGTCAAGAAATTTAATGCTAAGGAAGAAAACCACAAAACCAATAATGAGACAGAAATTTATTTCAGATGTAATTCTTTTTTATTTAGTGCACCCTGCCAGAGATTTTTAAGTAAGTATTCTGAGGATGTTCAGAAATACAAATGAAGGTAAAAGATCCATCCCAATAACAGGAGATAAAAAATGATTTACAGAAATGAAACAAAATGATATCACATATGAAGGAAAAACCTAATTAGAAATCTTGAATGAAAATGAAAAATACAGTCATTGAAATAAAAAGAAACAATCAATGGGATGTATTCTAGACTGGACATAGTGAAGTGAATTAGTAAATTAAAGGCAGCATTAAGGAACTACCTGGAACCTACTACGTGCAGAGAAAAAGATTAAAAATAGAAGAAAGCGGTAAGAGACACAGATTGAGGCTGCAATGTCTGTCGAATGGATTTTCCAAGAGAAGACTGGAGGGAATAGTGGAAAAGCAATACATGAGAAGATAACTGCTGAGAATTTTCTACAATGGAAAATACATCTCCTCAACATGAAAGAGCTCTGAATGTTTAGATTATTGTAAACTACGGTGTATTGACTAGGAGGGGGCACTGGGAGCCTTGTAGCTTGCTGAAAATGTTATGAGTCTTGACTAGGTGGTGGTAACCTGATTATATGTGTATGTAAAAATTAATTGAATTTATATTTTCTACAATTTATATCTCACTAAAAAATTAAGCAGAATAAAAGTATTAGATTATATGAATCCACATTAGAAACACTGCAGTGAAATTCCAGAAAAAGCTATCAGAGGAAAATAAACCAGATTACCTCAATGGAAATGACAGAGAGCATAATTCTCAGAAGCTGTACTAAAGGTCAGAAGACAATGGAGTAATATCTTTAAAAAGCTGAGGAAAAGTAACTGTCTAGAATTTTATAGATAACCAAACCATGATTCAAGAATAAAGGAAAAGTGGGGTGCCTGGGTGGCTCAGTCAGTTATGTGTCTGACTCTTGATTTCCGCAGGTCATGATCTCAGGGTTGTGGGCTGTGAAATCAAGCCCTGTGCCAAGCTCTGCTCTGGGTGTGGAGCCTGCTTAAGATTCTCTCTCTCCCTTCTCCTCTGCCCTTACCCCATCCTCCCTTTCATTAAAAAAAAAAAAAAAAGACTAAAGGAAAAGGAGTCTTTAGACATAAAAGGCTAAGAAATACCACCTATTGATGCGCTATTAAAAAATGCAGTTCAAGAAGAAAAATGGACACAAGAAGACCCATGGACTACATGAAACAAGTCACTACAGAAATTGATAGAATAGTAACTATGAATCATTTAAAAGCTAATTTCCGAAGGTTTAAAAAATGTAAAACTCAAACTCTAAAAAGCAGTAAGCTGGATAAGGAAATGTTTAGTTGATGGTTAAAGCATGCAAAGAACTTTGATATAAATAGGCAGGAAAAAATGCTAAATAACTAGATTTTATTGACAAAATTTAAATATGCATCCAAAATATTTAATGATGTACACCCCCCAAAAAAAACAGAAATATAATCTACAGCATTCTGCAAAGCAGAGGAAAAATTAAATAAAAACTATCATCCAACTGAAGATAGACACATGGAAAAGAAAAAAATTAAAAACACACCAAAATTGTAGAAATAAGTCCAAATGTATCAGTAATTGTAATAAATATAAACAGATTAAAACAACCTACTGAAAGCATCAGCAATTACCAAAATGAATACAAAAAAATAAAATCTGGATAAACATGGCTTACAAGAGACAGACCTAAAACAAAACTAGAATAAAAATGCAAGTATAGAAAAACATGTAATATACAAATACACTCCTTCACACATATACCAAAAATAGCTGATATAGCAGTATTCATAGGCACACTCAATGAAAGAACATGAAGGAAAATCTAAAACACTAAGATAAATATGCTCTGGAAGGAAGTTCACTGTACAGAAACTACACTGTATACCAAGATGGTCACATAGATGGTTATATTATCTTTTGTTAAAACAGTTTGGAACCGTCAATATAACCTATTTTAATGAAATCAACATTATCTGTTAGGTGATATTTATGAAACACCAAAAGGTGATTGTTAGCCTAACCCCAAAGAGATTTTTCTACTCAACAAATGTTTATTAAAAATGCTTTAGGGCACTGAGGATACAGCAGTAGGGGGGGGGGGGTTAAGATTCTAACCTCAACAAGCTTGCTTACTACCTAGTGACAATTCATTGGAAATTATGGTGGGATTAGGTCAAGTTAGGATGCCATAGGAACATCCAGGAGGGATATTTAATTTAGTTTTTGCAAGGTGAAAGGCTTCCTTAAAAAAAAGACTATATATTTACATAATTATGTATATTATATACATACGATTTATACATATAGATAATCTGAGCCTGAAAAAATGAGAAGACAATCAAGTAAAGCAGTGATCCAAGCAGGAGGCACAACATACCCAAAGCCCAGGAGGCAAAAGAGAACAGGAAACTTTGGAGGAGCTGGCTAATAGCACCTGAGAGAAGCAATGAGAGATTAGGCTGGTGAGGTAAACACAAATCAGACCCAAACGGAACCCTGTATGTCACACAGACAAAGCAGATTATATCATCTTACACACTTCTTCATAATGACAGATGTTTTCATAGTTAAAATATATTGTATTTCAAAAAGAAAGAAAAATCATACCCTTATGTTTCTGCTGTAACCATGGAAAAAACAATTGAACTAGGTAACCTAGCAATTAAATACTTCTAGACACCTAGAAATTCTGCCCATAAGAAAGCAATAAAATGATGTTTCATTACTTGTGCTCACCTACTGCAAATTCCAAATACCCTTTAAGAACCATAGATACACACACACACACACACACACACACACACACACACACCATAGATCAGTCATCGATCAATCTAGATGACTTTGTTCCTATTCCTGAACTCTCACAACGGTTATAATTAATTTGAAATGAATCACAAATTACATTCTAAAATGTCATGTTGCTACTGTTACTTTTTTTTCAGTTGGGTTTTCCTCTATTTACCCAGCTATGAGCTTCTTCACAATATGAATAGGATACATCTTAAGTGTTTTACATTCTACCTCATTACCCTGGACTCTAGCTAGAGCTTCACACATAATGAATTTGCGATTAAAACACCTGAAGAAAAAAAACTGCAGTAATTTCACAAACCCTCATGTCATCATAAAGTATACATCAAACTATCTTTTATATTTCGTTTGGTTCTCACAATTGATTTGTAGCATGCTCCTAACAGTTAATATCTCAGGTAGCCTATTTCCTTTTTACGGTATTTTAATTATATGTACACCTACTCACGTAACACAGACATATAGTTGCTATATGAGAATGGCAAGAGAGAGAAAATGGAAAGAAACATAGAGAAGAAACATTACACTTTGAACTTTCCCCAGAAACCACAGCGAAGTTTAAAACATCGCATTATTATATAAGGGTACATTATCCCTAATTTTATGAAACTAAGGTATACTAGCTATCAATAAGCAAACATAACACAAATACCAAAAGAAAATTTTGAGACTAATAATAAGCCATGATGATTCTAAATATCCTCAGTTTTGGCCTCGATTAACAAGTTAGTGCTATAATTGAAAAAAGCTGCGAAGCAGAGTAGTTACAAGGAACTTTGCCAACTGAGACAGGTCTGGTTCCAAGCTCTGACACTTACAAGTAATCTTGACCAAATTACTTAATGTCTCTCTCAGGAAGGTTTTGAATGCCTAGCTGTTAAAAAAAGATCATAGTACTGGAAATGGTCGATTAACTCTTCATATATATTTCCAAACTCTCCACAATATCTTTAGATAAAAACATTCGGTACGTGATTGAGAACCATTAAGAACCAGGACTCACTCTCACTCCCTATCCCATACTGTCATTTCAAACAGACCACTGAACACACATTAGCATACAGGGCATTCACGAGAAGACACGGTTCTGTCCACAAAGAGTTGGTAGTCCAAAGGAGAAGGCTGAAAAGCTGACAGAGCATTATGGATGGTGTGAGGTGACAGAGGGCTCCTCAGCCGCCATGTTGCGGGAGATGGCAGCTTTGCAGTGTCCCAGCCCCATCTCCTTGTGGCGCATGTCAGCAGCCGAGGTGGAGCGGGCCCGGAGCGAGAGTGCGGGCCCCAGGAGGGGCCGGAGCAGAGGCCCGCCCGGGGGCCGCTCCCCAGCACCGAAGCCAGCATCATCGTTGGATCCTCTGTCCAGATGGGCAGCTGCCGGAGCTGAGGCCTGGAGTTCCAGAGGTTTCCCTTTCTCTTTTGAAATTCTGGCTATGAAGTATAGTCTTGATCAAACACAACGGTCATGTTTATGAAGTAAATAACAGCCTGTGACTTTAACAAAATAATTGTGTCCCGCCAAAAATTAAGAATAAAAGTCTTTATTTAAAAGGTGTAAAGGTGTCTATGGTCGTGGTAATGGGGGAGAGCTAGCTTTTATCTGTAAGACCAAGTAAATCACACACCTCCATGAACATTAAAGAAAAAACCTCTTCTCACTACTAAGCTGAAGCATAATGACAGCTATGATTTGAGACAAATAATTCAATGGTTTATACAACTAGTTAGGTGTGTAGATGGCATTGTACAAGACAGTACGGTAAAAAAATAATAAAATCAGACAGACCTGCTTCAAGAAGTTCTTACTGTGACTGAAGAGTACAAACAAGCAGGCCCTGGCTAGGGCTTACAGCAGTGTGGGAAGACAAAGGAGGGGCCCCTAGTCAGTGTTTGTCAACCCTGTTCACCTCATCACACACACACAAAGTATTAGGTACATGACCAAAGATACCAGGCAACTGTGCTCCTAGGCTATCCAAGGTCTTGCCCTGAGCCCTAAAGGCAGGAGTAGCAGTTCTGAGAAGGAAATGGCTAGGCCAAGTCAACCTCCCTTACATCCTTCTGACCCTCTACATTTTATTATGTTGCTTTTCAAGTGAATGCACATGTAGCTTGGGGTCGCTACTAATTGGGACAGGGCAGACACAGATCATTTCCATCGCCACAGAAAGTTCTATTAAATAAAGTGGCAATCGATAATTGCACCCACCAATTCTAAAATCCTGACATGATAACAATATTAACAATAGATGTAGAAGAGCATTGATGAGAGTGCTGTTCAGCACTGAAAGGAAGACATTGCTGATACATGCTACGGCATGGATGAGCCTCAACATCATGCTAAATGGAAGAAGCCAGTCACAAAAGACAACAGGTTATAGGAGTCTATTACATGAAATGCCCAGGAAAGGCAAAATTTTAGAGCCAGAAAGCAGATCACACTACGGATGGGAGAAAGCAGTGCCTGCAGTCAGGCACCTGAGATCTTCTAGGTGACAGAAATATTCTGAGAAACTGGATTGTGATGTCGCACAACTCTTTCTACTTAACTAAAAATTATGGAATTGTGCACTTAAAATGAGCAAAATCTCTGGTATGTAAACTGTGCCTCAATGAAGCTGCTAAAATAGCAACAGACTAAAAAAAAAATGGTGAAGCTATTTATGAAACATGTGTCTCAAAAGTTTTCCATTTTAGCACCACAAACACGGATACAAATCCCCAGAAACAACAGACATGGGAGCTCTTCTTCGGTCGAATTCAGAGACCCATGTGACTGCACGATGGTACCTCGTGGTAATACTTCCAACAGGGAGGCCCTCCTTCAAAACAGTTTTACTTCAGAATTGTATACTCCACATTAATGAGATCTAAAGACTTATACAAAAGCTACTTGAGAGTCGCAGTTCCCAGTCACATGACGGAAGGAATGTCCACATAAAATGACAGTCTCTGAAGGAGAACATCAAGAGCGGCAGCAGCAAACATCACTGATGAAGCACGCGCTATCGTACTTTGTGGGACTACTTCAACCAACGCTTCTTCCAGTATTTCATGGTATGCTCTGAAATATCCCAAGGGAGAAAACAATGTTTTTCATACCCTCAAATATTCTCTCACGGAAACAAGAATATTTTCTTCCTTTTGTTATTTTAACCGATTTGATTTCAATTGATGAAAAAATAAGCTATATCCATGTTCATTAAACTGAAAATATGTGAAGTACATTTTTAAAGATTTTCTTTTTTTTTTTATTTTTTATTTTTTAAAGATTTTATTTATTTATTTATTAGGAAAGAGAGAGAGTGAGAGAGAGCAGGTCAGAGTGAGAAGCGGACTCCCCATGGAGCTGGGAGCCCGATGTGGGACTTGATCCCGGGACTCCGGGATCATGACCTGAGCTGAAGGCAGTCGCTCAACCAACTGCGCCACCCAGGGGCCCTGTGAAGTACATTTTTCCCTCCAAATAAAACCTTGTAAAAAAGATGTGGAATTAGAGTTCAGTTTACCTTTCAAGAGATTCTGACATTGTACATGTTACCTATCACATTTGAAGTGTCTTCCCCATCAATTTTATAACACATATTCTTTACTTAATCCCAGACAGAAATTAAGTATTGTAATATTCATTATAAAAGGGCTTTGTTAACATTCATTAGATCAACAAAGATGGAAAAAATTTACATATTATTGCATATCTCCATGACTGACAAAACAAAATGAAACTGAGTTATCATAGAATTCTAAAGACAGAAATATACCTTACATTTTAACTAGTTCAGCTCACCCCTGGATATTTCAGAGCAGAGTGGGAACCCCAAAAGACAAACCATGATTCCCAGGCCAGAGTTCCTTTCATTGAACCTTTATCACCTTAGCTTAAAACACAACCCCCCCCCCCGCCAACAACCCTCAAAGCATCAATAACACTTGTGAATTAAAGAGTCTCCAATTTTCAAGAAATCATTAAAAGTTTGTAAGACTGAACTGCTATCCATTAAGTTATCAGATCATTAGCCTTAAAAATAAACTAGATTTATAATTAGATATAACACTATTACTTTTTATGAAAAAAAATTCAATCCTCTTAACATTTGAAGGTCTAAGCTCATTGTTTCAAATAACAGTGACCATGCATTAAAAAGCTCTCCAGATCAAATTTTTTTAAAACACAGCTAACAAGACATAATGGTATACATAAAGTGTGATGCAAGAATTGAAATGTTTTTAATACAGAATGACTGAACCAAGTTATCATAGATGTATCAAGTCCCAGACGTACTTAGACATACAGTCACGTGTGTGCTGTACATAAATGTTAATGAAAAGAAGTTACGCTCAAAAGATCACAATGAAATCATAAACATGGTGACCTTAAAGAAAGAAGACAGTGAATTACTGAGGACCAAAGATTAAGATTACTCTCAATTATTTATAGTATATTAGTAAAGGAACACTTCTCTTCAGTTGGCAGAACACAATTTGAAGAGCAACATTCAGGGAAACATGCTCCAGGGGCTTATAGCGTAGCCTGGCTTGTCCTATGTGAAAACAGCACATTGTCATCAAAAGGAAAAGAGAACAGAATGATGAGACCATATGTCTCCTGGCTTTTCATCATATTCTCCGTATTCCAATGGATGTGAATAAGTGACCAGGTTGCCAGTGAGCTAAAAGTCTGAAAGATAAATGTGGTCCAAAGAATCCTTCTTATCTACTTGCCTCAAAATGTGAAAAAAATTTTCTATAATAACTCTAAAAGGCTGTTCTGTGTCTGAATCATTATGTAATGACAGCAACACTCTGTCATACTGAATGTGGAAATAGCCAAAGCTCTGTCATTCATCAGGAAAAAGAAACTTAAAAATAGATTCCAATTGATTACATTATTTATAAAGGTGAAACTTCCTTAGATACCGGTAATTATTTTAAAAGACAGAGTCCTTCCTAATGAAGTGCTGGCTCTTTCATTTATGTGATCTATGTCCTCCTCAAATTCTAGAAAACTCTCTGCCACTTTTGCCTTGAATATTACCTTTTTCTCATTCTCTCTTTTTTCTCCTCCTAGAATCACTGCTATTGGATTATTGGACGATTTTTGTTTTATTCCCCATGTCTCAACTTCTTGTTCATATTTTCTACTGCTTTATCTCTTTCGGTTGCACGCAAACTTATGTTCTCCGGTAGAACTTCTGTTCACAATTCTTTGCTCAGTTACACTCTAACCCAATCTTGAGTTTTTTGTTTTCTAATTTTAGAGACAGTATTTTTCATTCTTAGAAGTTCTGTTTGTCTTCTTGAATCTGCCCAGACTTTCTGGAGAGTGTCTGTCTCTTTTCAGATTTTCAATTCCTTCTCTTACATGTTTTGTCATTTCAAACAGATAGCTTTATGTATCTAGTAATTCCAATTAAGTTCTTGTAGGTCTAGATCTGCTGCTTGTTATGCCTCATGACCTTTGCTTCTAAAAGACCGCTTCCATGTATATTATTAAATTTGAGATTGTGAACTCTTCAGAAGTGGGACTTTATCTGGGAATCTTCTATGGCTTGGACTGGACACTGTATCTTTCCAAAATAACAGCTTCGGCCAGGTAACCCAGAAAGATTATCAGCCCAGAACCACTTTACCTCTGCTTGTGGGCTCCCAGAAAATGCCTGTACTATAAATGTGGACTTCAAAGCCTCATGAGGACAGGCCTATGAAAGCAAATTTTCAAGGTAGTAGGCATTCTTTATACCATAGAGACCTCAAGTCAAACAAATGAATTTGCCTGTTATCATATGGCATTAAATTCCATCCATCTAATACTGATGACTTGCAAATTTCTATCTCTGAGTCAGACTTCACTCATGAATTTCAAATCCTATCACCAATCGTCTATTCAACATTTTGGCTTCAATGTCTAATAAGCATCTCAAATTTACCACATCAAAGCCTAAACCAAACTTCTTGATTTCCACCCCCCCTTTCCCTCTCTCCTCAAAAACACCTGTTCCCAATCTCATTTATTCTTCCAGCTCAGGGCCCCCGAGGGGCACATGGCTCCAACTCCTACTCACCACTGTGGATGCTGCCAGCATTTGATGAGTCCCCTTTCTTGTATTTAAGCACCACTTACTATTAAGAAATTCGCTTTATAATTTTCTATTCAGTAGGGGGCAGAAGCCTTCCCATTGCTTAGATGGCCATAGTGACCGAAAGCCCTCAGCGTTGACTTTTCAAATGTGAGCGGGCCAAGGGGGGCTACTTAAATGACTTATAGTTTGCTCTTGATTCCAGATTGCCATCGGGGCCTCTCCATTCCGTGTAATGCCACTAACAAGGCTCAGGAAAGCACACAGAGACCACTTTCTATAAAATAACCATGAGTGTGGATATATCTTGGTTTTAGGATAAAGACCCTTATAGACTGGCAAACTGACGACTGGTATTCAAGATCCTTCCTATAATCTATTTGACCTCACATACACTATGCCCTTAATGTAGCCTGAACTATCTACTATTGCTAAAATATATGTCATGACATCTCACTTCCAAGGTTTTGCCGAATTGTTTACATTACCCAGGGTGGCCTTTCACATTTTTTTTTTTTAAACAAAACTCATGTATTCTACAAGTACCAAATCAAATAGTACCTCATCTGCAAAGCCTCTTAGATCCCTGTCACATTCACTGCTTTTGGCTTATTCTTCTCCTGCCAATATATTTACTGATCAACCACTTACTGTGTTGCTGGGTGTGTTCCAATTACATGCTAATCATAAAAGGAAAAGGAGACATAGCAAGACATTCCCTGCTGAGGAACAGAATGAAGTAATGCTTCCAACCAGACGTGGTATCTGGCGCAGCGAGAACCAGTCACGGTCATCTGCATAGCCTCATTGTACTACGCCTCCTAACCTCTAATCTATAGACCCAAGTTCCTGCTGTGCGGTCTATTTTGTAACCTTTCCTTGCCTTTCCTAGCGCTCCAGTCTCCTTCAAAGAACTGAGGCCTTCTCCTAAACTCTCAAGCTGATTTGACTATGGTTCAGAAGTAAACTACTTAAGGCTACTTGTAAGAAGCCTACTTGTAGCCTTCTTCCCAATCCCCATATTTGTCATCACGGGCAGAAGTGAAACCATGAATGGCTCTATCTCCTGGAATCACAGCATAACTGTCAGACTGAATTCTTGCCCACTGCCTAAACTCTCTCAATGTTCTTTTACAAGCACTAGACTGGACCACTCAGTACCAGCATTTCCCTGGATGACATCTGTGTCCGCTGAGTCACATACAAGTCCTTGCCAGGGCTAGTCTCTGGAATCAGATATGGCATCCCAAGCCATGTCATACATAAGCTTTCCTCTTTCCGTTTTTAACACTTGGTTCGCCATTTTTCAAGCTGAAGCATCATAACAGCTATGGGAACTCATATGGTCCGTTTCTCTGTATATCTGTCTAACAATCTCTTTCCTCCACAAAAGTTTCACATGTTGCAGAATGAGTGAAGCACAGGGAAACAAGGCTACATCAAGTGCCGAAGGAAGCTGTCCGGAGTCAATACCTGCACGGGGGAAGGTTACTCTACTGCCACATGTGGCAATGACCGGGGAGAGGGTGGGGGGAGAAAGAAGCCGCCAGAAATATAAAATCTCCTTCTCCAGATGCCTTCACATTAATCGTTCCTTTGTCCCTCTGTATGATGGAGGCATAATAATACATTTCACAATCAAGGAGGGCTAGAATCTTTCTCTACTGCTCTTCTTTTCAAAGTTTTCTCTATTATTATTTGTTCTTGCCAATGAAATTTATAATCAACTTGCTTAGCTTCAGGAAACACACACACACATACAGACAGCATCATCATAAAACCACAAATTAACTTAAGGGGATCAACGAATTTATGATGCTGACACTAAAAGCTAAGTATAAAAACCAAAATTCAGAAAAACAGGTCTCAAAATATTTCACCATTCTCTGCTTGTGAAAAGATAACAGACTGAACCCAAAAAATCTTCGCTACATTATACATTACCATGGGAAAAGTTTATTTAAACAACCTTAACTAGCGGAGGATGTGATTTATTTCATGTGTTGTGTAATATAGCTGATTAGAAAAGAACCCAAAACGATGAAATAACACAAGGCATTAGTAGTGTACTTGCTCACCTTCCTTTTTCAGCCATTTCACAATGTTTCCTTCTTCCATCGTAGGAGATAGCGATGGCATCAGTATTTTAATGGGATCAGCTGAAAATGAAAAAGGAAAGATTAGCCACAAAAAAATAATGTACCTCATGAGGCATCAACAAAAGTTCAAATATGTTAAAATCAAACTCAATTTGAGAAAGAAAATACTCTAACACTTAAAAGACCCCCAAGTGGTCAAACTAAGTGTCCGGTAAACAGTATGGAAACATAAAGTTGTCATTTTTTTTTTTTTAAACATAAAACTCTTTTTGGAATACTTTCAACTCCTTTTTCATAGTTCCCCAGTCATGTGTATTTTCAAGCCAGATGCATGCAAGATTAAAAAAAAAAGTTAATTTATGTTTCACCTCCTTCACATTTGTCACTACAAAAAAATACAAGTAAAATGACCAAAGAAAAAGACAAATAAGAAAGAAAAAAAATACCAGCGTTCTGATAAACTACAACAAAGTAATCAATATTAGACTTCAAGAAATTGATTATATTTTTTATTTTCCTCTACTATTATACTATTCAAGAATCAAAGGTTCTTGCTAGTAAGCAAGAAAAGAAAAGATTCACCTTGTCAAAGAGGACCAGGCAAGTGAACCTGCATGGTTAAATTATTCTCAGATTGTGTTCCAACATTTCAATTAGGGCTCCAAAAAGGTAGACTCAAACCAGGGTGATCCCTCAGGGAAACACAGCTACTTTCTCTTTGGATATCAACAAGGACACACTCTTCTATGTCCAGATGTGCTTCCCAATAGTCACCCAGTGTCCAGGACCACACTCAAGGAGCACACAGCCGGTACATTAAATTCATATAAAGTTTATTCTAATAAAGCAGTTAATAGCATATACTAATTCCTAGCAGTAGCCATGGTAAGAAATTACATTCCCTGAAACCTTCCACAGAACCTATCCTCTCAGATTATTCAACTCTCTGACCCAAAAAAGCAAAACACTATAAAGCATATCTAATATATTTCAGATGTGAGAAAGTACAGGATAGGGTTTCTTTTTTTCCATTGATGTTTTAGGGTTAAAAACAAGGGAACTGAACACTCATGTTAAAGGAGGTTAAATATTTCCTTTGGGAAACAACTAATTTACTGTGACTTCAAGTACAGAGTTCCTACAGCTTCACGGTAAAGGAGCTCCATCTCCGAAGCATTTGCGAGAAGCTTCCATCCTCTCCACAGCAAGCACACATACCTGCCTCGGCCTCCCCCTCATCTTCTGTTAAGAATTGCCTGGCTCAGGGCGCCTGGGTGGCTCAGTCAGTAAAGTGTCAGCTTCTAGCTCAGATCACGATCCCTGGGTCCTGGGAATCCCTGCTCAGCGGGGAGTCTGCTTCGCCCAACCTGTGCACGCACGCTCTCTCTAGCTTGAGCTCTCTCTCATAAAAGAGAGAGAGAGAATTGCCTGCCTTAAGGAACTTGGCATTTCCCCTTCAGCTCTTTCATGTGCAAGGTGTAAGTGGACCTGCCTTTCAAAGGCAGATAGCAGGCCTCCCTCTGTTCCTGCCATCAGGGCCCACTGGGTGTGAGAAGCAATTCAGCTATCTGTGCTTGCTTTATATACATGAACTCTCCTCAAACAAAAGCCCAAAGTCTAAATATGGGGTTATACTGGGAAGCCCAACTGTTGAAGGCCAGAGATCTAAGTCACATCCTCTAATCCAACAAAACCACCACTGAAACTGTTACTTTGATCTCCATCTGACTTTTTTGCCTCTCTTTCAATGGGTACCAAACTTAAAGAAAGACAGAGAAGTAGAATTTCACCCCTAATACCCCAACTATGGTGGAGCCCAAACTAACCTCTAAGTCGATGCACCCATTTCATCAACGAGACAACTACAAACCACTGATGAAGGGATTCGAATTCCTCCTGCCTAACTCTCAAGGTGATACTCTACTACAATGCACAGATACTTCTCATCATTAAGTGATGATCCTTACAAACGTAGATCATCAATTAATCACTGGTTATGCATAACCCACTCACCCAGAAATTCAAACAGGGCAAATCAGATATCTCAAATCCATGTGAACATATCTTCAGTCAAATTCCCCAATAAGCCCTTTCCCTACCTTGGGCTTAAAAAAATTCCTGTATCCAGAAACCATTTTAACTACTGACACCGAATATTTTGAATGTAGAAGAAAGCCGGCAATCATTAAGTGCATTATATCTTGAAAATAAGGGAGGAAAAATAGCCACAATGACTTTCCTAACTCCTGATAAATCCTTATTTGTTATTTATTAGTAATTAACGTATTATTAATAACACATGTATTTATTAAAATCTGATTTATTGTTAAAACGCAGTTACTGCAGAAGAGATGGGCAAACACAGGCCATCAACTCCTGTGCATTACGTCTCTAAAACTTTCACCACAACAGTTTCATTTAATTTCCCTGCTACGTCTAGTTAAATTTCAAACCATGACTGTAATACAGCCTAAAAACATCTTCACATTTTTTTCTTTAGTAAAATAAGTCTTCATGGACTAAAATAGACACATTGAGATACTGAATGGGTAGAAAAGAATGCAAACTACTACGACACGACCTTAGCGCACTGCCATCTATACAACACCAGGGTACCAGATTCTCAAGTGAATTAGAATTCAGGGACGTGCACACAGGGAAAACGCAACACACACAGGCAAACTTTAACATTAGTGATGCATCTCCAGATCTGAACTGTAAGAAGCCTATACTTAATTCCAAGTGCCCAAAGCCTGATAAACTAACCCCATTTAAAAACGATAAAATGAGCTTTCTTATCCCCTACATTACGCTGTACGTGCCTCTTTCATTTTCTCATCGCTTGATGTAGAAAACCAATAAAAATAGTTGCCTTCAAAATGTTTAGCGAGTGCCAGCCTCCACATTTAAATTTTTTAAGCTCACAGTGACAAATGGGGTTTAAAAAATAAAAGCAAATAAAAAATTTATCTTCTAATAGCACCATGATAAAAAGTCAGCCTCTTCCTGAAAAACACAGCTTTAAAAAAAGGCCTAATAAATTGCTTCCATCAAAAAGGTCAAGGCTGGTATTATATAGACTATTTCATAATCAAATACATATGAAATTTATATCAAATAGAGTTCCACTTCAAAGCAACAAAATAAATGGACTTTAATGATTCTACATCCAGATTTCAATTTCTGACAAACACTAAATCAAGTCTTCCAAAACAAAATCTCACCTCAGTATTTTTATACCTTGGTTCCAGTTGCCAAGATAGGATTCATATTTATTTTATGATTCTATTTTTTATTATAATCTCTCACCTATGAGACCTTCACATTTCCATTATTCCTGACATTAAGGACTATATTATGAAACTTTGTATTTATTAAGTATTATTTTCCAAATTACCACATCACAAACTCAAAAATTTTCGTATTTTAAAAATAAAAAGAACATATCATTCCTCATACAGCTACCCTTCAAGGATGAATTGACATTATTTCTCTGAGTAATGACCATAAAACATAAAAATTCTGTAACAGATCACTATCCATACTCGGAAATGAAGGTGACAAAAACCAAAGAAAGACATTTTGGACATCTCTTTTATTTGGTACCATCTCCTGATTGATTACACTAGCTTACTACAGAAAGTAAAATGTGCAATATATTTTCTGATTAATATAGCCAATCTACCCTTGGATTCTCAGGCCAGAAAATCACTTCAAAACATAAACATTCATTTACTAATAATGGTACATATTTCATTCTAGTATATTCTCTTTTGACTGGAACATTATACATATCTTTTCCAAATGTATTTTTCCAGTGGGAAAGTAAGTACGCAGTCACATCAGCTTTGAATGATAGGCTGCACACTTTAATATCTGCCCTTTATGGCTGTTGTCAATTCTATTCAGATAGTTTGGGCTTTTTTCTAGATTTCTTGGAATTTTGGCCTATACCTAATATATTTTAAATTTCATTATAGAAACTAAATATGGCTTCCCTTTTCATTCCAGTAAACAGTGCATCCTACTACTTTCCTCCTGTTAAGTTGAGGAGGCCTTGAAATGAGCACCAATTATATTTCCTACCAATAAGTAGGCACAGCTATGAATAAGAATAAAGGAAATGTGTTTTATTCTCCATGGGTAATATCAGTTATTTCAACTAATACTCAAAAATACACCGAAATTTTAGTTAGAGTGTAACTCTTTGGTAGTTATTTTAGTGTTAGCTTTTTATTCTTTTCTAGCAAATTAACAAATTATAGCTAATGGCTTATAAAGTCTGTCCTTCTGTGGTTAAAAACGTATGTAAAAAGTTTTAGGATGACTACGGCAACGTACATTTCCAGTTTATATTTAAAACAATGATTTTTAAAAGTAGAGTCTCAAAAACCACTAGAACTGTCCTAATCTTTTTTTTTCCTTCGACAGAATGACACAATAAATTAAAATTTTTTGCTTAGTGTATTGTTGTTTTACTTGTCCTATCAAGCACACAAGCAATCTACCAATCACTGAATTTTACAAGTTTCTCTAAGCAATCCCTACATTTCTTCAAAACTGCTCTTCTAATCTTTCTGCAGAATAATTCTGTCTTCAACTTTAAATATGGTATACTAATCTAATTCTACTTCTTGTTCCTTCAAGAACTTCTTTTATCCTAGGAACAAAGCACTCATACTTCAGTAAAATCGATATTAGAGCTTTAAATTGGTGTTCTATACATCAATTCTAAAAGATCTTCGGATTAAAAACAACAACAATATAAGCAAACTCTAAAAATATAAAAGCAGAACAAATTGCTTTGTGGTTAATATGAAGCAGATCTAAGTTCCATTACTGTGCCTAAGGAAATTAAGGAAATATAGCAGTTTATATATGATACCGAGGCTCTAGTATGCTTATATATAGCACCAGGCTCTAGTCCATTTATACTATTCTGCAAATACATAAAAGACCGTGAAGATAGACCAAGTGAAGAAGTAAATTACCCAATACTTTCTTAGTGTGCCTCCCTGTTCTTCACATAATTTGCTTCTTCTCTAATAGGGAGAGATGCTGCTCGTTTAATCACCTCTCTTTCCAATGCAGGAACTCATTAAATATAATTAACCTTTAAAATATCTGTTAAAATTAAAACAATTCTGCCACCTGCAGGCTGGATGAAATAAAGCACAATGAAGTACATGTAATTTAAAAATCAACACCAGGGCACAAAACGGGATTAACACTGAGTTTTGAATAAAGCCGGTTAAAACAAATTTTTTCAAAAATGAGTGCTCGTCCTATACATCTTCTTTATTCAAACAGCGATTTTGGTGTACTACCAGTGTAACAATAAACTGAAAAGGCCAAAGGACAACAGAAAATGCATGAATAGCTTGTAAAAATAGCATTTACAGGTCTTGCCATAGTAAAAGACGGCTCACAGACACTATATATGGCATAATCTATTTCCTGCCAGTTTAGCTTGTACACACACAAAGACTGAAAGGATATACTCCAAAATGGCAGAAGTGGTTCTCTGTATAAGTGCTTTTTATTTCTTTTGTTTCTTATAATCTACATTTTAGCAGTTTTCTCCAGTTAAGTTTATCCAATCTTACTCCCTGCCCAAACTTACCTAGCACTAAGTAAAAAAAAAAAAAGAAAAGAAAAAGAAAAAAAGTAGTTTTGGTTTTGTTCTTTTTAGATACAAGCCCACAAGGACAGGGAGAAAGGAAGGAATAACGGCACACAACTTTGGAAGTAGGAGAGTAAACAGATGAGTAGTAACTGACTGAAGAGATTCTAGAAAGCTGAATCGTAAGCCAGAAGTAGAGAAAGCCAGTCTAATCACCTGCTCACTCAACAGAACCCCCCAAAGGCCCAGGAACTGGCATTAGGCCCAGGAACTAACGCCTGGAGCTGGGGAATAAGGGCGGGCACTTGGGTGAACGCTCTCTGCGAAGCAGTCAGGTACGTGGAGCCCCTCGGGCAGTCCAGTGCTGGGTGACAAGCCACCCCCACTCAACAGAAGACTGCGACGCTGGACACTGTTTCTCTGAAGCAACGGAGGTTCTCTAAACCTTTAGAATGGAGGTTCAACTTACACATCTGGAGGCATGCAGAAACTGCAAAAAATAAATTAACTGAGAAATTATCTGATATGACTGACAATGCAGAAAGTCGCACTGAGAAGCTATTAGATGGTGTGGGATGAATCAGCAATAGTTACAGAGGAAACCAGACAAAAAATTTAAAAGGCAACAATGGCAGGAAAAGAAAAAAGCAAGAAAGGTAACAATCATAATTTGGGACAATATATGACAATCCCGAGTTGTGTATAACGTTTGTTGAGTGTAAATACTGAATATGGATTTAACTAAGAATTGCAAAATAATTACATTGGGGGAACAAAAGAGGGAAAGCCTAGGGGATGGCCCTGATCAGCACTCATCCACAGATAATATATGAAACAGAAATAGGGAGATGAGCAAATGCTGGAACAAAGCTAAGAGGCAAAACTTGGTGCTTATAAGAAAGAAGACTGGGGAAGTAGGGAGAGATCCAGTGTATTGTTATAAGCCTTTCAGTACTCTTTGACTATTCAAACTATATGCTTCTATTACTGTGTTATGGTAAATATTTTATTATTTCATAAAATGGTTGGCTAATTTTGTAAAATCTTAACAACCAGAAGCATACGACGGTGATTCAGACACAGTCACTGGAACCCAACTGTCTCGGTTCCAATTACAGGTCCACTACTTACACGTCACTCAACCACTCTGTGCCTCAGCTGCCTCGTCTAGAAAATACAGAGTTCACAAGGATTAAAGAAGGTTAACACATACAAAGTCTTTACAGTAGGGTCTGGTAAAAAGTCAGTCAGTCTCAAAAACATTAGCTATTTATTACCAATAGGTGGTAGAGAAGCGGTTAAGAGGGAGGATTCCGCAGACATCCATTGTTGGCTGGATGTATCACAACATCCTGCTTTACACCTCCTTCCTCAAGTAATGGAAGAGGGAATCACAGTTCCTTTCACAACCCCAGTCTATCGGTGAAGGCTTTCTTTCTACTCTCTCCTTTACCTAATCCAGCCTTGTTCTCTAGTATTCTAATTCTTGACCTCTATTTTAACTGTGGTACACATCCGAAAACCGAACTCTCATTAAAACCATCAGCAAATGTTTTATCTTCAGTGGTGCTGTCGTAACATCCTCTACCAAAGCTAATGAGCCAATTAGGCCCTCAGTAAATGCCTCTTGAGCTCCCGTTATCCTCGCCCTGGACCAATACAAAACCAGAATCTTGACCTCAAGAGGATTATGGTTTAAACGGGCAGTCAAGAAACATCCATAAGTACTAGAGGATAGTAGATAAAAGTGCCACAGGAACACCGCAGAGCAAGGACAGCTGACATTCTAGCTCATCGAGAAAGAAAAAAAAAAATCTGTGCCAGCACCACTTCACTTCATACACATTAGAACGGCTATTATCAAAAACCAAGAAAACAAGTGTTGGCAAGATGTGGAGAAACTGGAGTCCTTGTGCGTTGTTGGTGGGAAAGCAAAATGGTGTGGCTGCTAGGGAAAAAAGTGTGATCCCTCAAAAAATTAAACACACGATTACCATTCCATCCAGGCCTCCTATGGCTGGGTATGTACCCAAAGGAATGGAAAGCAGGACCTTGAGCAGATCCCTGCACACCCGTGCTCCCAGCGGCATTGTTCACATTAGCCAAAAGGTGGAAGCCACCGCAGCGTCCAACAACAGATGAACGGATAAACAAAATGTGTAGAGACATACACCGAAACATGATTCGGCCTTAAAAAGGAATGAAATTTGGCTACCTGCAAGAAAACCGATGAAATCCGAGCCATTATGCTAAGTGAAATAAGCTAAACACAAAAAGACCAATGTTGTTTTGGATTCTGCCCTTGGGAGATACTCAGAACAGGCAAATGCACAGTGACAGAAAGTAGAATGGTGGTCACCTGGGGCTGGGGAGAGGGGGGAAAGGGGATGTCTTAAAGGGGTTTCAGTTTGGGATAATGAAAAAGTTCTAGGGAGATGGCGGTGATGATTTCACAACAATGTAGATGTATTTAATGCCATGGAACTGAATACATAAAAATAATTGGTGAATTTTACATATTTTTAGCATAAGTTTTTAATTTAAAAAATTTGTGCTAGGCAAAGAAGACAAGGTGAGGGAATGAGCAGATTATTTCAGATGAGAGGAACATCATTTGCAAAGAAGAAAGTTGGAATTAACAGTTTAGTTTGCCTGGAGTGTAGGATACAATATAAATGAAAAGTGAGCATGTAAGTTAAAAAAGTATGTTGGGACTACTACTTTATAGCTGTCTACAGTACCTTATAGTACTATTGTAACTTAACATTAATACCTCATTAACAGATTTGATGTTATTTAAACAGCAATGGCAAACCATGAAAAAAAAATTTGAGCAAAAGAACCATAGTTAAAAACTGAACTTGTTTGCAGTTGCACATAAACAGCTTATGTGCACAAATCTATATAATTTACAGAAAAAAATAAAACTGCACATGCTTTGAGATGGCAGCAACTATAAACTTCGTAGAAAAATTAAAATAGGATTGTAAGTACAAAGTGAAGCTACCCATGAATTTTTTACCTATTCTCCTTTATCCACTTAGACCATTTGACATGAGAGACTGAAAAGGTACCTAGGATCTTCCATTAGATCTTCCAAATGTTTGGCCTTCATTCTACCAGTGGTAGAGAGAAATGAGAGGCATTTCTGGAAGATGAGGTCTTGTATATCAGCGTCAGGACTTCAGATCTCATTCTAAGTTTAAAGAGGAGTGTTGGAGGTTTTCAGCAGAGAACTGACACGATCTGATTTATAATTTAAAAGAAGCACTCTGGGGGCACCTGGGCGGCTCAGTTGGTTAGGCGTCCAACTCTTGATCTCAGCTCAGATTGTGAACTTGGGGTCATGAGTTCCCAGGTCATGAGTAGGCCCAGCGTGAAGTCTACTTTAAAAAAAGGCGGGGAGGAGGGTGCCTGGGTGGCTCAGTCAGTTGAGTATCTGCCTTCAGCTCAGGTCATGATCTTGGAGTCCCGAAATTGAGCCCCACATTGGGTTCCCTGCTCAGTGGGGAGCCTGCTTCTCCCACTCTCTCTGCAGCTCTGCCTGCTTGTGCTCTCTTTCTCTCTGTCAAATAAATAAATAAAACCTCTAAAAAAAAAAAAAAAAAGGGAGGCAGCCCTCAAAGCTGTATGGGGAACAATCTGTACTAGGCCAAAGGTGATGGTAGGGATATGTCCTGGGACACTCCTGCAACAATCTAGAGTAGAGGTAGTGATAGCTTGGACCAGGCTAGCTGGAGAGGAGTAGCCAGATTACATATAAAAGCTAGAGCCAACAGGAATTTCTGATAGACTGGACGTGCCATACGAAAGTCAGGAGTCAAGGATGACTCTAATCACGAGTACAAGTGAAATAACAAAAATGAAAATTACATGCCACAGCCCCCAAAAGAGAATCTTTCTTCCTATAAAATGTGCCCAAAGAGCCCTATAAACTATACAGATTCAATTTCTATTCAGCTGTTCAAATGCCTATAGAAAAATCCCATGAAACATCAGGTCAGTTATACAGACCCTGTGCTTACCCTTGTACCCTTGTGCCTTGGGCCACAATCCAGAAAACCACATTTGCTTCTTCCAAGTATAAAAATTATACTTGCTCTTTCTCTCCCTTGTAGCATGAGAACCACCATATTTATAAACGATACAGTACTTGGTTGTTTCAGTGCTCACCTAAAGCATAGAGTGTAATGACCGACAAGCGTGAGTCAGGAGGACAGGGGAGAGATCACTTGCCCTTCTACATCTACTCTTCAACTTTGCCCATACCACTGTGTGTGTTTCAACAGGCTTCCCTGTGCTCAGGCTTCCACCTGGGCCAATAGGCAGCATAAGCAGAAGATGATAGGCCAATAGGCAGCATAAGCAGGAGATGAAGGGAGAAAGGAGAGCACGGTCAGGGTATTTATTTCCCCAGCTCCCTCCCTGTGGGGGTCACCTAGGCTGGTTGGATCCTTTAACTGAAGGACTACACATCCACCACTGATCTTCCCCCCAGGCTCCATCCTTTCTAGTTCTGGCAACTGCTCCCTTCCCATGCCTCTTCATGCCAAGGAGTGAGGACAGCATCTGGCTCTAAATAGCCCCTTAGTACAGCACCATCTCTACACTCTGAATTCACAGAAATTAGTCACTTAGTAAACTCTCCTCAAAGTAGCCATTTTTACACTGCCATCTATTCCCTGCCAGGATCCTACAGAAAGACTTAGGAGGGTAGCACTTAAGTAATGAGAAAAATTTCAAACCACAGGGAAGGTCACTCCATTTGAATAAATAGTATGAATCAAGATTTCCAAATTACTGGCTTTCTATAAATGTATTCTCTGGCTGTTTGTTTATAATGGGAACCCCTATAAAAAACATAAATTTCTTGTTCTCCAATATGATAAATATCCTTGCAAAGCAGCACCATTTTCTACAGGAAATGACAGACATGTTTATGGAAATAGACTGGAGATTAGGCAGTGTTTATAGATAAATTAGAGGGAGATCCATGGGCTTCCTGGAACCACACAGAAAATTTTGAATGTACACATTTGTCTCAAAAAGTGGTAGAGCTTTATCAACTTTCAAACAGATTTGGTTCCCCTAAAAACCAGCACCGTTAGATTCCCAAGGAAGTTCTCCTGAATAATAAATATGCCAACCTTAATACTCCCCTAAAATTTTTCATGTAATACAAGACTGCCCTTGATTGCAGTAAGGTATTGAGTAGATCACTAGTTACAGTAAATGTACTGCCTACCAAGTATAAAAATAAAAAAAAAAAATAAAATCACCATTGCCTCAATTCTGCTTAAGGGCTTTGCTGATTCTTTCATACACGTAGTATCCAATGATGCATCTGTAAGCAAGCTGGCCAGAACTGAAGGTAGTCAGTCCGTGGCTGCAGAACTACCTCCTCTGAGTGGGAGAAACCAAATGCCACACAAGAGGTTTGAGCTTGCAATACTGGTCTTGCAATTAAATTATAAGATTAAAATTCTACTTGAATTCATTTACTTTGCAATCTTGGAACAGGACAAAAAGAAATCATCACTCAATAAGTCTACCCAAAAAAAAAAAAAAAAAAAAAGGAACACATGCTTAAGTTTGGGGATTTATGCATTTTGCTGTAAAAGGCAAATGATGCTCAAGACAACAAGGCACACTTAAGAGTACATACAGGTGACCCCTGAACAACATGAGTTTGAACTCTGTAGGCCCACTTATATGCAGGTTTTTAAAAAATAAATATATTGGGAAATTTTTTGGAGATTTGCAACAATTTGAAAAAACTCACAGATGAACTATGTAGCCTAGAAATACCAAAACATTCAAGAAAAAGTTACGTATATAAGAATACAGTACATAATACATACAACACACAAAATATGGGTTCACCCACTGTTAATGTTATTGGTAAGGCCTCTGGTCAAAGTGGGCTATTAGTATTTAAGTTCTGGGGCAGTCAAAAATTATACATGGATTTTCAACTGCATGGGGGGGGTCAATGTCTCTAATCCTCGTGTTGTATATCAATTATCTACTAGAAACTTACAAATGATTAGAAACTTACAGATGGGAGGACATTAGCTTACACTCTAACTCTCTTAAATGATTCGGCTACCCTTTACCCACATTCTAGACTTGTAACTCTTAAACTGTATGATTATCCGGACTATTGCTGAAATACTATTTCACAATGTAGCTACTACTAAAATATGTCTCACTTTATTTAAAAAAAAAAAAAAGCAGAGGCATTCACACAGAATATACACCTGGTAAACAAAGCTTGGGCACGCGGGCACTGCTCTGCTGATGGCTAGGGCCAAGCCACCACAGACAGAGGTAGGCTATGGTTAAGGAAACAGGCTTTGGTGCCAGGCAGACCTGGGCTGAAATTGTTCCATCCCCAGAGCGCAGCATTAACTGCTGTGATGACTAAATGCGTTAAGTCATGTCAAGTGCTGAGAAGGGTGCATGGTACATAGTGAGTGATAGGTGCTACTTGTTACACTCAACCCCACTCCCCCAACTTCTTTTTTGCCGGAAGAGACCAAGTTTTGTTCACTGGTATGCCTTTCTTGTGAACGTGTGCTCTGAGTAAAGGACCCCACTGCTCAGTGTCTTAGTCCCTTCAAACTGCTATAATAAAACACCCGGGACCGGTGGCTTATAAACAACATTTATTTTTCACAGTCCTGAAGGCTGGGAAGCACAAGATCATAATGCTGGTGGATGTGGTGTGATGGCCGATGAGGGTCCACTTCCTAATTCCTAGATGGTGCTAAGGAAGGGGCATAGGTCATTACTCATAAAAATGCTGCCAACAAACACCATTTAAGGAAACCAAAACTCCAAGTGTGACTCCTGTGCCCATGGACAGACTTTAAGATCCTGGATGGATGTATGAGTGGGGAAATTATTCAGTAAGTGTACTTAATTCATATAGTCTATAGATTACCAAAGAGTTGCTTCGTTTTATGAAACTACAATTTCTACCAAGCTCAGAGAAAAATGAGGCGACACCGTGTAATTCATGCTTTGTAAAACAAATAGTTCGAGGACTGCCACGTGCATTCACCATGGCAAAACAAAAATCTGTATGTGAAAAGTCAGGAGACAAATTTGGGCTCAGCATTAAGGTGAAAAAAATAAACAAACCCCAAGATTTCCAAATAACTTAAAGTTACCCAACACAGTCAGCTACTGGGGTAGACAGAATAATACCCTTGCCTCCTCCCTCCCTTCCCCCACCCCAGTTGTCCCACATCCCAACATCCAGAACCTGTGAATATGTTGGGGAAATTAAGGTTGAAGGAGGAAAGAAGGTTGCTAAAGGGCTGGCCTTGAGATGGGGAAAGAATCCTGGTGGGACCAATGTAATCACCAGGATCTTTATACATGAAAGGAGGAGGAACTAGGAAACTAAGATGGGCTTTATTGGGATATAGTGTTCTCCCTCTTACAGATGACGTTCAGGCTGAGTTAGACATGTTGCTCATGGTAAGCAGGGGAGTGGGTAAAATGTCATGATGTTTCAGATGAGGATTGCCTAAGTGAGTTTCCAGAGGCAAGAGTCCTTAAGCTGGGTCTAAAGAAAACCCCCCGAGAGAAGATATTTGTGAATGACGTATCAGATAAAGAGCTAGTATCTAAAATCTATAAAGAACTTATCAAACTAAACTCAACACCTAAAGAACAAATAATCCAATCAAGAAATGGGCATAAGACATGAACAGACATTTCTGCAAGAAGACATCCAAATGGCCAACAGACACGTGAAAAAGTGCTCCACAACACTCGGCATCGGGGAAATACAAATCAAAACCACAGTGAGATACCACCTCTCACCAATCAGAATGACTAAAATTAATAAGTCAGGAAATGGCAGATGTTGGTGAGGATGTAGAAAAAGGGGAATCCCCACCCACACACTGTTAAAAGGAATGTAAGCTGGTGCAGCCGCTTTGGAAAACAGTATGGAGATTCCTCAAAAAGTTCAAAATAGAGCTTCCCTATGAGCCAGTAATTGCACTACTGGGTATTTACCCCAAAGATACAAATGTAGTGATCCGAAGGAGCACCTGCACCCTAATGTTTGTAGCGGTAATGTCTACACTAGCCCAACTATGGAAAGAGCCCAGATGTCCATCAATAGATGAATAAATAAAGAAAATGGCGTACACACACACACACACTGGAATATTACGCAGCCATCAAAAAAACCCCCTGAAATCTTGCCATTTACAATGGCATTACAAAAAACCCTGTAATCTTGCCATTACAACGGATGGAACTAGAGGGTATTATGCTAAGCAAAATAAGTCAATCAGAGAAAGACAATTATCATTTGATTTCACTGATATGTGGCATTTAAGAAACAAAACAGAGGATCATAGGGGAAGAGAGGAAAAAATAAAACAAGATGAAACCAGAGAGACCCTTGTTTCATAAGAGAATCATAAGAGACCCTTAAACATAGGAAACAAATTGAAGGTTGCTGGAGGGGAGGGGAATGGATATTAAGGAGGGCAGGTGATGTAATGAGCACTGAGTATTATACCAACACTGATGAATCACAGGTCTGTACCTCTGAAACCAATAATACATTGTATGCTAATTAATTGAACTTAAATTTAAAAATGTTTAAAAAATAAATATAGGAAAATAGTAAGAGGCAAAAAAGAAAAAGAAAGCCCCTGAAACTGCATGTACTTTTTTGTCTGTCCCTTTTTCTGTAGAGTGGGTCTAAAGTTTTCAAAGATTATCTAAAGAATCTGTTTTACAAACAAGGTTAAGAAAGCTATTTCTAATGCAAGCAGAGTGGTGCAGCCACTCTGGAAAACAATATGGAGGGTCCTCAAAAAGTTAAAAATAGAGCTACTCTATGACCCAGAAATTACACTACTATGTACTTACCCAAAAGATACAAAAATACAGATTCTAAGGGGTACATGCATACTGATGTTTATAGTGGCAATATCAACAATAGCCAAAATATGGAAAGAGCACAAATGTTCAATGCCTAATGAATAGATAAGATGTGGTATATATACACAATGGAATATCACTCAGCCATCAAAAAAGAAAGAAATCTTGACATTTGCAACGACGTGGATGGAGCTAGAGTGTATTATGATAAATAAAATTAATCAGAGAAAGATAAAAACCATCTGATTTCACTCATATGTGGAATTTAAGAATCAAAACATACAGGAAGGAAAAAATAAAAGAGAGAAGGAAACTAACCATAAATGACTCTTACCTATAGAGAAAAAACTCAGGGTTGATGGAGGGAGATGAGTGGAAGATAAATAAAAAAATAAAAGAGAGAAGGAAACTAACCATAAATGACTCTTACCTATAGAGAAAAAACTCAGGGTTGATGGAGGGAGATGAGTGGAAGATAGGCTAAATGCATGATGGGTATTAAGGACACTTGTTATGATGAGAGCACTGGGTGTTATATGTAAGTGATGAATCACTAAATTCTACTCCTGAAACCAATGTTGCACTGTATGCTAACTAGCTAGAATTTATATAACAATTTGAAAAAAAAAACAACCAAATCACTCTTCCTAAATTATTTTCAACACTGAACTTTTACTGTTTCATGATTTTCTAAGGTAGTGAGTCTCAAAGTGTAGCCCATCAAACGCTAACATAAAACATCAAAATTCACCAAAGGTTGTTTGTAAAATGAAGATGGCTGAGCTCCATCCCAGAAAGAATATCTGGGAGCTATAGGAAAGTTCAATACTTAACAAAATGGGGAAAGGGAAAACAGGTAATTCTATACACACTTAAAGTACTACTACACCAAGAGGTATTTTATTAATATTAAGCTGAAGAAACAAATTTTTCTCATTACCAAATCTTAAAATCTCGGTGCACTCATCTTGTAATTCTTTGTAATTTATTTTTTTCCTGAGCCTCAGGTAGCTTAGAATATTTAAGCACTGCCTACTGCACCTAATTTTTTATATTAAAATTCATACTGGGAGTGCCAGGATGACTGGCAGGTAAGGCATCACACACACAAAATGTTAGCCATATCCCTCCACCCTCAAGTAAAGAAAAACAATGCCCGGCATACTATATTGCATCCCGTTAAATACTAAAAGAATTGTCTTAACAGTGTTAGTGTCATTACTTAGTGCCAATATTTTATGATTAACTTCTTGGTATGATTCCTCTCCTAAACTGACACTTTTTTAAGCGCATATTTTGCTTAAAATATTCTTCTGGACCTATGTCTGTGATGCCGTAGGATTTCCAAATTAAGTCTTTTTCGAGTCGTCGCGCGGGGCAACCTAGAGGCCTGGAAGAAAAGACCTCCCCATAGAGATGGGCACAGAGAATGAATATGAAGTGCTATCAGCGGCTTTTGAATTTCAGGAACCTTCGGCAGCTTGACAGCTCTAGGGGAACCAGAGGTATAACTGGGAAGTGGCCTGAAGGAAAAGCGCTTAGGACCTGTCTCGGCGCGTCACAAATAACCCAAATTCCGAGGCAAGGTCACAGAGAAGCCATACCAACCAGGGGCCCAGGAACGGAGTCGAGTTCTTCCAGCTCCCAAGAAAACCCTGCGCGGCATGCAGGAGGTCAAGTCAGCGGACCCCTCCCCAAGAAAAGGTCTCAGGAACAGAGAGCCCAGGGCACCTCCAGACCCAGATGGGCCCTGAATCAAAAAGCCCCTGACCCAGGCCCATTACTCAGCTATACAGAGAAGCTGAGCGACCCCGACCACTCACCCCACAGCCGCTGCGTGCTGTGAAGCCATCTCCAACTAGCTCCGCGGCCGCCAGACCACCCGGAAGCGCCCTTCACCAGCTCTAGTCTTCGGCACGCGCCGAAGGCCAACAGATAGCGCAGCACCCGAGGGTCACAGCCCAGCCTCCAGGAGGCCGCCATCTTTCTGGCCTTGTCACGGGCTGCCCGCAGCACAGCCTGATGGCCCCGGCATCAAGACCCTCCCGGGCCCCGCCTTCTGTCATGTTGGCCACGCCCCCGAACTCCAGCGGTGCATGTGAGTCTCCGAGGCAAGCCCTCCTTAGTCCCGCCTCCAAACTCGTTCGCCCCACCTCCCGGCCAAGAGACCGCGCCTCCGGACCTCCCGTCCGCGAGGCCCTCCGACACCCGCCTTCCTCCTGGCCGGCCCCGCCCCCGGGCTGCCCTCAGCGCCGCCCGATTGCAGTTGCGGCCTCACCGCGGACGGGTCTCGCTTAACCCAGACTGATCGCCGGTTCTGAAGCCGGGCGAGCATTGGAGGCCGTGGTTCTCCTCATCCGGGCCATGTCGGGCTGTCACGCTCCGGAGGGAGACTGCGGCTCGCGGCGCTGCGGCGCGCAGGTAGGGGCGGGGCCGCGGCTGCCCGGTTCGCCGGGAGGTGAGGCGCTGGTGGCACGCGGCGGCGGGAGCGGGGAGCGCGGACCCGCTGGGCCTGGGACCCGTGCGGACGCGATCCCCGCTCTCCGCCGCTTCGGCTCCCCGGGCCGACCCGAGGCCACGGCCCTGCCGCTGTCCCTGCTCCCGGGGCTGGGCTCCGACGGCGGGCGCCGGACACTTTAAAGGGAAAATAACGGAGGAGAGCGCCGGGTATCTCGAGTGTGTTTGGAAACAACTCTTTGGGCATACAGGCCAAACAAGGCAACGGGCAACACTGGAGTGGAAATGAAGCGAAGGCTGTTTGCTCTCGAGCTTCTGTTCTGCGCCCTCGGCTACCAGCCCGACGTTTAGCAGGCAGTGGGCGCTCTGGAAACGGTGGCCAAATCGGGGCTGTGCTCCCGAGCCATCGCTTTCCCTCTCCGCCTGAGTTTAGAGTGATTATGGGATGATCATAGAAGCTTTCTTTCTTCCTTGAGCAGGAGTCAAAGGAAAATCCACCCTCGGGCTGCATCTGCTTTTCATTCCCTGGGTATACTCACCAACAGCTTTATGGAACACCTACGTGCTCAGGGAGACAGCAATGATTAAGACAAATGGCCTGGGGTCTGGAGGAAAACTAGACGAACAAATAATTACAGTACACCCTGCTTCAGAGGCAGGGAAAGCCCCCCTAAAATTAGCCTCCTTATTCCCCCTGTTATTCTTTCTTAGGACTGAAGGTTCCAATTAAAAAGTAATAACACAGGGGAAATTTTATTGCGACATACATGTCAATCTCGTGTGAATAAGTAACTCCCCAGATTAGCAAAGACCACTGTGAGAATGGAATGCTGGATAGGGAAAATTGGATGAGAAGGGGGAAGACCGGGGAAGACGTTGGATACAGGCCAGATAGCTAGGCAGGTGTTGTGTGGAAAGTGAAGAAAGCAACCTGTTAGAATCATTGCTAAGATCTTTCAATAGCACATATGTTAATGCCCCCAGTAAATCAATCTTGGTGAAATATAATATAAATGAGCATCAAAGAGAGCCTTCAAGGGAGCTGAGAATAAACTGGAATTCTCAAACCAAACCTGGAGGACAGCCATTGGGTGAACAGGCATGTTTAGTTCACTCATTGTTTATAAAAAATTTGAGCCAACCTTTCAAAAAGAAGAACACTTCTGGCTGCTCTTAAAACTTTAGAACATCTTATGGCATGGGGTCTAGAGCGAGCTGACTAGTGAGTACCACCTAAATGTGTTTGCTAGGTTACCATAGCTCACAAGAGATTTGCATATGCACTTCAATAAACCACTTCCTGTACGTTTGGTTCAGTCCATGAGCCACCAGTTTGTAACCTGTGATATAGAACTTTTCTTAATGTAGATGTGATCTTAATCCAATCAGTGTTTATTGAGCAAAGCACTGTGGTAGGTATATCGATATATCAAGAGCATGTTCCCTACCCTTCAGGGAGCTATGCTTAGCTGGGAAATAAACCAGGAACTACTTCTATTTTTTCATTATTACCTTACCTATCACAGTGTCCGTTATGTGTTAACCCCGAATAATACTTGTTCTTTGATATTACGATAACACAAGGTTTTCGAAGACCCTTCCCTCTGTTTTCCTTGACCTCAACAGATCTCCACCTGCCCCTCCACTTTAGCAACCCATTCCCATGGCCATATCCTTCCCTGCCCAACCACTGTCCCTTTAGCCCACACTTTTTTGGGTGGAAGGACTTTTCTGACTCACACAGGTCTCTCTGTGTAGCCTCTATCACAGGAACCTCCATCCTGTATTACAAATAATTGCCTTTACTTAAATGCCTCCCACTCAGAACCCCTAAGGGATGGGGAGTGTCACTAAATGATATACATTTGTGTCTACAAATATTGTGTCCTACTGCAGCTAGCTCCTCATGGTAGTCCCCTGAGGAGCTTCCCTTCACATTACCTTAAGTGGCTACCCCAAAACCTCACCATCTCACCTGATCCTCTCCTCTAAGCCTGTTTTGAAGATGACTTTGCCTCCAGAATTACAAAGAAAATGAAGCTATTAGGTGTGAACTTCTTACCTTCAACTTCTGCCTATTCCCACCTACATTATAATGTAAAGGTTAAGAACAAGACATCTAGAATCTGACTGGCTGTGCAAATCTTGGTTCTGCCAGTTGCCATCCGAGTGGTCTTGGACATTAATCTTTCTTAGCATAATACAGTTGTTTTAAGGATTTAGTTAAGTTGTATAGATAAAGCCTTTGGTATGTGGTATAAAGTAAGTATTCAATGAATGTTAACTATTTTTGTTATTAATTGTCTTATTACATATTTTCCTGCATCTTTCTCTCTTCCTCCTGTCTACGGTAAATATCTCTGTGGTCTAATTCCAGCTGCTATGTCTCGACAAAGATTGACCTATTAGTTAGGTTTTTGCTTTCCTATGTTATTAATCTCTCCCTCTTTCCTAATTTTACCTTTTAGTGTGTAAAGAAAACTGTATTAACCAGTTTCCCCTTTTGTTTCCTTATCCAGCCTTTCCTAGCAACATTATCAAAGGAGTCCTTAGAATTCTCTGCCTCTAAGTTTTATTCACTACTTCACTCACTAAGATCTGGCTTCTATACCCAATCTATTGAAACAATTCTTCCTTAAGATCATGCTTGACCTAATTTACAAATTCAGTTGGCCTAGCAAAACCCCAACCCAAGATGAACCCTACTATCATTTTTGTGATTGCACTGAGCTGCATTCCTAGAGAAAACTACACAACTACACTGACTGGCCTCGATTCATCTTCAATGTTTCTGCCTCAGATTGGCACTTAACACTGCCCAATAACCATCCTGGGTTTCCCTAGTACTTTACTGTCCCACTCCCTGCAATGACTAGTTTATACCTTTTATTATCTTTTCAAGCCTCCCATACATATCCTGTCCTCACATTGTTACTCAGCTGATGACTTTGTTCATACTTAAGAAAATAGAAGACATTGAATATGATCTTACTCACCTTCCTCCCACAAAACCTACTGATCTGCCTAAACATGAGCCCATCTTCTCATTTCTCAAGATGGAAGAAGCCCAATCCCTCTGCTCAGAATTTCTCTCTGCTCTCACATCCAGAAGTTGTTTCTCTCCCTCTCCCTGTCTCTCCTACTATGAATCCATTCCCTCTCAGCAAGACTGTTCTCATCAGCATAGCTTCCAGGATGCTTTGTGATGTGGCCCCTGGAAACTCATCTGCACTTTCCTTGTCAGTACTCTGCTCTGGCCACCTGGCCTTTTTGCTTTTCTCTAAAGATGTCAAGCACTGTCTCATTCCATCGCACATCTGTTGTGTTCTTGGCCTGGAGTGCTTGCCGTTCCCCAACATAAAATCTTGCGTGTAAGGGGTGCCTGGGTTGCTCAGTCTGTTAAACATCTGCCTGCTCAGGTTATTATCTCTGGGTCCTGGGATTGAGCCCCCCTCAGCTCTGCTGGGAGAGTCTGCTTCTCCCACTGCCCCTCCCCGCTGTTTGTTTGTGTGCGTTCTCTATCTCACAAATAAAATATATATATAAAAAAAAAACTTGCATGTGCAAACACATTCATTACACTGGTTTTTTCACACTCTGTAGGCTTTAGATCCTCATGTGCTCAGAGAGGCTATCCTTAACCACGGTAATCAAAGTTAGTCTTTGCTATGTTTCTCTAAGTTCCTAGTTTGTTTCCTTCTTCCTATGTAAATTTCTTTAGGGCAGGGACTTTGTCAAGTGTTCATGGCTGAATTGCCAGGAAATGCTTGGCATACTCCTGACTGTGCTTCATTAAGACTTAGTTCAGCCATCCCCTCCCCTGTGAAGCTTTCCCAACTCCTTCTCCCCCCTCCCCAACCACCAGTAGCTACCTTGGACTGTCTTGTGTTATGTATTGCTTTGTCCTTTTGCAACTTCTTTACTAGATTGTGACCTTCTCAAGAGTAAGGATTTTTTTATCTTACATTCATTTCTTCAGGGCTTGCAGTAAAAGATTGCTGAATGAATGAATGAGAAGGCTCTATAATACCAAAGGAGAGGTACATAGAGCAAATGTTGTGGCACAGGATTAAAGGAGGGAGTGATCACTTCCTGCTGGGATGATGAGAGAAGGAATTCCAGATGAAGTGGATAGGGACTGTAGTATGAAGGCCAACAAGCAGGAGTCTGACAGCTAGAGTTGGGGTAATTGAAAATCCAGTATGAGCACTAACAGTGCGAAGAAAAAAAGATGCACTTGGTTAACAAGAAAATATGTCATAGTTAACTAGTGCTCCATAACATATACCCCCAAACTTAGGCTTAAAACACAAGCACGTACTGTCTCACAAAGTTTCTGAGGATTAGGAATCCAGGAGCGTTTGGCTCAAGGTTGTGGTTCAGGGTTTCTCATGAGGTGGCAGTGTAACCATCTGCTGGAACTACTCTCCTCTCAAGGTCTGACTGCAGCTGGAGGTCCGCTTCCAGGCTTGCCCGAGTGGTTGTTGGCAGGCCTCCATTCCTCACTGGCTTTTGCCCATATACCTCTTCACCACATGGCCTTCTGCGTAGGCCGAATACCCCTACTACCTAGCAGCTGGCTCGCTCCCCCAGAGCAAGTGAGCCCGAGAGAGCAACCAAGACAGAAGCTGCAGTGCTTTAGAAGCGCCTCATCTGCCCTCCTACCGCAGTCCCTTGGCCGCACACCCCCGCCCCGGTACAACGGGAAGAGGACTACGCGCCAGGCTGTGAATACCAGGAGGCAGGGACCACTGAGAGTCATCCTGGAGATTGACTACCACAACTAGGTCGAACAGAACTGAGAGATTTATAGAAACATAAACTGAAAGAAAATATTTGAAAAGGTAAATCAGGGCAAGGAAGTAGAAGGACTTAAGTAACAGACTAAGGATGTGGCATTTGAGCATTCTGTGATGGGAGGAATAGGGGTTCAGTGATCAAAGTCGTATATAGAGTGGAGGATAAGCCAGAGAAGAAATGGAAGGAGAAATTGTAGACAAGGAGACCAAATAGGAAAAGATCCCTCTATTCCTCCCCAAACAGGAGTCCCTGAAAGAGTTTTTACTCAACTGTTGCAAAATAGAAAAATCAGGATAACGACAAGCCGAATTTCACAAAAATAATGCATTCAGTTTAAAGGACTACCTTTTATTTTGAGATGATCCTACTTTTTTATGTTAAAAATGCACTTTCTTTTTTGAAGAAGGTGATAATAGATGGTTAAGTGTAATAAATGCTATAACTTGGCAACCTTATGTCAGTCCCTAGAATTTAAACAACAACGAACTGCTGGCCTATCTAGGGAAGTCTGGGAGTCACGGATTCAAGTTATTAACATAAGGAAACGGAAACGGATAACCAGAAAGGGTCACTGACTTGCCTGAAGGCACTCAGCTAGTGGAGAGTCAAAGCTGAAGGCAGGCTTCAGGTCTTCTCATTTCTTCTATTCAGTGTTCAGCTGATGTGAAGAAGAGTTTTTGAGTGTGGCAAAGGGGAAAGGGAGGAAAAGGGCTCTGAGTAGAGGTGAAGTTGCAAAGAAAACTAGTATGCACGGAGGGGAGAATGAGACAAAGAGAAACAGCCCAGAGATGGAGAAAATGCTGAAAACGTGGCTGTGCCTGCATCCAGTCCCTGCCTTAGGCCAGTGTCAAGAATTTTAAAAGACTGAAATGAGCAAAAAAAGATCACTAGGTGTCTTAGGGCCATCCTAGAGCTATCTTGCAACTCTGAACTGTAGAATGCTGACAACAGCGCAGATGATTATTGATCAGAGAAATGCGACCTATATTCTGGACATTCAATTTGTGGCTCTCTGGAGGACATTGTCCAGTTTTTCCTTATTCGTAAATCCAGGATTCCTGATTACTTTATAGGGATGTGTGTGTGTGGCATTCTCCTTGGACATAGTTGTATCTTCTTTCGGGTTCTGTCATTAGTTGATGGGTTAAATAATATCTTTGACATGTTTATTTTATAGTTGTGGGAGAGTCCTCCAGGAAAACCTCTGTCCAAGCAGTGCATGTCACTCTTATGCTTACATTGAAAGAAAAGGTGGGGTGAGTGGGTGGGTTTAGAGTCATTGTTGGACTTGAGCAGGTATCTCAGTGACAGAGTTGATTTCCTTAAAACAACTGGGTTGAAAAATTTAAAAATTAAGTTTGACTCAATAACTTCTTAGGCTTTCATGTTTTTAATATACACAAAAATACTGTTAAATGTTTCTCCCTTACGGTATAGGACCTCTACTCTAAGAAGTTGATTGTCATCCAACTTTAGATATGTCTTTCGACATTCTTACTCTAACTGAAAACCAGACAGAACAGTAACAGACAAGTAATATTATTGACATTCCAGGGAGAAGTAAATGTTAACCTTTTTCCTTCTTGTCTATTCTTATTGAAATATATGTTCTTTTCTTTTTAAAAGATTTTATTCATTTATTTGACAGAGAGAAAGAGATCACAAGTAGGCAGAGACGCAGGCAGAGGGAGAGGAGGAAGCAGGCTCCCCGCTGAGTAGAGAGCCTGATGTGGGGCTCGATCCCAGGACTCTGAGATCATGACCCAAGCTGAAGGCAGAGGCTTTAACCCACTGAGCCACGTAGGTGCCCCGAAATATATGTTCTGGTACTTACTTCCTTACCATTCTGAACAATTTAAATGACTGCATTTTACCTAATATCTTTGTTAGTTCCCACTGCTCAGTGATTATTTTCCTTGAAATTGTAATTTTGTGGGTTTGAACGGTTGAATGAAACTTTATTAACAACAGCTGCCTTATCATTGTTATTCCTGTAGCATGAAGCGGGCTAATTGCTATAATAACTCAGTACTGGAAAAGACAAAAGGAAAAGGGGAGAGACCTATAATAACAGACCATTTTCTATAATGTTTGCAACTTGCTATGCAAATTGATGGTTTTAAGGATTGGAAGACTGCAGGAGTCTTCTCATTAGCTGTACTTTAATATGTAATTAAGATATCATTTGTATCACTATAAAAGGAAATAGCAAATTACACAGGGCATGGATAATTCTGGCTAGATTTTTTAAGGACAGATATAAGGAAAGCCAACACAGTGTTTTTATTATTATTAATTCAAGAATTTTTAACACATTAGAATGGGAAGGAAGGTAAAACATTTGCCAGTTATAAATAAATCGCAGGGATGAAAAGTACAACATAGGGAATATAATCAATAATATTGTAATAACACTATATGGTAACAATGGCAACTATATTTATTGCGGTGAGCATTGAGTAATATATAGAACTGTCAAATACAGTATATTGTACACCTGAACTAACGTAACACTGAAAAAAAATGGGAGGGAGACTAACATTGATTGTCACATATTGTCCTGGTGGATGCTTTATCTTCGTTATTTTCTCTTTTTTAAAAAAACTTATTCATCCAATACCTGGAAGCCTGTAGCACTATATCTCATTTTAACCCTCAGAATGTTTTCATTTTATGGGTTAAAGAAAACCCAAAGTCATATAAGCAATAAATGGTATAATGTCAGTTTGACTTTATGTCCATTAACTTCAAAGCCTATGTTGACTCAGAACTTCAAAAACTTTTAACATTCCATGTCCTTAATTTTATATTTTGAAGTCTACTCCATCAAATTGTCATTTATAATAAAATACAATGTATGTGTAAAATATTAACAGTGAATTTTGGAAAACACCATAATTTCCAAAAGCCCGTTAAATAACTGAAAATATTGGTCAGTTCAGTAATCCTCTTTGGACTCAAAGATGTTTTTCCCCTTTACTCAGTGCCAAGATTGAGCTAGGCAAGCTTCCTTGCTGTGCTTTTGTGCATAGAAGGTCTATGTCTTGTTCGCCCTTACCTGGAGAGTGTAGCCCCATGTCTGGTTGCAAGGCTGTGGAGGGATTCTCTATCAGGTACCCCGTTCTGAGCACATCCTAGGTTTTATCTCATGTTTCTAGGGCTTGTAGAGCTATCAGAATTGAAGCTTAAGCTCACCAGAGTTCTGCAAATACCTTCAGGGAAATTACAACTTCAGAGCTTCCCTCCCGGGTAGATTCACCCTGATTTCTTATGGTTACTGTGAAACCTTATTTTCTTGCCAGCTGAGCAATTTAATTTGAAATGTTTAAAAAAAACACTTATTTAGCATTTTTAGTTGTTTTCAAGTTAAGGGTTGTATTTCATACTGCCAAAAATAGAATTTATGGGGCACCTGGGTGGCTCAGTGGGTTAAAGCCTCTGCCTTCGGCTCAGGTCATGATCTCAGGGTCCTGGGATTGAGCCCCACGTTGGGCTCTCCGCTCAGCAGGGAGCCTGCTTCCCCCCTCTCTCTGTGCCTGTCTCTCTGCCTACTTGTGATCTCTCTCTGTCAAATAATCTCTCTGTCAAAAATCTTTAAAAAGAAATAGAATTCATTATATTTTTTTATTATTGTTTTTGTTATCATTAATTTGAATTTTTAAAAATGGGGGAAACATTGATTTTTTTCCTAAAGAAGTAATCATCAGACTTAATAAAAATAAGCTCTTATTTTAACTAGACTTATTGTGCTGATCATTTCACAATATATGTTATCCACTAATATAATGCCAAATGTCAGTTGTATTTCAATAGAAATACATAAAACTTGAAATTTATCCCAACATGCATACATTTGTTCCTGTACACATACCTTCATGGGCCCAGAAAGTATTCATTGTGATTGCTTCTGAGTGACTCCTTTCCATGTTATTTTCTTGATTTTATACTCCATAATGAGTAGATATTGGTTTTGTAATAAGAGAAAACAGTGTAATCACTGGAAAAAAGATTTTAGAATAAAAATAAAATTGAACCAACACAGAATATGAACACATAGCTGTCGCATGTATATCATGACTTAATTGAATGTTTTGTGTAAAGAAATTCGCTGGACAGATAAGCATGTTCCTCTCAGCACTAGATTCTGTTTTATTTCAGCCATTGTAGTAGACACTTATATATACTGGGCATCTCCCCACCTCGTTCTTGCAGCCCAACCCGTCCCATAGTGTTGTACTAAAAGCCCCTATTCTGAATAATTCCAGGTTACCAAATAACAGTAGATCTACCTTCTAAGCATTAAAAACAAAGTACGTTTTGTAATAGGTTTCTCCCTCATGGTACATTCTCTATGGTAGATTTTCTTAAACCTCTTTCAGATTTTTTTTTTTTTTAAGATTTTATCTATTTGAGAGAGCATGAATGGGGTGGGGGGAGGGGCAGAGGGAAAGGGAGAAGCAGACTCCTTGCTGAGTAGTGGGGGGGGGGGGGCACTCCAGCCCCTGCCACCAAGTTGGAACTCAATCAGTGACCCCCAGGATCATGACCTGAGCCAAAGGCAGACACTTAACCAACTGAACCACCCAGGCGCCCCCTTACATGGGCTTCTTAACAGAGATGTCAGCTAGAAAAGTCACCTGATAATATAATGGCTACTGGAAAAATCATTATCTTCTTTTTAAGGACAAGGAACATCCAAGATACCTGATCCCAGAGCTTTGCAAACAGTTTTACCATTTGGGTTGGGTCACTGGGACTGGAGGAGGAATTAGCTTGAAACATGGGTAAGTTTGGGGCTGATTTCACTTCTGGGAATTACCCATAGAAGTAGCCCAGTGAAGAGCCTAATATGTGTTATGTCCAAAGAACATCCGGGGCCAGTTTTATGTGATACTAGAAATATTTAGTTTCTAAATGGAGAAATGAATATTTGCACAACTGAATAATAAGTGTGCAGAAGTTACAGATACAAAAAATACCGAAGGATTTAAGGACCACGATTTCTAATCAGAATAATTTGGTCCTCAGTCTTTGGAGTACCAAAGTTAAATAACTTGCTTTCAAGTACGTTTATATGGCTGGAATTAGAAAAGGTCCCCTCTAGGTGGACAGGATTTGTTTTAAAGGTTCAGATATATATTTTTAAAAGTCACTTAAATACAGATGACGAGCCATCAAAAATACTAAAAAAGACATTGTTTTAAGTCACAAGACAGGCAATATGCCTTTCTAAATGCATCGTATGTCATCATCAATGGACAGCACCTGCTGGTCTTTGTTGCTCAGAGGACAAAACAAGAGGTACTGGCTGAAACAGAAGGAATGAATATTATTTAATTGTTCATGAGATTTATTCAGTGTCTTTCCTCCAAGAAGATGAAGTAGTACATAACCTACTAACAATGAAAATACAGGTTGTGGAATCTCATTCTTTCCAGTGTTTCTGGAAGAGGATGACTTTTTTTCTCCTGAAATGTTTTAGAAATAGTATTGTCCGGAGGCTGAATGTTAAACTAAGTAACTTGATTTATTTCTTTATCCTAAGTCACTTTCTTTAACAAAATTGAGTTACTATAACACCCGTATAATCTTGAATATATATGGCAACACCCCCTAGGAGGCTGCACTTCCTAGAAAGGAATGGAACCTAAAACTTAATCAGAACATCTAGAACCAAAAGGGTTTTCGGGCAAGACGATGCCAGTGAGATTTCACCTGCTTCAAATTGCCAAGTAACTCACAGAATATTACTTGAAGTGTGGGCGACACTGGTAGGGGCCTTAACTGTTGCAGTTACGTGTGTCTGGAAGGGTCACGTTCCTCACAGGACATCGTACATCCTCTGTGCCTCCCCTCTTAACCATCACCCCATGCTCCTGTGTCAGTGCAGCACTTTGCAGGTTTTGAGGTGATTTGCAGCCAAAACTTCCAAGTTGACCTGTTCAGAGCAAACCCCTATGATAACAACATTTGTCATTGTTGTTTCCATTTACCCACGTAGTTGAGTTCCCAGTAACTTGGTTTCTCAGCTGTATTTATGATAAATCATACTCTAAGCATTGCCTTTAGTTAACTGCTTTTTATGCATATATGCAGAAAGTTTATGTGTGTACAAAAAGAGCTTTCTACCCAGCTGAGTTACAATAACCATTTTCTAAGCGGCTCTTTTAAGAAACAGCCACATTTTTTATCATAAAGACCTAAAAGACTGTGTTCTTTCTAGAAGAATTTTGTTACCCCATGCACTGAAATTGTGGGTGGTCACTCTAAAACACTCACTGGCACCTTTTAAAATTAAATGATTTTTACAGCACTACAATCTATTTATGGGGACATTGCATCATACGCATAAAATGCTTTGCCCTTAGTTAGATTCTTAATAGGTGAGGAGCTCCTCCTGGAGGTCACGGGTGGAAACAGCCACAATTTTATGGCATTGTTTGGAATCTCACTAAATTTGTGCTTTACAAAGTAAGATGGGTAATTTGTAGTAAAACGTCCAATTTTTTCCCTAATATTTAAATGACTTCATAAGCTCCTATCATTAACTTTATCCACTGTGTTATTCCCATGTTGTTAGTGAAACTTCACTTTTCTTTGCCTGAAGCTTAAAGCAAATAAATTTGGAATGAAGGATAAACCCAATAGATTATGTTTGGGAATATAAAATTATTTACTGATTCCAAGGTTTGGCCGATACCATTCTAGATTA
Organism: Nasua narica; assembly: GCA_028533885.1. Classification (NCBI taxonomy): domain Eukaryota; kingdom Metazoa; phylum Chordata; class Mammalia; order Carnivora; family Procyonidae; genus Nasua; species Nasua narica. Next base: position 20,749,482 of record CM052815.1, read on the forward strand.
TGCTACTTGTGTGTAGTCCCAAAAGATGTATATAAAGGACAGCTTAAGATCTATACGAGTATTAAATCAGAAGGAGGAAATAGAAGACCAAGAAAATAACAGTAATCATAAGCAATTCCAGGATACTCGGCAGCTGCTGTGTTTAGGTGGGGGTCACTGTCATTCACATTTAACATTTCCTGTTTTCATGGTATGATATCGTCATGTGTCAGAGACACTAATCCTGTGGCATGTTATATTAGGATTAAAATTAATCAACCCATACTGTAGACAAGATAACTGAGGTGTATAGTAAGATTTAAATTTTTTAAAATAACTAGACAGTAAATAAAAATAGAAGCAACTGAACACAGATGTATTGGAAACTCTTGAGTTTTGTTCCTCTCCTTACCAAATAGTGAAAGAGCAGGGAGTATGGAGAAATAAATTCTAAAATTTAATGCCTTCAAATTCAAAATGCTTTTTTGGTTGCAGCTTACAGCACCAAGTAATGACTTCACTTTTAGTCCTTGGCATATTTCCCTCCTAAAATAAAGGCTCTATCATCTTCCTATTTTTATCCAGATAGCTCCTTCTTTGTAGGTGTAAATATGTTTTATTCCACAACCTATTTAGCTAATCTTTTAATTACCCAAAGTTGATCAGTCTAAACTGATTTCTGTTTTCAGAAAGGCAGCAATAAAAACAGATTCAGATTACCAAATCATTTGAATAAACAATACCCTGGATTTTCCCACTTTGTAGGTGGGTTTTACTTACCAATAAGCTGTTTTGAACTTTATTTGGTTCTGTTCCCAGGATTGCATAAATTTCTCCCCACACAAGAAGACTTACCCTACAAGTCCACTGACTTCGTACCGCACATGATTCTCAAATTGTTTCCATGTTACCCAAGGACAAAAGATTTGGATCCCTGGTATTTGCCAAGGGCCCTTTTTAACAGTATGAACTCTACCAACTCTACTGCTTCCGGAGGAATGCCACTCCATATTTTCTTATGGAACAAAGCCATAAATTAAGCTGCGTCCTGAAAACAAATGATTGAATATAGCTTGCTGTGCTTTGGATTTCTCTCCCATTTTCAGACATTTATTTTTTATACTTTAGTTTGCAAGTGGACCCTTAAAGGAACTTTCATTTCTGTCAGTTACAAGTCTATAGGTCTATTAATAACCCCAACTGGGTTGATAGCTTGATTCAATATAGGGTATCATCCTCATTTTCACTAGGAAACAGTTAATATTCAGTGTCCCTCTAACCATGGCTCAGTGGCAGAAGCTGGAGTGGGCAGGTGCTGGGATTCCCTTCATTTGTATGTACGTGGCAGCTCTTTAATGCCCTCTGGCAGCAACTGAAACTGATCAAGGAGCCAAAGGACCTTTGTTGAGGGCGGAGAGAATTTAGAGAAGATTTTGAAATTAATTTTCATATCAAATTTGAGAGTACTTTCTAATAAGTGGTATATTATAGCATCTCCCTTAGCACACCATTCTGTAACAGAAAGATCTCAAGATGTAAGCATACCTTTTATATTTTTAACTCTCTGCTGTTGTTTTAGCTTTATTACCAAATATTCACAAGAAAGATGTGCTTTTCAAATAGGAAGCGTATATTCTACCCAAAAAGTAGCCCTGTTAATGCTGTAATTTAATAAACTGTCCAGCAGGGGTCCTCGAACTTCATGTTTTATAAGAAGAGCTTTTGGAGCAATAAAATTTTAAACTTGATCCCTTGTAAGACAGAGATCTACTCCTCATGAGCATATTTTCTTCTGATTGGATTTTATAATAACTACTCCGTGTATAATAAGATAAGCTGCTTACTCATGCTTAAAAATGCTAAAGACTTACATTTTCAGAGTTGTATTTCCCCTAACCAGATAGTTCTGATTACCATTGATTTTGTACTGTAAAAAGAAATATATAGTTTTTCATATATAGTTTGATATATATAGTTTTCATATAGTTTCATATGTAGTCTTATATATAAACTATTTTCATATATAGTTTTCATATATAGTTTTACACATATAGTTTCTCATATATATTTCTTTTTACAGTGCAATATATTTATATATATATATATATGAAAACTATCAACATTTTGCTGTGTCACCAGCATTATAAAGACATTACAGTAATTGGTATTCTTCCTATACAGCATATACCATTAATTAAATCAAGAGCTTACTGTGTGACTTGATTTATAAAGAATATTGATGATTGGACTGCAAGCATACACTTGTCTTTGGTCAAAAGCAGAAAAGTAGAGTTAAATAAATGCCAATTTCTATATTTTTGTGTTACCAGCAATGAAATCTACATTGCTCCTTCAGGAGTCCAAAAGGAGCGGATTCAGGTATGTTAAAGGGATCCTTCTCACCAAATGTCTTCTCTTCTCTACTTGACTATTGTCTTGTGAAATGGAATTACTTTTAAAAGAAGTTTTGAGGGGGTAATATTGTTATAATTGAAATAGTTCATAAACATTTGTTGAGTAACTATTCACCATTTTTGAAGGTGATTAAGTAATCTCCGTGCAACGAATATGTTTTGAATTCTCATTCAACCTCTAGAGGGCACAAGCGAATAGCAGTCTTTACAAAGTGATTCTAATTTTGCGGCATTAAAACACCTTCTTTATCAGGCTAGTAGGGCAATCACATTGGTAGTCGCAAATGGACCAAACTGGCTCATATTTAACAATAACCAATCTAAAGTTATAAAACTTTATTTCAAATCTTTGAGAAGTCTCAGTCCATATTAATGCTGAGAAGACTCAAAATCTAGTTAAAGCAAACATACAGCACTTAACTTCTGGCCAAGGCATAATGCTCCATTAATAAAACATTTAGATTGTAGTTTGTGATAAACCTTGGCAAGCGAAAGTCACAAGTCAGAAGTATGCCTGCACTACTAGGAAAAATCTGTGCATCTGCTTAACTGCTTGAACTTTAAAATAACACACCTTATTGAGGTGAAGGTAGTTCGGAGTACCAGTGAAGTATCTCAAGTGATTAGAAATTCTCCTCTGTATTGTTCCTTATATCATGAAATACAAAAAAAAAGAACTGTAGCACCCATCTCAGAATGATGATTTCTTTGTATAGCTTCTCTGAAATGTAGTTGTGAAATTGCAGGGAAAATCTAAGAAGTTACATTAACGAAAACAGCAATATCATTACAAACATATGAAATTTTCCACATCAGTTGTTTCCTCAAATTCTAAAGGAAGAATTTTAACTCTTGAGAACAGTTTTATCAGTAGAAACATTTTTTATTTCTCAAAATGGCTAAAACATTTTCAAAGAGAAACTATATATGGATATTTAAAATAGGAGTTAAACATGCATACATATATATTAGCACACACAAGAAAAGGGACACTTCTAACTGATATTGTATAAGCCTTTTTTTTCTCTTTTTCCCCTCTACAAACAGCCTGAAGATATGTTTGTTTGTGACATCAATGAACAAGAGATAAGTGGACCTCCGCCATGTAAGAATCTTAAAAAAAGCCAGTGTACTCCTCTTTTCATGAATGCTTACACAATGAGAGGTAGGCAGCAAATGGTACCATTTTGACTATGATCTCCATGATTATTACAGCTGTACTTGAGACCATCTAAAGCTATTTCTTGAGCCACGTGTAAAGTATTGAGCATTGTTCCGATGTAGATAAAACTTAAATGCCTTTTGCTTTTCAGCTCCTCTGTAACCATTTCCCTCTTCCTCCCTCCCTTTCTACCCTCCTCTCTGCTGCCAACTTATTGGATTCCATGCCAAGAAAAACAAGTTCAAAATCATATACAAATAAATATACGTGTGATATATAGGTATCTCTCTAAAAGGTAACATTTCGTTTTCACTGGGCATGTGACTTTTTCCTTCCTCCTCCAGGAGCAGGTGCAGTGATTCATACCCACTCAAAAGCTGCCGTCATGGCCACCCTTCTCTTCCCAGGACGAGAGTTTAAAATTACCCATCAAGAGATGATCAAAGGAATAAGGAAATGTACTTCAGGAGGGTATTATAGGTATTTTTTTTTTCTATTTTTGCTTAAGTGATTTGAAAAGTATTTTTCTGTCTTCTGATAAAAGAGGTTACTGATCTTTTTATGTCTTTAATGAGATGTTATGGAATCCATGTTGAATAATAGCCCGCTTACTATTATGAAGATCTGTTCTCAGTGACACAAATCAGACGCCTTCCCTCCTCCTTCCCTACTCCTACCCCAACCTTGGTAAATTATTAGCAACATGAATAATGAAACATTTGTCAGAATAAAGTGAAAAACCCTTGGCTGAGCTTTCTGTAGAGACGGAAAGATTATGTTCCGTGTGAAATCACCTGGACAGCAAGATCCCCTCACTTTTACTTGGTCTCCAGGAAGCTTCAGCCCTCACTGAAGTTTCTACTTCATCTTGATTAATTTAGAATTTCTAGAACATTTTAGTATTTATAAAAAGTTGTATAATTATTTCTGTTGAGTAGATCTCTGTATTTTTATAATTTTTCAGTATGGAAAGTGGCATAGATGGTTAAATAGAACCTTCTAAATAAAATGAAATAAATCCACCAGCCCACAAAAATGTAGTAATTATTTGCCAATCTAGAATACAGGGACAGGAAGAAACGTGTTCTCCGTGTTCAGGTACAAGCTAAGCATTTCTTTTGAATGTATTGGCATTCTTATTTCTGAGCTTGTTAATTTGCTAAAGGGCCTGATTCTACCTTATCTTGCTTAGAGGAAACGGGCGCCAGTTTTTCTAAAGTGTTCTGACAGCAATATCTTATTGTTTCTCCACGTCGTAGAATGTACAAGTTTAAACTAGTGTGCCGAGAACTTACGATTTGATTTTAGTTAATATTTATTGTATGCCTACAGCATTCCTTAGCACTGTGGAATACCTATTTACTAAAGTTAAATGTTTAAATAATGAAAGTGTACATACTAAAGAAAGTATAACCCCACATTGCCTTTTCCATTCTGGGTCTTGAAAGAGAAACATTATGTGTACTTTTAATGTCCTCAGCATTCGATTGCTTTGATGAAGAAGTAAAAGTAGGTCGGAAGGAAGTGTGACCGGCTACCTAGAGGAACGCCACGGTAGAATTCCACAGCCTTTGGAATTCTGTGGGGAAAAGAATGTCATGAATGAAAAGATGCCATTTCTTCTGCACCCTAAGATACACATTTCCTCCATTATTTTAAATGTTTTGGAACTTAAAGAATACAAACTTTTTTTGAAATGTCCTTTGCAATTCTCTTTGAGCCTGGAAATCAGTAATGAGCTCATTATCACCACTCAGGGGGCAGAGGTATGTCTTTTTTTTTTTTTTAAGTCCACCTTGAAAAACAAAAACTTTCATATACATACCTAATTCTCCTCAGGGGAGGTTCCCACATGTAAGTGTAATTGTCCTCTCTCCTGGCAGCAACACGCCTGTGGTAGAGTGAAAAGAACACTGTTTAATGATCAAAGGACCATCCTGGCTCTCTTCCTCATTTACCTCCGAAGAATTCATGTTCTGTCTGAAAAGTGGGCAATTCAGATTGCATTTCAGGACTTATTGTGCTGTGATATTAGTTTACCCCTGAAAAGATGTCTGACTATGCAGTATAGGTTCAAGGAAGATATATGCTTGTGATTCTCTTGGCCAATATTAGGAAAGATTTGGGATTAGCAAGTCATTCCTTCCATATTTAAGAATATTTTTTAATTAACTTCTATTTTACTTAAATGAAATAACAAACAATCTCCAGACATGACAGCTACTTGACTTATACTTGTCCTAAAGTTGTAACTTTTGGTAAAACTATACCCAGAACTTCTTCATTGTTGTTAAGTTTGGCCGGTACAGAGGGTAGTAAAAAAGCAGATGTCACGTTAACAAGGCAAGAGAAATTCATGCAAAAGGGAAACCGTGTCCGAGTTTGACTGGGTATAAACAACCTCAGAGATAGACTTAATTTTACCAGTGACTAAGTTATTCGCTTAAATATTATTACACAAACAGAAAGGAAACGCATGTGCCAATTTTATCACATGTATTTCCTGAAAACGAGGTGGAAGCAAAAGAAGTTCAAATGCCCCAGACTTGAGACTGTTCTGAAAATATTATCACATCATTAAGAGTTATTTCCAGAAGGTTCTTGCTATCCCAGTGCCACAAACCACACCTGTATTTATTTATTTGCCTGAGACACTTTGGGGTCTTACAGAGATAAAAGGAAAGGATTTTGTATCTTTGGAAAATTCATACTTAATAAGTAGTTAAATTGTTAATCCTTTCTATGCTTCTGGTTATCCGATCTATCATGTCTCATCGCCTGTTGAAAATATTATGATTGTCTCTGCTTCAAGGAAATGCTTGTATGATCTTGATCATTTCTTTGTTATCTTTTGGTATCCTGTACAAATTTCTGCCACTTATACTTAGAATAATACCTGCCAAACTCCCAAGGCGTCTTTTGATACAGGTGTCTATGCAGGATATTCAGAATAACATGCAACATCTCGTCCGTAATTTGGACTGGCTTTCAGATATAAAGACAATGTCTAACTGGTTACTTGAAAAAAAAAATTATAAACTTTACATATGAATATCTTTATTTGTTTTAATGGGGGGAAATGGCTTGTTTTGTTCTATAGGTACGATGATATGTTAGTGGTACCCATTATTGAGAATACACCTGAGGAGAAAGACCTCAAAGAACGAATGGCTTGTGCGATAAATGAATACCCAGACTCCTGTGCGGTCCTAGTCAGGCGTCATGGCGTGTATGTCTGGGGAGAAACCTGGGAGAAGGCTAAAACCATGTAAGTATCAGTCACAGGACATTTGGGACAAGTCACCACCCTCTAAATGGGAAAGGGAATGAAGTATGTTTTATGATCTGAAAGGAAGTATGATTTTTTGTGTGTGCGTGTTATTGGTCAAATTGGTTTACATTTAAGTGGCTTACTATTTCTACATATTTGATCTGTATTATGTATTCATTTATTAAGAAATATTTATTGGACAAGCTATTATTTGGCAAGGCGCTATGCACTTGACAAAAAAGAAGGAAACACAGATCTCATTCTCCCAGCTTAAGGCTAGAAGGAAGAATAAAGCTAACCCAAGTTATATAATGATTTGCTATACTTATTTCAAAAAGTGACACATGGTTAAAAAAAAACAAAAAAACAACTTAAATTTATGCAAGTAGTATATTTTAAATTCCTTTTTATGTCCTGGGAAGCATGTAATATGATTGCATGATTCAATAGGATTCTTTTCCATGTTTTAATAATGCTGGGGGCAAAATGAGAAAAATTTGGTGTGGAATTGAGAAAAAAAAAAATGCACCGGAAACAGGGTTGACTTGATGGAGAGGAGAAATGTTATTGGTAGGGTTGGAGAACTCTGTTTCACTGAGACTTCAGTTCTTTGCTTTTTCTTTTATAGGTGTGAGTGTTACGACTATTTGTTTGATATTGCCGTATCCATGAAGAAAGTCGGCCTGGATCCTACACAGCTTCCAGTTGGAGAAAATGGAATTGTATAAGCCAAATGAAATTTTAATGATATACACAAAGTTTATCTTAATTAGGACTCAAATGAAACTTGACTGTTCTTTTTAATGAATTGAACATTTCCGTGATACTATTAATTTGTCTCTAAGTACTGAAAATGGCCACCCTGAATCTCTTCTGACATTGAACAATATTTGCTTATATTCTTGTAATTTTAAATGACAATGCAATGGAATAAAATATTTCATAATGAATGTTTTTTTACGTTTACTTTTAGATCCTTAACAGCAAAACATTCTCCCTTAAATTAATTCCTGTCTTATGTATACTTCCAGAGAATTCCTCTTATTCTTTAAAGTTACTGATAATGTAGACATCATGAGAAAATTTCCATTTGTTAGGAAATGAGCATTTTCTTATTTTAGTATTGACATCGTAACATTGATGTAAAAAGTTAAAGCCAAATGTATCTCTCAATATTGATGTCAAAGGAATGTATAGATTTCCCCTCTATGCTCTAGCACTTCCCTGTGATAAAAGTAGGGCACCCATTTTATATCGGAATCGATTGTGAAGTTCCCATTAACTCCCACTCTCCTAGCCAAACGAAGCCTGACCAAACCAGTGATATAATCAGAAAGTGCTTTCTTTAGGGCAGCCAAAAGCAACATCATCTTGATCATAAAGGTTTCACTTGGTTAAGGCTCTTTTCAGCTGGGGGAGAAAAATCAATAATGAAATCAATAATGAAAAATCCACAGTCTGAATCTCCTACAACCCCTCTCAGTTTCCCATCTTCTACACTTTGAGTTCATTTACCCCAGTTCTTTCACTCCAGCCCACGGATCATACCCTTTGTCATTATTCCAGACCCTGTTCCTGCCCTTGCTTCCACCCTTATGAAGCCTAGATGGCTGCCCCATATTTGCACCACCTCATGGCAAACATCCTAACCCCCACGTACCATGCTCCCTCCATCACGCTCACCTGGACAGCCCTCAGTCCTCGTGAAGCCACTTACTTGGCGCCTGCACCCACACAGCAAGGCCTGATGGGGAAAAATTACACAACTCTGTTGACTGATCTCATTTCAGATTTAGGACTACAAATCTCAGGTGGGCACTCGACCCTGCCCAACAAACTTCCTATAATTCCTTAGTAAGTTCATTTTCCCAACTTCATGACTGTTTCTCCTCACCCTTGGCTTTCCTCAGATCTCCAACATTCTCCTCATCCCCCCAACCAGTTGACAACCTCTCATACTTGAAGAGATAAAATAGGTTCATTCCAAAGAGAATTAACCTTTCCAGCTCACATTTCTACCAACCTTCCTGCCTACAGCCTTCTTTGCCACCTTTCTTGTACAGAGTTTCCAATTTCTAAGGCCAATTCTTCCACTTATGCCTTGACTCCAATGCCCTCTGACTTTCTCAAGGGCTTTGCTTCTGCAAGTATGCCCACATGTATGCCTTTTTTCCTTGTATTGGCATTTTTTTTACCCTCTTAACTGGATCTTTTCTTTTGGTATAAAAACCTACTAAAATACCATCTATCTTAAAACACACACAAACACAACAACACACAAACTTTGCCTTCAACTTTCAGCTTATTCAGCACCTTCAGAGCAAACATTTCTTAAAGAGTTGTCCACTTTTCCAGCAAATATTCTCTCACTTGCTCCTTGACTGACCCACTCCTTCCAATCAGGCCACACCACTCCGCCGAAAACGGATTTACCAAGAATAATAACCCCCCCAGTCTCCTTGAAGCTTCCTTTACTTCTTTGCCCTGAAGAAACTTGTCTCTCCCCAAGACACTCCCCTGAGGCTAGCCTCTCCAGTGGTGGTAGTTCTCAATTCCTCTACCCTTAGGCGTGGGGTGAGTGAATTCCTTGAACATTAAATGTCTTTCCCCTTCTCTCATTCCATTGTATTCAGCAAACCTTTGGTGGCAGCTAGTTCGTCTGAGTCCACACCTGCACCTGTGAGTCTTAAGGTGGCTGAAGGAAAACTCATAACCACGTTAAGGTCACGAAGGCTGAAGGAAAACTCATAACCACGTTAACGTCACGAAAGCTGAGTGGGCTTTTAATGCTTCCTGGGAATTTTACTTCACTACCTCATCCATTCATTCCCTCACTCTCCTTGACAAGTGCCTCTTCAAACTTCAAACATCTCCTCCCTGCATATTCACTCTTGGCTGATGACCCTGAGTGCTATTTCATTGAAAAAATAGAGGCCATCAGGAGAGAGCATGGCATTATGTATACAGTTAGCTAATCCCTATGTTGTACACCTGAAACTAATGTAACATTTTGTGTCAACTATACTCCAACTTAAAAAATAATAAACAAAAGAGCTTGCACAGGCTTGTACCTCTCTATTGGGACTCTGATGAGGAGCTGTCTGTGCTTCCCACTAAGGTGAGCCTCTTCATGTAAAGAGATCTGCACCCCCTTCTCACGTAAGGACAATATCCATGACAGAATTTCCAATTTCCACAAGTCCTCCCCAAAGCAGTTAATGGTAATGCCATCCTTCCAGTTGCTCCGGCTCATAATCTTGCCATCATGTTTGGTGGTTTCTTTGACAGGCTGTATATCCGGCTGGCCTGCAAGTCCCTATCTGCTTTCAATTCCAAGCGTATCCAGAACCTCTCAACTTCTCACCAGGTTCACTGTCAACCATTTGGCCAAAGGGCCACCATTTCTTACCTAAACTATTGCAGTTGCCTCTAAACCAACTTCTCTACATCATACTCTACATCAGTCTTTGCTCAGCACCCTCCTCCTGTTCCCATTTGTCTACTCTCAACGCAACAATCCTGTCAACATGGAAGTCAGCCAGTGTCACTCCTCGTCTCAAAACCCTAGCTTCCTGTCTCACAGTGAAGGTTCCACAGAGCCTCCCCTCTCTCCCCCCCATTACCTCACTCAGTTTCCCTCCTCCCCACTTACTCTGCTCCAGCCACACTGGTATCCTAGTGAGTCTTTAAACGTTCCAAGCAATTTCTTTGGCAGGTGTTCTTTCCCCCCTTAAATGTTCTTCCTCCAGAACACCTGCATAGCTCATTCATGCCCTCTGCTCACTCCGGGCTTCAAATTCACCTGTGTGGTTTTCCCTGACCGCCCTATTTTGATCACAACCCTGCCCTATTCCCCTCATTCCAAACTCTCTTCTACCTTGCTTTAGATTTAGCTGTAAAGTGCTTCTAACCAACTAGCATCCTATTGTGAAAACAGGTAAGGGGGAACCTCACTAAAATAAAGTCAGGAGGTTTCTGCAGGGGGAGCCGTCATACCTACCATTCAGTAGTCAATTGCAGACCCAACAGGAAGAGAAGGACTTGACTTTGCACATAGATACTACTCTACTGCTCCAGGTGGAGGAGGACAAGCCTTCCTTATCCCCCCAGCAACAGCTCAGCCAATGAGAAGCCACCACGCTTTGAACTCTCAGTTTACTCCATGGGACTTTTAGTTCCTAACAGCCTTTTCAAATTACCTCTTTTCTCCTTAAACCCAGGTGCCTATGGTTTGCCGCAGCTTGTTTGTCCTAGATTGCAATTCTATTTTACTCCCTAATGAGCCTATCTTTTGCAGGTAAAATAACTGGCAGTTTTTACTTTTATGGTTAACACTGGGATTTAATTGTTCACCTTTCCCCCCTCACCAGAATCTGAACCCCATGAGGACAAGGATTTTCGTCTGTTTTGTTCACTGGTCCCTCGAGCGTATCTACTACAGAGCTGGTACTAAATAAATAGTTGTTGAATAAGAGAGCAACTGTTCGCCAAAACTAGTGATTAGTTCTCTGTATTTTGCATGACTTTACAGTAGCATTACTAGTGATTACGCCCTCCTTGAAACGTTTTTCTCTAGGCTTCCATGACCCCAGATTCATGTCATTTTCTACTCACCTCATTGGCCGCATCCACGGTTCTTTTCCTGAGTATCTGTCCACTCTCAGCCCGCAATGTTGGAAGGCCCCAGGGCTGTCCACCCTTAACTATGATTTCCATCTTTACTCTTTTCCTGGGAAATCTCATTCAGGGCCACAGCTTTAAATATTATCTACACGCTGATGACTCAGTGTTCTATCTCCAGCCCAGACCTCTCCTTTACATTCCAGACTTGTCTCCACCTCCTACTCCTCACCCCCTGGATGTCTAACCGGGATCTAAAACCCATCGTGGCCCAAAACAGTGCGATTGTTTTTTGTCCCCTGTAAGCCATCACCCTCCCCTCCCCGCTCCCAAACGGACCTGTCTTGCTCCCTACAACCAGAAAAAATGCCTGACACATTTTAAGCACCCAGTAACTATTTGTTGTTCTGGGTTCTAGGTTCTAAAGTTTTGGCTACTTCAGCTTCATTTCATTCTCTTCAATTTTAAATGAAGCTAATGAATGAGATAAAGTACATAAAAGAACAAACCACGGTGCCTGACCTTTAGTAGGGATTCAGTGCTTCAATAAATACTAATTACCCTTCTTTCTATAAATCCCATCAAGTTCTCATAAGAGTGTTTGGAATATTGTCCCTTTTTTTTTTTTTGTATGAGGAAATTGAAGCTCAGATAAGAATAATAACTATGTAGAATATAAGAAAATGCCTCAGATCATAAATGCATCCAAGGGATTCAACTCAACCTCTACAACTTCTCTCCTAAACAGCCATCCTCCAGATAGTTATAAGGCAAGGAAGTCATTGATGTCTGCTACACTGTAGCACCTCTTCCCTTGTGTGTTTCTTGCCCCTGGAAATGCAGAAAAGACTTGCAAAACCTGATTCGGAGGTGGAGAAATCGTTGCTGGAAATCTGTATCATCCAATTAATTTTTTTTTTTTTTTTAAGATCCCTACAATGTGGATTCTGGGAGGTGAGGTCCAAAAGTGAATGCAAATACAGCTGTGGGAGGACTTATTCAAGGCATCCAATACATGGGTGTTGAGTGAAGATTTGTGCAGTGGAAACAGGCATTCTTCAAATGCCCGTATGATTGTTGTTCCCTCAATTATTCCTAGTTCTTCAAATAAGGAGGGAAAGGTTGGTTACCAATGAAGGATTAAACTGGTAAGAGATCTAGATCAAACACTTTTATTTCATTAAGTGCAGGACATTCCATTCACGCTCAGATTGAATAAGGGATTAACATAGTTTAGTCAAGAGTATGTCATCTGTTTCTCAACTGATTTTAGAGCTGTTTTGTCCCACCCCCTTTCTTTCTTTCTTTCTTTCTTTTTTTTTTTTTTTTTTGTGGAGAAGCTTGTAATTTCAGAGTCAATTTCTTTATTTATTTTTCCCCCAAATACTTTTTATTTTTTCAGTGTTACAAGATTAATTGTTCATGCACCACACCCAGTGCTCCATGCAAGACGTGCCCTCCTCAATACCCACCACCAGGCTTGCCCACCCCCCCACCCCCTCCCCTCCAAAACCCTCAGTTTGTTGCTCAGAGTCCACAGTCTCTCAAGGTTCATCTCTCCCTCTGATTTCCCCCCATTCACCCTTCCTTTCCTTCTCACAACGCCCTCCATGCTTTTCCTTATGCTCCACACATAAGTCCCTTTCTTTTGTGAGAAGTATCTCAAAACAATATAGTTCCCCAGAGAATGTTCCAAACAAGTAGAAAGGTTAAAGTCATAACCTAAAGGAAAGCTTTATCTTGTATTTCAATTTGCTCAAATACTTCCCCCGGCATGAAGAAAACGGGTATCTCATCAGCAATTCTAGTCAGGGTGGTCAGATATGGGAGTCACGATTGATAGCACTTTTCAAGAAGCAATTAGAAGCAATTAGCAAGAATCATTTAAAAGAAACCCTCCAAGTTTAAGACAGAAAGAGAATTTGGCTTTATTTCATTCATCTATGATCATCAAATCATCACATTTTGGATGATAATCACTGAAATAAGTAACCTCTGTGTGGTTGTAAGTTACAGTGTTCATCTCTTACTGTCACAATTTTTTAAAAAAATATTTTATTTATTTATTTGATGGACAGAGAGAGAGCACAAGTGGGGGGTGGAGGGTGGCAGGCAGAGACAGAGGGAGAAGCAGGCTCCCTGCTGAGCAAGGAGCCCGATGTGGGGCTCGATCCCAGGACCCTGGGATCATGACCTGGGCTGAAGGCAGACGTTTAACTGACTGAGCCACCCAGTTGCCCTGTTAGTTCTAATTGTGTAATTTTGTTGTTGGAAAGTATATTTTCTGATAATTAAACTTGACTTAAAATAGAAACAGATACAGTTTTTCTCCATTTACTACTATTAAATTACAAAAATTCAACGAAGTCAATTTTAAAAATCTAACTAACTGGCTTTATTAATCGATTCATGAATTGGGCTGCATCCCGTCTAGCAAGTGGAGGGGAGCTCAGGAGTTGTTCGAAAAAGTAGATTCATATAGGAAGAAGAAGAGGCAAGAAGCTATTAGCAAATGATGAGCACTGGGTGTTATAGGCAACTAATGAATCATTGAACACTACACCAAAAACTAATAATGTACTATATGTTGGCTAATTAAATTAAAAAAAAAAAAAAAAAAGGAAATCAGAGGGGGCAATGAACCAGGAGAGACTGTGGACTCTGAGCAACAAACTGAGGGTTTTGGAGGGGAGGGGGTAGGGGGTTGGGCGAGCCTGGTTGTGGGTATTGAGAAGGGCACGTATTGCATGGAGCACTGGGTGTGGTGCATGAACAATTAATCTTGTAACACTGAAAAAATAAAATAAACATATTTGGGGGGAAAAAAAGGAAAGGATTGTTTTAGGCAAGATCACCTCTCCTTAGGGGGAAGGGCAGTGGGTCTTATCAGGCGGGGGACTGGAGAGGGTCCAAGTGACAGATTGCCTCATTGATGCTGAGCAGAACTGATTGACTAGGTAAGCCTACATTTTGGGAGTGGTTAAGACTGGAATTAGGTGAGGTATTAAGCCCAGTTTGATGATTTGGCCTAAGTGACGCCATTTGGTTTTGGGGCCTGTGTGAGAGAACAAGAGAGAGAGAGAGAGAGAGAGAGAATGAGAGGGGAGAAGGTCAGAGGGAGAAGCAGACTTCCCGCAGAGCCGGGAGCCTGATATGGGACTCAATCCCGGGACTCCCGGATCATGACCGGAGCCAAAGGCAGTCGCCCAACCAACTGAGCCACCCAGGCGCCCCTATCATAGCATATTTTGAACTTCTTTCTACCCTGAAAGGGAATTATCTTCTCCTGACACACATTTTTTTCTTTTCAAAATTTTATTTAAATTCTAGTTAGTGAACATACAATGCAATATTGGTTTCAAGAGTAGAATTCAGGTGCGCCTGGGTGGCTCAGTCATTAAGTGTCTGCCTTCAGCTCAGGTCATGAACCCAGGATCCTGGGATCGAGCCCCACTTTGGGCTCCCTGCTCAGCGGGAAGCCTGCTTCTCCCTCTGCCACCTCCCCTGCTTGTGTTCCCTCTCTGGCTGTGTTTCTCTCTGTCAGATTAAAAAAAAAAAAGAGTAGAATTCAGTGATTCATCCCTTACATACAACACCCATTGCTTATCACAAGTTCCCCCCTTAATACCCATCACCCATCTAGACCACCCCTACCTACCTCCCTCTATCAATCCTCAGTTTGTTCTCTATCTTTAGGAATTTCTTATTGTTTGTGTCCCTCCCTCTCTCTTTTTTTTCTCCTTCCCCCATGTTCATCTGTTTTGTTTCTTAAATTCCACGTATGAGTGAAATCATATGGTGTTTGTCTTTCTCTGACTTATTTCACTTAGCATAATACACTCTAGTTCTGTCCACATTGTTGCAAATGGAAAGATTTCGTTCTTTTAGATGACCAAGTAATATTCCTATATATATATATATATCTTCTTTATCCATTTATCTTTATCCATCTATCTTTATCCATATCCATATATCTTCTTTATCCACATCTTCTTTATCCATTCATCAATCAATAAACATTTGGGCTCTTTGTATAGTTTGGCTATTGTTGATAATGCTGCTATAAACATTGGAGTGCATGTGCCCCTTTGAATCACCATTTTTGTATCCTTTAGATAAATACCTACTAGTGCAATTGCTGGGTCATACGGTAGTTCTATTTTTTAACTTTTTGAGGAATCTCTGCACTGTTTTCCAGAGTGGCTGTATCAGTTTGCATTCCTACCAACAGTGTAAGAGAGTTCCCCTTTCTCCCCATCCTCACCAACATCTACTGTTTTCTGTGTTGTTAATTTTAGCCATTCAGGTAGGTATGAAATGGTATCTCATCATAGTTTTTATTTGTATTTCCTTGATTATTAGTAATGCTGAGCATCTTTTCATGCCTATTAGTCATCTAAATGTCTTCTTTAGAAAATTTTTATTCATTCTGCCCATTTCTTTGTTTTTTTAAAGATTTTATTTATTTGACAGAGAGAGATCACAAGCAGGCAGGGGGGGGGGAAGCAGACTCCCTGCTGAGCAGAGAGCCCGATGTGGGGCTTGATCCCAGGACCCTGAGATCATGACCTGAGCCAAAGGCAGAGGCTTTAACCCACTGACTCACCCAGGTGCCCCTCTTCTGCCCATTTCTTAACTGGATTATTTGTTTTTCAAGTGTTGAGTTTGATAAGTTCTTTATAGATTTTGGATACTATCTCTGTATTACATATATCTCTGGCAAATATCTTCTTGCATTCTGTAGGTTGTCTTTTGATTTTGTTGACTTTCTTTCACTGTGCAGAAGCTTTTTATCTTGATGAAGTCCCAATAGTTCATTTTTGCTTTTGTTTCCCTTGCCTTTGAAGTCGTGTCTAGCAAGAAGTTGCTGCCTGTGTTCTCCTCTAGGATTTTGATGGATTCCTATCTCACATTTAAGTCTTTAATCCATTTTGAATTTGTTTTTGTGTATGGAAGGAAGTGGCCCAGTTTCATTTTTCTGCATGTTGCTGTTTAGTTTTCCCAAAACCATTTGTTGAAGAGACTGTCTTTTTTCCTTCAGATATTCTCTCCTGCTTTGTTGAAGATTAGTTGACCATATAGTTATGGGTCCCATAACCCATTTCTGGGTTCTCTATTTTGTTCCACTGATCTATGTGTCTGCTTTGGTGCCAGCACCATATTGTGTTGATGATTACAGCTTTGTAATAGAGCTTGAAGTCTGGAATCATGATGCCGCCAGCATTGCTTTCCTTTTTCAGGATTGCTTTGGCTATTCATGGTCTTTCGTGTTTCCATACAAATTTTAGGATTGTTCGTTCTAGCTCTGTGAAAAATGCTGGTGGTATTTTGACAGGGATTGCATTAAAAGGCGTAGAGTGCTTTGGGTAGTATAGACATTTTAATAATGTTCTTCCAATCCATGAGCATGGAATGTCTTTCCATTTCTTTGTGCCCTCT
Organism: Nasua narica; assembly: GCA_028533885.1. Lineage (NCBI taxonomy): Eukaryota > Metazoa > Chordata > Mammalia > Carnivora > Procyonidae > Nasua > Nasua narica. The sequence goes on from CM052815.1 coordinate 20,766,367, forward strand.
TTAATTTCTTTCATAAATGTTCTATAGTTTTCAGAGTACAGATCCTTTCCCCCTTTGAATAGGTTTATTCCTAGGTATCTTATTGTTTTTGGTGCAATTGTAAATGGGATTGATACCTTGATTTCTCTTTCAGCTACTTCATTATGATATATAGAAATGCAACAGATTTCTATACATTGATTTTATATCCTGCAACTTTGCTAAATTCATATACGAGTTTGTCTTTTGGGTTTTCTACATAGAGTATCATGTCATCTGCAAATAGTGAAAGTTTGATTTCTTTCTTGCTGATTTGGATGCCTTTTATTTCTGTTGTTTGATTGCTGAAGCTAAGACTTCCAGTACTATGTTAAATAGTAAGGGTGAGAGTCAACAACCCTGTCATGTTCCTGACTGTAGAGGAAAAGCTCTCAGTTTTTCCCCACCGAGGATGAAAGTAGCTATGGGTCTTTTGTATATGGCTTTTATGATGTTGAGGTTTGTTGAGGATTTTTTTTTTTTTTAATCAAGAATGGATGCTGTGTTTTGTCAGGTGCTTTTTCTGCATCTATTGAGAGGATCCTATGGTCCTTATCCTTTCTTTTATTAATGTGGTATATTATGTTGATTGATTTACAAATATTGAACCACCCCTGCAGCCGAAGCATAAATTGCACTTGATCATGGTGAATAATTCTTTTAATTTACTGTTGGTTTTGATTTGCTGGGATCTTGTTGAGAATTTTTGTATCCATGTTCATCAGAGATATTGGCCCGTAATTCTCCTTTTTTAGTGGGGTCGGTCTTGGTTTGGGAATCAAGGCAATGCTGGCCTTGTAGAATGATTTTGAACATTTTCCTTCCATTTTTATTTTTGAAACAGTTGGAGGAGAATAAGTATTAACTCTTCTTTAAAAATCTGGGAGAGGGGTGCTTAGGTGGCTCAGTCAGGTAAGTGTCTGACTCTTGATTTTGGCACAGGTCATGATCTCAGGGTTGTGGGATCAAGCCGCACATCAGGCTTTGAACCCCAAGTTGGACTCCATGCTCCACACAGAGTCTGCTCAGGATTCTATCTTTCCCTCTCCCTCCGCCCCTCCCCCTCCTCCCTCTCTCTTTCTCTCAAATAAATTAAAAAATATATAAATGTCTGGTAGAATTCCCCTGGGAAGCCATCTGGCCCTGGACTTTTGTTTGTTGGGGAATTTTTGATTACTGATTCAATTTCTCTCCTGGTTACGGGTCTGTTCAAATGTTCTATTTCTTCCTGTTCCAGTTTTGGTAGTTTGTGTGTTTCTAGGAATTCGTTCATTCTCTTCCAGATTGCCCAGTTTGTTGGCATATATGGTAAGGACCTTTAAATACATTATATCCAATTTTTATAATAACTCCTGAAGATATTATTACCCCTCATTTTACAGATGAAGAAAATAAAATCCAGAGGTTAAATTGCCCAAATAAAAAATTTACCAAGCTCATTCAGTAAGCTCTCTGTACTTTTCACGTTAACTAACTTTATCTTCTCAGTGTAATATAATTTTACTCTTATGGCTATAAAAAGAGCTTGCCTCTTAAAGTACATGTGGCTTCTGAGATAGGCATTAGGGACTTAGAAATCTGAGAACTTCTAATACGTTCACAAAGAAGCATGTTCGGCTTACTGACCTAATAGTTTCCAAAATTTCTTTGGGGACCATTTATTGATGGTACATTGAGTTTCCATTTATTATTCAACTGTATGATTAATTTTCATCCCTTTAAATATGAATATAGTATTCTATTGCTTCTATTAGTTTACTTATACTTTTACTAAGTACCTTTTACTTTCCAACTTGTTATCATTTTTATCTCAAGAGGGGCCACATCTTTGCAAAAAAAACTAAGGAATCATTTTCTTGATGTACAGTAGAGCTACATGTTAGGTTTGAAAGCTAATGAATAAAGTGAAAATTTCCAACAGTCAAAAATTACCTTAAAAATTCTCTCAATCACTCGTAAAGTATAACATTATATATGTGATTTGTGAATTTAGCCTAGTTTTTTTCATTCTTTCACTAGTAAGTATTTACATATGGCCCTCAATCATACCTATTTCCCATCTTGAGGATATGGACTAAGTCATTACCAACAATTTATCTTCTATTTGAGTAATGTGTTTTAAAATCACTCAAAAATTTTTTTCATTGGTTTCACAAATGTTCATTGTTGGTTTCAAGTTTCATTGCATCCATCACTTTTAATATAAGAAAAAGGGCTCTTGTCCTGGTATACAACCTCTTTAAGTTACCTTGAACATGATAAAATACCACTGGAACTGGAACTCACTAGCTAGTTAAGGTTTCTTCTCTTTCCTCTGGTATGAATGAACTATTCAGTTGATAAATTTTTCTTTCCCATTTTCTAAATATAAAAAGGTGTGTGTGTGTGTGTGTGTGTGTGTGTGTGTGTGTGTGTGTAATCTTATGCTCATTTTGGCTTCCATTATTTTATGAAAACTGAGTAAAAAGCAAAGTATCCTATCCCAAGGAAATACAATATAATAGTGTAGTAAGTTCTCTCTGGAAGCAGGCAGTTCTTTTGGTGTCCAATATAAGGCTCTCCCAGTCAAAGTGCTGATGGCCATCTATCAGCTTACCTGTCTGATATAAATGAACTAAAAGAAACCACAAGAAGGATACAGCAAAGGAATGAAATAGATCGACATGCCCAGGGTACTGAATGTTCCTGTCCAATACTGGGTGGGAAATCTTGATCTTTCAGATGATATGGCTGCAAACCTAGGACAGTAAGTAGATATGAATCGATGTTGAATGAATGACTCTTGGCCTCCTGCCCCATAAATATTAAAGCAGATAGGAATTAGGAACAAAATGAAATATCTGCCTCACCTCCTCCTCCCAATTCCACTGGGAGAGATATGAGCCTAGGAAGAATGAATGCCATATTAGCTTTTATATTATGGGCAAAATTGGCCATGGCAGTTAATGGAGTAGGACTGGGAAAGTCTTAAATCCCTGCCTGGGACAGCACTGGAAGGGGGAGTTATAGGTAAACAAATCAGTCATATATTACATCACAAAAGAAGAGATTAGAAAGAATAGGATTCTAAAATCTTGAAGCAATAAAGCTTATCTAATATCTCTTTATTGAAATGTCTTTAAATTTTATGAGTCTTCCCATTAGCAAACTATGACTCACTTTATTCATTAACTGTGTTTAATAACAATAATTGCATAAAATCTTGTAGTTTGGCAAACACTTCCACTCTCCTAGTCATCTTCTCGACATCCCTGTGATTGCGCTGTTATCACCATCTGCCCACACATAGAAGCTTCTGGGGAACTAGCACCCTGCCCCACGGATTCTCATAGCCCTGCTCCCACACATAGCAGACAATCAGAAAGGCTTTTTTTTTTTTTTTTTTTTTTTTTTAAGATTTAGTTATTTATGTTAGAGATTGGGAGAGAACAGGGGGAGGGGCAGAGGGAGAGAGAGAATCCTCAAGTAAGCCTGATGCTGGGATCCATCCCAAGACCCTGAGATCATGACCTGAGCTGAAACCAAAAGTCGGCCACTTAACCAACTGAGCCACCCAGGTGCCCCCCCAAAGGCTTGTTTTTTAATGTAAACCTCAATATTACAATTAAAAACATAGGTTTCAAAAGGTTAACTTGCCCAATACCTGTGAGTGGCAGGGCTGAGAATTTGTCTCAAAGTCTGTGACATTTGCCTCTAAAGTCTGTGACATGTGTCCAACCTGGATGAACAGCTGTCTCTCAGCAAATACAGAGATATGCATTTGATTTATATATTTTTAAATTGCTCAAGACTTAAAATGCACATAGGGACATTGTTTGACATCTGTTCTTGTTCCTTATATAAATTTTAGGTATATTCTCTCTGACATTTTAGTAAAACTGCATGCATATTTTAACAATACTCATAGACGTGATTAACATTGCAATATTAGAGTATTAGGATGTTATTGTAGAAACAATTATATTCCTTTCTCTACAATTCCTAATAATGAACGTATGCTAACTGGTAACTCTGCACATCTCTGCCCTTCCTACTTTGTTCCAGTATTTTTCAGGGATATGAGGATCTTGATAAACCTCTGTCTAGTGTAACTTAGAAACGTGTTGATTCTGTTTTAAATTCAAACTTCTAAGAGCTCTGCACCTAAGGGACACTTTCCAATGGCACTTTCAAAGCCATTCGTTTTACAGGATGCCAGATTGAATTCTGCCCTTTAAGTTCTCTTTACAGCGATTATTGCAGTTAATTTAATCACGTGGCATCTCTAACTGGTGATCTTATCACACAACGGAATGAGTGAACTCATTCCAGTCTACTGTTCCTTAATGTCATAGCAGCAATCACTGGGTGCTTTTTATAGAAATTCTCTGAAAAGGACTTCTTTCCTCTATTCTCCTAAATTTCAGAACCTCCTGTAATCTTCTCCTTGACCTCTTTTTATCCAGAAAGCAAAACTGAGCTCTTACTTCGTGTTGCTGATTTCCCTTTCCAGCCAAGAAAGACTGTTAAAAACCTCGCTCTGTTGTGAAAGCTGGCTGCTGTGGAGGACACTCCTGGGGCCTCCAGTGACTTCCTAAGAATTACCTTTTTGCATTTACAAGGATTCTGACTCACCGACTTACAAAGAAGTGTGATTTTTAACCCGGGCCTTAACTACTTCTAGCTGTTAATCTTCAATCATTCAATGCCATTCACATCTTCTTCAGGCATCTTTCCTATTTACTTAAGAAACAAACCACCATCTGAAGTCCCAATATGAAATGAAAACTTGACCCTTACCCCAAATCCACAAAAGACAAAAGTACGCATTAGCACTTCGAATCTTTCGCAATGCTTTCACACCCTGAGAATTGAGGCTTTCCTGCCTGTTCTCCTTTTCTTTAGTTTCGTCTGCCCATCCATTATCAATAAAAGAGATTTTATTTGTTGCTTTATTCCCCCTAAATACTAAATACTAATACTAAAGTACTAGTATTATTTAGTATCACTAAATAATATTAGTGATATTATTTATTTTATTTGTGGTGTCATGGTCCCATAAACACGGTACCATGTTTGGTGGCCTGCCTCAGCCCTGTCGATCCCATATGCCATTTATATATCACCTACTTATGCTCACTCTGAGAAAGATTGAGGACCATAAATTTACACAATAAGATGATTTGTGGGAAAAGGGGAGGAAAAGGAAGAAATATAGATATAAATATTAACATTGAAGGCTAAAGTTAAGGCTAAAAAAAAAAAGAACGTTTGAAGCCTAGTGTTGGTGGACATACCGGTCAGATTTTGTGAAAAATTAGGGGGCCGTTCCATAACAACTCAGTTTATTAATATTACCATTCATCTCGTGCTGCCCAGTTGGCTATGTTGGCTTAGATTGAAAAACAAGAACATACACTTGGTAGAACTGAGATATTTTTACCCATTTGGTTATCAAGAGGTGTGGTAGACTTTTAGATCGATAAGTATGGTGCTTTTATCAAGCTTTACCTTTTGGAGTTTGAGGATCCTGGTATACAAGAGGTGCTCAATAAATATTTGTCTTTAAAAGACATGAGGCGCCTGGGTGGCTCTGTAGGTGAAGTGTCAGCCTTTGGCTCGGGTCATGATCCCAGAATCCTGGGATCGAGTCCCATGTTGGACTGTTGTGTTTTGCCCTGCTGCATCAACCGCAGAATCTAGTTTAGTTCCTTCCATCGGAGCAGAAGCTAGCTATTTCTTGTTCCTTCAGCTCATTTAGCATAACGTCATCAATGCAGTGGGTCATTATGTTCTGTGAGTTACACAGAAAGTCAAAATCTCTTTGGACTCTATGACCGGAGTGAGAGCTAACACAGCCCTGGAGGAAAGCTCTAACAATTGCCCACTGCGCATGAAGGCAAACTCTTTGTGACCCTATTTTCTGACACAGAGATCAATGGCTCCGTAGTATGTAGGCCATGTCAATCCTCTCTAGCAAAGAAGCTGTATCTGATATGGCAACCGCAGTGAGTTTGTGATAATCTATTGTCATCCTCTAAGAGATCAGCCTAATTTTTGCAAGGGCCCAAACTGGTGAGTTAAGTGGAGATAAAATGGAGATCTCCACCTCTGCTTCGTTTAGATCCTGAAGGGTAGCATTCATTTCTGTTAACTGTCCAAGGATATGAATTTGTCTTTTATTTAGAATCCTGGCTGGGGGCAGAGCAGGAGTAGGAGGCAGTTTCAAAGACTTCTACTTGGCCTTCTGTACTGTGATGGATAGATTTTACCTTACAGGCTGAGGGTCCAATATGGGGGTGGTACCACAACCAACTCTTATCTATTCCAATTATACATTTCGAAATGACCAGTATGTGGGTCCATGGACCTATGGGCCCTCAGTGAACCAGAACTCGGTTAACCGTCCATTTATAACTTGGCTCCCTCTGACCTCACTCTAAGAGAATGTCATGATGACACTTTGGGTCTCTAGCTGTCAATGTCACCTCAGACCCTCTGTCTAACAGTTTTTGAACACTTGGCTATGTCCTCCTTTGCCAAGGAAAGGAAATTAACTCTCCTATAATCAGCTTTATGTCTCAGCCTTACATCCTTAGAATTCATTCTCACATCATTCCCCTGGCTCCTGCCTATACCTGTGGATGCATGTTGTGGCTCCCTGAGGGTCCCTTTCCTCTCTTATGGGGCCCAGTACAACCTTGGCTGGATTATTTAAAGGTCCAATAGTTAGGGGCATGCTAGGACATCTCATCCAAAGTGGAAGACATCTTATTACATCTTGTACTTCCCACTAAAAAGAAGGAGGCACAATGCCTAGAAAATTCCTTTGGGTTCTGGAGGCAACATATTCCATACACGGAAATACTGTTCCAGTCTCTATACTGAGTGCCTTGGAAGACTGCCAGCTTTGAGTGGGACCTAGAGCCGGAAAGAATTCTGCAGTAGCTCTAGGTTGTGGTGCGGGCAGCCCTGGTGCTTGGGCCACATGACCCAGAAGACCCTCTGGTACTGAGAATCTGTGGTGGGAAAGAGGTCATGGATCGTTTATGACAAGTCTCATTGCAAGAGTCACAGTGCAAGTCCCGGGCTCCTGCAGTGAAAAATTATTTGCCTTTTGAAAAACGTTAGTGTGCTTCTGGGCCTTTGTAGAGATGTAGAACTTGTCCATGGGATGCCGATGGTGATGGTTAATCTTATGCATCAACTTGGCCACGCTCTGGTGCCCAGATGTCTGGTCAAACATCAGTCTAGATGTTTCTCTGAAGGTACCTTTTTTAGATATGATTAACAGTTAAATCAGTAGAATTTGAGTAAAGCAGATTACCCTCCATAATATGAGGGGTTCCATCCAATCCATCAAAGGCTTTAAAGAAAAAAGTTGTGGTGCTCTGATGAGGAAAAAATATGGCCTCCAGATTGCTTTCAGTCTCAGGATTGCAATACTAATGTTTCCTTGTGTCTTCAGGCTGCTGGCCCATTCTACAGATTTTGGACTTGCCAGGCCCATAGTCATAGGAACCAGGTTCCTTAAAATAAATCTCTTCCTTATGTATGTATTTATGTGTGTGTGTATGTGTGTGTATAACATATACAATATATAACCTACGTTTCTCCCCTATTGGTTCTGTTTCTCTGGAGAACCCTGACTAGTACATCACATGACCATGCATCCAGAACACCCGTCATCCATCATCGTGCTGGGTTTGTCAGACCCACCAAGTTTTAGTGCAGACAGGCCCAGCCACAATTCATAAGATAGCAGTGGAACACCTGGGGTCAAGCATGGGTTGGGCCAGAGGTCACAAGGAAGCTGCCACTGCAGATAGCTTAGCCTTTTGTGCTATGTATTATTGTCACATGAGCACTTGGCCTTAGCTCACACCTATAGTCTCATGGTGGATTCCTTACAACCAACTGACAGAGAAGGAACAAGCCTGGGCTTGCGTTACGCATAGATCATCTTAGCATATGGATATAAGCCAAAAGGGACCAACAGCTACACTCTAGTCCCGCCCAGGGGTGGCCTTGAAAGTCGTGAGGCAAAAATTCTTCCAGTTGGCAGAATATCCAGTGATGAACTTGTCACTCACTTTGCAGGGACAAAAGAAGTGGTCCAGCATTAAAATATATACAGACTCATTGGCAGTGGCAAATGGCCCGACTGGCTGACTAGGTGGCTGAAAGAAGAGAGATGGGAAAATTGGGATCAGACTGGTCTGGGATGGAAGCATGAGGACAAATGCACGATAGCAGGCATGAAGCGTGCAGAGTTTTGGATCACATGGTAAGGCCCACCAGAAGCACGTAACATAGAAGAGGCAGGAGACAAGTGGACAGCATGACTCAGCCAGTAGATGTCATCCAGCCTCTAAGTCTCTCTGATTATACCTCTCACAAATTGTTTGATTAATTATTTAAGGATGAACAAATACTCAGTGAACCACACCCCTAGTAACTAAGGCCAGCCACCAACTTTGGCATTCACAGCCAAATTTTATGGGAATATTTGAAGACTCACAGCAGGAAGAGGTAACCAAGGGACAGATCTGGAGGCTCTGATAGGATCATAACTCTTCATGGCTATGAGCTCATTATTCTTCCATGCCTAGACTTGATCTGGACTTAAGTCTCCCTGGGCATTCAATATGAGGAAGAATTTACCCAATGAATGTGATGATATTTTCACCTTCAAATGAGCTACACTGGTTGCTTTGGATCCAGTGATCCTTCTTCATCCGTGCCTACTTAGCAAGGACTCCACCAGTAGCTGCACTGACATCCTCCCAAAGGAGCTCAAATCATTGAAGGAACCAACAACCTTCTACTCTCCTCTATAGAAAGTCTATATAGCTTCCTTCAATGGGAAAACATGAGAGAGCCCACCTGGTGTGGCTGCCCTAGCAAATTGTCAATTATTCTACTAAACTCTGACTACTATTTCATTAGCAATGGCAGAGCACTATGGTAAATATCCAAAAAGTAGCTGGAAATATGGGTCTAGACTTTGGAAAAAGAGTATCTGAAAGATGTCAGCAGATCAGTGACTCCGTCATTCATTCATTCATTCATTCATTCATTCAACAATATTTATTGAACACCCACTATACGTCAGGGACTCTGAAAGATGCTTGAGATTTTCAGTAAATAGGACAAATCTGATCTCTGTTGTTCTGGTTCTTATAATCCAGTGAGATCATAGAAGAATTAATTGAAGCCATGAGTATAGATGATATTTCTAAAGGTGAGGAGAAAGACTGAGCCTTGGGGACACATTATAGAGTCTAAAAGAGAAAATAAATCAACAAGGGAAACAGAAAGAGGAAGTAGGTGGAAACCAGAAGAGCATAGCATTCAGTTTAAAATGTGAGAGTTTCAAAAAGGAAAGAGAAGGCAAAATATTATTTGCTGCAGAAAAATCAAGGGTAAGATTGAGGAAAAAATATAGCATGATATTGTTAAGAACATGGACTTAACCTGAGAAAAAATAAGCTTTGAATCCATTTACTCAATATGACTTTACTCAATGTGATGTGACTTTGGTGGGGATTAAAATGCATTTTTTAAGGGCTACGTTAAGTGAGATCATGTATGCAAAGTGTTCATACTGCTTAATAAATACAAGTTTGGTTTTTTATTTTGCTTTTTTCCCGACACCTTTGAATTTGGCAAAAAGGAGAATCAGTGCATTCTAAAAAATTTGCCTGAAGTCCTTAAACTTTAAAATCCAACAGACTCTTCATAAAACCCTCCAGTGTCTATGTACCTCAGACCAACAGTCCTCCACTACGCACCCCTCTAATAAGATGTAGGAAGAAGGGCAATACAGGGGACGTTTGTGATAGTAATTTAGGGCCACCATTTGGTACCCAGATACCTCAACCTTTTAGCTTAGAGGAGGATTTAGCTTAGAGGTCAGTCACACAGCTAGAAATTGAACCAAAGTCTATACCTAGCCTCTTACAACTCAGAACTTGGAGCTGAATTGGATTCTGTCTCACATAGCCAGCGTAGTCTATGAATAAATCTAGCATAAGACTCACCCCAAATTCGAAGGCTACAAATTATTTTTCTCTTGCCCTTAGTTGGACCTTGGAGGCAGGGACAGTAGCAGAGAATCATTAAAAGATATAGCAGGGCAATTATCTTATGGTCCCACTTACGTGTGGAGCATAAGGAAGAACATGGAGGACATTGTGAGAAGGAAGGGAAGGGTGAATGGGGGGAAATCAGAGGGGGCGATGAACCATGAGAGACTGTGGACTCTGAGCAACAAACTGAGGGTTTTGGCGGGGGGGTGGGGGGGTGGGCGAGCCTAGTGGTGGGTATTGAGGAGGGCACATATTGCATGGAGCACTGGGTGTGGTGCATGAACAATTAATCTTGGAACACTGAAAAAATAAAATAAACATATTTAGGGGGGAAAAAAAGAAATAGCAGGGCAATCATGGAAAGCACTGACAAACACAAATCTGAAAGGGGAGATGGCCTGGCTTGGGGAAGACTGGAAAGTAAAAGTTTGGTGTCGGAGGGTTAAGAAGACCTTGAGAAGGATGCGTAGGACTCTCGGAGAAATTTGGTAATGCAAAAACAGACACAGGGAGTTCTGGCTGTGCTGCTGTCAACTTTGGCCCAAGCTTAAGACCAATTACTTAAGTCCTGTTTGATGAGCTGGTTTCTCAAACAAGCCATTTGTCTCAGCTATTTCCCAGGACCTGACTTTCTCATGTTCCATAAGCAGAGAGGATCATTATCTCTCCCAAGATGTCAGTGGAGAAGACTCTACCTTCCGGTATGCCCACTCTGCCGATAATGATCTCGCCCAGAAGATTGCCAGTTAAGAGCAGTGAGGGTGCCAGATCACATGGTCCTTATGCCAACTAAGGGAGGACCATTCTTTCTATGCCTTCACTTAGGCAAATACAATAATCACTAAAAGTCCCATTCCCCACAGTGACACCTGGTGTCATGTCAGCTCCCACTCTGGAATGCATCTAGGTCATCTCCATATTTGGCCTTCCAAATCACTGATGGGCTACGGATTAACTCTATGGTCAGATCATTTTCTCAAAGAAGATCTGGTCAGTGAAGGAGGATGAAGACTGTAGTTTGACTCAAAATTCCTAAGACCTCCCTCTATTCTAATAGACCCAAATCTATTCTAGAGCAACTTCTACTGTGTTCCAGTTGGTCCTAACTCTGACCCTAATGACCTGGGGGAGATTGAAACTTCCATTTCTGTCCTCATTTACTGAAGTGGCTCTATCAGCCCATGTTCACATGGCTAGATTAGCCACTGGGTTTGCCTTTGACCTGCTGTGTGTACATCTGTGCCAGCCAGGGCCCTGAAGGGAGGAGATTGCCAGAATATTCCCTCCAGTACTTAGAAAGTATGAGGAACAAGTGTTTATAGTGATGTCTGGTGAGTAGACTTAAAAGCCCCCTACAACTTAAGGTCCAAATTTTATGTTAATCCATGTATTAGCCTCATGGCCACACAAAGAGATTTCAAGTCCTTGCCAGGGCTCCCTTCTGAGTACATTGATACCTGGTATAGGTCATCAGCTGACATGGGACAGTCCAGCCCTGTCACGGTGATAAAATGGATGTTTCTACAGATTTCCATTGTTGGATTAAAATTTAAATAAAAAATTTGACATTAGGTTGCTGGACGGTGAGGACAGGAATAAAACAACGCATTACATTTTTATTTTTGTCCATTCATTTGTTCAGCATGTATTCGTTGAGGCTTTGCTATGTGCTGGATATGGTGCTAAGTGCTGGAGATGTAGAGTGAGCAACCTAGTCAGGTTCCCCCCTCAGAGAGCTGGAAGAAATTAGGCAAATCATCTCACAAGTGAATAGAAAAGCGCACTGCTACAAAAGAGAACTATGGGGTATATGAGGATGTATGAGGAGGAAGTTTGATCTGGCTTTGGTGGGAATGATGGTGGAATTAAAGCGTATCTTAAAGTTGAATTGCCAAGAACACAGCGGCCATTAATAGCTCATCCTACTTGGTAACCCTGGGAAAGTCTTAGTTATGGCGCCCTTCCTCTATTCTTCTCAGGTTGTTCCATGTTTCTTTCTGGTTGGAAAGAGAAGACGATAAAGCATCCGCACAGGCTTAGGGGGGTACATTTGGATAAAGAAGTAATCCAATTAAAGAACATGATTTCTTGATTTACTAAATTCAAGGCCGACTATGCTAGTTGTTACTTTCTAAATGAAAACCTATCAGACAGAATCATAGAACATCGATCGTTGTCAATCTTTTTGAAACATAACTGCAGCAAATTCATGTGGTTTGGACTAACTGTATAAAGACTTCAGATAAAGAACTTTAAAGTGCTGACATTAGAGAACAGGGCTGACCTTAAAGTGCGCAATGAAGAACAGTGATGCAAAGGTATCTTTGCAATACAACGTTCAGGGAAAGTCTGCAGTGACATTATGTCATTTTGGTGTAAATGACCACTAGCGGGTCAGGGGACTTTGGTTCTAACTCCAGCAAGATCACAATATTTCCTCTGCAACTCTGCATAATTTGCTTTCTGTCTCTGAAGTGAGAGCTCACTAGCTGTGAAATTAGGGGTTTGACCTATTACGGTTAAGGTTCCATCCTTCAAGACTTCTTTCTACTCCTTGCTACTGTAAGACAGCAAGACTCACAGTAACAGGTTTTTAGACTCCCCAGCTCAGAGCACAGCTGTCTCTCATTTGCTATGCCTCCCTCTATGGACAGGTGCGACAAATGGCACTATGGCCCGTATCTCGCTGCCCATCACATGTGCTCCGTGTGATCAAGCAAAACAGGAATGGATTCACCTTTCTTGGTCAGGTGATTTGTGAGTTAAGAACTCAGATTTGGATCCAAGTTAGCTAGCCAGAGCCATTTACTACCTGTGTGATCTGGGTAGCTTGTTTCAGCTCGCAAAGGCTCTATTTGCCCACCTGTAAAATGGGGATGACGATCATCATGTATCAGAGTTTTCATGTGTCTGGAATACAATAAATGGAGGTAGATAACTTTCTGGTTGTGTGCTAAGACGCTGGACTCATCCACCCGGGTCTGAATCCCACATCTACCACTTACCATCCCCGTGTCCTTGGGCAGCTCACTTAACTTGTCCTGAATTTCACTTCCCAATCTGTAAAATGGACATGATACTCACGGCGGTGTGCATCCAGCGGTGTGCATCAGATGCATTAACCCACATAAGCACATAGAACAGTCTCTGGCTCTTGTTGGAACTCGGGAAAAGTTAACCATTACTATTAACAGGTGGTAGGTAATACCTTTTAGATCAGAGTCCACATGATACATCCAAATGCAAACACTGAGCAGGAAACCATTATCGAGAACACAATCCAAGGAATCAGAGAAGTAACTGGCCTAACTAGCTAAAGCAAACACAAATTAATTACCGAGCATTCTGGTTTTCCACCCTTGATGAAAACAGAGACACTACGGGCTCAGCCCCTCGAAGCTCAATCCAAAGGAAGCGGACAGGAAATGCTTTCTGAGGCCCAGGCGGGGCCGGTGGCTCGCATCACCTGCACGCTGCTAACCGGCAGGCGGCTGCCGGGCAAACCCTCGCATCTGCGGGCAGAAGGGCGAGTGGTAACCGCGCGGGACTTAGGCCTGCCGCGAGTGAGGTCATGCTTCAGGGTTTTGACTCTGTCAACTAGTGCTGACAAAGACACACTGTTTTCCCCGCCAGGACAGAATCGTATTACTGCACACACAAGTGCCTCGCACCTGGGAAAGATGAAATTACACTGCACTTAATCCTCCGAAACCAGCTCAACAAGAAGTCACTTAAACATTTAGGTTAGGAGTTGTCTCCTGGCAAAGAAAATATCGCCAGGCCACTGGGCAGTTTTCACTAATTAGAAGGCCCTGGCTTTGTCAGTTGAAATAATCTCTGATCCTTTATTCTCTTTATTAATTATACCTTGAGAAGTCTAAACACAGTCTCTCTTAAATGGACACGTGGGTTTTCCATACTCGTCCTTATTAAGGGAAGAAATCTGTTCCTCGGTGGTTACATAAGGAAAGCAGAGCACATGGATCGATACCAGATATTTTTCTAAAAATAGATGCACCAATTCATCCCTTTCCGCAAAACTGAGCTTTGCTTCGATGAGGGCCAGGGACGATTATTCACACGCTAGAGAGCATTCGTGAATATAAACTCACGGTTGTACCCAAAACTGTGGCTAGACAGAAGTTTCCCAATCTTTATCTCTGGGTTCAAGTCAGAGAAAGCCAACATTTGGAAAGGTGTTCAAACAGAAATCTTCCAACAAGCTCCGCTGAACACCTTCGCCCAGACACACGAGCTCTCCCACCTGTCTGTCCCGCGGAAAGGCTGATTGGCCACGCGTCCCGCGAAGAGGCGGACTGACGCGTTCTCCACCCCAGGCCACTTCCGGTCTGCAGCTGCAGCTCATGGTGGTTAAGCTCCTCCTTCTTTGCTCCCCTCTAGGAAGATAATTTAGTTTGGAGTTTTAGGGAAAATTAAATCTATGGAACATCTATTGCTTGGTCTTCCTACCAAATGCAAAAAATGCAGTGATGTGTGTGCTTGTGGGGGGGCAATCAACATTTTAAAACTTAACAATAAAGAATCAGATAATACAAGGCAAATCGTAAAAATAAAAAATAGGAAACACAGGGCAAAAACTCCGAAGACACCACACTTGTTCAATAAAAAAATTGATCTTCATAATCCCTCTCTCCCCAGCTGCCCCATCTCCTTCCCGAGAAGCACCCCGGGTTACCATCTTCTTTCGATTCTTCCAGAAGTGCTTAACGCACATTCTCTATATGTATTCGTTTCCTGAAACACATACGCACATACAAATGGTGAAAACCTAAGCCAATATTCCGTACTTTGCCTTGGCCACTATATCTGGGAGATTTGGCCACATCGATAGGTAAAGGACAGATTTGCTTAGGACAGCAAAGAATTCTATGGTATGGTTGTGCCTTAATGGACTCAACTAATTTCTTAACAAAAGAGATTTAGTTTTTCCCCCAATCTTCCGCTATCACAAACAAACTTGTAACATACGTGTCCTTGTATGCACAACACCATATCCATGCATGAATTTACTTGCAGAATAAATTCTTGGAGTGCAATTGTCGGGTGAAAAAAACCTGTACATGTGTAGTTTTGAGAGATGCTGCCCAATTACCCTCATAAAGTTTGTGCCAAATTATCCTCCTACCAACAGTGTATGAAAGCTGCCATTTCCCAAACCCCGGCCGGGCCAGTGTGTTACCAACCTTTTGATCTTTGCCAAATCAACAGTGACAATTATATCTTACTCCGATTTGCCTTTGCACTTCTCTTTTAAGAAGGCAGAGTGCCTGCACAAATGTTTAGATACCTTTGCTTTAAACTCTCTGTTCATGTTCTTTGTCTCTTGATTTGTTGGTCTTTTCCCCCTTATTTTTAATCTAAAAATTTTTTTTAAAATTTTTTTATTTTTCAGTAATGTCCACACCCAACATGGGACTTGAACCTACATCCCCGAGATCAAGAGTCACGTGCTCCACTGACCAAGCCAACCAGGCGCTCCTTCCCTTATTTTTTTAAATTGACATGTAACATTGCATTCGTTTCAGGTGTACAACATAACGATCTGCTATGTGTATAGATTGCGAAATGGTCACCGCAATAAGTGTAGGTAACATCCATCACCACACAGAGTCCCCTTATTGCTTTGTAAACACACTTAGTACCTTGAGCAAAAGGACCGTGTTGCACAGTGCAAATATTTCATCCTCGTGCATTGTTTGACTTTTGACTCGGTGTCATTTCCTTCCATGCACATTATACATTTTTGCCCTGCATTATTGAGTTATCAAGCTCTTCTTTTGTGGTTTGGGAGGGGGTGGGAGTGGGAGGAGGCCACCAACGTTCAACGGGACCAAAGTCCAAAGTGACCAAAAGCCAAACTCCTCAAAATGACCCACACATTTATGTTTTCCCTGCTTCCCTTTCAAGTCCCATCTCTATAAATCCTCCCCAGAACACTGAATTCCAGCCCTCTAAACTATCTGCATCACCCCAAATCATTTTATCGGCTTGTTTCATACATACAGATGATGGCATAGGCTCTTTCTTCTACTTGGAATGTATTTCTTTTTTAAAGATTTATTTATTTATTTGATAGACAGAGAGATCACAAGCAGGCAGAGAGGCGGGCAGAGAGAGAGAGGGAAGCAGGCTCCCTGCTCAAGAGAACCCGATGCGGGGCTCGATTCCAGGATCCCGAGATCATGACCTGAGCTGAAGGCAGAGGCTTTAACCCACTGAGCCACCCAGGCGCCCCTGGAATGTATTTCTTAATCCTGCACTCCAAACTTATCTGTTGGGTAAATTCCTGTTTGATACAAAGCAATTCAAATATCATCTCCTTTGTGAGATGCCTGTTTTATCTTATCTGTGCATAATTAGCAATGTAGCGTTTTCTATGAGCCCCTCTGGTTCCGATCATATGGGTCGGTTCAGACCTTAAAAACGCCAGTGTGGACTCTCGAGCTAGGCTGTCTGGGTTCAGATTGTGCCTCTCCTACTTCTTTGCTGTGTGATTGACCTTGAGCAAATCCCTTATCTGTTAAGTGCGACCGATAGTAATACCTCCTAGGGTTAACTCTGGGAATTAAATGAGTTAATATTTGCAGAACTGTTAAATAGCACCTGTGTTGGGAACAGTCCCTGACGCACAGAAAATGTTCATTAAACAAAAACATATTGAGGGGTGCCTGGGTGGCTCAGTGGGTTAAAGCCTCTGCCTTTGGCTCAGATCATGATCTCAGAGTCCTGGGATTGAGCCCCAAGTCAGGCTCTCTGCTCAGCAGGGATCCTGCTTCCCTCTGCCTCTCTGCCTACTTGTGATCTCTCTCTCTGTCAAATAAATGAATAAAATCTTAAAAGAAAAAAAAAACATACTGAACCCATTGCCTCTCTAAGCAACAGAGAGGAAGCCTCCAGAAGGCAGCTGTGCTCCAATTTATCCACTTTCCTGTCTATCTTCCTTTCTCAACTGTGAACATCTTGAAGGAAAGGGCCGAATACCATGCTTTACTCAACAAAGTCCTTCCATGCACCATTGCTATGGAAACGGTTGAGGAGAGAAATAGAGTAGAACCAAACAAGGTCCTTGGGAACTTTTCCTGTAAAAGTTTAAGTCCATGGAAGAATACGGATTGTAGATACAATTCAAAAGAATCCCAGTAAGGGGATATGACCCCATGGGGACAAGGTGTCACTTGAGCCTCCTAAGTCCGAGGCAGCTCAGATATATTAATATATATATTATATAATATATATAATAACATATATAATATATGGATTATATTATATATAATATATAATAAATGGAGTGTAATTTATACAATAAAATGCAGTCCCTTGCTTAATTACTTGCTTAATGGTTATTATATATAATATTATATAATATATATATTAATACATATTAATATATACCCACATCTATCACACTTTGGGGGCAAAAACGTTTGAAAGGCATTTTCTAATTTGGCTTTCAAAATTCTTTTCTACGGGTAACTTCTTTGATTCTCACTCATGATTTCTCAGCAATTGTTAGGCACCCAGGAGACATTTTAAGTCAGAAAATCCAATCTGCACACCGTTTTTATTGTAAGGAGAGCCTTATGAATATCAAATTCAATAGTCGATGAAATTGATATATGTTGTAATTTGTAGCGACGTCAGTAAACATTTTACACGATTACATGAAATCATTTTACATGATTTCACAATTTCCAGAATTTGGAAGCATAACCTTTCTTTCTTTTTTCCCCCAGGCCTCAGATATTTTGATTGGCTCTTGAAATGTCCTTATGGCTAGCCTAGGCCCTCTGTGCACAGAGCAGCCTGGCTCGCTCAGAGTCCTAGAGGCAAGTGCAATCAAGCTTTATGCTGAATATGGCAAATGTATTTTCTCTGTTGAAGCCAAATATTTATGTGGAGGATTAGTTGGATACATCCTTCCTAAGGGCAGCAGCTGTTCTTGTAAGTAAATGCCTGTTGCAGAAAGAACAAAAAAATCTCTTTCGATTGGGAGATGGGGCTGAAGGGGAGACTTCGCTCTTCTCCTCTCCCAGGGATGCCATATGCCCTCATTTCAGTTCAAAGTCTATTAACACTCAACACCAGATATAAGATCCGGGATCAAAACTACTATTTTCTGTCACAAGCCGGTTCTCACGCCTTTTCCAGAACAAATGTCCCAGCCTCTTCAGTACATACCTTAGACTCTTTTCTTTTTCACCCCTCAGGTGCCCGATAGCACATATCACTACCCTTTGGACTGCCCGAAAGGTCTCATCTTTGAAGGATGAACAGGAAAAGGTGAACATAGACCGAGCTGGAAAACATCGCTTGACCTGAACCAGGTGGTGGGAAAAGAATGCTAGAAGGGACTCTCCAGCTGGATACGAACTTCATTTTTGGCAGGCAGTGATACAAATGGCCCCATTAGAAAGGAAGAAGGATCGGTGTTTTGCACAACTCTGGGGGAGGGTTGGTGGGCAACTTTCGCATGTGGAGTTGTGCGATCTTGTGGGCCTGACAGCAATGATTTCATGCTACTCATTTCCAGGGAAACGCGAAGCAAAATGGTCCAGGAGGAGAGAGAGTAGATCCCACCAACTTGCTCGTAGGCTACGAGCATTCCAAAACTGCCAACTGATTTCATGCCCAACTCTTGCTACACCTAAGATTTGCATAAGCCAGTCCTGGGGAGGTTTGGGGGGAAAACCAAGATTCCACCCCTGAACCCATGCCAAGTCTTCAATGACTGGAGACTGGGAAAAGGGCCTTTTTTTCCCCCTTCAATTTTAATCTAATTTCTCTTTTCCAACAGCATTTAAAGGGCAAACATGTTCTGTTCTGCAGCCCTCGAACTCACTATTCAAGGGTAAGTCATTACCCGCGAGGACTTTATAAGGGTTATTGGAGGCTGAGCTTTACCGTAAATGGAGTGTAATTTACACAATAAAATGCAGTCCCTTGCTTAATTACTTACCTCACCTATTGGGAGTTTTAACTTCTCAGGTCAAGGTTTTTACTTTGGGCCATAACTATGGACTTGACATGGCCATGAAATGCTTCTGAACCCCTCCGAATAAGACTTCTTGACTACACCTAAAGAGTAACTCGCCAAAAACAATGAATGGTGTTTCACAATCTGAGTGGGTGTTCTTCATCTAACTACGTGTAAACAAAGGAGTGGTGAGTTACTGGCTCAGTCCTGGGGGCGCCTTGCAAGCAAGCTCAGCTGCTGGAAATGAAGGGCAACTTCCCTCAAATCCTGTGACCCTGCAGGATGTAGGCACGGCGGGGTGGCTGGGTTCGGACCAAGGGGAGGACAAAAGCCTCCTTTCTCTCTCTGGAGCTCACCCGTGTCCATAAGGATGTGATGCCAAGAGGTGGGGCTCCAGAGCTCGCGCTGAATCCTCCCATGTAGTCTTTATTCCAGCCTTTTTTTGTTTTCTGTTTCGAACCACTGGAGACTGACAGGTAGTCCCAGGGAGGAAAGGATCAATGTTGCGCTTTCAGCTCGCCCTCTGGTTAACGTCAGGGGGAGAGCCCAGGGGGCCAGCATGACCTCCGGGAGCGGAACCACCCAGGCTCAACCACACAAAGGAAAACAGAAACCTTGGAAGCAGAAAAATAGTATTTGAAGGGACTAATGGAAGCACTGTAACAATAACGATTCCCATGTCTGTAGCTTTCCCTCGCCCACACTTGCTTAAACAGGGACCTCAGACCCTAGCAAAAGCTGCCCACCTTCCGAAGTGTTCCGGGAGTCCCCAGCTGATGTTCCTTAGGCCTCTGTTTGCCGTTCCAGCCTCTGTGTCGATGATGTCCAGTTCCCAAGGTTCCCTCCATGGTTTCTGTGACAATTATGGTGTCCGGGCTGAGGCTGTCCCATGCTGCTCCCAGAGCCGCTAACCTGAACGGGGCCAGACTGGGCGCCATCTTTTCACCTGGGCCTCAAAGTATGGCAGCTCTTCCGAAGCCCCTTGTGAAAACAGCTCCGTCTGCTTCTGCATCCCTTCTCTCTCAAAGAATTCACACAGGACTCCTAAGGGGTCACAGTGGTCCTCGTGGGAACTGATATCTCAGACAGACATGATTCTTTTCTCCCTAGCCTTCCTTACCCTTCTTCTCCCCCAGCCCTCCCTCCACGCATTTCAATATATCAGAGTGAACGCCAGTCATCTGCATTTTAATGAGTCCCCACAGAGGCCAGAGATGACCTTCTGAGAAGCAACACTTGGGTTCATTAAAAGGCAGGAGGGCCTGGTGGGTAGAGATGAGTCAGTCATACCTAGATCTGAATACAGGCTGACTACTTACTATGTCCTTCAGCAAGTGACTTAATCTCTTTGTGACCCAGTCTCCTCAGTTATCGAATGGAGCTAATAATAGGACTTAGCTCATAGGGTTGTGGTTAGAATTCCACGAGATCATTCATTGGTGTATTCCTTGTATAAATACTTTATTGAGGGCCTGTACTATTCCAAGCCCTGTTCTAGAGACTAAGAAAACCACACAGAAAGAAACCCCCAAACCTCTGTCCTCATGGAGCTTAAATTCTAGTTGGGGACACAAACAGTAAGCAGAAAAATAAATTCTATAAAGCATAGAGCCTGATTAGGGTATGGAGAGTGATGGGGGCTGTCTGAAATAGGATAGTCAGGAAAGGCCTCTCTGAGGAGGTAGCCTATGAACAAAGATTGGAATGTAAAATATTTAGCATAGATCAAGCATAGAGTACTCAGTAAATGGGATGATTCACAATATTACTTTCCAGTTTCTTATCCTTGAGGAGCTCATAGACTATGTGCCTGGAAGTGTGACAGGTAATTTCTTTTATTTTTAAAACTACATCTCTAAACAACATTAAAAATGTGTCAGCTCATTTCATGAACACAACCACTTGTATTTTAATGATTCTAGGTTACCTTCCTACTGGGTGCCACAGCGAGGTCCAGAACTGGATGTCTTGATCACTGGTCCACACTCTCCCACAAAAGTCTGTCAGTGCCTGAGGGGTAGCAGTACACTTTCCAGAATGGAGGCACTGTTGGCTTTTGTGGAATCTGGACTAAAGATGAGGAAAGAAGGGATGGGGAAGGGATTGAGGGACATTTAGGAGACTGCTCTGTCTATCACTCAGGAGTATAATTCTGTTGGGGGCAAATAAGCCAGTGCAGATGGTGTCACTGTAGTATTATCTCAAATTACTTGGGAAATTTTGAGACCTCGTATTGCAGACTTTTCCAAAGGGTGTTCCTGGAAACATTTGTTCTATGGGGTTCCATGTTCAAAATCTTTGGCAAACACTGCACACTAAATTTCTCTCCTAGAGATTCACAAGGCATATTAACAGAGTAGACTAAAGGACTGGAGAAGGGCTCTGGTAAAGAAAGATATTTTTTAAAGATTTTACTTATTTATTTGACAGAGAGAAAGAGAGAGAGAGAGAGAGAGTGCACAAGCCAGAGTGGAGCAACAGAGAGAGAGAGAGAGAAGCAGGCTCTGCTGAGCAGGGAGCTCGATTTGGGGCTCAATCCCAGGACCCTGGGATCATGACCTGAGCTGAAGGCAAAAGCTCAACCAACTGAGCCACCCATGCACCCCTGTGGAAAAGAAAGTTCTCTGGCCACCGAACCCCCTTCTTTCCCATTAAACTGCACTTTTTGAAACGCTAATATAAAATAAGGGCAGGGAATTTGAAACAACTCCTCCCAACTTACCCTTCTAAAATCTTAGAAATAGCACAAGAATAGGCATCAGTAAATATGGGGTGGTGATTCCAAATATAGGGGCCATGATAGCTGAGGCTGAATGAAATACACACGCAACTTACATTCAAACTTATGTTTACAAAGCAGTGCTCTTGCTTCAAGTATCACAAGGACACTTGATACCAGAGAAAGGTTTTGGAAGTCCTTTTGGGGAGACCCATTCTCAGAATTTAAAAATTTGGAGGTAGAGAGTAATCTTAAGGAGCATTCAAAGCCACCAGTTCTGAACCATGTTGTCAAGACTTTGTGAAATTTGTTAAAATTTTAAAACACATGACAGTATTAGAGATTGTGAGTGATGTTTCAAAAAACAAACTAGAAAGGTCCCAAGGTTATTCCTACCATATTACCCCCCTTTTACTGCATTGCATTCCAATATTCTTTTTTGAGTGGGAGGGAGGGTTGGAATTACAGCCAACCTGCTGGGAATTGCCCGTAACCTGTAGCCTCACTTACTGGTGCCGGGGGACACACCCGTGGGAGTGTGTCATGCACGTAAATCTTATCTGTTATCTGATGGCAGAAGTTGAAAAAAACGCTGAACTAACACAAACCCTACACTTTACCTACAAGAACACAGAGGCCTAGAGAGGCAGAAAACATGCCTAGACCATCCGGACCGGAGAAAAGTCTATAGCACCAAGAGCTAGGTGTTCTGTCTTCCGGCCCTGGACAGCTTGGTCTCTTTGGAAGAAGCTGTCTCATGTCAGATTCCTTAGAAGGAGAGCCTGAGATGGGAAATATAGTATTAGAGACTTATTGATTTATGTTATGTGTTCTATGACATAAATATCTTGTTCACTCAATCTCCACGGGATCCTTCTGTGTCACCCAATAAATGGCCCAATATTCTCGTGTGGAATATACTACCTCCTAAACCCAGAGAGGCCTATCAAGCACTATGCCCCTTTCTTTGTTGTATAAGGTACAAAGCACAAAAACTTGACCTTTACCTTAGATAGGTTAATCCAGCATGGGTTTGATATAATATCCAAATCATTGGATCCCTAAAAACTTCACCAGTGTGGCAAGTCCCTGAATTCTCAAAGCACATGTATCTTGGCAAGTTATCCAAAGAATTTGTCATGTCTCATCGGGTTTGGTTAATATGATGTCAATCTAGTGGACAAAGGTGCTGTTCTGCATAATCGTTGGATGGTCTACAGCCCTTTGGACTACATGGGACAGAGAGGAGGAAAATGAATGTGGTCTCACGGTAAAACTGTGAACGGGTATTGTCGTTCATCACATATGCATGTCCACTGCTCCGGATCCTCCTTTCTGATGGGTATTGAAAACCACATCTTTGCAGAGCTGAATACCATACACATGGGAATGTGTTCATCTGCTCCAGCGAAAAACAGCTGAAGTTGGAGGTATTCTCAGTTTTCAGCAGTACACACTTATACCCCATGACTCAATGGGTATATTCAATGGTAAATTCAATGATAATATAATGGGGACTACCATCCTTACATCCTCTATGTCTTCAAGGGTGGCAGCAATCTGCCATTCTCCCTATGGGGCAGAGTGTCTGGATATACTAAATTCGCCAAAGGGTGTCATTTGGGAGACTGACACATGTTTCCTACTATAATTGCTTTTAATCTACAGATCTGAGAAGGAGTATAAATATTGTGCAATCTCTGAGAATGTCCATTCCACTTATATATTTGGGAGCTGGAAAAATGACCACTGGGTGGATTCATGGACTCAGTTTACCAACTGTGAGACAAACCTGGTTTGGGACTCAACTTACTGCCTGGCTTGCATGTCTGTACTCTAAAAGGGGTCCTGATGACACTTTGGGTTCCCTAGTATCAGACTTACCTCTGAACTTATATTCAACACACTTGAAAGAACTGGATATTTCCCTTTTTCCAGTGTATAATTACCTGTGTAAAGACCTACAGGTCTTTTTGGAGAAGGACCTGGTGAACCGCTACAGGACACACTTGTTATATACTTCTCACATGGGGACCCAACTCCATACCTTCTCACACAGGGACCCAACTCCTTTTGCAATCAGTGGGTTCTGGACCTGAGAATTGACTGAGTTCTGGAACCTGGGCAAAAAATCCTGGCTTTCTTTTGGAATGTTTGACCTTAGGCTTTTGTTCATCCATTCTTGATCTCTTTTGACTTCATGTGTTAAATGTTCTTATTGGCTATCTATCTTGGCTGGGACAACATGACCTGTTAGCCACCTTCACAGATAACTTCAGGTCAACCTTCCTGGGTGCCATTCAGATGTTGCTGCCCATCACAGGAATTACATTCACCTTGGCTTCTGATAGTTAAATGTTGCCATCCAGCCTCTGCTTTTCTGGGACACCATTATTATCATTGATCCTAGGGTTCTGGAACAGCTTCTTCTAGTATCATCCCCAGCCTAGAGAAAGCAGTCTCTACAAAGCTTCTCAGTAGTACTGGTACCTTCCCTCAACCCCTCCCAATGCATTCCTTTTCACTTTGGTAAATGGAGGAGCAAAGTCAGCTTTGGGATTTTTAGCCCCATGTAGTTGGCCTAGTCTAGCATGCTTAGTTCTCTGAGACTTTTCATCTCTCCCCCAAAGTCTACCAGGCAGTCTGGTCTCTCCATCTCATTTAGTACGATCTATCACTTATTCTAAGATACTAACAACTCCCACAGTCATATATTAGACATGTCTCCTGAGGCCCTTTATCCATATTAACAAACATTTCCTTAGGCTCCTACCTCCCAGAATCCTCTGAGAGAGGACTAGATATTAGCAGACAGCCAAACAGTTGTTTGGCTCCAACTTGGTAAATAAGCTTAGTAAGCAATATATAGTGTTCTGGGTTCAAAAAAAACAACAGTAACATTTTTTAAGAGATAATAATGGAATTTCCTCTTTCCTCTGTGCTTTATAATGACTTCGCATGCACTGGGACATAAGGGAATTCCAGATATTTTTTGTATCCAGTGATATTATTATCAGATCAAATCTCTAAGTAATAGCACTCAGTTTTAGGCGTAAGCTCAGGAAGGTATGACTAAAAATCAGGTTCATCTCATTAGATAAAACTAGATCATCAAAAAAGAACAATTGATACTAGAATAAATTTAAATGATTTAGATATGTTATAGATGCAGAGATGATTTAGATCTGTTTAGATAAAATCTAAACAGATTTTAAATAGTGTTCAGCTTCCCTTGAGATTAAAGCAAGGGGCTCTCTTTCCTCTGGCTATCATGTTTGCAAAAATATTAGTGAAGATGAAGTGAGAAAGGCAGTCTTCAAGGATTTGGGGTGGACGCGTGAATGGGTATAGACTCTTTGGAACATAATTTGGCAATATGTTTCAAAACTGTGAAAAAAATCGTTATCTCCCCCCAACCCAATAAGTTCACTTCCAAGAATTGATTATAGCAAAATAATCAGGGATCCCAACAAAGCTATGTGTTCAGCAGTACTTATCTGGTATTATTTTATGTCAGCGAACAATTGAAATCTTAAATGTTAAAAAATTATAAAATGAGTACTTAAAGTCTGGAACATTCGGACAATGATATACTGTGCTGTAGGATAAACTAGGTGTGGATTCCAATTCCAATTCTGTCTTTCCCTAACTGGATAGCCTCGGGTGAGTTAATTAACATTAATTAATTTTCTTAAAATGGAAATTATCATAGTTCCTATCTTAAAGGGTTGCTATGTATAGTACTTAGAATGGGGACTGAATCACAGCAGTGCTATTATTATTGTTTAGGAGAGACAACATGAAGATATGTTAATGTCTTATATAAATATTTATATATAATATCTTAACTAACTGAAAATTTAGGATACAAAGCAAACCTACGATGTGGTGCCAATTTTTTTATGATTAGCCATATTCATAGGACAAAGACTGGAAAAAACAAATCATTAAACCATAGGACCCCTTTATGTTCTTGGACCCCTTTATGTTCTTGGAAATTATTGAGGATCACAGACAGCTTTTGTTCATGTGAGTTCTAGTTATAGATGGTTATTATATTCAAAATTAACATGAGAAAATGGAAAAGCACAGTTCCATGCAAGCACGGAGCCTTTAGAATAAGGATATCATCATGCATTATGTACCTTCTGGAAAACTCCGCTGTACACTCATGAGAGAGTAAGTGTAAAGCAAGCAAATAATGGTTTGGAATGATTATGAAAAGAATTCGGACTCTATAGACCCCTTAAAAGAGTCTCAGAGACCCCCTCTGGGGGGTCACACTTTGAGAATGTTACACTAAACCATTAACTCTGAGTCTAAATCACTTATATATTATAATATATATATATAATCACTTATATATTTTTATTGTCTTCTGTATTTTTCAACCTCTCTACAATAAGCATATATGAATTTATAATTACAAAATGTAAGAACAATTTTAAAATATAGTCAGCCGCATGAACACACATTCAGTTGGATCCAAGGTTCTTTGACCTATATGGGAATCCTGCAGTTTCCAGAGCTCTGAGACGATTCTTTGAGACGTCCCAGCAATGCAGGAACTGGTGGTTCTATGCAATTGATGTTATTTTGGGTGCTTTTCATAGATACACAATCACCTAAAGAAAATGCTTTAGAAACTCTCAGGAGGAAGCTAGATCATAGACGGAGGAGTGGTTAATGGCTTGCTTCTTTCTGACATGCTTATGCACAGAATAGGGGTCTTGCTCCTCATAAACAGTCTAGCCACCTGGCCAAGAAGCCTGTTCTGTACGGCTTCACACATAGCGATCACGTGATCTCAATGATGGCGTCTGGCCCTGGCTGCTCAGGGCCGAGCACAGCATGACACGCAGTAGGCATTTAATCTTTGCTAAATAATTTGATGTGCGAGTTAGAGCAGCCTACAAGCTGCCAGAAGCTGTTGTAATAATCACTTCCATGTCAAGTGCTGTCCATGTATGGTCCCAGTCTCAACCTCTAGCAACTCCCTGAGGTGGAACTTTTATCATCTCCGCCTTCCAGACAAGAATACAGAAGCTCAGAGAGTATCGGTCATCTGCTCAGGGACACCAGTCAGGAAAGAGCTTGGTCTGAGTGCAGAGCCATATTCCTGATTCTATAGAGTACCATCTTCATAGCAGACAGCTATGATTTTCAGGGGTGCCAGAAGAGGCTCCCACTCCAGGAAATGTTGAGGAGAAGATCACCTGAAACCCTGATATTAAAACCCCACCCTTATGGGGCATCTAGGTGGCTCAGTCAGTTAAACATCCAACTCTGGATTTTGGCTCATGTCACGATCTCAGGGTTATGGGATTGAGCCTATGTCAGACTCCACACTCAGCAGGGAATCTGCTTTTCTCCCCCTTCCTCTCCCTCTGCCTCTCCCCCTTGCTCATGCTCTCTCTTTCTCAAAGAAATAAAATCTTAATAAATAAATAAATAAATAAATAAATAAATAAATAAATAAAACCCCACCCTTAGAAATCCTTGCTTCTGACTAAAACCTGTGACTGAGATGTGGTTTTCTGAGTATAGGTTACAATGTGTGTTGAGACCAGGGGTTGGCAGGAGGAAGGAGGAAGGAGCCTAGAGTAAGTTGAAAAGGGGAAATGGAGAGGTTGGGACCCATCATATATGTGGAGAAGCCACAGCAACTTGCAGCTAGAGGAATTGAAAACCCACACAACCACCCCCCTCCCAGGTTTCCTAGCTACTGAAATCTGGGCCAACAGGAGGAAAAGCTCTCTTAACAGGCTGAGCTGACACCAGAGCTGCCTGGAAACCATGTTTGAGGAGGATGGAGGACGCAGATGGGCTCGGCCTTCCTTTAGTAGGTCGAAGTCCCCGAGAAGACCTCACTCACTCAAGATGGCGGCTTTCATCCACTCAACATCTCAGCAGAACCTCAAGGCAGAACAACACCCATTTGGCTTTCAATAAGCTCAACCAAGATGGAGTGTGAGGAACATGACAAAAGGGTCTCTTGGGAAGAAGGACCATTCTCCATAAAGAACTAGGGAGGAAGTGGAAGAGGTAGAAGTGGGAGCCAGGCCAAGGCAGGTGAAAAAGTCAAGAAAAGAAGAATGTGATTGGCAAATCAGCTGAGTGACTGGAAAGGTTTTTTTCAGGCTCTATAGGCAGAGAACAGGCTCTGTAGGCAGAGAACACATTAATGTAGTGGAAAATATTTGCTGAGTATGTATTAGAATGCTACACTGAAGCCAGTACTTCTAGAGTATGTGCTTGGAAGGTTATTTTGGTCCTACTTCCTCTCCTTTGCATTCGCCATGTCCTCTGTCCGGAATGCCATTTCCACTCTTGCCACTTACATCAAATTCGTTCTTTAAGACCAAGCTCAGAAATTGTCCCCTCCGGGCAGCCTCCTATGATAAGTTCCACCTTCCCATCCAGGTATGGATTATGCCGTTGGGTATCGATAATATCCTATGCTGGGTAAACATAATATTTGCTCTTGATGAACTAAGTCAAAATAATTTGCATCTGTGACTCTCCCTGGCTAATCTGACATTTCTTGAAGGGCTGTGTCTCATTCATTTTTGTGTTCCCCCATGGCTGGCACTTAGTAGAGGCTCAGCAAATTCTTGTTGCATTAATTTTGTTGATTCTTCACTGCCCCCACCCCACACCATTGACTAATCTTATACATTTAAGTGAGAGGTAACTCCTACAGCACAAAGAACAAAATCTGGGAATCAGAACAGAATTTTAGCCCAGGCTCCACCACTTTCAAGATCTCTACCCTTCTGGGAGTTACTCAACTTCTCTGAGTGTCAAAGGTCACAGTTACTCAACTTCTCTGAGTGTCAAAAGCCACCATTGGCCTGGCTAGGCAGTTGTCTGGGCCTTGATAAGAAACAAAGTCTATTGATCCTGGAGGTTCCATAGTGCTGTATGTTCAACTCTGAGCTGCAATCCTTAGTGGTGCCTGAAGGGGGCAGTGGGGAATCTGTCCTGGAACATAGCTGAGAACCCACCATGTCATTTGGGGGCGGCCACACACCAGGGCAGGCTCATGAGAGGAGCTTTTGTTGAAAGTACCTCCAAGCGGAGAAGACGCTGAGATGGCCTTCCAGACAACAGGAGTGGCTAAAGGAGGCAGTTCCCCTACAGCTGGCACATCCAAGTCAGAGGAATTCTGGTGGAGGCTGGCCTCTGGGGTCGGGTTTCCCTCACCCCCTCCTCTCTGGAGCATGGCCATCCTAAGGCTTTCCACCTCCAGCCAGGGAAAATGACCACAACATTAAAAGCCTAATGATGAAGAGCGGCCGAACAACCAGACTTAAAGTCCAGACTTCAAGGAAGGGAAAAGGAATGAGGAAGAGAGTCAGATGGGTCCAGGACCCACAAAGGTTGTATGATCAAGAGACCACCTGGAAGACAGTGGTTCCCTAAGGCACCAGGAGAGAAGCCCTTCAACAGGTGGCTCAATCAGAATCCATTCCAGATTTCAATCCAAAGGTGGATTCAGGGATCACAGTGGGCAGCTTCAGGCCAAAAGAGAGAATAGTTCTATATGTCCTTTTGGATTCACCATTAGTTACCAGTGAAATACTTTGGCTACTGGGCTGTGCCTTCCTGCCCCTCCAATGTTAAGAGCAAAATCAGGACTATTGCTAAAGATGGTTAATTGTCCTCTTAGAATGGATATTTCCTTTTCTCCTTCTTCCTAAGCAATAGACTCCCCCCCACATTTCAGTTGATCATGCAGCTACCTGGAATAAAGACTACATTTCCCAGCCTCTCTTGAAGCTAAGCTTGACCATGAGATTAAGTTTTGGCCCAAAGGACATATGCAGAAGCAAGCGTGTAGCTACCACGAAATATCCTTTAAGGTTGAGAGTGTGTCCTTCTCCTTCAACTGGTTTGGGATACAGATATGATGGTTGGAGCTAGAGCAGCTACACTGGGGCCATGAGGCAGGATCTTCATGTCAATGATAACAGAACAATAACCTAGAATTCTTGGTCTTTGAAGACTGTGGATTTGCCACACTAGCTGAGAATGCATACCACAAAAGGGAAATGAACTTCTACCTCTTACTTCAGTCTTTTGTTACATTCAAGTCTAATCTTAACTGATACAAGGGGCTCCACAATGATTTCAAAAACCAAAGTCCTCTATTTCCCTGGGGAAAAAATACCATGCAGGTTAATGAAACTGAGTAACACCTGTTGAGTGCTTACTACGTCTGACACTGTCCTAACTAATGCATTAGTTCATTTAATCCTCACAATAATCCCATGAAATGCCATATTGTTCTTAGTTTATAGATGAAGAAAGAAGAATGAGGCAAATTAACTAGCTTGCTCAAGTTCACATGGTGAGCAGTAGAACTGGTATCTGAACCCTGAGAGCCGGGCTCCAAACCCAGACTCTTAATCACTGTTAATTAAAATTTAATCATACCGGAAGTCCAAATCAAAGCAGTTTTGGTTGTTTCCTGTCCTGCTTAAGATCCCCCTGGCCTTGATGTCATAACCCCATTTCCTTTGCCTTTGTGACATTTATCACACCTGTGATAACTTGTTTCTTGCCTAACTTCTTCAACAGATTGACAGTCAATGAAGTCAAGTTCTGTGTCCCTCCTGTTTGTTACCGTATACTTGATACCTAATCATTCCTGATATTCAGTAAGTGCTCAACAAGCATTTGTTTCTTGGGAAGGAAAAGGGAAGGTTAGAGGGGGAGAGAGAGGGAGAGGAGCAGGGAGAGGGGAGAGAGATGGAGAGAGGGAAGAGAGGGGTAAGGATGGGAAAAGGGAGAAGGGGAGGGTGAGGAGGAAGGAAGGGGGTATGGGAGGGAGGGGCAATGGAGTGGGAGGGAGAGGCTTGATCAAAGCCCATCACCCCCCTGCCCCCCACTCCCAGCTCCCAACAGTATACACCTGCTGAGCCCTTTCTGATCTATTTCGGTCCAGCAGGTCCCAGGGTTGCCTTGAACCTGGTGAGTCCTCCACGGGGAGTGTAGAAGTAGGATGTATTCATTGGTTCATCAGTAGATCCAACAGGACTTACTATGCATCAGACAACTTGCTCTGCTTGGGGGATCCTAAGGTGAGTGAGAACAGACAATGTCCCTGACCTTGTGCAGCTTACACCCCAGGGATGAACATAGTCAAACAGGAGCACAGAAAAACAATGAACAACCAAGATAAGTACTCTAAACAAAGAAAGGGCATGCCCTGGAAATGGCAGAGTCTGGCATGCACCTGGTGTAGTGTTGGGGGGTGATGATGGCAACCAAGTTCCATTGGAACGGCTTCCCTGGGGGAGGAAGTGATGCTTGAGCCACAGCGGGGGTGTCCAGTGAACTGGGGCAGTGATTGTCAGCCTCAGTACTACTGGCATTTGGGGCCAGTTAATTCTTTGTCCCGCGGAGTGGGGGGAGGCTGTCCTAGGCACTACACCATCTGCAGCAGCGGCCTTACCCTCTACCCACTAGATGCCAATAACCCACCCTAACGGCCCAGCTGGTACAATGTCTCCAGACATTGCCGGATGTCTCCTGTGGGGCCAAGTCACCCCCCACTTGAGATCCACTGAATGACGGGGAGAAGCCAGGTGCTTGGGGAATGGAAAAGGGCAGGAAGGGGAAAGGAGCCATGTCTGCAAAGGCCCGGGGTGGGAGAATGTGCAGCTGGAGGGGCTGCCCATGAACTCAGAGAGGCAGGCAGGGCCAGACCCTGTAGGCTGAGAGAGAAGGGAACGAATGGTCTCCTCCCTGGTAAAGAAAACACGCAGAGAGAGGGTGGGAGCCTACAGGGTTCGTGACAAGATCTCTTGACTCTAATCATTGGGATCCCGAAAGAAAGAAGC
This sequence comes from Nasua narica, assembly GCA_028533885.1. Lineage (NCBI taxonomy): Eukaryota > Metazoa > Chordata > Mammalia > Carnivora > Procyonidae > Nasua > Nasua narica. Next base: position 20,798,017 of record CM052815.1, read on the forward strand.
CTCCAGAAATCCGGAGCCCTGAGACAAAATTAATGGAGCTGGGTTAGCACACGCAGTCCATCCACCTGGCTCCCCAGGCTGACGAGGGGATGACAGATGAACCCAGGTAGGGCAGGGTGATGTGCCAAGGGCTCCATTTAATACATCAGCTGACACTCCCCTGCATTTGCATTGCTAATGGTGATACCTACACCCCAGGTGTTGCTGCACAAACTTGTCTACAGCCTCCCCATCCGGGACTTCCCAAGAGAATTGGCAAAGGGCAGCCGGGTGCTGGGAGGTCAGGTCTGAAACACATTTTAAAATCAGCCTGGGGCAGCTGGAAGGTGAGGAAACTGTCCAGAAAGCTCGGGCCACAGATGGGCAGGCTCGGTGTCCTAAGGGACACCTCAAAGCTGAATCACAGGGCCCCCGAGGCAGAGGCTCCGGAATGGGACATCAGGACATTCCAGCTCCCAGGATCCTTAGTTCTGGTCATTGAGCAACTAGGCATTCCACCGGGAATTCATCTGCTAACTAGCTGTGACCTCCAGTAAGTCCAAGTTAAACACTTGGGATCTCAGTTTTCTCCAACACATGCTGAAATTTTTATTTTCCTTTTTTGGGGGGTGGGGTGGATGGGATAGGGTAGAGAATACTGACTATCAGAATCATCTAGGAGCTTTTTCCGTATTTCAATATTTCAGTATCAGGGATCTCCATGCCCCATCTACCCTTAAGATTCCCACAGGCTCTCAAGGGAGCATGTCCTTCAGGATCTGTGCCGCGGATTTTTCCTCCTGAGGCAGAGTCCAGGACAGTTTGATACAACACTGCCCCTGATCCCCTCTTTATTTAAAATGTTGGTATGTCTTCCTTTTGGACTCTTTTTTTTTTTTGCATCAATTTTTATTTTTAAAAATATTGCATTAGAATATTATCTTGATGACCAAGGTTTTTAGTACCCCTGAAATTATTATATTACATTTGAAATTGTGGCAAAACAGGCATAACATAAAATTTGCCGTCTCAAGCATTGGGAAGGGTAAGTGTAAAAGCTTCAATGTACAGTCGAGTGACCTTAAATGCGTTCACACTGTCGAGGGGCTGACAGTACCGCCTGTTTCCAGACGTCTTCATCTTCCCCAACTGAAACTGGGTTTGGGAAGTTTCATCAAACAGCAACGCCCCATCCCCTCCTCCCGCAGCCCCTGGCAGCCATCGTTGTTCTACTTCCTGTCTTTATAAATGTAACAACTCTAGGTACCTTACAAAGTGGAATCCTCTAGTATGTCTGTTTGTGACCGGCTTATTTCACTCGACATAATGTCCTCAAGCTTCCTCCATGTTGCAGCCTGTGTGAGAACTTCTTGCCTTCTTCTAGCCGAGCAATTCTTCATTGTGCGTGTTGTGTGCCACATTTGCTTTGCTGTGTATCCAGCCGTAGGGACTGCAGTTGCTTCTACCTTTTAGCTTTTCTAGAACGATGCTGCTATCAACATGGGTGTACAGATACGTGCTTGAGATCCTGCTTTCAATCCTTTTCGGGAGATACTCAGAAGAGAAATTGCTGGATCATGTGATAATCTTATCGTTAATTTCTCGGGGAGCCGTCACACTGTTTTCCACAGCGGCTGCACCACCTGACATTCCCACCCACCGTGCAGGAGGGTTCCAACCTCTCCTCATCCTCGCCGACACTTGTTCCTTGCTTTTTCTGTTTTCTTTTTTTTGTTTGTTTTTTAAGGTTTTATTTATTTATTTGAGAGAGAGAGAGAGAGAGAGAACGAGCAGGAGGAGAGGCAGAGGGAGAAGCGGACCCTCCGCGGAGCAGGAAGCCCAAGGCAGGACTCGATCCAGGATGCCAGGATCATGACCTGAATCGAAGGCACAAGCTTCCCCGACTGAGCCACACAGGCACCCCTCTTTTTTCTTCTTTTTTAAGTAGTAGCCATCCTGATGGGTATGAGCTAGCAGAACTCCTTCAATTTCGTGAGGAGGTGTCTCCCTACAGTCCCGCCCTGCCCCCTGGTCACAAGTTGACACTAGTGAGCCTCTGATCTTGACAGGTGTGTTTTACAACCCCACAGAGGGGCTGGCCAGGAGAAAAATGCTATGCATCGGCTTAGGCTTAGAAGCCTGGATCTACCACGTGGTAGCTGTGTGACCTGGGGCAAGATACTTAACCTGCCTGTGCCTTAGATTCTTCATCGATAAAAGGAAGCCAACAATTTTACTGCCACAGGGTAATTCTGAAAGAATTGTCAGAAGGATCAATAAAGCTCTTAGACATAGTAAGCCTGTATGTGAATGAGCGATAGCTACTATAATCATAGATCTCACCTACGGATGTAGCTGTTTTTTAAAATAAACTTATCATTTTGGAATAATTTTAATTTACCAAAAAAGTTGCAGATAGGAGGGTGTGTTCCCATGTACCCTTGACCCCACTCCCTCTAATAGTAACATTTTACACAATCACCGTCCACTTGTCTACTAAGAAATTAACAGGGGTGCATTACTCTAAGCTAAACTACAGACCTTATTTGCATTTCACTGGTTTTTCCACAAACGTCTGTTTTCTGTCCCAGGATCCGAGCCAGGCTACCACATCGCATTTCAGATGTAGCTACTCCTATTTGGTTAGTTTACTTTGTTCCTGTGTCTCCTCTTCTGCCTGAAGAATGTTCTCAGATGCTGGAATTCGAATGCGTTTAGAGGGGGGCCTGTTCTCCTTGCTGCCACAGTACGTCACCACTCCCTATTATCATGTGCCTGCGTGGGACGTCTGCGTTTACCAGCCCGCCCCAGACTTGAGAGTCTGTAACCTCTGGATTGGGTGATGGCTTGGCCTTTCCCCTCTGAAAGACTGTGACTTGATGATTAATTCTCCTGGATCGCCAAAGATTTTCTATTAGAATTAAAATACACTCGGGTAGCTAGTCCATGTAAGGCAATTCCCAGATAAACATCTTGGCAGAAATTAGTTGATAGGGAGCAAGGCCTCCCAGGACCAGTCAGTGCAGGAGTGCTGGGAAGTCAGAAGGTGATGGGCGTTGGAGAGGCACCTGCAAGGGCTGGCTGGCCAGGTATTGATGCTAGACTTACCCGTCTTATGTCTTGGGGGCGGGGGAGGGGAGCAGGCCTGCCTGAGAGAGGCCCTGACTCTTCCTGTTCAGCCCCAGGACCTCCCTCCCACCCCACGCTCCCTGGCATCACGGGTGTGTGAGCCCCGCCGAGCCCACCACACTGCTCATCTTAAGCCATTCGCCTGGCTCTGCCTTCTCTCCTTCCAGAATGGAGGTAACTCAGATCCTCGGTAGTGGGTGGAAAGAAGGGCTGGGAAAAACTCAGCCACCCAGAACAATTTATTAAGGACCTTGTCCTTGCCCAGGGCAACGCAAAGTGCGAAGCAGGGATTTGAAAGTGAGGAGCTGACATCTAAAGCCAGTAGCAGCAATATTTTCAATCTTGTCTTTGACTCAGAAATAGACCAAAGGCTATGAGCAATCACCAACTTGTTTTCTTTTCTCCATCTTTACCTGTCTGCATGCGCACACCCAGAATCTCACGCAAGAGTCGCCCAGCTGGTATCTGGACATTTACAGACGTGCACTGATTAACCAAGAGCATGAACGAACAGAAAAAGGTGACAGGGTTGGTTATTAAAAAGTAAAATAAGTGAGAATTGTTTTCCCAACTTAAATCCTTGTCCTTACTTGGGGGCGGAGCTTACAAGAGGTCTCCAGTTTCAGCCACACGCTCCCCACCCCACCCCGGCCCTCACCCTAGTGCCCATCTTGGAGCTAAAGCATCACTGGGTAACGATGGGTCAGACAGGTCTCATTTTGAGTGCCGACTCCGCCACTAACTCGCTGTGTGACCTTAGGCAAGTGACTCAACCTCTCTGTGCCTCAGCTTCACCTGTGGAGTGAAAATTATGGTACCTGCCTCCTGAGTTTGTTGTGAAGTTAAATGAAAGGCAGAGAAAGCAAAGCACGCCCAGTGCTGGTGTGTAACCGGCGCCCCAAACGTTCAGCTCTTCTTACGTAGAATGCTCAGGGAAAGGTAGCATCACCATCACCCAGAAAGCTGCCAGCTTGGAGACAAGGAAAGAGAACAGGTAAGCATGAGCAGAGAGCTCTTGTAGAAGGCAGCCTTTGTGGGTGCTTCAACCACTAAAGGGCTTGTGCACACAGCGGCTCCGTATTTCTGACAGGAACCCTTCAAATGTCTCCATTTGCCAAATGAGAAAAGTTCAGCTCAGAAAGTCCAAATGATGCCTCAGCGGTCACACAGCAGAAGAGACATCTAACTGACCTGGAAATAGGGGGGTGGTTAAGAGTGTGAACCTTCAACTTGTACTGTTGACCCTTGTTTCCCTACCACACCCCCGACCCCTGCATCTGGCAACCTGCCCTGTTTCCATGAGTTGGGATTTTTTAGATTCTTCATGTGAGATCATACAGTATTTGTCTTTCTCTGTCTGACTTATTTCACTTAGCATAATGCCCTCAAGTTCCAATCATGTCCCAGATGACGGAATTTCCTTCCTTTATAGTTCCATTATATTCCAGTACTCCGTTCCATTATGGATCACGTTTCCTTTTTTTTTTTTTTTTTAATTTATTTATTTGACAGAGAGAGAGAAGCAGTAGAGGGAGAGGGAGAAGCAGACTCTCCCCTAAGCAGGGAGCCTGATGCGGGGCTCAATCCCAGGACCTGGGATCGTGACCTGAGCCGAAGGCAGACGCTTCACGGACTTAGCCACCCAGGCACCCCAATATATCACATTTCCTTTATCCATTCACATCCACGGGTGGACACTTGGGGTGTTGCCATGTCTCGGCTCTTGCAAACAATGCTGCAATGAACATGGGGGTGTGGCTATCTCTTCCATGCGAGGCCCGGTGACGATAGTTAACAATACTGTATTGGATATTTGAAAGTGGCTAAGTGAGGAAAGTGGCTAAGTGAGTAGACTTTTTAAGAGTTTTCACCACGCACACACCCACACGCACAAATGTAACTGTGAGAGGTGAGGGATGCCAACTGACCTTATTGTGGTGATCATTTTGCAATATACACACGTATGTCTGTGTGTGTTTGGGCAGTGCCTATACAATACATACCTGCATCCAACCGTCCCATCCGGCACCTTAACCTTGTACAATGTTACCTGTCAGTCACACCTGAGGGAAGCTGAGGGGTAAAAGAGTATGAACCCCGGAGCTCAAACCCTGCCTGTCTGCCACCTCGGACCGGCTATGTGATATGGGGGGTGGTCGGTAAGCTCTGTGTCTGTTACCTCATATGTAAAGTGGGGACAAGATGGCACCCCCAAGGGTTACGGGGAAGACTCAGTGAGGAAGAGAGTGTGGCAGATGGCCCCTCGTAGTCTCTAAATATGTGGGGGGAAAACCTTGAAAACTCAGATCCTCCGAGTCCAAACCTCCCGCTCTTTGAACACAGAACAAATAGAAACACCCTTCCCCTCCCCCGTTGTACAGACAAGAAAACTAAGCCCAGAGAAATGGGAGGGTTTGGGGCTTCCACTTAGGAAATTAAATGAGGGGAAATAAAATTCAGGAGATTACAAAAATAAAGCACCTGGAATAAAAACACAAAGAGACAAAAGAGTGGGGCCAGACCCAAAAGGAGCTAGACAGAGCATCACAAAAATGTGCAGGCTGAGAAGGTTAGCAAAACAGTGAGCTCACTTCTGACAGGTAACCGGAAAGAACAAGCCAGGCTGCCAGACACCTGGGAGGCCTGGCCCGGCCTCTGGCCAGCGTGCCCGCCGCAGTCTCGCTCTGGGCGCCGCCATGTCGCTCCATGTCCCTTCCCTCCAACTCGGCCGCGTCCAGGGGCATCCTGGTGGAGCCCCTTGAGAAGATTGGTTCCGAGTTCCCTTCTTTCCAGCTGGCTTTCTGTTGGCCCCAGTTGGCCTCGGTTCCCAGGCTTGGTCACACTGCCCCTGCGTAGACTGACAAACTCGGGGTGTTCAGAAAGAGCTGTCTACAAAGAGAACACCTTCCTTGAAAGCTGGGGGCTGGGGACTCAGCACAGACTGTACTGCACTCTAGATCCTTCCAGAAACATGGCTTCTCTTCTCCAGGCATCCTTGCATACAGTGACTTAGGTTTTACACACACACACACACACACACACACACACTAAAAGTCAGATGGTGGCGGAATAGCACAGATAACGCACAGGGACACGGTTAGCTGCCAGGAATGGGTGTGAGAAGGGCTCCACGGTCTGTAAGCTCTCACCTCTTCGAATATTTGCCCTCCTTCGTGAAACAAGCTGTACGTGTCTCTAACCTACGCATAACCACCCCCCCCGACCCCATTCCCTGCCCATGAACGATGTGGTGCCAGGCCACTCACCCCTGCCCCTCCTGTGAAGAGGAGGCACCTTCTCCCTTCTTCTCTGCGTATCTGGGTGTAGCTGGCAGGCTGTCTGGTCTCCTGTCTCCCTCTCCTGCAGGTGCCCTCTGAGTGGCCTCAGGTGGGGGCCGAGACTCCAGAGGCTTGTGGGCAAAATGGGCAGCTTCTCCCTGCTGGCAGTGGGGCCCAACTCCCGCTGACCTTGGCAGGTCCCAAACCAGATTTTCCCAGCCAACGCTCGCTTTGTGTTACTTCACCCCACTCCACAAGGGCAATTCATTAAATGGGCCACTCAATGTGATGGGATCTTTGGGCTTTGCTGGAATGTTGCATATAGACAAATACACGCAGCCGAAAAATAGCCTTTCCTGTAAAACCGTAAGTGACCTGGACTTCTGAAAAAATGATCCTTTCCCATCACAGACGCCTGGAGCACACGGTGTAGACAGGACAGTGTGGTAGACTGGGAAGAGCAATCATCTTTTGAAGAAAAACTTGGGAGATCTGTTTTATTTTTTTCTAGTTTAAAAATTAAATGATGTTACATGCAGTAAAATGTACCCTTTTTAGGGTGCAGTTTTATGAGTTTTGACTCACGCCTACATACATGGGACAATTAAAACATACAACCATTCCATAGAACCCCAAAGTACCCTCCTACCCCTGCCATGGGTTGAATTGTGTCCCTGCAGAATTTCTATGGTGAACTCCTAACCCCCAGCACCTCAGACTGTGACCTTATTTGGAAATTGAGTCTTTATAGAGGTAATCAAGTTCAAATGAGGTCATTAGTATGGGCCCTAATCCAAAAGGACTGGTGTCCTTACAAAAAGGGGAAATCTGCAGACATACACACCCACAGAATGCCACCACCATCTGCAAGCCAAAGAGAGAGGTCTGGAACAGTCTTCCCCTCTCAGCCCTCAGAAGGAACAACCCTGCCAACACCCGACTGCAGACTTCCAGCCTCCAGAGAGACAGTACATTTCTGCTGTTTAAGTCACTCCCTTGGTGGCACTTTGTTATGCTGGCCCTAGCAACAAACACGGCCGCTTTCCAATCACCTCTCCCAGCCCCAGGGTCTGGCGATCGTGCATCTGATTTTCATGCCTGTAGTTCTGCTCCTTCCACAAGGTCTGTGAGTGGAATCATGCAGTACGTAGCCTTGAGCCTAGCTTTCTTCAGCCAGCGCAGTGCTTCTGAGATTCACCCACATTCCCTTTTTTCTCATTCCTTTTTATTGCTGAGTATTCCCTTTAGTGGATATACCACAGTTTACTCATCCAGGCACCAGGGAAAAACATATGGGTTATTTCCATGTTCTGGTTATTATGACAAAAGCCCCCATAGTTGAGTTGTTCCTTCCTTCCTTCCTTCCTTCCTTCCTTCCTTCCTTCCTTCCTTCCTCCCTCCCTCCCTCCCTCCCTCCCTCCCTCCCTTTCTTTCTTTCTTTCTTTCTTTCTTTCTTTCTTTCTTTCTTTCTTTCTTTCTCTTTCTTTCTTTCTTTTTCTTTCTTTCTTTTGCAGGTGAATATAATTTTCATTTCTCTTGGAATTCCACCTAGGGGTGGAATTTCTTGGTCATATGATTTCTGTATGTTTACATTTGTAAGAAGCTACCAAATTGTTCTCAAGTGTCTGTTCCATTTTCGCATTTTCGCTGACCACGTGTGAACACTGTAGGTTTCTGCATTCTCTTCGCCATTCATGAGGTTGTCTATTCTGTTTTTGCCAACCTAGTAGGTATGTACCGATATCTCATTGTTGGTTTTTCTTTTTTTTAAGATTTTATTTATTTGAGAGAAAGAGAGAGACAGAGAGAGCACAAGCAGGGGGAGCAGCAGAGGGAGGGGGAGAAGCAGGCTCCCCACTGAGCAGGGAGCCTGACTCAGGGCTCGATCTTCGGACCCTGGGGTCATGACCTGAGCCGAAGGCAACTGCTTAACCAACTGAGGGACCCAGGCGCCCCTCATTTTGGTTCTATTTTCACTTCCCTAATTACTCAAGATGTTGAGCATATTTTTCTGGGGTTATTTTCCATTCATGTAATTTTCTTCTGTGAAGTATCTATTCAAATATTTTTGCCATTTTTAATTGGATTATTTTCTTATCATTGAGTTTGAAAGGATAAAATTCCTTTATCAAATATGTGTTTTGCAAATAGTTTCTATCAGTATGGACTGTCTTTTCATTTTCTTAACAGTATCTTTTGAAGAGTACAAGTTTTTAATTTTGAGCTAGTCCCATTTATCAATTTTCTTTTGATGGATCATGCTTTCGGTGTTGTATTGAAATACTTGCCTAACCCAAGGTCATAGAGATTTTCAGAATCCACACTTTTTACCTGACTGAGCAGCTGATTCTGACCCCGGGCAAGTCATTCCGTTTCTCAGCCTTAGTTTACCCCGCTGTGAAATGTGGAGATTGAAGCGATAAGTATTTTTCAAACTTTCTGAAAGCAAGGGAGCTGACACTCTGCATGGGACCCTGGCATATCAAATGGATACAAGTGTTTCTGGGGCCCTGCCCTTCTGGAGTCTCTTGAATAATGCTTCCTCGCCTTTCCTACATTCACCAGTCACCCAAGGGCCTCGTGAAAACGGACAGTCGGATTCCTAGGTCTGCAACAAAGTTGAGATTCTTCAGCTCCCACAAGTTCCAGGTGCCGTGCGCACTGCTGGTCTTTTTTTTCTTTTTTCTTTTAAAGATTTTATTTATTTGACAGAGAGAGAGAGATCACAAGTAGGCAGAGAGGCAGACAGAGACAGAGAGAGAAGCAGGCTCTCTGCTCAGCAGGGATGTGGGGCTCGATCCCAGGACCCTGAGATCATGACCTGAGCCAAAGGCAGAGGCTTTAACCCACTGAGCCACCCAGGTGCCCCGAGACTGAGGATTTCTACAGCGTGTTTCTTCCAAGCAAAGCTCTTCCATATTAGTAATTCTCTTTCCCTCCTTTCTATCTGTCCTATGATTACCCCCACCCCCAGTTCACTGATGGGTACACCAAGGTCCAGGTTGAGCCAAGTTCACTAGAATGTGGCCGAATCAGGTGGAGAAGAACGCTGCCAACAGCTGGGGGCTAGCGATTCGATAAAGTCTGCGTTCCACTTAGAACTTGCTCTGTTGCCCGGAAACTCAAACTGGCTTGAGGAAGAGGCAGAAGTGTTTCGGCTCGTGCGGCCGAAAAGTCTGCGGCTGTGCGGGCTGCAGGCGTAGCCGGAGCCAGGGGTTCCAATGCTCTCATAAGCAGCATGGCTCTGAAATTTTTCATTCTGTATGCTTCTGAATTGGTTTCACTCCCAGGCGGGTACCTCGTGCACCGTCATAGGAAGACCCCGAGCTGGTCTGGGCTTCTGGTCCATCAGCTTAGCACCACCGGCAGAGACGGCTCCTCTTCTCCAGGAGCTTCAGTAAATGCCCTACATTTGAGTTTTGGTGGCTTACACCGGCTGCATGCCTGCCTGTCCAAGTAACAGTGATGGGAGCCAGTAGGACTACGGGGTGCAGACCTAAAGGATGGGGGTGAAGCACGGGGGTGAAGTGAGCTTCACCTGAACCACATGGACGTGAAAGATGGGAGGAATGGTCCCCCCAAAAAAGGGAATTTTTATTTTTTGCTGGATGGGCAAACAACAGTGTCCACTAGAGTCTACGGGTTTAAAAAAATTTTTTTTTGGTCTTTCAGGGGGAGGAGGACCCAAGGACCTGTAACCCTGCCCCCTCGGGCAACGCTCTCATTGTGCCTTTGGTGCCACACCTCTTCTTTAGCCCTCCGCGTGCTTCAACTTCTTGACCTCCCTTCCCCTCTTTCTCATGCAGCCCCCCACCTCCAATGCCCAAGATTTTCATGCCACCTTTCTCAGTCTGATAAGTGTATTTTGGTGCTAGAAATCTATATTCCTCCCCCACCTAGGGTTTTTTGAACTTAAGATGAGGATTGCAACAGAGGGGGATAATGCTTGGTACAAAGTGATTGTGCACTAAAGATGGAATTTGGGGCGTTGGGGGGTGGGGAGGGCTTTATTTTCCTGGGAGAGAAGGATCTTCTTGTTCTTGCCAAATTATCCAGCTGGTTTTGCTGACCCACCAACTCGGCCAAGTTCACAGCCTTCTAGCCCTAGAGCAATCCCCTCTGTCTGGAGGTGGCAGTGGAAACAGGTGGAGTCACAGCTGGGCTGATTAAAGGCGATGTCAGGACTGTCTTGGGAGGAACCCCTAAATAGGAGTGCAGGTGGCGAGCCTTGCCTAATTATCAATGTGACAAGCCTGTAAACTGAGACCTCAGGAGGGGAACATTCTTGCTTTGTCTCTGGCAGACAGAAGAGGCTGGTTGGGGCTTGAGAGCCATCAACTTCAGGCTTTCAGGCGTTTAGAAACGCCTTCCCTCCAACTGTCAGTCTGCGGACAGGCCCACACGACTCCCCAGCGGAGGGGGAAGGCTCTGCCCATGACAGAACCGGTTGTGGCCAGAGATGGGGACTGCTTTTTCGCGGGATCTGGCCGAGGCTCTGTAATGTCAGGTTAGGCTGATAGGACATTTTATCGAATGACACAAATTCCGCCTTCAGTAACAGTACCCCGGTGTCAATAGTGAATGTAAATAGATTGCCTTGGAAAATGAGAAAACGCGGGCGCAGCGTCCCAGCCTCCCCACTCCGGAGTGTGCGAGCTATGAGACCACACTTGGCATCCCGTAGGCACCTCTCCCTCTCTCCCCCCCTCGCCCAGCGCACACAATGACCCCCTTATGCGCTGCCACCGGCCTCCATGGGAAGGGCACTCGGTGCATGCACAGTTTGACTACAGTACTACTGTACGTGGTAATAATTAACTTGAAATGGCATTTACGATGATGAGATGTGGTGTGTGCTGCTCTCCCCTCATCCCTCCAGCAAACAGAACGTCCTGACTCTAAACAGGTAGGACCAGTTGCCGCCAGGCCCTCAAAGACACAGTGTTCTCCTCTGGAATTAGCTGAGCATAATGGGCCCATTGAATCTGGCAGTGGGCACTTTCCTCTCTGGGCCGCATAAATCCAGGTGTCGGGCCTAGACCCCAGGGGCTGGTGGGTAGGTGGGGGTTTCTTAATGGGCTTTGTTCACTCACTGGAAGAGAAAACTCCAAAGCTGAGCGCAGAACTCTGGGAACTGGGCATAAAGCCTCAAACAGATTCCCTCCATAGAAGTCGGGGGCTGAACCATCCCTCCGAGTAGCTTCATGTTGAAAACAAGGCTTTATCCCCTTAGGGCCCTTTTGTCTAATGATCCGTGAGGTGGGCGGGAGTCAAGCTTTCTGGGTGACTGGGGTTGAGCTGGAGAAACGACACAGAGCTGTTAGGTAGTTCGCTCAAAACACACAGCCAGCGTGGGCTAGAACTGGAGGCTAGACGGGTCTCCCAGTTTTTGTGTTTTGGCCTCACTGGAGGCCAAAGGGGCAACTGCCTTTGCTCAGGTCATTCGATTCCGGTCCAAGTGTCCCTCCTACCTTGTGCTCTTCTCAGCAGGCAGAAGAGAAGAAGCAGTGGGTGGGGCAAACAGTGAGAGAAAGGAGGTTCCAGTCCCGGCTCTGGGACCCTCAGCTGTGTGTTGGTGGGGAGAGCCCTTCCCATCGTTGGACCTTGGTTTCCTCATCTGCAAAGAAAGAAAGCCAGGATGAGTGTCCCCACTGTGGCTCATACCGCCAGTGGCTCATACCCTAGCCCCGGGAAAGCATGCAGTGAGGGGTGCTCTGGTGTGAAGGTGCTGGAAGGGAAAAGGAAGCCCTGAGAAGCACGCCAGTAATTTGGAGCTTTTCCCTTCCTTCCAGTGAGAAATAGGAGCCCTCCGGAGAAGTGCTAAAGTGCTAATTAGCATCTCAGAGTCTGTCTCATTGAATTCTCTCATTTGTAGGCCCCGGGTCTTCAGATGTAATGACTTGGCCAAGGTCACAGAGAAAAGGGCCAGCAGACCTCCTGCTTCCCATCTGCAGCTCTTTCTAGGTGCTCAGTAGCTGGTGAGGAGACCAGCCCCCAGTGGGCAGCAGCCACAGCCAGAAACAGAGATTCCAGTGGACGTCGTCGTCATGGTTACGCCGTGAAGTCATGACTGAGCTCAGACCCTGTGCTGCACCCATTACCTACATCGGCTCAATTTTTTTTAATTGATAAGCTAATGATAGGCACACCTGAAACTAACATAGTGTTATCTGTCGATTATAGCTCCATTTTTTAAAAAACAACCCATGATCTGTGTTTTTTATCAGTTCTAGACAAAGATGTGGAAATTTGCGCTTACAGGATGATTTGCCTGAAGTCAGAAGATTTAAATTTTGAACCCAAGCACTCTGGCATCAGAATCTGTTCACCGGATCATTGCGTCACACTGCTTGCTGGGGGTGGGGGCGGGATAATAAGAGCCTGGGGCTCTTATTCAGAGTCAGGGAAATGTCTTGTAATGATGGATTTTTAGAAATGACTTCCGCATTCCTGATTAGAGAAAATCTCTTGGAGAACAGGGAACCCTTCATCTTCATATGGGCTGTGTAATCCTTCCTTGATTCACTGGGAGCAGGCCCTGGAGACAGAGACCTAGCCATCCTTGTTTCAGCCCCCCAAAAAGGGTTTCTTCTACTTCTGCCATGTTGCTGGGATTTTAACACCCTGGGCCCAGCCAGTGGGTGATCCCATCCAGAGAGAGAGTTTTTATAGAATCCTCCAAACAGAAAGAAAGCAGTGTGGTCACTTTATGGCTCCTGCTGCCAAGCCAGATGGGACATTAGCCCCAAGATCCTTCCCCGGTAAAGACCTTGTTTCTGTGTCTTTGTGTGATGGGTGGGGAGGAGGTCAGATGGAAAAAGGGAAGTAATCACTTCCAAAAATCACCAAAGCAACTTGAAATGCTTTTCTCCGCCTCTTACCGAAGAGACTCATTCCTGACATAATCCTCGAAATTGGAAATGGGGAAGGTTGCCCATTTTCCAAATGGATGGTCCAAATCCAGCCCCAGGAGTCTCAGCCACTGGTCTTCCCTCCCGGAACCTTAGGTGCAGGCAGAGAAAGAGAATGAGGTGCCTGGTGTGTCCCCAGAAGCCTCCTTCACTTGGGGGTATCATGACATCGGGCCATAGAATATGCCCCTTAATGACATTCGATTCTAGGAAAAATGTTTGGTATTGCTGAACTAGAACTGGTTGACCTCAAGAGAGAATGTCCCCAGAGCCACGTGGCTCTTGGGGCAGGCCTGGGCTGAAGTCATTTGTCTCACAAGCACTAACGATAAAGATGATAGGGGCTTGCAGAGTCCAAGTTCATAGGACACGGTCTAGGAGCGTTTTGATTTGCCTTCCACAGATAGTGCCTGCACCAAACACCTCAGTGGAATGCCCCTTCGTTAGGGAAGCCTTTCCAGTACCTCCAGTCAAGCTACGTCCCCTGTCACTCTCTCCAGTTCTTACCAAATAGCTATTACACGGTTCCTTGCACAAGTATTTGTCACCAGCAGCTGCCTTTCCCACCCAGCCTGTCAGCTCCCCAGAGGACGCTGAGAGTCGGACGGATCCGTCGACCCCGACTACAGTGCTGGTATACAGTAGGCATTCAGCAAACCCTTGTTGAAGGAAGAGCTATGTAGAGAACATTACATCAAAAAATCGACAGGAAAATGTTAGAAATAGAAATGATTTTATGTGTTTATTTCAACCCTGGAAAGTGAGGCCAGGAGCCATAAAGCGACTTGTTTGACATCACCTGGCTGGGCAATCAGGGGTCTGGAACTAAACCCAAGACCTGCTTCAGTCTGCTCATTCCTGTAATTCCTCTTAGCTCAAACTCCATGAGATAGCGGCTCTCGCATGGAGCGCCCCAATCCCCCCGCCTCCAGATCCAGTGGGGGTTTCCACCTCTCTGCATCCCGAGTCCCGGTACTCCAGGACGAACCACCAGCAGCTTCTGCCTGGATTGCAGGAGCTTCTTGGATAAGCTCTTAATCATCGCTTGCCCCATCTACTCCCTCCTGTCACCAGGGGCTGGAGGGACCCTCTAAGGCTGTGCATCTTGACGTGTCATTCCCTTGCTTCAGTCACACCTGGCTGTCCTGACTGCAAACACCGTCACTCTTTACCAAGACCTACGAGGTCTGCATTAGCCGACCCAGCCTCCCTTCCCTTAGTCTCCTAGCTACAAAGAGGCTGGCCTCTCTCTTCTTGCTCCGACATTTCAAGCTTGCAGTTTTTCCTGCATGGAATGCTTCCTGGCCGATCTGCACGTCATTCTATCACAGAGTATCAGCTCTGACCACCCTGTATAAGGAGCAAATCCCTGTGTCCTCACACCATTGTCCATTACATGCTTCCATTTTGGTATGTCCACAGAATATTTCGCTCTCTGAAATCACCTTCTTCCCTAATTTCTTTTCTTGTGTACTATCTGCCAAGTCACCTCCTAACATGACCCCTGAGGGAGTGGGAGTGTTGTCTTGTACACCCCCGCATGTCCAGCACCGAGATCAGCACCCATAGGCATTTATTGAATTTGTTGAATGAATTAGTGTTTGCAACCATTTCTGTTTAACTGGGGGTATTCTCGTGGATTTGTTGTTGGAGGTAGCGGCAAAGAGTTAGCTCATATAAAATCCAAAATGTTCTCTTGGAGAAGGAAGACCCTGGATAGGTCAAACATTCCCACAATTGACCAGCATTAGAATCCCCAGGAGGGTTGGTAAAAATAGAGCTTCCTGGGACCCACCCAAAGGAGAAGAACATCCAAGCCCAGTCAGGAAGCTGCTGGCTACTGATAGGAAGTGGACCAGTTTGGAAAACCACTGGGTGATAAGATCCAGAGCCAAGTACATGTTCTTAGCTTTGACCTTGTACCTGCACTTCTGGGAAATGATCCCAACCACGGAAAAGACTTTGTGTGCAGAGATATTTATCTCACTCATTTATAAAAGTGAAAATCTTAAAACAACATAAGTATTCCAAAGTGGGGAAGTGATTAAGGAATCCATGATATAGCCACTTGATGGACATTACAATGATTACTTGTGACCATGTTTCTACATGAAAGGTAATTTTGCCTTTGCTCTAGTCTGAACGTTTGTGTCTGTTGGTTTCCAACCTCAGGAGTTTCCTGGGTAAAATTCGAAACTGTCTCTTGTCCACAGAACACAAGGAGAGACAGAAGGAAGATGCAGGCCACTCCAGACTGGTAGGTGGCAGGTTTACTACACAAGGGAACTTGCGAATGACACTTTTCTTGGGCGGCTGTGAGACGAGTAGCTCTCAGCACCTACCTAACAGAAGCTTGAAAGCGTATATACAAGCCTTAATGGGATTTGGTCTTGAACAGCGTTCAGATGGTCTCAATAACACATCACTCTATCTCAAGGCTGTGTCCTTGAAACAGCTCCTAGTGTGGGATTGTTGGGCACAACACACATTCCAAGTATAGGGAGGGGGGTAAGCAGCCTCTGATTACTCAGGTCCAGCTCACAGGTCTACCTGTGGTCATGTCCTCTCCATGACCTCCTCCAACAGTGTCCCTGCTCCAAATTCGTAGGTTGAAATCCTACCTCCAATGTGATGGTATCAGGAGGCGGAGACTTGGGGGAGGTGTTAGGTCCTGAGGGTGGAGCCCTCTTGAAGAGCTCTTATAGAAGAGACCCCAGAGAGCTAGCTCTCCCCTTCCGCCATGTGCAAATACAATGAGAAGTTGGCAGTCCACAACCCATAAGAGGGTTCTCACCAGAACCCAACAGCGATCAGGCACCCTGATCTTGGACTTCCAGCCTCCAGAACGGTGGGGAATGAATTTCTGCTCTTAGCAGCCATCCAGTCTGTTGTATTTTGTTAGAGCAACCCGAATGGACGAAGACAGCCTTCTGAGAATGTAGAATTGTTCGTTTGCCATGATGGCACAACTCTTCCTGACATAGGTTCCGATTGCACGTCTGACTAGGTGTAATCCTGGGCAAGCTGTTGAGGCTCTCTGTGTCACTGTTTCCTCTTCTGAAAATGAAGATCAATAACAGCACACATATTATTAGGTCCTCAAGAAATATATAGAATACTGGAAAAAACTATATTAAAATGCCCGCAGCCACTATGCTGATCTTGTTAGATAGGAATGATTTTTCTTTTCTTTTCTCCATCTTCCATGAGGTGGTCCTATTATCTCCATAACTTATCAAACATAACGACAGTGAAATCATCAGTGCAATGCAAAACCAGGCGTTGTCATGAGGGCTATGGGGCACGTTGCGAGCACGGGGTAGAGGGTGGGGCTGGAAAGAAAGCAAAGGCACCAAGGAATCATTTCCAATGTAAAATCTTATATTCAAATATAAAATATGAGTTAATAAAGATTGTAGCAATCGCTCCTGCAGGACCTATGTGCCCGAGCTTGTCCAGCCGCTCCGTGGCCAAGCTACATTTAGAACCTGGATGGTCCAAATCCAGAGCACGGGCGGAACCCCCCTGTTGCTTTTAAAAAGGAGAATTTACAAAAAAGAAGATGTATTCACAGCTCCTGTTCTCTCTCCTCATAGGTCCATCCAGCTGGGCGGGTTTCCGCTATTAACATATTCATGACATGAATATCCACTGAGTGCCTGCTTGCAGGAGAACAGCTCTGCCTGGTTCTGCACATCCACAGAGGCCGTGCAGGTCCATGCTCCAACCGCAGCTCCTCTGGGTCTCCACAGAATGCCTTGTGGTCCTTCTGGAACGCCAGAGCATGTGACGCTTTCAAAGAGCTGCTTAGAGGCCATCTCCCCTCACCATCTATCTCCTATCATGAGACCGTCTCTTACCACCCCCTAGGTTCTACTGACATATAAGGGCTTCCTGCCATAGCCCCCTCAGAATAGAGCTGCAGAATAAAAAACCGCTTGGGAACAGTCTAGAATCGGGTCCTCAGTAATAGGGTATCCCACAACTCCCATTACAGTCATCAATCCTCTTCGGTCTGTGGGGACAAGGATCGTGGGAAGCTGGTTCCATTGGCTTCTTTGTTGCTGGGCCAATCTAAAAGCCTGGGGTGCCTTCCAGTCAAGGGACTCGGGCCTTACCTCAGCCTTACCTTATCATGTAAGGTGCATCTGTGGATAAAACTCTTAGGGAGCTTACGTCCTAGAGGAGTGACAGACCCCAAACTAAAGATGGGCAGAGTAAATAGGTGAAGCCTGTCAGATAATAGAAGGTGATAGAGATTGTGGAAAACAGTAGAAGGAAGTGATTTAGCTAGGGAGGTGGACAGGCTGCAATGTCCTCCTCCTCCTCAAGAACATGAGATCGGAGCACACTTCACAGGGTTGAGGGGATTAGCCAGAGGGATGTGTTGGTGGAGGGAAGAGCTGGAGCAACACGCCTGGAATGTTCAAGAAAAGGCAGGAGGATGATGCTGGCTGGAGTGCTGTGAGGGAAGGTGGCATAGAGGAGCAAAGTGGAAGTGAGGAATGATTCAAGCGGCAGCCATGGGTCAAGTCCTATGTGGCCCTGTGAATGATTTTATGACTTTGGCTTTTTGCCGATGGATAGAGGGAACCGTGGCAGAGTTTGTGTTCTTCACCTTTTCGTTGTAAAATAAAAGACACAGCATCCCACATGAAACAAACATATAGCTTGGTGAATTATTATGAGGTCTGTACTCTTTTAACCACTTTCCAGATCAAGAAGGACCTTCACCAGTCTCCTCAGAAGCGCCTCCCCCAGGCTCGGTCCCAATCGGCATTCCCTGCCTATGTGCAAACGTGACCACCTTCCTGACTTTTCTGTTGATCACTTGCTGGGTTTCTCTATGTTTGCATCTCACCCCTGGTGGCAAGAGTTTAATACTAATGTGTCTCTTAAGTCACTTTTAGTCCACTAGTCCTCCTCCTCCTTTCCTTTTTCTCTTATAGTTTGTGTGTCCAAGTACTAGGTTGGTTGGACCTGTGGTTGTCCCCCCCGCTGGATTTTGTTAATCACTACATGGCTTTGAGCAGAGGAGGACCATGATCTGACGTAGATTTTAAAAGGCTCACGCTGCCTATTGTGTCGAGATTGTAGGAGGACAAGGATAAAGCAAAGAGATCTCTTAGGGGCTGCTGCAGAAACTCATGAGAGGTGATGAGGCTTAGACCAGGCAGGAGAGCTGAAGAGGCAAGAGGTAGTTGGGTTCAGGTTGTATTTCGAAGGTACATGAGCCAACAGGATTTCCTTATACTCTGGGCGTGGATTGTGAAAGAAAGTAGTCAAGAATGATTTTTTTTTAAATGCTTTACTGAGATAGTCACATACTATAGTATGTAATTTACCCATCTAAAGTGCAGTGGGTTTTAGTTTAATCAAACAGCTGTGCAATCATCACTGTAATCTAATTTTAGAACATTTCCATCAAAAGAAACCCCATGCCCATTAGTAGTCAGTCCATTCCTACCCTGGCAACCATGAATCTATTTTATGCCTCTATAGTTTGCCTCTTCTGGATATTTCATATAAATAGAATCATACAAAATGTGGTCATTTATGACTGGCTTCTTCACTTAGTATGATGTTTTCAGTGTTCATCCAAGTAGTAGCATGCATCAGTACTTTCTTCCCTTTTATTGTTGAACCATATTCCAGTGTATGGATATACCATATTTTGTTTATCCACTCATCTGTTGATGGACATTTGGGTTGTTTACACTTTAGGCTATGAAAAATGCTGATATGAGCATTTGTGTACAAGTTTTTGTTTGGACATATGTTTTCAATTCTCTTGGGTAGTCACACAGTAACTCTGTTTAACCTATTGAGGAAGTGCCAACCTGTTTTCCACAGAGGGTGCATCATCTCACATTCCCACCAGTAGTGTATGTGGATTCCAATATCTCTACATCCCCACCAACACATATTACTATTTTTCTCTTTGATTATAACTATCCTAGTGGATGCGAGGGGCATCTCATTGAAGTTTCTATTTGAACTTCCCTAATGACATGATGTTGAGCATCTTTTCATGTGTTTATTGACCATTGGTATATCTTCTTTAGAGAGATGTCTATTCAAATTTTTGTTCATTTCTTAATTGGGTTATTTGTCTCTTTATTGCTGAATTGTAAGTGTTCTTTATATATTCAGGTACATGTCCCTTGTCAGCTTTTGTTTTGTAAATATTTTCTCTCCTTCTGTGGGTTGTCTTTTCACTTTCTTGGCAGTGGCCAATGAAGCACAAGTTTTTAGTTGGGATGAAGTCCAATTTATCTATTTTGTTGCTGTTGCTTGTGCTTTGGGTGTTATTTTAAGAAACTATCATTCATGAGGTGCCTGGGTGGCTCAGTCATTAAGTGTCTGCCTTCAACTCAGGTCATGATCCCAGGGTCCTGGGATTGAGCCCCACATGGGGCTCCCTGCTCCACAGGAAGCCTGATTCTCCTTCTCCTACTCTGCTGTGTCTCTCTCTGTCAAATAAATAAATAAAATTTTAAAAAAAGAAACTATTATTTGATTCAAGTTCATGAAGATTTACTCTCATGTTTTTGTCTAAGAGTTGCATAGTTTTTGAAGTCTATAGTTTAGACTTTGTATGTTTAGATCTATGATCCACTTTCAGTTGATTTTTGTGTAAGGAAAAAAGGTAAGGATCCATTTGGACCATTGACTTTTCAATCTCTGGCAAGTAGATATCCAGATGTTCTAGGAATATTTGTTGAAAAGACTGTTCTTTCTTAATTAATTTGTCTTCACTCTTGTTGAAAATCAATTGACCATAAATGTGAAGTTCCATTTCTGGACCCTCAATTCTATTCCATTGATTTATATAACTATCTTTATGCCAGTACCACATGGGCTTGATTACTGCGGTTTCTAGGCAGCTTATGTTCTTTTACAAGATTGCCCTGGCTATTCTGGATCTCCTCTTTCATTCCTGTCTTGAATAATTTGAGTCTTTCTCATTTTTCTTCTTGATTGTTGTAGCTAGAGGTGTGTCAATTTTGTTCATCTTTTCAAAGAAACAACTTTTGAGTTAGTTGATTTTCTCTAAGTTGGATGAAATGAATAAATTCCTCAAAAGATATAATCTACCATAGATTACTTAATAAGAAACACATAATCCACATAGGGATATACCTAAAGGAATCTGAATTCATTGTTAAAACCTTTCCCAAAGACTCCAAGATCAGATGGTTTTACTGGTAAATCTCCTAAAAATTTAAGGAGGAAATGAAATCATTTTTTAATGAATGTTTTCGGAAAATAGAAGAAGAAAGAACACATCTGAAGTCATTTATGAAGGCCAGAATTACCCAAATAACCGAAACCAGGAAGAAAAGAATTGTAAGAAAAGAAAACTACGGATCAAAGGAACACAAAAATCCTCCACAAAATTTTAGCAAGTCATATCCAGAATATATAAAAATATATTAAATACATCATTACCAAGTTAGATTTATCCCAGATATGCAAGTTTGGCTCAACAGTGTCTTTTTTCAATCAAGTAATCAATTAACAAACTAAAAATAAGAAATCATATGATCATCTCAATCGATGTAGAAAAATAATGTAATAAAATTATTTTTAAAGGGCTCAGCCAACTAAGAACAGAAGAAAACTTTTTCAACTACTAAGTACCTAGAGACAGCATCATACTTAATGTTCAATGATTAAGGGTTTGTGTAAAATTGGTTCCATTTCTTCCTTAAATATTAGGGAGATTTCACCAGGAAAACAATCTGAGCATGAAACTTAGGGGGAGGGGAAGGCTTTTCCTAAATAATTCAAGATTTTTAATGGATATAGACCCAAGGCAAGGATGTTTACTCTCACTTCTTTAACTTAACATTTTACTAGTGGTCTGAGGCAGTGAAATAAGGCAATAAAAATATATATACAAGGCATACTGATTGTAAAGAAAGAAATAAAGCTATCTTTGTTTGCAGACAACATGATTATGGATGTAGAAAAGCAGAAGGAATCTAACCAAAAAAGCCAATAAAACTGATGAGTAAGTTTAACAAGATCGTAGGATACAGATCAACATATAAAACTCAATTTTATTTTTAAGTACCAGCAAGGAACAACTGAAAATTGAAATGGAAGCACAATCCTATTTATAGTAACATCAACAAACGCATGATACTTATAACTGTATCAAATAAAATATGTGCAAGATTTGTATGCCACAAATTACAAAACATTTCTGAGAGAATTAAATGAGATCTCAAGTGAATGCAGAGCCTTATCATGCTCATGAATTGGAAGTCTCATTATGATTACAATATCAGTTCTCTTTAATCTATCTACAAGATTCAATGGAATCCCAATCAGAATCCCAGCAGGCTATTTTTATATAAAAAGACAATCTAATTCTAAATTGTATATTAAGGAACAAAGGACATAGAGGCTGAAATAATTTTAAAGAAAAGAACAAAACTGGAGAACTCACATTACTTAATTTTAAGGCTTTCTATCAAGCTACAGTAATTAAAACAATATGTTCCCAGCAAAGACAGATATATGGAAAAAAGAACAGGATAAAGGGTCCAGAAATAGACTCATATACCCACGTAAAACCGATTTTTGGTAACAAAGCCAAAGTAATCTGTGCAGAAAAAATAGTCTCAAATATACACTGCAGTAACTATTGGGCAGCCATATGCAAAAACACTGAACTTCCACTTCACCATGTTCCATATACAGAAATTAATTTTGTGTGGACCATAGACAAAAGTCAGCCTGAAAGCTATAACATTTTTAGAAGAAAGCATGAGATGATGTTGAATTACACAAAGATTTAGATATGACCAAAAAAACCAGACTATAGAATATGGATAAATTGGGCTTCATCCAAATTAAATTTTTTTTCTCTTTGAAAAGATAGTGTTAAACATATAAAAATGTGAGCCAAAGACAGGAAGGAATGTTCGCAAAGAAATGTAAATGCTTGTGTAAGCTTTATTCATAATTGCCCAAACCAGGAAACAATCCAAATGTCTATTAACTAATCAACGGGTAAACAAATTGTGGTACAACCATACATTTGAATACTATCCAGCAATATAAAGGAACAAGCTGCTGTCACATGAAACAACACAGATGAATCTCAAAAACTTTGTGCTAAGAGGAGAATGTCATACACGAAAGGTTGTAGGACTGTAGGAATCCACTTAGATGACATTCTGGAAAAGGCAAAAATATAGGGACAAATATCAGATCAGTAGTCACTAGAGAAGCAATTGACCAATTGACCAAGAAATGGAGAGAAGCAATTGACCAGACAGGGGCACAAAGGAACTTCTTGAGGCAATGGGTATGTTATGTATTTTTTATTGTGTTTTATGTGGTGGCTACATGACTATATGCATTTGTCAAAATTCATAAAAATGTGCACTTAAAAAGGCTACATTTTACAGTATGTAAATTATATCTCAATATATGTGAGCATAGGAAAAATAAAGGGAATGGTGAGTGGAACTGTAGACATCGACAAGAGACAACTCTCTCAAGATGCTTTCCTATAAATGAGAGCGAGGAACTGGGACATTGGCTGAGAGGGGAAGTAGAGTCAAAGGGAAACAAAGATTTTAAAATTGATTTTGCAGTTATTTGTTGATGATGGAAGCAAGAGCAGTGGCTTTGTATGTTGATGAGAATAGCCCAGTAATGAGAGAAGAGAATTACTGGATCAGTGGCCCTGAGACGGTGATAAAAGATGAGATGGAGAGCACAGTGGAGGGACTGGCTTCAGATTGGAGCACGGACAACTCTCCAATGGTGACAGGACAGAGGGCACAAGACATGGGTCTAGACGCCAGCAGTTGGCAAATGCTGTGGTGGGAATCTGGAAGTCTTCTTCTGACGGCTTTAGTTCTAGCCATGAAGTAGAAAGCAAGGTCAAGAGCTAAGAGAGTTTTCATTCTTACTGACTACTAGCCTGACCACCTCTTTTCATCTCTACTAGACCAAAAGCGGGAAAGGACCACACCTTGCATATGATGATATGGGATACTTCAAGGGCGGCCGATAGATCAGGTCATTGGGCCACTTGATGTGAAGCAATTCCATTTTTTGTTGTTGATTTGTTTTTCAGCTGAATTGACCAGTTAGTTTGGGAACAAATTCCCCCCACCCCCAACAACCAAAACCTATTTTCCTCTTTATCAAGTATTGTCATTTCAGTAAATGCCATGATCACTGGAACTCTGTTTCCTCCCTTTATCCCCACCCCTCACTGCATCCATCTTCTTCAGGCCATGAGCAAGTCCTCTCTGTTGTTTCTTCAGAACATCTCAAGGAACTGACCCCTTCTCTTCATCTCTATTTCCCACTTAACCCAGACCACTGCACCACCTTCCTTCACCTGGACTACTGCACACCTTCCTTAATTTTCTCTCACTCTAAGCTCCCTACATTCACAGAATCTATTCTCCCCTATGGCATTCATAGTTCTCTCCGCCCTGAATCTTGCCTACTTCTCGAACCTCATCTCATGCCCTCTCCCGTACTTACTCCTATTCAGTTGCTCTGATCTCGACTCATGTCTTTGAATATCTTAGGCTCTTTCTGGCGCAGAGTATGGGCAGTATTCTCTGCCCTTTTGCCTGGAATGCGCTTCCATCTGCCCCTCAAATGGCTAGCCCTTTATCATCTTTAAGATCTTAGTTGTCACCTCCCTAGAGATGCTTTCCCTGACTACTTCTAAAACAGGTTTGGCCGACCCAACTCTCATCACTCTAATCACTTTTGTTTTGCTCTCGTCGCCACAACCTCTTTTAGCGTATTTTCTCTGCTAGATGGAGATTGAGTATACAAATGGACAATAGCCAGACCATATGTAAAAATCGAACTTTGACTGACAAGGTGCAGCAACCTGCCCAGTAAACCAGCCCCCTTGTCTACAATAAACAAACCAGGAAGCCAGCCTGCTCTAAGTCAGACTTGCAGGAAGCCAGATCGCTATCTCTGATGACAATCCAGGAAGCTGAACAGTAACTTCGGAGACAATTGGCCCCACATAGCCAAGACTTGATTAATTACTGACAGCTTCCCTAATTTTTGTCTCTACTGCCAACTTGGGACTAATCAGAGGAAGCCAGATATGGACCCCTAACCAATCTTATGGGATATCCTGCTTCTAGATTGTGTGCCTACAGAGGAAATCTAAAATCATTGGTTAGATAGTCAATCCTTCCTTAGCCTGGCTTCAAACTTATTCCTTGCTATATCCACTCTTACATCCTCCATGCACACTTTTCTCCACCAAATCTTCCCCTGTGTTCACAGTACATTCTTTTCTATAACACAGTTGAAGTCCTTTCTTCCCCATGAAACTTTTTTGGATCACCCTAGCCCTTAGTGACTCTATCTTCTCTGAATTTATTGAGCACATACTAGCATACTTGGCATTTAATTTCTTTCAGTTCATAAGGCATCTACTGTCCTTGGATTGATGGTTGCATTTTTTTGTACCGTACATGGTATCTATCACATGCTAAAATAATAAAGATAATGATGATAACAAATAACTCTGGGGACGCCTGGGTGGCTCAGTTGGTTGAGCGGCTGCCTTCGACTCAGGTCATGATCCCGGCATCCTGGGATCGAGTCCCACATCGGGCTCCTTGCTCCGCAGGGAGCCTGCTCCTCTCTCTGCCTCTGCCTGCCTCTCTGCCTGCTTGTGTTCTCTCTCTGTTAAAATAAATAAAATAAAATCTTTAAAAAAAAAAAACAAATAACTCTGAAGGATATATTCTGCAGCATTCCCATCTTGTAGATGAAGAAACTGAGGCACAGAGAGACCAATTCTCTTGCCTAAAGCAATGAATTAGTAAGAAGTAGTGCTGAGGTTTGAATTCAGTTCTGCCCAACTTATATAGTGGACATGTCGAAGCTCTAGACTATGCGAACTACTTTTCCTATACGTTTCCTATTTCCTATTCCTATCCTATACTTTTCCTATACTATTGAGAACATACTAGGTTCTCAATAAATGCTGCTGAAGCTAATGAAATAACCCAAATTCAAAAGTTTCATAAACAAAAGAGAGAAGGGAGAAGAACTCTTTAGGATGGTGCCAGAGGGATGAATGGAGCAAGGGACTTGGTCACTTACCCCAAGTGAGCATTCTAACCCTAGCCCCTGCTGTGATCGGAGAGCAAGGACTCTCGTTTCTATACTTCTTCACTCATCTCCTGTTATCTTGGTTCTTCCACCTGCCTTGAGGCTGTTTCCCGAGACAGAACCAAAGAGTGGCTGTGGGAGATTCGGTGATAAATATGAGCTGTGGGAGATTCGGTGATAAATTTGGTGATTACATTAAAATCAACTCACCCATCCTTTTCGAGTTAGGATGCTCGGTGCCAAGGTGAGAGCCAACACCCCCAGGCACCAAGCGTGTCCTCCAGCGTTGGTAATAAGGACCCAGGGGATAGCAATTCAGCAAAGACTTGACCTTGCTGCGTCAAAGTCAAGATTCATGGTATTTCATGTGATGTAGAGTTCTCTGCAATTTTGAGTACACATGGAGTAGAAGGGTTGGGAAAAGCTAAACAAGAGATGTTCCAATACTGCTCCACCTGCAAATTTGTCAAGAACCTATTTCAGAAAAGATTTGAAAGCACTCACAAAAGCAGAGTTGGATTAAGCAAATATAAAGGTAGTCTTGTTTAAGAATGTGCCTTGGAAGGGGTCTAGGTAGCATCAGACCTGTTCTGGAAACATGGGACGCTGTGATGTGTGGCAGTTAGAATTCCCTTTAGCTGCTGCCAGGAGATCTGTGAGCTTACCAAAGCACCCGGGACAAGGAAAATCCCCAGGGACGGCTGACCCCGGGCAACGCTCCTTACGCTCTCAGCCCTAACGCACCAGTGTCAAGCCTTGCTCAAGGTGGAGCTCTGAAGGAGATGGATGGATGTGTCATTACTGAATCGCTGAGAACAGCTCCAGTGTGATCTCAACTATAACAATAGATGTAAAAATATAACATATATAACAAATACACAGATATGCATGAACTCATACCAAATTGTTCAGAAGAAAAAAACCCCAGAATTCTGGGTACACGTAAATTTAATTTCCTTCCCCGTACTTCTCTGTATTTTAAATTTTTTTCTGTAATGAGTATCGATGACTTACAACATTAGGAAAAAGAAGTTGTTTATTGGGGCGCCTGGGTGGCTCAGTTGGTTGGGCAACTGCCTTCGGCTCAGGTCATGATCCCGGAGACCCGGGATCGAGTCCCATATCGGGCTCCCGGCTCTGTGGGGAGTCGCTTCTCCCTCTGACCTTATTCTCCCCTCTCATGCTTTCTCTCTCTATCTATCTCAAATAAATAAATAAAAAAAAAATCTTTAAAAAAAAAAAGAAGTTGTTTATCATATTACAATATACTGCCATGGATACAGCAAATTCCTTCTGAGAGCAGTTTCTGATAACTATTCTCGTATTCATAGAGTTTTTAAAGCTTGTAGATTAAATATATATTCTGAGAGACAAGCAGTATATTTGGTTCATTTTACTACCTGGCCGGCAGCTGCCAGTTGAAGACATGTTGGAAAACTGACAATAGTTCTTTATTAAAAAGGAGTAGAAAGTTGCCACTTACGATCGGAAAACTTGTCATCGAGTTTTGCAGAGCAGATCAATATCTCCTATGTGTCTGCTGCTTTCTCTGTATTCCTGGATGGGTTGACAGGGTCTCTCTCTCTCCTTGTAGCCCTGCAGATCGGGGGAACGAGGGGGCCTGAAAGTCCTCTGTGCACATTTCACTCTCAGCTCACCAAGACAGATGCAAGGATGATTGCTTAAACAAAGGTGGCCTCCCCAGAAACTGTGCGAAGCTCTCTGACCTTGGGAGGATGTCATTAGGAAGGGCTTTTCATATTAAGCTGGCTTGAACTCCCAAAGGTTTTCCTATTGATATTATACCCCTAAGGATGAATTAGCAAAAAAGAATTTTTAATCAATGTCTGGGATAGGGTCAGGATTAGTTTAAGTGACAATTACTGAGGGTAAAAGGCAGTGAGGAAGGCATCAGTTATAATTAAAACAGAGATCGATATTGAGGTTTTTAAAGTAAATTTGGAAACTATCCAGCCCAAATCTTTTATTTACAAATGAGTAGAGGGCAAAGAAAGATCAAAGAAATTATACTTTAACTGAAGTCATACAACTGTTTTTTGCAAAGCTGGCCTGGTACCAACATTTTGAATACTGTGGTCTTTCAAGCACGTAACACTGCTTCCTATCCCCAAGTTAATATTTCTTATGAAAAAAAAATTGATATCCTAGGTATAATTTTTAATGGTTTTTCTGCTGACATTTATCTGTAGCCAATAGTCACTGTTTTAATCTTTTAAAAAACCCTATATTTATGTGGGAAGATAGCAATGGAAGATTAATGTTTGTAATCTGTATTTCACTTAATCGCTATACCCTGTAGAGTTTAGATCATGAGACCCCCATGGACCCAGGTACTCAGCGTCATTTAGAAGCAGAACACTCAGTTCGTCACTTTGTTTTTACTGACTCATGAATAACCCACTTGAAATTCAAATTTATAAACCGTTCTCATCATTATAAACAGGCTTGAGACTCTAGGTTAAAGTTTGGGTAAGACCGTGACTGTTTTCTTTGGCATGAGACAGAGAGGTGAGGAGGAGAGATTTCTTGATTTTTGGGGCAGAAATGGAGAGATGTCCTTTTTTCAGAATCTAATGGCACCAAAATGGATTATCTCCTATGCTTTTGGGCCTCATCTGTGGGAAATTCTAATGGAGGCAGGAAAAAGGTTGGGGGGGGGAGGGGGAAGAAGGGGGGGGTGAGGGTGTGTGCACACACATGCGTACACATGCTATAGGGGTAGACACGGCAGCTTCAAGTTTATTGCCTCCTCCTTTCCACCACGTCTCTTGTCTTTGGCATTACTGTGGTCACATGCAAACCATAGTTGGCAAATTTTCTTTTATTCTTTCAGTGGAGTGGGAATAGAACAAGTTATATCCTGTTGGCTTGTCTCTGAAAACCTAAATCATCCTGGTAGAAGCCTGGTGCAGTTCTTAGAATCCTAGTTACCGAAATATCTACATAGCACTTTTGCCATGCCCTTGTGGTTGCTGATAAGGTTTGGAAGAGTGAAGGAAGTAAGGAAGAAGAACCTGATAGAAATAACTCCAGGTGCCTGGCTAATCTCACACCTCTGGGTCATACGAAAGTACACACCTTCTTTGGAACCAAACGATGTGTTGGGCTGTCAAAGTTAAAAAACACTTTCCCCTTTTGACTTGTTTGGACTCAAAGGTATTCCTTGAACATCTTATGATGAGGAAAATAAATACAGCCATCATTATAACCCATTGTACACAAACAACTCCTTCCTTATCAACCAGTGAGGAGCTCATGTATAGATTTTCTAGCTTAAGAGTACTTTCCTTATCTCTCTTCCTACCTACGGGAACGTGGAGGGTTAGTTCTGTCAGCAACATGCAAAGTCAAGCCCAATGGTTCAGGGGGTATCTGGGGCACCAGGACATTCTTAGAAACCCAATTCAAGAATCACAAAGAGTATCAGTCTTGAAAGGGACCCAACAGAGAACTGACTCTGATGAGAAAAGACCGGACTGAAGCTGTGGGTGGTGAATGGCTAGCTAAGGTCTCGTGAGTTTCCAAGACAAAGCACAATTTCAGCTGGACTCTTCAAGCTTCTGGTTCAGCACTCTAATGACCACAACATACAGATTTGGGGAAATACTAAGAACACTTATGTAAAGACTCAGCTATTTTCCTGACTCTTCTGGGTTGACCAGAACTTAGAATTCCTGCCTTGACCTATTTGTTAGTCAATAACCTTGAGGCACAGACATAAATCAGAACAACTCAGGCGAACCAGTTTAACCTGAAGATCTTTAAAAATCATTCTGGGGGCGCCTGGGTGGCTCAGTAGGTTAAAGCCTCTGCCTTCGGCTCAGGTCATGATCTCAGGGTCCTGGGATCAAGCCCCGCATCAGGCTCTCTGCTCAGCGGGGAACCTGCTTCCTCCTCTCTCCCTGCCCGCCTCTCTGCCTACTTGTGATCACTCTCTGTCAAATAAATAAATAAAATCTTTATAAAAAAATAAATAAAATCATTCTGCAGAAGTAGAGAAAAATCAAATGTAAGCCTCCACCACAAGATCTAACGCATCATGACTTATCTGTGTTTTCCCTTGTTGAAAATTCCCTAACTTGGTTGGACAGTCTTCTCTTGGTTGGAGAGCTGTTCAGAGCCAGTTAGATCAATTAGCTGTTAAGAAGAGCTCACATGGTCAACGTTTTGGAGGCTGAGTCATGATTACCAGGGGACCGTCTCCCAGCAGGCAGCTCGAGAGATTATGCATGTGGATAAATGCTCAATGGGAAATTGTTTCTCTCCTACTCTCCCCATGTGCTGGTGCAGGTGGGGGGGGGGGCGGAGCTTAGATTGCCCCATCCCCAGCAGCAGGCACAGCAGGCTCTCAGTGAACTTGTTGAGGGAGGGAATGAATAAGCCACCGATTTCACCATACCACATGGTAAGAAACAACAGAGGTAAGGAGACAGAATGGATTTAAAGGAAGATGATCTCCTTTGACCCAGAATGGAGATGAACTGAAAAAGGTGATTTATGGAATAAAAGCCAGTTCTGGCCACTGGTTTAGAGATTTGGGTGGGCTTTTCTCCAAATTAATTCCTCAGACTTCATTGGTGGTCCCTGCAAGCCTCGGTGCCTTCATCTGAGAGGGGGATTCATAGAGCACCGACATCATGGGGTTGCTGTAGGATTAAGTGAGGGAACATAGGTGAAGCACTGAGAATGTCTTGACTTTATAAGAAATACTAAATAACATTGTTATGTAAGCCTTCTGTCCTAACACCCTTGTCTGTAAAATAGTGAAAGGAATAGGTTCTACCCCAAGGTTTTTGGGTACAGATGAAGTAAGGATAATGAAAGATAATATTTGAGTGCCTCCTATAGACTACATATTATTCAAGGCACTTCGCATTTACTACTAATCCATTATATTAACCCAATGAGTCAGACACTGTTATTATTCCCATGTGCAGATGAGAAAATTGAGGTTCAGATGGGATAAACTCAAGGTCACACAGCTAGAAAACAATGGAGTCAGGATTGGAACCCAAGCAATTAATTCAAGAGCATTAACCATAGGGCTATGCTGCTTCTCACAAATATAGAAAAAGCATCTATAGCAAAGCAAATGTAGAAAAAGCAGTGTCTGGCATATATTACATGTGGGTTTATTATCAATCAATATATATTGCTCAATAAATGCCGGTGGATATAGCCGTTTTTTGGTATTTAGTTAGCTGAATGATTTGCTTATTTACATTTTTAATTGTGACTATGATGTCCTTAAGAAATACTACATCTATTGTCTCTTTAGCTTTACGACATCCATTGTCCTTTAAGCTTTGGTAGAAAAGCACTAGTTTTGCAAAGAAACTCTCACTCTTGATAATCACAGCAGAATCACATCCAACGTGATTTAACCCATAGGCATTCAACTACATATGCTTGGCAAAAATATCAAAATCTCGTGCAACAGTGTAAAAGCAAAATTTGCTTTTATAACTTCTATTAGATATTGTAAATTGCCAAATGTATGATACATTTATATACAGATATTAATATGTGTATAAAACCAAGTACACAGTACTTTGTGGTGTTTATAAGGGAAATTTTGAATAACTGATTTTCACCCTACATGTTACCCATGCAGCCTGACTTGTGTGCAAGGTGAGGGTCCTCTTGATCCACACATGCACTGAATTGTCTCAAGTAGAAGTGAATGGGAGAGTGGGGAAAGCCAGTGGCAGCTTCTCCTCCTATTAATAATAGCAAGTAGTCAATGACTATTTAGTTCCGACTGTGTGTCAGGAGCCACGGTTGGCCCTGAGCATAGATCATCTCAGTTGATGTGCACAGTGATCCTCTAAGGCAGGTGTAATGGCGGTCGTCCTTGTGCAGATGAAGAGTAAGGCAGAGAGGCAAAGACAGGCACCCTTACTGAAAACCTATTACACAGCAATAAGGGCATACTTTCTCTCTGATTTTCATCAGAACCTTGTAATGTAGGTTTTATCATTCTTTCACAGGCAAGGAACTAGAGGTTCATGAGGTCAGTAACTTGGCCAAGGTCATGTTGCTGGCAAGTGACTGAGGCAGGATTGAGCCCAAAGACATTGTTCATTGCACCACACAGCCCTCTCCTCAGGGAGGAACCAGCTCCCTGCCAGAAGATACATTCTCATCTGCTTTCAGTTATTTCATGAGCATAACGAGCCATTGGCTTTACCAGCCATTGTGACGATCATGTGATCTCCTTCTGTTTGTGCCCTCAGTTCTCTTTAAATTGGTGGGGATTTTATGAAGATTATCGTCAAGTTTATACACTGTTTTGACCACCTTGAAAACAAGACATAAAGGAAACTCCTGGTTGACCATGACTTTGGTCCTGGTGTGAAACATTAATTTGCCTAAAATCCTGGAAGTTATGACACAGTGAAAAGGTGGCTTCTTTCCCTCTGTTCTTCTTGGTCAGCTAGGTTTCTGCCCAGAAAAGCCCTCAGGCAGAGAAATGAGACAGTCTTTTCCTTCTCAGAATGCTCTACCAACCGGTTGCAAAAGCCAGACCTTGAGCATCTTCCTCGGCTTTAGCCTTTTGTTGAGTCCATCAACAAAAGTTCTCCATCTTTAGACCATCCTCGCCCTTCCACTTAGTGTCCTGGCATTTGTGACATCATCCTGTGTTGCAGGGGGGCAGGGGGAGGGGTGCCCAATCTCTCCCAGTTAGCCTGGGACTTTCTAGGGTTTAGTACTGCAGGCCCAACCCCCAGGGAAGCCTCAGGTGCAGGCAAACTGGGCCCGTTGACTTCTCTACTGGCCTGTGCATCTGTAGTAGTCTCCTAACAGACCCCCGGTTTCCAGGTTTGCTTGCCTTGGTTTCTTCCTCCACCCAGCAGACCCCAGCAACCCTTTGACATCATAGATGGTGGTGTCATGCCCCCCTACTTCAAATGCCGCCTTTTGAAGAAAAGTCGAAAGCCTTATCTCAGCCTACAAGTTACTGCCTGATCCAGCCTTTACTATTTCTCTCATCTCAAAGCAGTTCCTGCTCCTCCTCCTGCACCAGGCTGTCGGGTGTGAGTTTCTCAACTCTGCCAGGCTCTTCTCCCCCTGGCACCGTTGTCCTTGCTGTTGCCTTGGCCTGAAATGCTCTTTCTCCAACTCTTTGTATGTTCACAAGGTGTAATCGTGTACATGTGTGATAATCTGATGACTATCTTCCTCTCAGCATTAGGCTCCTGGGGTCCCCAGTTTATCCCGTCAGTCCCCTTTGTCTAGCCCCAGGGTCGATGCCTAATCAAGTCACATGAAATGGTCACAGAATGAGTCCCTAAATGGGCGAAGAACAGATGGATGAACACAGGGTAACTCGTGGGATGCGCTACTGAGATTCCATGATCTAAAAAGTCAGGGTTCCCAGGACACAATGAGCAAGGTTCCAAGAGGGTGGACAGAAGACAGAGTCCAAGGCATGAACAGATTCATGGGCTGTGCCAAAAGTTGTTCCAAGGACCATGGAGCAACTTCTGGGGGATTCGGAACCAAGGACTGACATAATCCTATATATATTTTGAAAAACCGAAGGTTGGAGAGGGGGAGAGAGGCCCGCTTAGCAAGCAGTCCCTTTAACCTTGGGCAGCTGCAGGAATTAGGATGTGTGCTGGGGGTGAGGCTTGTGGAGCCAGCTGGATATTATTGTTCTCTTGATTAATTTTCTGGAACAATCAGCCAATTATGATTCAAAGGTTTCTGTAGCTCTGGCCCATAACTAATTGCATTTTAAAAATGTGTTTAATCACAAACCAGTGATTATATAAAGGGCCTTATTGATGACAAGATTGGCTTCCTATAGAAGCAAGCCAAGGGTGCCATTTGCCCAAGGTTGAATTTTATAGTGTGTTGCATTAGGCTCACGCTCGGGAGCAACGGCTCCCATCTACTCTTGAGTACCTTGCAGCCAGAGTTCTGTACACTGAAAAGGGGATAGAAAAGCAAGTGCAGGGAGTAAGCAAGTGTTTCTCTATCCTCAAGGGAGCTCCTTAAAGTCAGGCATTGTATTTTGTCTCACATTTGAATCCTTCTATAGTACCCAACACAATGTCTTTGATGTAGTAAAGCCCAATAAATACCCTGAATTGAATTCAGGATCATTTTCACCTCTAGAACTCTATGATTGTATCAATTCTTGCCCAAGTCGTCTGTTATCCAGAAGTATAAAGCTCTCGGCATCGTGCTTCCTAAGCGTCCAGGAAGTTAGCAAACTCCAGAAGCACCAGCTGGCCATGACCTCCAACTGAGCTCAGGGGTCTTCTTCAAGAATAACAGTGGTTTAATCTGTTCTTTATCTCTCAACTGGGCTGGGCCAAGAGCCTCTACTCTAGGCTTCTCCAGCATGATTTTCATACCTTTATCATTACATTAACTGTGTTATATTGAATTTCTATTTATTCACATGTCTCTCTCACAAGGCTGTAGCCTCCATGGGATATAGGGCTTGACACACTCTAAGCATCCAATGTGGATACTTATGGGGACTTCTGACTCATCGGCTACTTGTGGTTAGCTTAGTGATGCAAAGTCCCGTGGGATGGTTCATTGCAGCAACTGAAGTGTCTTTCAATCCCACAGGACATTCCAGGCAAGATGTCATTCTCCTTTCCTTCTACCCTTCTGTCTTTATCCCCATCAGCTCATCCTACCAGCATTTAAGAATCAGTATATTCTCATCCTGAACCTACCACTCCCTCTGAAACCTTTTTCTCACTTTGTGAAAGACTCTGCCACCAAAACCTCATATCACTTTAAACATTTGCCTTTGAAAACTGCCCACTGCCTCCAAATAGTTGGCCAGAGACTTCAACTTCCCCTCCAAAGTCTTTTTCAAGTGTCCTGGCTTTTCTCCTCTCACTGCCCTGATCCAGGCTCATTATTTATTTTTAACACTTTATTTTAGGAAAATCTCAAACGTGTATAAAATAAACAGAATAGTGTAATGAACTTCCTGTACTACCACTCAGTTTCTACAATTATCAGTATTACGCCATCCTCCATCCCTGCTCAATTATCGTTACTACATTTTTATAGCTATTTTCAAAGAAAGGTAACATTTATGCAAAATTTATGCGGTACAAATCTTTGCTGTACAACTTGAAAAATGGAGCTGTCCATTTAACTCATGCTTCTGTCATGATCTCGAACATTTTTATCTCCCAGTTTCTTTGTGTCCCTGACCAACCGCTCCCTTCCCCCCCAGCAACTAACTCACTGTTCTGATTTTTGATCTTAGATTAGTTTAGCTGTTCTAGAAGTTCATGGAATCCTACAGTATGTACTTATTTGCGTCTGGCTTCTTTCACTCAGGATAATGTCTGTGAGGTTCCTCTATGTTGTGTCATTCATCAGTAGTTCATTTTTTTAATATTGCCAAGTAGTATTTCATTGTATGAAGAAACCATAATTTGTTTCTCTAGGCCCCGACGCATGTGAACAAAACTACTAGGAACATTTATGCGCAGCCTTTTTATGGGTCTGTGTGCTCACTTCCATACAAAACATCCTAGGTGTAAAATTCCTGGGTCACCACCTTAGTTTTTATTTAGATGGCCACAGTATTCCCCTAGCTGTCGTGACTTCCACCTGCTGTCAGCTCCCAAATCTGGCCGCCGGGCCAAGCTCCCTTTCCCAAAGCACAACTCCATCTGTGACAAAAACCCACTTAGGAAGCTCCAATGCCCCCTCCCATTGTCTCCTGAGTAAAATCAAGCCTTCCTGGCCTGATCTTCAAGATCCCCCACACTTCCCTCTCAACTCTCTTTCCCCACGTTTACTTCCTGTGTCTTTCTTCATGCTTTCCGGGGGCTGGTGGCTTAGTCCCTTTGATCTCCAGCTCCTGTAGGACCATTGCCCAGAGAATCCCATCGTACTGGACTCTGCAGTCCACGCCAGTGTCTGGCTCCCTCAAAAATTTTGCTGACTGGAGGTCCAGTGCCACATCATGTAGCTCAGACCTTTAACTGCAGACTCAGGAACGTGCCTATGAGGTAACCGTGGCTTTTACTCTGGGCTTCTAGAAGGTAGGAGATGAAACCAGGTGACATTTCTCTGGATGCTAAGATTCTGGGAATCTGGGAATATTACCAAATCCACTGGGTCCAGA
Source organism: Nasua narica (assembly GCA_028533885.1). Taxonomy (NCBI): domain Eukaryota; kingdom Metazoa; phylum Chordata; class Mammalia; order Carnivora; family Procyonidae; genus Nasua; species Nasua narica. The sequence continues at coordinate 20,833,584 of CM052815.1, forward strand.
CATTCCATGTGGCTCATGCCCCCGAGTTAGCAATAAATAGGGCACTGAAGGGTATAATGGGAGGAGCGTAAGAATAACAGTCTGCTGTCCCAAGTTTTCATTTTACATATACCACCCACCGTGTATCCTTGGGTAGGTTCATCACCTGAGCCTCCGTTTCTCTTTCTGGGACACTGGCATGGAGATAAGTGACCTTGGTGATCACTAAAGTCAGATGCAAGTTCACCCAGTGAGATGAAATTTCACAAGTTGGCTTTTTTGTTGTTGGAAGGCCCTTTGGCCCTTGGTGCGATCCCTGTGCCTTCAGTGACCCTTGAGTAGAGCCTGATGCTACTCCTTGCCCCAAACTGTTGGTGCCAGCGGCCAGACTGTAGTTGGAACACCAAATTCTGGCTGGCTGGACCTCACCCACGGGTGGGAAAAGATGGTATCCAGCAACACTTTTGCCTGAAGCAGAGCTATTTGCTTGAGAGCACACTGGTGTCCTAGGGCACTGCACAGACTGTAAATTACTCACCTAGCAAACAAGGGGGAGAGAATTGTCAAGAGCCATACTGCATTTTTCTACGGAGGAAATAAAATCTCTAGCCCCATGTCAGAGACGCTAGTCGCCTTCTAGCTCTATGATTTAGTTTTTCTTTGCCTCTAGTTGATCATCTCTAAAACAGATGAAAGGAAGGAAGCATGCTTCCTCTACCCCTCGAGGTCCTCCAGCTGGACTAAAAATTAAGTTTGCATGAGACAGGTTAACAGGAGGAAAAACCCAAAGGTTTATTATGTGCACACAGAGGTCCCATAATAAAAGTGAGACCTAAGAAAATGATCAAGACAGGTAGTTTTGATACATTTTAGACAACGAGACAATAAATTTGTGAGGAATGGATAATGAAAATAGATGTTTGGAAGCTTTCATTAGTAAGGAATTCTAAGCAAAATTTGGGCTAAGGTAGCAAATCAGAAAAAAAAAAAAAAGTCACAAGGTTTGTTTTTACAGCTTCCTGGGCTTTAAAATCCCTATGTCTGGTGATAAAAGTATCCTTTTGCTTCTTAGTATAGAGCGAGTATTTTCACATGGGCAATTCGTTTCCTGCCCCTGGATCTGAATGCACTCGCACTGGCTGTTTCTAAAGTAGCTTTCATTTAAAATAATCCATACGCCAAAGTGGTATTGAGGGCAGCCTGCCCTTGGGTGTTACATGGGAATAACAAAGTAATAATGACATCGTAATGCCATTAGCCACATCCTAGGGGACACCGGCAGCCCTGAGGAATGTGGACCCCACAGTATGCTCTGCAAGGTTTGAAGATGCTCACCGTGTTCGCCACATGATTTCATTTCCTCGCTCATAAAAACACACTCCAAATGGAAACAGCCTCTCTAAGTGCGAGCAGCCTCTGTTCTCCGTTTTCTTAGAAATGGAAGTTTGAAACTAGAAAGCTCGTTTCTCTGAGTCTCCCATTCCTGACATCCTATCCATGGTTGTCCTCCAAGGGTGACAGTAGAAGTGGGCAATGGCTTTCTTGTACCATCTTGGGAAGAAGGAGAGGGAATTGGCAAACCCTTGGGAGGGCAGAAGCCTAACGCTCATGAACGTGGCCTTCACCATAAGTGAAGGAAGGAGCCAAGAGAAGAACAGAGTGGCTGAACAAAAGCCAGAATTGTTTGAGACGTGGACCCTTTTCAGAAGTCTTCAAAGCCACCCTTTCACCAAGCCTGGCAGGGGTGCAGTATTCAGGCCCGCCAAGCCTGGCCTGAATTTATTCTTGCCGAACCGTTTGTTGTCTTTATTTGCCAAGATGTAACTAATTGAACTTTCGTTGGTCCGGCTGCCCCTCGGGAGAACTGAAGCTATTATCATCTGCTGGAGTCCTTCCGTGGAACGTGCCTAACACTTGACCCAAGTTGCAGCTGATTTCCTTGCCCCATTCAGGTTGATCTTTTTCTTTCAGGCATGTTGTTGGTTTTGTTGTTGTTTTGTTTTGTTTTGTTTTGTTTTGTCGGTTCCAACTCAGAGTAAGTGTTTGGAATGGCCTGGAATGAAGTTCACTGACCCAAGGGGAAGATTCCTGTCGGGAGGTCATAAACGTGACCCTGATTTTCCCACCATGCCTCAGTGAGAAGCATCTGGTCTCAGCTTCTCCCACACAGGGCATTGGAGGCTATGAACCAGGACTTCTCCAAGTGTGGTCCCAGGGGCGGCATCAGTTTCCCCTGGGAATCTGTCAGAAATGCAAATTCTTGAGCCCTGCTCCAGAGCCTTCTGGGTGATCCTGGTGTATGATGAGGTCTGAAATCAATGCTCCGGACTAGGGCTTCTCGTCTTCCGCACTGCTGATAACCTGAGCCAGATGGCTCTTCGTAGTGGGGGCCGTCCAGGGCTCTGAGGGGGGTTGGCAGCACCCCTGGCCTCCACCCACTGGATTCCAGTACACCCCCACCCTTGTCCAATGGGACAACCAACAGTGACTCCAGTCCTTGCCAAATGTCCCATGCGGGAAGGAGGGAAAATCGTCCCCGGCTGAGATAAAGGACGAAATGCTGGTGGTTCCTCCAAGCTCCCGCATCCTCTGTACTGTACTGATGAACAACTGACAACCTCTCTGGGTGGTTTCTTAGCACTCACAACCAAGGAGCACAGAAAGAGGAATCACATAACAGCAGATCTTGTTTTTCAATCTTGATAAATCTCCCTTTGAATCAACCCCCAGGCAACAGCTTGACTTTGCCTTTAAGACTTTGCCTTTAAGAGCTAGTTCTCTTGCTCATCTGGGTTTGTAGTAAAGCAAAACACAACCAAAAAACCCTTCAGTTTGAGCTCTCCTCCTCCTTTTATTTGTCTGCTACCCCCAGAAGAGAGAGTGGGATGGAATTCGGAGATTCCGGGATATACCTAATGTCCAGACTGAAATGAATGGTTCACCTGCTCATCTTCTCCCTCACCTCCAAAATGCAAGATCTCCTTGTGCATTTCTGGACCGTTGCTGGATGCTCTTTCTGTAGAATTTCCAACACCATGGGGTTCTTAGTGTTGTTGCATGTGTGATTTGCATTTGAAGGGAACCCAAACCAGGAAATTTGCGATTCGGCTTTATTCCCACCATTGTCATTTCAGGCTTTTGACAATATTTCCACTTGAGGAAGCTGGCTTTGGCAAAAATCAGTTTGGACTGACACAGCCAAACCCGAAGTCCATTGCTCAAACAAACTCCAGCTAAAGGTCACAGTTAATTTGCTCATTTGGTTGGAATCCACTGGGCAGCTACTATATGCCGGCACTCTGCTGGGTCCGCAGGAGGTGGAGAGAGAAACCTAGGGCCTCTGCCCGAGGCCTGTTCACTGTCAAAGGTAGAAGCCATTTCAAACAGAATGCAGAGTCCTTACCATGGACGAGGAAAGCACAGAGCCCCCTGTGAGTATGCTTCACCGTGGAATCCTCATTGTCTTGTACATACAAGGGGCTTACTAAATATTTGTTGAGTGAATCTTACAGGGGATCCATTCTACACTCACTGCGAAGGTTAAAAAAATTCTACCCAAACATAGTGCTACTTGGGCTGTCTTGGAAAAAAGCAAACTTGAGTCGTGCAGAGGAGTGGGAAGGGTATCTCAGCTAGAGAAAGTAGCAGGTACAAGGACAGTGGATGGAAATATGCATGATAGCCTCTGAGAGACTTGAAGAAGGTCCGAATGAATTGCCCGAAGAAGGGCTTATTCTGGTTATATTATCGCTATATAACAAATTACCCCCAAACTTAGTGGTTTAAACCAATCATTTTGTTTCTATTGTAATTTTGTAAGCAAGGAATGCGGAAGGAGTTGGCTGGATGGTTCATCTCTCATTCACTGGCGTTAACTGGGGTGTTGGGGCTGATGAGCCACTTCCAAGATGGCCTCTTCATTGACATCTCTGGTGTCGTTTGTTCCTTGGCTTCTCTTTCTCATTATTCAGGGCATACCACGTGATCTGGTCTTCTCATGACATGGCAGACTCAGGGTGGCTGGGCTTCCTACGTGGCAGCCAGCTTCTTCCAGAGAAAATATTTCAAGAGGGAGTGCTCTAACCCAAGGGGAAGTGGTACAATTCTCATGACCTAGCTTTGGAAGTTCTAGAGTCTATTTTGCTTTATTCTAATGATCAAACAAGTCACTATGGTCAGCCCAGATCCAAGAGAAGGAAAAACACAACTCCTTTCCTTAATGGGGGAATGGCTTGTATACAGGAGAGGAGAAATTTAGTAAAAGGGGGACATCTTGGAGAAAAGCTTCCTCAGAGGGTCCCAGGAGTCGAAGTTGGGGCTACAAATCGAGCCTGAAGGACTTGGAGCAGCTGCCTCAGGGGGTGAGCCATCTGCCCTGAATTGTGTGAGAAGCCATGGAAAGGTTTAAGCATGGAGTTAAGGTAGTGGTACGATCAGATTTATTTTAGAATTCTCCACCTCTGATAGCTACGGAAAATGGGGTGAGGTGGGACAAGACTGGGCCCGGGAGGCACAACGTGAGATGTCGGCAGCCTCGAAGAGCAAAAGTGATTTGGGGGTGGGGGGCTGACGCCTGGATGATGCTCGGGGCTGTCACACAGTGAGACTGTTGGGAACACTCCAGTCATCTGAGGGCTTCTGACACCTCTCTCTACACAACCCCACATAGCTCCCTTCAAAAGGAGAGAAGAAAGGTATCATTTTTCATTCCAGGAACTGAGCGTGGGTAAATGGCAGCTGGCAACTGAGCTTGCCTTCAGAGGCTTAATGGCCACACTTTTTCAGGTTTGTTAGGAGCTGCCACTGAGGAAAACAAACAGGACTGGTGTGAAGACCATTAGAAGAGGCCCTCAGAACAAAGGCCCCATTTGGCAGCTGTGCTCAGGGCTGAGTGAAATAAACAAAAGAGTTCGTTGAGCAAACATAAAAGGAGCCTAATTGATGCAATTAAGGTGAAATTAAATAAAGGAAGGTTTTAGCCTGAAGTTCATGGAATATTTTTCACAAGGTTGTCACTGGAATAGTCATTTGGGGCTTTTAAACAAAGGGAAGCACAGGATGTGGGCAATTGGCCCATTTGACCCTTGGGAGGGGACCAAGTCCAGTGTGGTGATGTGGCTCCCGGGTGCCATTGTTTGGCCCAGGCTGCCCAGTCTCGGGTGGGGTGGGTAGTAGGGTGAGGTCGATAGGCTGAAGAGGGATGGGACAGACGCAACGAGAACAATTCAGCGAGACCAGAATCTCCTAGTGATCACGTTACTCTGGTGTGTTTCCTAAACAACACCACTGTCTGAGATCATCTTGTTCATTGCACGCTTGCTTGTTTACTGTCTGTGCTCCCCATTCCAACACACCCGTGCACACACACAAACACGAGCATGCATGCCCTCGCTGTGGAATTCTGGGTCTTCTTGGAACATAGCTTTGGAGATGCCTATCTGGTTGGGTTAAGACCCCAAACACTGAAACCCCCAAGCAACCATTTATACCTCACACATGTTCCAATCCACTGAGCTGACGCCTCCAAACTGTCCCACGGGAAACTTATGCCTAAAATCATCTCAAACAGATACATTTATTTAACAAACAATTAACGTAGTACTTACTACAGGCCAGGTGCAATTCCGAACTTTTTACAAATATTAATCACATCCTCACAACGATCCTACGAGGTGGGGATATTCTTATCTTCACTTTACAAATGAGGAACGGTGACAGAGAAGTCAAAGAGGTTTTCAGAGCCAGGACCCGGGGGAGCCGGGATTTGAACCCGGGCCTGCAGACTCTGGCGGCCACCCTCTTTAACCCTGCACTAGAGCCCTTTGCATTATAGTCAAGGGAGTAGCGACAGGAGCTGGATAACAAAGTCCACTGGCTAGTGGGCTCTGAGTCCTTGGTCTGATTCCTCTGTTTCCTCAGCACTGGCTGCTGAGTGCAAAGCTCGTCCTCTTGCCCTAGTGGCAGATTAGTGGAGAGACATCCAGAAAGTCCGAAAGCACACACTGATCAACTGCTATATTGACAATGATTGGAAAGGGGGCCTTTCAGAGGGAAGGATGAATGCATGGTGAGAAAGTTCCAGCCCTTAAGAAGTAAGTGTATAAAATGTAAAAAATCTGACCAGAGGAAAATTAAGGGTTTTAAAAAAAAAAAAAAGTCATACTACATGGGTAACAGGAAAAAACACAAATGTATGGGGTTAAAAAATGGTTTTTAGAAATAATTCCACTTTAACTACTTCATTTCACAAATGAGGAAAGGGAGGGGTCAAGAGTTGTTAAATTTTAATGTTCATGAAAAATGCCCAAGGAGCTCTGTTAAAAAAGCAGATACCGAACATTTCCCCTTACCCCTACCAGACATCACAGATCAGCAAATGTCTGATTCATGAATTCCAGTGTGGTCCAGGAACCTGTTATTCCCAGATTTTAAGACAGGAGTTGGGTTTTAGGTGACTCTGATGCAGGTGATCCAGGAATCGCACTTAAAAATACGCCCAGAAATACTCCAGCTTGGAGATGAAAGACTTTGTTCAAGCCTCATATCTACTCAGCGACAGGTCCCTCCACACTGGCACCAGCATCTGTTGGATTATAGCTATCTTTTTTTTCATTAAAGATTTTATTCATTTATTTGTCAGAGAGAGAGAGAGAAAGCACAAGCAGGGGGAGCAGCAGGCAGAGGGAGAAGCTGGTTGAGCAGGGAGCCCGATGCAGAAATGGATCCCAGGACCCTAGGATCATAACCTGAGCCAAAGGCAGAGGCTTAACGACTCAGCCACCCAGGGGTCCCTAGGCTATCTTTTAAACACTTTTTACAGATCAAGAGCCACTTTTAAGAACATTATCTATAGTATGTATAACTTAGTTAGCATACTATTATTTCTTTTTTCTATGTTTATGATTTAGAAGAAAGCTCAGCGCATAAGTTATTCAAGGAAGCTTCCCTTCATTTTTTACCATGTTATGATTAGCACCAAAAGGGTGAGACAGAAAGCATGGGTCAAACCCTCTGTTCTCCCACGGAATTAATTTGAAAGGGGAGACATCAATTTCCAGAAGTGGGGGAAAGGGAAAATGATAGCCCAGACTCAAGTATTAGAATTTGTTCCACCTAGAACTTTTTTGGAATCACTGTAACTTTTTTACAACTTTACTGAAGTTTAGTTTATATCCCATAAAATTCATTTGTTGTTAGTGGACATCCCAGTGAATTTTAGTAAATTTATTCAGCGACGTACCACAATCCGGTTCAAAATACTTCGTTCATCCAAAATTTCTCTTGTACTCATTTGCATTCAATCCTGCTCCCACCCCCTAGTGGCAGGTAACTACTGCTCTTTCTGTCTCTATAGCTTCCTTTTCTAGAAATGTTCTATTAATGAAATCATATAATAAGTAGTCTTTGTTTCCAGTTTTTTCACTTAGCATTACTATTTCTGAGGGATGTCAATGTTGTTGCACATATCCTATCTTTTTATTACTGAGTAATATCCCACCATATGGATACTCCCCATTTTGCTGATCAATTCACCAGTTGATGGGCATTGAAATGTCTCCAGTATTTTGCCATTATGAAATATGCTGCTTGATCTTACTTATATGTGAAACCTAAAAATGTTGAATCCTTTACATAGAAAGAGGGAGTAGAAAGGTGGTTACCAGGGATGGGGAGGTAGGGAGGATGCTCGTCAAAGGGTGCAAAGTTGCAGTGATGTAATGTAGAGCGAATAAGTCTTCAGATCTAATGTATAGCATGAAGACTAAGTTAAGAAAACTGAATCGAGTGCTGGAAATTTGATAAGAAAGTAGGTTTTAGGTGCTCTCTTCATACACAAAAAGTTATATGAGGCAATGATAAGCTAATTAGCTTGGCTGCAGTAAACATTTCACTATGTATATGTGTATCAAATCATCATGTTGTACACCTTAAATATATATAGCTTTTATTAAGAAAAGAGAGGGGAAAAGGAAAGAAAGGAAAAGAAAGGAAACAAAAGGAAACGAAAGGAAAGGAAAAAGAAAAAAATGCAGCTAGAAACATCTGTGTACAAGTCCCTGTGTGGACATTTTTTTTTTTTTCATTTCTCTTGGGACAATTTCTAGGACTGGAATTGCAGGGTTATATGGTAAGTTTATGTTTAATTTTCTAAGTAAGTTGCTAAACCATTTTCCAAAATGACTGAACCATTTTGCATCATCACCAGTGATGTATGAGAGTTTCAGTTGTTTCATTGCCTCATCAGCACTTGGTATTACCAGTCTTTGTAAATATTTGTCATTCCAGTCAGTATGTAGTGATTTCTCTGTTATGCCATTTTTTGTTGATGGAATAACAATGTTTTGTGTCTTTTCTTGTGCTTATTGCAGCCAGCTTGTCTTCTATGGGGAAGTGTCTGTTTCAAATCTATTGGCCATTTTTAATTAGATTGTTTGTCTTCATATTGAATGTAAAAGTTCTTTATATATTCTAGATACAGAGTATGAAATACATTATTTGTACAATTTTCTCCCAGTCTGTGGCCTGCCTTTTCGTTTTCTTAATGGTGCTTTCTGAAATGCAAAAGTTTTTTATTTTGATGGAATCCAATTTGTAAATGTCTTCTCTTCTACAGATTGTGTTTTGTGATGTCATCGCTAAGAACTATTTCATTACCCCAAGATTACCAAGATATTTTCCTATGTTTTCTTTTAGAAATTTTATACTTTTAACTCTTAAGTTTAGGTCTGTGATCCAATTATTATTAATATTTTATGTGTAAAGTGAGGCAGTGTCTAAGTTCATTTGTTGCATATGGATAGCCAATTATTCCAGCTTAATTTTTTAAAAAGACTATGTTTCCCTCTATTGAATTACCTCAGTATAAGTGGGTTTCTTTCTGGACTCTATATCGTATTGCATTGGTCTTCATGCCAATATGGCACTGTCTTGATTGCTGGAGGTTCTATAGTAAGTCTTGAAATAGAGTAGTGTACCTTAGCCCTTTTTCAAAATTCTTTTGGCTCTTCTGTATTCTTTGTATTTTTATATTAATTTTGGAAATAAATTTCCCAACTTATACAAACAAAGCCTGCTGGGATTCTGTAGGATTTTATGTTGAATCTATAAATCAGTTTCAGGAAAATTATCATTTTAATAATACCAAGTCCTTCCAAGAGTGCTATTAAAAGGGTGGAGATTTCTATTTATTTAGATCTTCAACTTCTGTCAGCATATTTGGTTGGTTTGAGTATCTGTCACTACTTACGTTAAATTATTCCTAAGTATTGTTATGCTATTGTGAATTACATTATTTTCTTAATCTTATTAAGATTTTTGGATTGTTGGGTGCCTGGGAGGCACCCAGTTGGTTAAGTGACTGCCTTTAGCTCAGCCTGGAGTCCCAGGATCAAGTCCCACATCGGGTTCCTTGCTTCTCCCTCTGACCCTCGCCCCTCTCACTCTCTCTCTCTCTCTCTCTCTCATTCTCTCTCTCAAATAAATAAAAAAAAATCTAAAAAAAATAAAAATAAAAGATTTTTGGATTGTTTAGTATTTCTCCTTGAACCAGTTTTGATCATTTGTGTCATTCTAGGATTTTTTCAGTTTTTCTACACTGTTCAGTTTATTGGCATAAAGTTCTTCATAATATTTCTTATAATATTTCAATTTTTAATTTCTGTAGGTTCTATAGTGATTGTGACTTTATTCCAATTTTAATAATTTGTGTCTTCCCCTTTTTCTTGGTAAATCTTCAGATTTATTAATTTTGTTGATCTTTACAAAGAATCAACTTTCAGCATGACTTTTTTCCTGTTATTTTCTATTTCATTAATTTCCACTCCAATCTTCATTTTTGTCTTACTTCTATTTACCATGGATTTTATTTACTCATCTTCCTTTGTTCCTTCCTTCTTCTCAGAAGCTTAGATTATTGATTCTAAGTCTTTCTTTAGAATAGGAATTTAATGCTATGAACTTTCCTCTCAGCACTGCTTTAACTGCATACCATAACTCTTGATATGTTGCATTTTTCTTTCGGTTAGTGATATTTTCCGATTTTCTTTGTGATTTCTTATAGCCTGAGACATTTACAAATGTGTTAATTTACAAATAGCTGCAAATTTCCAATTTTTTTTCTGTTGTTGATTTTTAATTTAGCTACCCTGTATATCAATACTTTAACATTTATTGAGAAATTTGTTTATGGCTTAGGATATGGCCTATCCTGGAGAATGTTCCATAGGTGCTTAAAAAGAATCTACTTTGCTGATGTTGGATAGAGTGTTTTTTGAAAGTATGTATATTGGGGTGGAAGGTGGGGGGACAAAATGATGAATAAGACATTCTTGCCCTTTAAAAGTTGAAATCTTGAAGAGCAGTGGTTCTCAGCTCAAGGCAATTTTGTACTCTAGGGGACATTTGGCAATGTGGGGAGACATTTTTGTTTGTCCCAACTGGGGGTGTGTGTTCCAAGCATCTAGTGGTTAGATGGTCTGCTAACCATCCTACAATGCACAGAATACCTCCAACAGCAAAGACTTTTCTGGTCCAAAATGTCAGTAGTGCCAAGATTTAGAGCCCCTGTTGCAGGGGATAAAAAAGGCGTTTTGTTATAACTTCGAGTTTGAGACAGTAATTTTCATGCTATAGCAATTACTGCACTGTGGCTGAAACCAATCAACTCCTTAGCAGTTGCCACATTTCTCATGTGTTTGTTTGTCTTTCCCACTAGACTGTGAACCTCATGAATGTTGGGATCCTCCCAAATCTTTATGGTGGTTAAAAGCAGAGAGAGGATCTGGAGTCAGACAGACTTGGATTTCAGTCCTCTATCTATAGTCACTAGATGTTTGACTTAGGCTAGTTCTTTGGCCTCCTTCAGCCTCAATTTTCTCAGCGATATAATGTGAATAATGTGCTTACAATAGAATTACTGGGACGAATAATAAACTAATCAAGGGAGGCAACTGACACAGTCCTGCCACATACAGTCATTACCTTATTATTGTTATTGTTATCTCCAGCACCGAGCCCAATGTCCTGAAAATATGTGTGAATACATAAATGAGTAACTAAGTCATCATCTCTCGCCTTCCTTCCTCCACCATAGGGCACTGGTTCTACACTGTTATTTTTACTGAGAGGAAGCCTGCCCGGTCTTACTCCTGGACCGAGGCTTAGTTTCCGCAGAGGAGGTTGTGTATGCCCACAGAAGATTGGCAGGAGTCCAACAGGACAAGCAGGTGCAAGACAAATACAGATTGACCTCAATTCCCTCCTGGAGACCCCTTTCAGCCCCATATGAAATAGTCACATGGGGAGGCAGCAAGGTTCATGCCCCAAAAAGCCCAATGATACTGTTCAATGGGCACCACTCCATCCTTCCCAGTTTTGCTTCAGAGAAGGAGTTCTTTCTTTTTAAAGTCCATCCCCCGCCATGACACTCTCTACCCCATTCCTGAGTCTTGGACAATTCCTCCCTACTAGGGACCTCTCCCAGATATTCCCACTGTCTGTCAGGCAATGCTGTTTGATCAGTGTTAAAAGCCATCGGACCACTCCCTAAGCACCTCACCTCCCATCACCATCTACTTCTGAGAGACTTGGCAAAGATCACATCTGCAAAGCAGTTTGCTAATTTTTAAAGTGGTGGGTAAGGGCAAAGCTTTAACATCCTGATTTCTCCACGGGTTTTCTTTTAAGGAAGGAGTTCATGGCAAAGGAAAAGACACTTCAAGCCTCTAAAGAGCCCTGTGGTATATAAAGCAGAATTCACATGGTTCCTGAGAATCACTAACCAGCCAGAAAGACAATGAGTAAAGATAAATTTTAGAAGCAAGGTGGGGTCAAGTCCGTTTAACACAGAATGCATAAGTCCATTTCACTATCTGGTTCCTATTGTGCCCTATGAGGCAAAGACAAAATCTGGAGCCATCCCCCTTACTGAAATTGATTTATGGGTCATAGATTGATGTCCTTAATACTCATAACCAAAAAAAAGTCATTATTTCCTTTATGGAGTTTCTCTGTATATTTATCTAGAAACTTGCCTTCCCTGATGACCGTAGACATCAGAGATCAAGGCTAAGTAAGAATAAGGTGTCCTAAACCTAAAGGAGATAAAGCTAAGAGCAGCAGAGAGCATTAAGGACAGAGTGGTGGCCTTATTTTCCAAAAAAATCATGAAAAGAATTTCCAAAATGGTTTAAAACAAGTATTTCTACTTTGCTAACTCCAAACATAACAAGGAAAATAGTAAAAACTAACACTTTTTCTAAAAACTAACATTTTTGAATGCTGAATATGTACTAGATACTTTTCTAGATCCTTTGCACATATAAATTAATTTCATTCACTCATTTAACAAATTTTTTTTGACTACATATTAGGGGCCAGACAGTGTGTTGTTTCTGGGACTATAGCAATGAACAAAGTCCTCAAAGATCTCTGTCTTTGTGGACTGTATACTCCCCCGGGGAAGTCAATAAACAAAAAGACTATATAGTATGTTAGAAGGCAGAAATCAATGCTATTGAGACAAATAAATCTGGGCAAAGGGTTAGAGAAAGTAAGGTATGGCGTGCTACAATTTTCAATCAAGTGTTCAGTGAATGCTTCACTGCAAAGCTGTCATTTGACCAAAAACTAAAATTAATCTCATAATTAATAAGACCAAATCCAAATAGTGCTGTTGTAGGGTGTTCTTGTTTGTTTGTTTGTTACTGACCCTTGGACCAACACCCTAGGCCCCGAGGAAATCTGTATGTACCTCTACATTGTGGGAAATGACTGAGGCCTGGCCAGGCACCACACAAGCAAATATGAAGTCACTCACACAGTTCCGGGTCCCACTTTGTGAGGATCTAAGAGCTGTTGTTTTTCCAGGCTACTTGGAGGAGCCAGAGGTGGGCCTCTGAGGGGGTATTGGTATCATGGGGATCTGGAGGGGTTTTCTGAAGACCCTTCTTCCCAAGATGGATCACAACGTGTCTCCCCTTCTTGTAACCACCCTATTCCCCAGAATTGGCATTTCCTACTGCTAGATCTGGGTGGTAATCATCAGAGATCCTCCTTGATGTGAGAAAAAAACAAAGGGACCAGGCCTTCCAAGGATCTGGGGAGCCCCAGTCCCTGAGCCTGTGAACTGCCTATGACTTTGCTTCTGCCATTTTGTCTGCCTTCAACCTAGACTCTTGTTTTCCAAGTTCTTTCAGACTCCTTCCCCGAGTCTCTCACCTGTGTCCCCTCCAACACCCTCTCACTGACTGCCCCAAGCAAAACCAGCTTTGACAGATGTGAATTAGTCATGCATATCTTAGTTTGACTTTCAATCTAAGGGTCCTCTCTACCTTAAAGCTAATTGTGTTTTAAGACTATTTTTAACACTGTGAATATAATTTTAAGTATCAAGGGGCCAATAAGAAAATGAGAAATGATGGCCCTTGGGCAGCTTCTGAAATATTTCATGTGGTAGATCATATTGGCATTTTGTCTTCTTGATTTGCACGATGTGAGAGCTTCTCTATCGTGCTACAGAGGAGGGACCCCAGTGCCCTGATGCTGTGCATGTGAGTTGGACAGAAGTGCTGGAAGTGTACCCCTTTATAAATGGACTAATTGGTGCTTTGTGGATTCACTGCTAGGTTTCTCCTATAGCTTTGTGAGTCAGGGTCAAATTCAGTTTTTCTCCATCTTTCCACCAATGAGGAGTCTTTAAATAAATGTTCCCCATTCTCTGTTATTTAAAAAATTTTGCCTCTCAAACATTTTTTCAGTAATAATTATACTGTAAGGTCCTGGTATGGAGTAAATATTCAATATGTAGCTCGGTATAAGGGATAGCTCTCATTTTTTGTCTTTTCAGCCCCTTTCTTTCTGGGAATTACTCCATCTTATATAAGTGGTCAAAAATATGGTTCACTTCTCCCACCCCAGGCTGGCCAACTGAGTACTTGGGCCAATAATTCATTTGGAGGGGTCATTTAGCACAGCGCTGACAAATCAGAGTGATCCCCAGGAAGTTGTTGGAATTGATAGGATACAGGTACCCTTTCTTTTCTGGGGTGACTAGTAGTAATAATCGTGCAAGTCAAGAGCTGCCAGTGATCATCTTTGCTGTCAACTTACCTGAAAGTAAAACCAATAACCAACAAAGACAGATGAAGAGAGGAGAAGGGTGACCAAATATCCCAGTTTTCCCAAAAACTAAGGAGTTTTCCAAGATGGGAGACTTTCAGGGTCCTACAGTAATCAGAATGGTTGGTCACCCTAGACCGGAGTCCTAATGATATCCTTTGAATACCTGGCTTTTGATGGGTCTGAAGACAGTCTATCTTTGTATTACTTAGCCACGGGAATCAATAAATTAACTTCATTGCTTCAGCAAGTCAGAAGAGGTTTGTAGCACTTGCAGTTTCTTGCTTCCCAAAAGAAGTGAAATTGCTATTAATCTGTGTTGTTTTATTACAATTTCCATTAGATACAGTCACAAGAGCTCAATGATCACCACTATTTTTAAATTGATGGGACCCTAAAAACGCAGACCTAAAAACTCAGAATACCCAAGTTGGAAACCATTGAAATGATTCACCTTCTCTTGTTATAGATGTTGAATTTAAGTTTTATTCTACCACTGATTCTTATAGTTTAAGTTCATTTACTTCCCTATAAAGGAAGGAAGGAAGGAGAGGAGGGAAGGAAGAAGAGATGGACAGAAGGTGGGAGGGAGGAAGGAAGGAGGCAGGAAGGAAGAATTGAATAAGCTTTCCACAAAAATGGGAATAGAAGACCAAAGTATTTTAGAGGAAGAAATTTGGAAATAGAAATGGACTGAATGATTCAACCTTTCCTTTAGAATAAACACATATGGACTTTTCATCAAATAATTTAGCAAAGGTAACTAAATGCAAGGTGCAGTGCCTAAGGCAAATAGTTCAATGGGAGCCTAGTGTCCTGGGAGTCTGGCTCAAAGCAATTAAGTCAGGGAGGGATTTGAGGAATGTAGGCTCCACCCGGGGGCATTACCACCATTTTATTGTTCTTCTATCTCTCTCATTATTGCTAACCACTGCTACTTATCTGGCTATTTCCCTAGGTAGGGCAAATATTTCAACAGATGTGAAACATGATAATCATTACTTACAAGGAAGAAAGTAGAACATCCTCACCATAGTGGGAGACTTTAATACATATACTTTGATAAGAGAAAAAGCAGACAAAAATTTGGTATGGATATAGAAATATGAATAAAATAATAAATACACGACCTAACTGAAGTATATAGATTACTGTGGACTGTACACCTCACAGATAGCCACAGAACACACATTCTTCTCAAGCATACACGGAATGTTTGCTAAAATTGACCATATGTTGTTAGGTCACAAAGCAAGCCTCAAGAAATTTCAAATGGTTGAACTAATATAGAATATATTCTCTGACCAGAGGTTATAAAAATGTTTTTAAAAGAAAAAAGAAAAGAAAAAAAAAGATAAAATGCCCAACTGCTTGGAAATCAAACGATACTTTCTAAATAACACATGAAACAAAAAAGTATCACAATAGAAGTTAGAAAATAGTTTTAATGGAAGGATAATAACAGTATGCATTAAAACTTTTGGGATATAGCTAAAAAGAGTGTTTAGGGAAATATATTATCTCAATGAGTATTATAGAATATAAGAATGGCTAAAAAGCAGTGATCTAAGTTTTCATATAAAAAAGCTGGAAAAACAAACCTAAAAAAAGGAGGAAACTTGAAAAAAATTAAAGAAGTAGAAAGCAAAAGTAAGTAGAGAAAATTAAAACAGTCAATTGCTGGTTTTAAAAAGATTAATAAAGTGATAAATTTTTAGCAAACTAAGAGAATAAGAGAAAAAGCACAAATTATCAAATTGGGACTGAAAAGGGGGATATCACTATAGTCATTAGAAAGACAATAATGGTATCTTATGAACCACTCTGTTTAAATAAGTTTGACAATATGATGGATAAATTTATTGAAAAACACAAGTTAGAAAAACTAACAGAAGAATAAATTAAAAATCTAAACAATCTTAGATTTTTTAATTTTAATTTATATTGAATGAAATTTAAATTTTAATTTTAATAAAATTGAATGAATTATAAAAGTCCTTCCTTCTCATTAAGAAAACTTTGTTTTAGTCTAAGTTGGTTGATCAGTTTGTTCTTCCAACATTTAAGTAGCAAATAAATAAACTTACAGAAGCTTTTCTAGAGAACAGAAAAGGAAGAAACAGTTTTCACCTCCTTTTAGGAGTTCAGAATAATCTTAGATCAAAATCTGACAAAAAAATTGTTAACAGTAGAAAAATTACAGACTACTTTCTCTCTTAGATATAACTGCAAAAATTCTGAACAAAACAGTATCTCTTGGAAGAGAGTGAGTCAGGGTCACTCACTCTGGTCATATTATATAATAAGGATAATACACTATCACCGAATTGGGTTTATTGTAAGAATACATGTGTAGTTTAATATTTGAATATGAATCCATGTAACTTACACACTGATAGAAAAAAAAAGGAGTAAAAGAAATCATATGATCGGGATGCCTGGGTGGCTCAGTTGGTTAAGCAACTGCCTTTGGCTCAGGTCATGATCCCAGCGTCTTGGGATCGAGTCCTGCATCGGGCTCCTTGCTCTGCAGGGAGCCTGCTCCTCTCTCTGCCTCTGCCTGCCTCTCTGCCTGCTTGTGTTCTCTCTCTGTTAAATGAATAAATAAAATCTTAAAAAAAAAAAAGAAATCATATGATCATCTTAAAGATATAGGAAAGACTGATAAAATATAAAACCAAGTCACGATAAAAAAAAAATCCTCAGCACACTAGGAATAAAATGAAACTTTCTCAATTTTTAAAGAACACCTAAAAAGCCAATAGTAAACAACATAATCAGTGGTAAAATATTGAAGGCTTTCCCCACGAGATCAGGAAGGAGACAAAGATGCTACCAAATTTTTCTACTCAACACTGTACAGAAGAGAGCTATAACCAGCACAGGTGAATTTCTATATGCTTGCTACCAAGATAGAAAAAAATGAAGCTTAAAAAAAATCACGATTAACATTAGCATAAAAAAATCAGGTATCTACAAATCAGTCTAATGACAGATATCTAAGACTTCTATATTAAAATTTATAAAACTTTGTTGAGAGAAATCAAAGAAGACAAATGAGATAATATAGCTTACTCATTAACTGACTCCATATTGTAGACTTGTCAATTCTCCTCAGATCGATCTATAGATCAAATATAATCCAATCAAACATCAAACTGATTCTGAAATTTATGTTGAAATACACTGGGTCAAGAATAAACAAGGCAATCTTCAAGAAAGAGAATGAAGATGGAAGCCTGACCCTACCAAATATTGAGACCTATTTTTAAAACTAACTGGTACTGGTAGGAGGATAGCAAAAGCGACCAAGGGCAAAGAATAGAAAATCTAGAAATAGCCCCATATAGAACTGTCCAAAAATGACAAAGTTGTTACTACAAGACCAAGAGGGAAAAGATGGTCCTTTCAAAAAGTCATGCCACATAAAAAGTCATTGGAGAGCCAGATATATAGATAAACATAAATCTTTCTCCAACTACAAACAAAAATCAGTTTCAGATAAATTTTTAGATCAAAATATGAAAAGGTAAAACAATAAAGCTTTTGGAAAGAAACATAATATAATATCTTCATGATTTGGGGTAAGCAAAGATTTCTCAAAGAGTATGATATAAAACTGCTAATCATAGAATAAAGAATGTTTAAGTCAAAATACCTTAAAATTAATAACTTGTTCAAAAAAGACACCATGAAGAGTACAAAAGACAAACCACCAAGGGGGAAAGGGATTTGATATACACACATACACAAATACTTATATTTTTGTATGTAACAAGACTGCATATTCTGGAAATATCCACATTCCCCATATCCAGGTCTAACAGAAGCCTCATATCCAGAAAATAGGACTGGTTTATACAAATTAATTTTTAAAAGACAAATTTTAAAAAATCAAATAGGCAAATGAGTTGAATAGGCTATTCTTAAAAGAAGATATCAAGGTGGTTAATAAACACATGAAAATGTGTTCAATACCATTCATTATCAAAGAAATGTAATTAACATAGCCATGTGACTCACCTGCATATTCACCACCAGAGATGGCTTCCTGAGCAGTGAGCAGCTCATGCAGTCACAGAAGACTCGCCCTGAAAAGGACCTTGCACTTGATTTAAAGCTTCATGGTCACTGTCTTGAAATTTCCAAAAATTTTAAATATAGAGTTCCATGTTTGTATTTTGCACTGGTTTCCACACACTATATAGCCTGTCTTGTCCTCTACAATGGCTAAAATCAAAAGAGAGACATTGGTGAGGACGAAGAGCCACTGGAAAGCTCATATTCGTCTAGTGGGTGTAGAAAGTGCTTCAGTTACTTTGGAAATTGATCAGTCTTGATCAATTTCTATAGTTTTTTTCTATATTTCTATAGAAATCTTTCTATAGAATATTTCTATAGAAATATAGAAAATATTTCTATATCAATGATATATTTCTATATCAATTTCTGAAATATATATTTCTATATAAAGATATATTTCTATATAAAGAAATGATATATTTCTATATCAATTTCTACAGTTGATCAATGTCTATAAAAGTGAACCAGGTATCGCATGTAAGCTAGCACTTCCGCTTATAGATGTGTATCTTGCAAAATGTGTGCTTATGTTCATCAAAAGATACATCTAAAAGAGTCATAGTGACACTATTCACCATATACCCAAACTGAAAACAACCCAAATGTCAATCAATAGCAAAGTGGATAAATGCATTTTGGTGTGTGTGTGTATATATATATATATATAAACATATATATACAGAATACCGTACATCATCAAGACAACACAATAATATGAATGAATCTCACAACAAAAATCTCAGTGAAAGAAGCCAAACACACACACAAAGTATACAGTGTAGGATTCCGAGTATTAAAATTTCCTGAGCATGCAAAAATAGACGGATTGCTTTTAAAAAGTTAAGACACTGGTGAGGGGTGGAAATGGAAGGACTCGGGGAGGACTGCTTCTCGATCTGGGTACTGATTACATGACACTGTTTACTCTGCGGGGCCTCGCTGATCTGCACAGGGGATTTGTGCACTTTTTCGTAGGTCTGAATGTTATAATGTAAGCTATTTGGGAAAGAACAGGTGCAGAGGCACTTAGCTCCCCTCTGTCCCTACCCCCAAAAGCAGTAAACAATCGCCCATATGAAAAATACCCTCTCTGTACTAAGAAGCAAAAAAGATATCCTCACGACCAGAGATAATGACTTGAAAGTCCAGAAAGCTATAATATAAACCCAGTTACTCTTATATTAATCCCCATGTCAGCCCCAATTCTGCTTAGAATTCCGCACTAATTAATTCCGCACCTGCCTTCCTTATATTGTACATTCCTCACAGATCTCTTGTTTCTTTGTTTAAAATATCTAAAAAACTGCCTGCCTCGGTCACTTCTTTGGGTGTCGATTCCGTTAGTGGCCCTCGGTGTGTATGTATTCGACATTGGGTTTTTTTCTCCCATAAACTTGTCTCATGTAATTTAATTCTTAGCCCAGCTGGAAGACCATGAGTATAGAGGAAGAATTCTCTCTCCCTGACAAAATCGAATGCTTTTGTTTTCACAATCGTTTTCTCTGCCATAAACCTAGTTTAGAAGGGAAAAGCTGAACATCCAATCTCGGGCCTCTACCTTCCCCAGCTCTTTGATCTTGGCTAAGTTATTTACACTCTCTGTGCCTGAGTTTCCTGGTCAGTAATGTGGAGATAATACTAGGGATCCTCTCGTAAGGTTGTTGGGATTACATGAGATGACAGGTGGGAAGTGGTCAAAACAATGGCAGGCACCTAGGAAAGTCTCAATAAATGTAAATTATTACTGTTTCTGCCCATTTGGGTCCAACCCTCTTCAGACAACCGATGGCTGTTACTTGGGGAAGCAGAAATAAGAAACCATAATATATTTTTAAAAATCATCTTGCTATATCTCCTTAGAATCCAAGACTTGATTTTTATAAAGTCTTCTTAGCCTTTACGCTTTGGAGATACTAACATCCAAATGTAGAAGAAAATAGGAGACCAGATGCTTGTGCCCTGGGGGGAGATTCCTCCAATCAATCAATCAGTAAGGTTCTAACCAACTGAATCCCAAATTAGAATGAAGTTTGCTTTTCAATGGTCTCATCTCCAGAAAGATGGCTCTAAGTAGGCAATTTAGAGGAAAGAAGCTCTCTCATCCTTGGTGTAAATGCATCCATGATGCAGTATTTTTGCTGGGGTAATTCTGCCCCTGGGATTTCACCCTTTCTCTGCTCTGCCTTTGGGAATTCCAACACCTTAAAAGCTAGCTCTGTTCTTCTCTTCTTGGACATCTGCCAAGCTAATCTCCCGACATTGAAGAGTATTATGAAAGTTAAGCTGCATGAAGAGCAGTCATAATTCTGTCCTACCTATATGGCTTAGGGTCAGTACTACCTTCATAAATTGGTGTGTTGTTTTTGGCAACTACCAAATACTTTTTCTGGCCACCATGACTTTACCCCGGTGTTACCACATCACTGCGCTATTTATTGAGTTTAGTTGAGTTGGCTGAGGAACTGTGCCAAAAATTGTTATTAGGAAGTTAATCTTATTTACCCCTAAGCAACTAAAGGATTCTCAGAGTGGCTCTCTCCCCGAATTTTTTTAAGCCTGAAGAAAAGTCTCATTTTTCCTTCTCTTGTTGAAGCAAGATAAGGAAACAGAGTTCCAAAGAAGTGAAGTCACTCCGAGTTGACAATGGGGCCAGAACTAGAATCCGCCATAGCTCTCTGCATCTCTCAGATTTTTAGGAGCTGAATTTAAGCGAAAAATAATTACGAAGTGAATGAAGAGTCGAGAGTCGGAAGTCTGTCTTCGCTGTGAATCACACAGGAGTAAGCTTGTTTTGTGCGGGATTCTGTCATATCCAGGAAAGGGGACACTCCTGGACGCAGCCCGGATGAGGGAGACAGACCATGACTGGCCCGAGAAAGGAAAAGTTCTCCCCAAGGTGATTTGAATACAAACATCACATCCTTTCGTTTGAATCCGTCTTCAAAAGCAGGTTAATGAAGACTGTTGAGCTTCAGGGGTCAGACTGGAATTGTAGGAGATTCCTGGGATCTGCCAACAAGAAGCTGTTAATAATTCCAGTAATTTGATGAGCATGCCCAAGGGGCTCTGGGCTCCTGGAGTCAATATCTACAAAGGCTGGAGAGGGAGCATGTCTCTCGCCGGCATGGTACACTGATGTCACGCCAGCTCCGGTGACTCAGTTTCTCTACATCATTGTACCTTCTCCTTTTTCTCTCCTGAGAGGAGACTTTCCTCATTCAATCCCACTTCTCTCTGTATTAAAAAAAATGTTCAAAAAAAAAAAATGTTCAGGGGTGTCTGGGTGGCTCAGTCAGTTAAGCATCTGCCTTCGGCTCAGGTCATGATCCCAGGGTCCAAAGATCAAGTCCTACATCAGACTCCTTGCTCAGCAGGGAGACTGCTTCTCCCTCTCCCTTTCGCTCCCCCTGCTTGTGTTCTGTCTTTCTCTCTTTCTCTCTCAAATAAATAAATAAATAAATAAAATCTTTAAAAAAAGTGTCCAAAAAGTTTTCTTGATATTTGTTTCTACTCCAATCAGCAAAGATTTCAAGTCCAAAAGTGGAGAGATTTCCCTAAAGCTGAGGGGAACTGAAGCTCATCTTTGGAACTACCCCTACTCCCTGTCTGTAGGCGTGTTAGAATGAGGGATGTTGATCCCGTTTTGTTTACTGGAATATCATTCCCTGCAAGGGGGGGTGGGAATTGATCAACTAAATTCACATAGAGAGCCAATAGGTGTCCAAAACCATGAGCTCTAAGGCAGAGTAAACCTTGATTTATTACAAAACGTGTAACTTTCAGCAAGTTCAATGTCAAGTTCAATTGAATATCCTGCAGCCTCAGTCTCATTTCTCATCTGTAAAATGGATATACTATTAGTACTAGTACTACTACTACTATCAATAATAATAATACTTGCTTCATAGGGTTATTGTAAGGAATCAATGAGATCACGGATATAAAGCAAATGAGTGAAGGCTGCCTCTTCGTAAGCATCAGTGTAATGAACTATTACAGTGTCATTGTTAATTCTTCTGAGATGGTTGGGTGGGAAAGGCGTAGAAATGTCTCCAGCTTCCAGGGGCAGAATAGACTGTGTTAGAGGAAAGTGATTTCAATTAACCAGCTCACGGAGCCTCAGAATAGGAGAGAAAGCTCATGTCTTCAGATTCTTTTTTCTTTTTTTCTCTGACATAGAACCAAAACTTGGCTGGGGCTTTGTAGTCCTGCTCATGACAGCTCTGACCCAAGTCCCTGAGGGCCCAACTAAATCATTTTTCAGCTCTGAAGCCAGATCACATTCCTCATTTCCATTTTTTAAAAACCCAGAGAGTCAACTTCTGCCCTCATTTTTCCTAGGAATTGGCAAGACCTGCTTTTACACAGTTCTGCTGTGATGAAGGGATTTGCCTGTGTCCAGGCCCCTGACTTCCTTCTGAGAGAGCATAGCACAGTGTCTAGAAGCTGGATGTGGCAGTGTGCTGCGTGTCCTGGCTTTTCCAGCACATTCTAGTGTTATGCATGTATTTCTGGACCAATTAGTATTAGCACCCACTTCCACTCTCAAAACTGTCCTAATTTGGGTTTTTAAACATGATATCACTTTAACTCTTGAGTCAGAATGTCCAGACTCAAATCCTAGATCAGCTACATACTATTTTCATGGCAAGACACCCTGCTGTGCCTCAGTTTCCCCTGATGAAAAATGGAGATGATGATGATAATAGGAGCTACCCTTGAAATGGTCCTGATATTTAAATGTGTTAACACTGATAAAATGCTCAGAATAGCACCTGTCACACACCACGTGCTATACCGGGGTGAGGCACTATTAATCTCTTACCAGTAAAACCACCAGATACCCCAGCCCCATTTAAAAATTTGTTAAATGAGAAGTGTGACACCTGCTGTCCTTATATTACAGAGTCCTTTAGGGGTCAGAGGAAATATTGCTGTTAAAACATATGAAACAATTTATGGGGCACCTGGGTGGCTCAGTGGGTTAAAGCCTCTGCCTTCGGCTCAAGTCATGATCTCAGGGTCTTGGGATCGAGCCCCACATCACATCGGGCTCTCTGCTCAGCAGGGAGCCAGCTTCCTCCTCTCTCCTGCTTCCTCCTCTCTCCGTGCCTGCCTCTCTGCCTACTTGTAATCTCTTTCTCTCTGTCAAATAAATAAATAAAATCTTTAAAAAAACCCAAAACATATGAAACAATTTATGATTTATGGCATTATCGTTTTTCTGGGAGTATGAATAACACAAGAAGCAATAAAATATGGAAAAAAAGCACTGAACAACTCATCAGTTGCTGTGATTTTTTTTTTCAATTACTCTTTGACTTTTTAAATAGATAGGACATTTAAAAATTCTATTGCTGTCCGCATCCCACTCGCATTTTCCTCTCATTCCTAGACATCATGCCAATGTTTTCATCTTTTCACAGGCGTGTATCTTTGTGAAATATATAGTTTTGTGTAGTTTGTGTTTTTTATGTTCATTGGTTATACATATTATTTCTTAATATTTTCACGAAACACCGTATTTTTTTTACATGTGCCCTGTTTTATTTTTTATTATGTTACATCAGCCAACATATAGTACATCGCTGGGTTTGATGTAGTGTTCAACGACAAAGCAGTGTATTTTTAAGGTTCATCCCTATTTTTATGTGAATGTGTAATTTTTTGCATGTTACACCTGCTTAATAGCCCACGGTGCCGGCCATGTTTTTTATCAGTGATGAGGCTGCCCCCCGACTCTCTCCCACCATGAACAGCACTGCAGTGAACAATTGGCTCACAGATCCCCGTATTAGTCAGTTTTGCTGCTATAATAAAAGCAAAACAAATACCTCAGTGGCTCACAGCCACAAAGGTTCCTTTCTTGGTCACACCACATGTTCCAGCTGCTGGCAACAGGCTCCTTCCTGTTCCGTGTATCTTCAGTGCAGCATCCAGGCTGAAGGAACAGCCCTTATATGGGACAAGTCCTACTCCTGGCAGACAAAAAAAAAGAGCAAGAGAGCTGGAGGAAACAAGCAACCGCATTTGAAGCTTATGTTCCAATTGGCGCACAGAACTTCCACTCTTGTTTCATTGGCTGAAGCAAATCACGTGGCCGAGCCCAACCCCCCCCACGCCCCCCCACCAACCACTGCAGCCTGGGAAGTAAAGTGTCCTAATGAAAATCTCAGAGATGGATGGAAATCCTCTTATGGGGAAAAGGGAGCAAATAATTACAAACAATCAGAAAATCTACCCCTCTTCGAGCTCAGGAAGAATTTGGGATTTATGCCCAGGAGTGGGGTGATAGGGGATGCATGCATATTCTTAATTTCATCAAATAACTCAGATTAGTGCAGATACATTCTCATCAATGTACATCAGTGCACGTGGGTCCCTTTATCCCTGCTCCTAAACGACTCTTGCGTTTTATAGTTTTCTAATTTGTCAGTCAATAGGTTAAAGGGGCATCTTATTGCTTTAATTTTCATTGACTGACTATTCACGATTTTGAGCATTTCTCTTTTTATCTATTACTTTGTAAGATTTCTTCCTCTTAATTTTCTATTAGGTTTCCTTTTCCCATTTTCCTTCAGGGGCTGCTTTCCTCTTCTAGTTGGGTAGCAGGAAATCATATGTGCTATCTATAAATCATATGTGCCTTCTCAATTTGAGATATTACAAATATCTTTATCTCTCCTGTCATCCATCTAGTGACTTTGTCTGTATGTTCTTTGTTGAAAAGTAATCCTTATTTTTGTTATGAAAGCTCTTCCTTCTCCAGGTCACAAAAATGGTTCACTTTTTTTCTCTAACATTTGATATTTTACCTCGCACATTTAGAACTTTAAGTCATCCGGAGCCTTCTTAAGTAGGGATCCTATTCTATTTTTCTGCAAATAGTGAACGAGATTCCTCCGCTCCATATACTATATACTCTGGTGTCTCCCTACAGAATTTGATGGCTCCTGTGTCATATATATTAGGGTCTGTATACACGCAGATCACCTTATAATACACCTCCATGACTGTTAAGGCAATTCTCCCTTCTTTTTCTGTTCTAAAGTTAACTTAGCTATTCATGGACCTCTCTTCCTCTGAAGACATTTTAGAATAATTCATTTCTCAAGTTCCTCAAAAAGCCCAACTGGTCTCTGATGGCATTTAATTTATTAATTAACCTGGGAATAATTATTATAATATGAAGTTGCCCATTCAAGGGCATAGACTATCTCCATTCTCCACTTACTCTGATCAATGCTTATGTTTTTCATTAGAATTTTAAGGTTTTCTCCATAGAAGTCACATATATCTTAGGTTAAATGATTTCTAGATTCCCGTATGATTTTTGTGGCTTTTTGGTAGGTACCTTAATCTGGAGGAGACACGGGTTCTGATTTTGATCAGAGATTTTGCTCTCTATACTGATTATGTTGTATGATTTTAGGCAAGCCAGTCAGTCCCTGCTCCTTGATGTCAGGGCTCTCATTCATTAAAAGATTAGATGGAGGTTGTGGTCCCCATGGTACCACAGATAATACTAACAAGGACAAACCCAGATTAAAATCTCGATGTGTGCCAGTCTTTGCAGGGGGAGGAGACCACACGTGCAGTGCTTAATGTGCCTGATACATGTAACCCCGAGTGGATATTAGCAACCCCTGTCGTCATACCCACATCAAAAGGAAGAAATGGACACTCTGAGAGGGGAAGTAACTTTCCCAGGCTCACTCAGCTCATCAGTGGCTGGTTTGGGGCTCAGGAAGCACTAAACCCCGCGGCGGCCATTCCTTGGAATCAATGACAGGCTCTTACCTCATGAGCCTTCCAGCCTCTGAGGATCTGAGTCAGCAGCTCAGAAACACCTGTCCACCAGCCGGAGCGCTCGTGCCTCCTGGCTCCCGGGTACCACGGCCGTGAATGACGTCCGGGGTTTCACTGTGCGCACCGCTGCTAGAGTTCCCGTGCACTCTGGCCAGGTGCGTTTGCTCTTGTAGAACATCATTCTTTCCTAGAAGTCCGATGTGTTCCTGGATGCCACCGGCTGATAGTGGAGTCAGATAACAGCCCAGGAAGGCAGCCCAGGTTTGCAGGACAGGAAGTGGGTGCCATCCAGCCAGCTGGGTGAGAATCAGTGCCTCTGTCAGACCGCCCGTGGAGACGGAGCTGGGGACAGTGGAACTCTCCCTGGGAGCCATGCTTCTCTCCCCAGAGGCCAGCACAGTTAGCCCCGAAGCCCTGAACCCCAGCCTGCAGCCATTTTTAGGAGAACGTGGAGAGAGCCAGTCTCCTGAGAGCTGCTTCCAAATTATGGCCCCTACATCAAGACCCTTCCAGCTGCAAGAGATACGAACCTAACCCAAACTAGCTTAATAGAAACTAGCTTCAACAGGTTTAAATAAAAGCAGAAATGTTATTAGCTTAAATTACTCCTGGTGGTTTTAGGACCGTTCGATCTGGGATGTTAGAATGATTTCGCTGGTCTCTCCTCCATCTCGCAGCCCCGTTCGCCAGGCAAGTTCTCTCTGCAGGAGGAACATGGCTACTAGGTCTCCAGGTTTACCTCTAACTTAGGATGGAGTCTTACTCAGCATCCGTATGAATGCCCCTGTGAAGGACTCTGGTTGTGCTTGGGTTGAGGTCCACCTGCAGGAAATGGAAGGCTGGGCAGCGTCATTGGCAGACGAAAGGGGCATTTCCTCAATTTGCACTGTTCTCCACAGAGCCAGCAGGCATGCAGAGTCGTCGCTGACTCTGTGACGTGGTCCGTATCATTTCCTGCCACCCCCATTCTCCTGCCATCCTTCCTGTGTTCTAGTCACCAGATCATGGGCTACTCGAATCACATAACATCTTTTCCTTCACCTCTCTGGGCCCCCATACTTGCTGTTCCTCATCCCAAATACCTTTCTTTTACAGTGTGGTTAGCTGCTTCCCAGAACTTTCTCTGAACCTCCTAGGCAAATCAAGTAGACTTCCTACAGCTACTTGATGGGTATTGCTTGATCATTTTGTATAGTAGTCAAAATTTTGAAGAAGGTCACATTTGTCTCCGGGTTAGACCTAGGGTGACTGAGAAGAGGAATTAGGTCCTGTCCTATTAATCTTTGTATGAGTACACATGGCTCTCTAGTAGATACTGTTTGTTCGCCCAATATCCCCTCTCCCCCTTGCTCCTGAACCCTGACTTGGAGCACTGCGTACCCCACTACCTGCCATCTCTCTCAGCCCACCCTGCAGCCAGTGATGGACAGAGGACACAGTTTCTGGCCCAGGAGATCTGCTGGAGGACATCTTCTGGGGTGGGAAGCTGTCTCTGAAATCACTTTTGCCACCTTGTTAAAAGGGATGAGATGAGTTTGGCACTACGGTCTCCTCCTCCTCCTCTCCCCCTTTGTTCTGATACTTGGGACTGGGGTGGCCATCTTGGAAACAAGAAGGGAAGGACAGAAGAATCACCTTGACAGTCTTGACGTGATTGAAGTTTTGAACCGATGCCTGCAACGTCCTTCATCGGTCTATTAGGTCAAGAGAGTTTCTTCCCAGCTCTGCGGTCCAGCCTCCATGTGGAAGACTTCAGGGTGTATAATAGTCCCAGTTGTGTGAAACTCACTGTGGAATAGGGAGTTAGGGCAGCGGCTCCCAATCTGATTGCGAAGCTTGAGAGACTGTGCAGGGCCTAAGAGGCACATACGTCTCATTAGTAAGTCATTGTGATTATTTAAGAAAGAAACTTTTTTTTTTCTTCCCATGTATGTGTATTATTTCTTCGAACAGCTGCTAGGTTGTTATGTGCTTATTAAATGCCTATGGAGTTGTTTGGACTTAACTACTCAGCAATTGAACTGTGAGGTATTTCTCCTGGCTTAGGGCACTGAAAAGTTTGCTGAGACACTAAGGGTCCCTTTTGTGGAAGAGTTGGGGAACCTCTGACTTAAGAAGGAAATGAATAAACATACAGAGAGGGTGACATGTGCAAAGTGGAATGAAGAGCTCATCTGAAGAATAGTAGAGGAATTCTCTTTCATTCTTCCCCTTAAAAAGGAGAGTTCTCTTCTTTATAAAGTAATACTGGACATTCTCCTTTGTTTTTTAAAATGCCAGATTAGAATTGTCCTATTGGTTGCCACAGTGTTTATGTGACTGTGGGCTTAGGCTGCAATTTCTGTGTTGACAAAGTTTTCTGGCTTCATTAGTGTCTCCCTTCCCCCACCCCCACTCTCATAGGTCTCTGAGAAGCACACCTCCTCCAGGAAGCCCCCTGTGACTGTGAGGAAGTCATGTGATTTTGTACCTTCCTCCTTATCTTGTCAAACTCAGGAACACCAGCTCTCTGCCTGGCCAGGACTGATAAGCCGATGAGCTCAGGTGTCATTGGTGACCTCAACTCTCACAGTGACAGCTTGTTTTCCATCTCTCCAGCCTCAATGTCTTTGTTTCAGGCTGTAAATTCTTGGGTGAGTGCTCGAATCAGCAGAAAGCCAAGCTCATTTTTAAAAATTCATCAGCAATCTATTAGGAATGTACTCTGTGTCAAGCATATCTTCTGTGATGACTAGTCGGCCAAGGATAGCCCTTGCCTTCATCTTGGCTGCCAAGGCTATCCCATCGGCTGTGCGTGCCGTGCCCTACGCCTCTCCGGGGGTATGACTCACACAGAAAGCAAAGGCGATGCTATGTCCTGGCAGTTGTACATTGTGGCAAACCTGTTGGCAACACGTGCAATTCAATTTCTAATGAATATGAGATAATTAAAGACCACTGAATACAGTGACGGAAAGCTTCGGGTTTGGTTCCAAAGCCCAGCTCAGTCATTTACCCTCAAGGTCACTCAACGCTCTGAGCTGCTTTCTCCTCACTAGAAGAACAGGAATTCTGGAGCCTCAGAGGATTACTGAGAGGATTAAATCAAGTAACATCTGTGTAACAAGCTCTCAGCACTGTAGTTGGCTCCCAGAAAGGACTTGGTAAATGTTAGCGATCATTATCGTCAATACCGGCGTATATTTGACAAAGGAAACGTGTTGAGGGTCTCGCGTGGGCAGGATCTGTCCAGACAGCAGTGTAACCTGGCTCAGGGCCAGGCACATAGTAGGTGGTCCATAATTGTTGGCTGAGTGAATTTTGTAAATCTTACCTCTTCATCATTCTTTCTACATTTCAGAACGTGATCATACCTGAACTTGAATCCAAGTCTGGTGGTCACGGTGATAAGAGGAAAATAAGAAGGGCCAAATGCTGGGGAGGTACTACTCACTTTGGGGGCACTGTGCTTCATGGGATTATTTCACTTAATACACGGCACCCTCATTTTGAGCCCATATTATGAGCCAGAGACTGCAAGGGACTCAGCGACTTGCTCAGGGTCAGCCGGCAGCAAGGGACTGAATCCACTGGTGACTGGACGGGAACAGGATTCAGCGTTGGGTAAATACTCAGTCAACCCCAGCCACATGGGGGGCGGAGCTAAGGCCTGGGACGCAGAGGTTCCGGGGGCAGGAGGCAAACACACCTCCTGAGGGGGCAGGTGAACGGTTCCTTATTCTGGACCACGTGGTTCTCCTGGAACTTTCTGCTGGAACATTATCTGAAAAATGCCTCATGGAACCGGGCACACAGAAACATGTTGTTAGCAGAGCAAATTAGCTCTTGTCTGGAACACCACAGGAGTCAGACTTATGATTGTCTTGATTCATCATTTGTTCTTATCTTTCTATGGTGGTTTTGGAACTACTTCTCCATTTTAACTGTATCCTCTTTCATGTGGCCATTAAATAAAGATTTGTGAAGCCAGTGCCTAAAAACCTGAGCATAAGAACAAAGGGAAGGAAGGAAGGAAGGGAGAAGAGAAAGAAAGAAAGAAAGAAAGAAAGAAAGAAAGAAAGAAAGAAAGAAAGAAAGAAAGAAAGAAAGAAAGAAACCCATGTTCTTTGCACAACATCTGGGGATCTGTATGTAAAATAGCCATTATGATCATACCGTGGGGGGAAATCCAAAATCTTTAGCCAAGACCCCTGGGTACGTGATGACACAGGCCCGGCAAGGGCCGGAGCCCTGACCCCAAGTACAGAGGTGCAGAGTCTGAACGAGGGCACAGGTGCTGGGATCAGGCTGGCTGGGTGTGAGTTCTGACTCCGCCACTCACAAGCTCGAGTGAGTCACTTAAGCAGCCTGGAATTTATGTAAAGTGGGATCATGAAAGTAAGGAACCCACAACAAGGACGAAACTCTCAAGCATTATGCTAAGTGAAAGAAGCCAGAACAAAAGGCTACATACTGTATGATTCCACTTGTGTGACATTCTAGAAAGGGATCAGTGGACACCTGAGACAGCTGAGAGGACAAGATTGACTTCGAAGGGCCGTAAACCTACTCTTGGGACTAATGGAAATATTTGGTGTTTTGGTTGTTATTAGTTATATATAGGTATGTATTTATCAAAACTCTATATAGGTACATCTGTAGAGTGTGAATTCTACTGTCTTTAAATTTATCTCAATAAAACTGACTTGAAAAAAGAAATAGGGGCACCTGGGTGGCTCAGTTGGTTGAGCCTCCGACTCTTGGTTTCTGCTTAGGTCACGATCTCATGCGTCATGAGACTGAGCCCCCGGTCAGGCCCCGTGCTCAACAGGGAATCTGCTTGAATCCTCTCTCTCCCTCTGCCCCTCCCCTCCCCCGCTCGCTCTCGCTCTCTCTCCCTAAAGGAAATAGTTAATGGGTTCTTGTTACCATCATATTAAATAACACCTGCACGGCACGAGGAGCAGCACGGGGAGAGAGTCAGCACTGGGTGTGCACTTGGACTTCCTTCCGAGTCAGCTCAGTCAAGTACGCCCATCTCCGGGAGCCAACAAGAATTCTGCAGAATGCTGGATGAAAAAAAAAGTTGAAAATTTCTTCGTGAGTGCTTAAAATCTGATATTTATCACTTAAGGGAAGAGGACAAAGCACATCCTAAATTCACTGGAATAACTGTATAATCATTTAACGCACCTTTAAAGGACCAGCATAGAGCACAAAGGGAAACATGAAGACAGGTAATGGATTAAAATGGCCACTCACCCTGTACTGTTTTCTGGCTATGCCCAAGTAAGTATTTGTTTACAGGGATAAAAAAAAAAATACTCGGACCGGTCATCTATGCAGGCTACTCACTTCCTTTTCCCAGAATCAGCTGCAAGTTGCTTGATTTCTGAAATTTCTTTAATTGCTTTTGTCCCCAAACTCTGGTATTAACCACTCCAGGCACATCCATCTGGCCCAGATGCTATAGTGGGATGGCCTTGAACTTCTCAGGAACCTCACAAAGCTGAGCTCTCAACTTGAGGTCGAATCCCACCTCCCTCCCCTATCACCTCCTGGGTGACCCGGAGCAAGACTCCCATCTCTGAGCTGAGTTTCCTCATCTGTTAATTCAAGGAGTAAGACTAGATGCTCTGTTAAAACCCTTCACACTCCAACTTCTAGAATTCTATTGCCCCTGGAACGGAAAGGCAGACATGATTAGGCTGGCTTTCAACGTCTACCAGCTATCCAAATTCTCTGGATCAGAATTTCTTACGTGTAAAATGAGATAATGGTGCCCAACTCCCCAGGCTCTTTCTGAAGAGCAAATGAAATTATGCATGTGAAATTTAATATAGTTTCTGGCTCAGTGATTTGATCTTTCCTCTTTTCTTCTATTTCTTTCTTTCTTCCATCCTTCCCCCCCCTCTCTGTATAATAGACTTCCATGTAATATGGAAACCTTACATTCTTGTTCTGTTATGTGAAAGCATATTTGGTCTTGAACTTGTATGCTCATAATGTCATATGCCAAGTGCCGTTGCCTGGTGATGGTGCTTGTTATTTATCAGAAGAGAGTTTAAATGAATTAGCAATTATAACAAAGGTAAAATAACTGACTGCCAAAACTGGCTTATTGCTTTTTTAGATATCTCAATAGATTTTCTGAACGTTTCTTTACTCCTATTACGCACTTCACTCATTCATTTATTCATTGAACAATCAACTTTCGATCACCTCTGGGTGCCGGGCACAGTGCTAGGTATTAGGGATACAGAAATGAAATGTATATTGTTGTTAAGCTCAAGAAGCTTCCAGGTTAATGGAAGGAGGCATTGGAGCTATGAGATAAGTCTGTTCAGGGTACATTCAAGGTCTAGAGGATGGTGTGGTGGGTTTTTCCAAGGAGGAGTCAGGAAAGGCTGCATGGAGCCGTGGAGGCTGGAAGATGTGTAGGAGTTCACCAGATAGAGGTTGCAAAGAGGGGGACGGCATGCAGAAGGAGCGGCATGCACAAAGGCCTAGATATACACAGTCATCCTGTATAATCTGGAAACCACACCAAGGTCAAGGTGCTAGGAGTATAGCGGACCGTGTAGTGAACCTGGTGAAAGTAGGAGCTGGAAGTCCTAGACATGTTTTCTTTAAGCAAATGCTGATCTGCTCGGGAAGGGAGGACTTCAGATGCCACACAATCGTTGGGGACAACAGAAGAGGAACTCTCTATGTCCCAACTCAACTGTCAGCTGCTCACATTGGCAGATCATAGCTCCGTTGTGTGTGATGGGGAGAACACAGTTCTCCAGGGCTTTCCAGGGACTCGACTACAATTCAATCAATTTCTTTCTGAATCAGATCATAGCCATTATCGACAGCACAAGGTGAAAGCCATCTGGTCAAGTTTTCTTAGAAATGGCATCAGATTTCTTACTGACTGTAAGTTCCTTGCTCAAGTGTAATATTAGGAGTTAGAGATTAAGAAATTAAGGAGGGTTTTTTGCTTTTTGCTTTTTGTTTTTGTAGGACGATGACCCACAATTTTTTAGTGTGATGAAATGAGCTGTCAATAAAGGAACCAAGAGTTATCAAATACCTAGAATGTGCTGGGTGCTTTTAAACACCTCAACACCCAGCGTGATGTTTGGCATACACCTCTCTGGGTCCCAAGTCGAGCTCCTACCACTACACCACCTTGCCGCTGAGTGACCTTCTAGAAGAGCCTTGGGTAGGTCTTAGCTTTTTGCTTCTAAGGAGCCAAAATGAAAGGAAAGCGATGAGGAAGAAAGTGGTCTTCTACTCCCCTCCTCACATCTCATTGAGGCCACAGAGAGTTCCAGGTTTAGATTTACTTGAGAAGAAAAGTCTGGGTTTTAGAACTGATGACAGAACATTGCTAGACTATTCCAAACCTCCAACACTGACAGCAGCACCTCAGACATTTCGCCTCCTACTCATAAGTGGGAAGAAGGAAAGAAAAGAACACACTTAGACATGCAGCCATGCCTTGGAACAAAGGTAGGCAGGAAAGAAAGTTGCAAAAAGAGCAAAGACATTTAATCTCTTTCCTATTTTCAAAAGACCCTTCCCTCATTAAATGGAGCCATTCTCTTCCTCTTGCCTTGGTTCTTTCATTCCTTCCTACATTCCTGCCTTTCGTGCCTCTCTTCTCCCTCTTTCTTTTTCTCTCTTGCTATTACTCCTGTTCCTTCAATCTCTTTCTTAAAGCTCAAATTGAAATACCAGTCTTAATCCCTGAGAAGCGGCTCTGTTTTCCCTGCCCCTGCCTTGCACAATTTGTGGTATGGCTCTGTGCCACCATTAGCTACGCAGCAAGGTCTGACGTGGCCAAGGGCCATCTTGTACAATGCCACTTTTTATCAAAACCAAAGAGCATAACAATAAATACAGGGGCTCGTTCACATCAACCTCATAAGATTTCACTATGATAAAAGCAGTAGAGTTGAAATACAAAATCCATCTCCATTTGAAAATAAACAGCCCCAGTAGAGCCTCTCCCTGCCCCTCGTCCTCCCCAGGCCCTCTCCTAAAGCCCCCACACCTCCTCCACCAGCTCAGCTCCCCACCCTTTTGTCATCAAGTGCTTCCTTTGGCCTCCAACTGTTCAGGTTTCACCAGTCTGGTGACCCATTGCGATGGGGTTGCACCATACTGGGGTGGGGCGTAAGGGGAGGGAAGGAAACGGCTTGAGTTAAAAGCCCCACTGAAGCCAGCTTCCCTCCCCTACTGTCATGGTCCCCATAATCCTGACAAGGCAGGAATGTCTTAGAGATGAGTGTTCTCGTGGTAGGGATCAGAATAAGAGAAAGGGAGAAGAATATCTACACATTGAGTAAGTTTCAGCCCTTTGTGCAAGAGGTGCTGGCCTTGCTCATCAGCTTAGAGGTACCCTTAGCCAGAGACCTCTGAAGAGAAGAACGACAGTCAGGAAAGCACTAAATGGACAGCCCAGGGTCAAGAACACAAGCCAGGTTGTCCTGGTATTACATGGATATTAGATTAGGGAGGCATCCATGAAGGACGGCCTTTGCCCCCATGGACTCCCTCCCAAATGGTTCCCAACAATAGGACTAAATAGGATCCAGACATCCCTCTGCCTAGACATAATGGCGGCCTTAATCCCCCAGAAGAGTCATAGGTTCCCAATAAGAAGACTTCATGCTCTCTCCCTGAGCACGGAAGCAAGGTCTTCAATTCTGGGTAGGCAGAAGGGAAGACTGGTAATGGGGATGACAGCTGAAGTGTAATGAGAAAAAGAAATCCCCCATTAGAGAGTCCTTGGGCTCAAGACTGAGCCCTCCCAACTATCTAGCTTGTGGATACGATTCATTCATTCATTCATTCATTCATTCATTCATTCAAGAAACAGTCACTGGATTTCTACTCTATTATCAGCACTCTTCCAGGCTCTGGGGTAATGAAATTTACACAAGACAAAGTCCCTGCTTTCATGGCAGAAGAAGAGGTATACAATAAATAAATAAGCAAAATAAAATAGCCTGAGTTCAGAGCTATGAAGGTTTATTTTTTCCAAAAACAGGATATGGGAAAAAAATAACCATGTGGCTACTTTACATTGGGGTGAACAGGTAACATTGAGGTGAGGCACATGTGAGGAGAAGGGTGCAGGGGAAGAACGTTCTAGATGTAGGGAATGGCAGGTGCAAAGGCTTGGAGACAAACACAAGTCTGGCATGTTGGAGGAATACAAAGAGGTTTCATTGAGGCTGGAGTGAGTGACAGGGGTGTGGAGATCATGCCAGGAGGTTGTGGAGGTAGGACCCATCTCCAGCCTCCTTCTTGCCGCCCCCCTGCACCCCTCCACCCCCGCCACATGTACTGCCTCTTACTGCGTGCCAGGGTCTATCCAGTTAGTCTATCAGGGGAGCAGTAGCGAGACTCTGGCTTCTGCATGTGGAGGGGCTTTCAGCTTCCAGTGGCCTCCCCAGGAGAAACCCAGCCCCTCACACCCCTGCCCAAGCACGAAGCACAGAGATTAGTGAGCGATTTCTCTGGGTGTCAGCCCTTGGGTGTGAGGTTTAAACTCTTAATTCCAAACCATTACGACATGGGTGTCTGGTTGCTGCCGCCGACTCCGGGCGGTTCGCTTGTGTGTGCCAGACATTTTGTCAATGAAGGGTTTCTCTCCTGGCTTTGGTTTTAGGTGAGCCTGATGTTTGCTGAAGCTCCAGTTTAATTAAAAACCAACCAGATGGATGAGAGAACGAGAAGGGCAGAGAGTACCTCATTGAAGGTCTCCGTGAAAGGGCATATGGGCGCGTTTAAGGAAAAGGAATTTTGGAGCGTGTGTAACAGGGAAAGGAGTGAAACTGTGGGGAGTGTGAGCTCTCGGCTCAGCCGTAGAGGTTCGAATCTGTCGCTTGCCAGCCGTGTGCCCCTGGGTGTGTTACATATCGTCTTTGTGCCTCAGTTCCCTCCATCTGGAAAATGTGAAGCGTAACAATACTTTTAGTGTGGTCTTGATGAAGAAGAGAGTCAGGGCACGTGAAGACCTCAGAACATTGCCCGGCAAGTTATAAGGATGCTACGATGGCTGGCTTTCTGTTGCTAGAGGGGGCAGCCTTCTCCTGCACGAAGGACAAGGCGTTACATCTTATAAGGGAGTCCTCGGGCTATCAAGAGAAATCTAGTCCCTGGAAAATGATGTCTAGGTATGCGCTTTCAAACATTTTTTAAAAAAATGCTCTTAAAGCAATTGATACCTTTTAAGTAAAATGCAGTCTCACCAGGGACCCCAACACATAAACCCAGGAAAAATGTTGAAAGGCGCTACCTTCTTGGTTACCCCTTTTCCTTCTGTGACTGTCCCTAAAGCAACCGTAGAAAATATGATTTAAATAAAACCAAACAAAACAATCCAAAGCACAGGCTTAGCTATCAATTCTCTCAGTACTCACCCTCTAGCACTTTTATGAATTTAATTTTTCAAAATAATATAGGTACGTCATTCTTTAAAAGTCAGCCCTGGAATGAAAATCAGCAGTGCCCGCTCTACTCCTTTCTCCCCTTAAGATGCTTTCCCAGAAGACAATAACTTTCAGCCCTTTTAGCTCTTTCTTTGGAACTTACCTCTCTGTCTTCAAATGACAGGCTTATCCTGCCAGTTCTTGAATTTTCAACCTTAGACATTTATCTTTGGTTCTTCTACCATGCGGGATCAAGACCCAGCCCTTTTCCACCTCCTTTTTTCGGCTCCTTCTGTATCCCCCCACAACACACACTTCCCCTGGACTGTTCACTCGCATACGACTATACTGAGATTTTGTTAAAAATCCAATACTAACTGTTTACCTGGTAACATCTATGAACGTGTTGTTCACTGGGAGCCATATAACGTACACTCTGTTTCCTTTCTTGTGTATTTTTTTCCCTATGGTGAACAATTGTTTCATTTTTCCATTGCAGTTTTGTGTACCTAAACTTAATTCAGCCCCCAGACTCTCACACAGAACCATAAAACTTCTCCCAGGAATCAAAGGGCTTCATATTCTTTGGGGGGTGTGGGTGGTGTATATCTCCCTCCCAGAGAACCTGGGTCCTCCTCCTACAGACTAGGCCGGGTGCTGCACAAGTCTGCTGTGCTATCACAATTAAGATCGTTTTTTCATTGCCATCTGAAGAATTCCCTGTCTCCTGGGTTCCTGGGCTCCGTCCCTGGATTCTAGACTCTGTGACTTGGTTTGCTCCCCCTTATTTCGGTAGAATGCATCCTCCTGTAGCTTCCCTAGAAAAGCTACTCGGGAAGTGGCTTTTTTGAGACCGCAGATATCTGAAATATTTTGTATTGTATGCTCACACAACTCATAGTTGGAGGATCAGACTTTTTCTTTGCCATAAACTTAATGGTACTTGTTAGGAGTATGCATTTTGCTCTTCATCGGCCCAAGAGTTGAAGAATGGGCGTGTATCTAACTTTATATACGAGGCATTACCTTCTATCTTTCTCTTGAAAGGATTTCTGGAGACATAAATATCTGACTCTGAGTGCATGACATGCCTTCTATAGAAAGATAAGGCAAGAGATAATTCCCACCATCCTTCATCTACCATCCATATTTTCATTTAGCAAACACTTGAAGAAAAGTACCTAATAGTATGTGCCATGTACCGTGCTCAATGCTGGGACTTGTTTTGGTTTGGGATGATTAATTCATATGGATTTATTTTGACAGGTTCACATGGAGCCCTCAGGCCACAGAGCAACACTAAGACTTTTCTTTCAAGCGAGGCTCCTCAACTAGGTCAGCTTCCCTGACTTTAGTCAGCAGAAGCCAAGCTCAACAGATGAGCTTGCCAAGAGAAGGGCATGATAATGAACACCAGACTCTTGCAGGTGTCACTGTGCAAACAGTATAGAAGACCTATTGTCTAGAGTTGAGGGGCTCTGCGGGGTCAGGAAAAGCTTACCTCACCTGCTGAGACAAGGAAGGTACTGGAATCTCTGTGTTACATTCCATGGGAGGGTCAATGGGGCTCTCAGCAAATGGCTCACTTCTCCCTCAAGAGCCCAGCCAGAGGGGCTCTCCGAGGAGGAGAACAGCACAGAAGACAGTGATAATAGCAACAACTACAATAATAATACTAGTCGTTATTGTTGCCAATAAGCCAGAAGGGAAATACCACTCTAATATGGGTCTTTGGAACACTAGTGCTGTGCTAGAGACTCAGAAACATTAACCTACAGCGTTCACTTCTGATTTGGTTCCCAGAGATGTTTTTCATGATCAGTTAGTGAAATTACAGGAAAGGAATCCCACCCAAACTAAAGGCTACTGACCTTAAAAATGCATTTCCTTCTGGACCCAGCCACAGCCCTGCTAGAAATTATCCCAAGGAAATAAAACATGAACTCTTGGTGTTAAAAGTTATGAAATGATGAAAGGTGTGAGAAAAGATACAATCGTAAAGATATTTAGTGAAATACTGCTGTAATATTAAAAACTGGAAATAGCTTAAATATCTCCCTGATTAAAAATTTGAGCGGCACCCTCATTCAATGAGATACCAACCAGTCATTAAAAATCTTTTGAAAGAGGGACGCCTGGGTGGCTCAGTTGGTTAAGTGGCTGCCTTCAGCTCAGGTCATGATCCCAGGGTCCTGGGATCAAGTCCCGCATCGG
This sequence comes from Nasua narica, assembly GCA_028533885.1. Taxonomy (NCBI): domain Eukaryota; kingdom Metazoa; phylum Chordata; class Mammalia; order Carnivora; family Procyonidae; genus Nasua; species Nasua narica. The sequence continues at coordinate 20,872,196 of CM052815.1, forward strand.
GCTCCTTGCTCGGCAGGGAGCCTGCTTCTCCCTCTGCCTCTGCCTGCCATTCTGCCTGCTTGTGCTCTCTCTCTCTCTGACAAATAAATAAATAAAATCTTTAAAAAATTTTTTTGAAAGAAATGTGTCCATTGATGTGGAACGATTTTTATAATATATATTTTTGCACGTATATGTACCTATACACATACATGTATGTATATATATACATATGTATTCAGAAAAAGATTGGTAGAGAAAATACCAGTTGAGAGTCACTATCTCTGGGTTGGTGGAATAATGTTTGGATGGGTCTTCTCCTTTTTCTCCTTCTCTTTCTTCTCCTCCTCTTCTTATTTTGCTTATCTATATTTTCCACCATAATCCTACATTACTTTTGTAATAAGAAAAAACAACCATAAAAGGTATTTTTTGAGTATCTTGGATAAAGAAGAAAGGGCAAATCTTGAAAGAGGCTTCTCCAAGAGGCACAATTTCTCAGAAGCTCCCTCTTTGTACTCATCACTCAAGAAACTTACGGTTTCTGGCTTTCTGGAGCAGAGTCTTGAACAGACCTGGCTGCAGGTGGCCAGGAGATTAAGTGTTGGCTGTGGCCAGAAGGGTCCCACCCGCCCACATAATAGTGGTGAGTCAGAGCTTGCTTGTGCTGTTGCAAGAAGCATCCAAGCATTGAGCCTGGAGGTCACAGAGAGGTCATCTGCCATCAGAAGCCCTTACTAAAGGTGCTGATTTGATAGAGGAAGTTTTTCCCAAGGACAGATTCTGGAAACCACTCCAAGGTCCTGCAGGGCATTTAACCCGCCTTCCAGTCAATTCAACCTTACGCACAACCAGGCTCAAGTCTGTGCAATGTGGCACTCTCTGCCCAAAACTGAGTGCTCATTCTCTGAACCAGATGCTGTCGCCCCCATTTTTTAATCACCTACTCCGCACCATACATGATACAAGACTTTCTACGGGCGTGGTTCGCAATCCTTAGAATTCTGCTGACAAGACGTTATTATCTCTGTCCTTCCAAGGAGGAAATTGAGCTCAGTAATTTGCCCAGGATCTCATACAAAGGAGCAGAGTTGGGGTTTGGACCAGGTCTGTGTCACTCTGCACCTAACCCTAACCCTAACCCAACCCTTCTCCCTTATGTTAGTAGTCCATATTCAAGCGTCAACCTTATATTCCACTGTGATGGGTCCTATTATTCTTAGCTATGTCAGGATCTGTGTCTTCCTTCCTTTGGCTCTCACTACGTGCCTAGCAATGTACTCAGTCATCATGGATGAGCGAAATTCATGTTCACTGCTAGTCAAACCACCTTAAGGGAGAATTGTAACTTTTCTTTCATCCTCTCCCACCCTCTGCCCCATCATCTCACATCAGCCTTGCAGTTCTTAACTGCCCATGGGAATATTCAAAATTCTTCCCAAGCTGGAGGTTGTTCATGGGCTGTGATGGAGGAAGGCACCAAAATCTCCTCTGGTTCTTTCTCTACCTGTCTGTCCTGCCTTGTCACCCATCTTGCCCCACCTCAGTCCTCAAGGCCAGTCAGCCAGGGCTGCCTTTTGTTCCTGAACATTCCCACCTCCAAGGCTGTGTCCCCACCATGTCCACCGTCTGCAGTGCCTGCCTCTGAGGAGGCATTTAATAAAGAGTCATTGATAAATAAACACGTGGTAAATGAATGAGTAGATGCCTTTCACTCCATCTAGTTAAGCTCTTCCTTTCTTCCAAGGTCAAGCTCCAGCCCCATCAGCTCTGCGAAGCCTTTCTCCCATTGCCCACAGAGCAAGCTCTTCACTCAGAACCCTGAGAGCGACACAATCAAGGCGCTGCTTTGTCACTCCACATGGGCTGTCTTATACGTGTGTTTGGCCTGTTCTGCTTCATGAAGGTAGGGAATGTGTTGCATTATTCCATGACTCTGGGACCAGAGAGACCTGGGTTCAAGTCCCAATTCCATCACTTGTAGCTGAGGGAGCTTAAAAAGATCGTTTAAACTCTCTGAGACCCAGTTTCTGTTAAAAAGGGACAACGCCCACCTTCTACGGTGTTAGGAGAGCTAACTGCCCTTTCTCACAAATGTCAGAGTCAAATTATAAAATAATGTGTAGAACATGATCCCATTTTCCTAAAATGAGGTTATTTTTTCGAGACTTGCATATTTATAGGTGTGTTCATGTTTGAATATATGCGTAAAGTCTGGAAGGATAGACACACTAAGCTATTCATACAGTTCATTCCACCATGACTATTCCGTACAACATTTTGTGTGTATTTTTGACTATTTTGTGTGTACTTTTTAATTTCCCTTCCCAACGGTTGTAAGGATCTGAAAGGCAAAAACAACCTTTCTCAGTTCCAATGGGCTATATTATGCAGGGGTAAGCACCCCAAATCCCAGAGACTGAACCAATGTCATTTCTCCCTTGGGCTACACAGTGACAGTGGGTCTGGCCGGCTTCACACATCAAAACTGCTAACGGATGCGAGGCGCCAGACCACGACCCCCTCAAAGATCACCAGGTAGCATGTTGAAGGGAAAAGAGAGAGTATTTACTCATCGGTCTTGATAACACTTATGGTTTTTTCCAATACTACCAAAGTGATAAGTCATAATTTTAGAATTTACAGATTGCTAAGCAAGAAAAAAAATAAGGTTCACGTGTAGACCCACTCCCTCCATAAAAGCACAATTAATGTTCCCTAATGTCCTTTCTATTTTATCTCCACACACACTTTCCAATTTAGCCAAAATACAATGACTTTGCACATCCTATCTTGAGAAAATAAATATTCATGAAGCATCTGAATGTCCCTGAACCTTTGTTTCCTGCTCTGTATCTTATGAGGTATCTGCAAACCGTATTATAAATGTAAACACATTCAGTGCACATTGACAATTATCATTATCATAAACAAGAATCATAATTATTATTATCTGGCTGAATCATCGCAGCAACCCTGCCAAATTATTACAGATGAAAAACAAAACAAAACAAGGATTAGAGAATTAAGTCATTTATCCAACCTACATAACTTGTAAGGGGGGAATTCAGGATTTGAACCCACATTTATTTGATTCAAAACCCAATCCCAGCGCTACCCCGAAAGATGAACAAAGGGAGAGAGCAAATTCCCCACAGATTTTTAGTCTAGGACAAGACTGTTTGCTCCAGAATCTTCTCAGTTTATCAAGCTGAACTGATTTGTAGTCGATAGTTTCAGATTCATGGCTCCAAGCCTCCCCCTTGGATAAGGAGCTGCAAGGAAGCCACAACTATTCAGAATGGCTTTCCCAAACCCTGGGCACCCCCGGTCCTGCCTACTCTCTTGATTTCCAATTACAGCCAATTGCTTTTCAATAATAATAGCTTGAGCGTGAATGAGAAGTCTTCCAGTAACCAACTGGCTCCTCTTAAACCCTTTGTAAATGCTTTGAGATTAGCCCCTGCATCCCTGTGCCTCCCTAGCCCTGCATTAGAACACATGAGAACTGACTGTCACCGTCCTCCATCTGCATCTGCCCTTTATTAGACTTCATTCATTTGGTTCCCATAGGCACCCGGACTGGAACAGCTTGGGCAGGATTCATCATTTCAAAAGTTGCATGTAGAAGGTGACAATCACCTGTTGCTTTAGATGGGAGAGCCGAGAGAGAGAGAGAGAGAGAGAGAGAGCACATGCTAAGAAAATGGTTGAGGAACGCGGAAGGGATACAAGTATAGCTCTCATCACTTGCTCTCAGTCGGTTCTGGAAAACTGGGTCTTTCTAGATCCAGAGTACCATCCCGTGGGACAATGGGGGCCAATGGTGGAGATGTGAGGAGCATCAGTCCAAAATGGCTTTCTGGGCTCCTGGCCGGGCTGTTGGTCTTTTCACAGGGACCCTACATAGCACTGAGCTCCCACCAAGAATTGGGAATACCAAGCACTAACAAAAGGAACTGGTCCGTGGTGAATCTACACCTACCATCCTTTCTTGTGTGGCCCACGTGGCAGGTGTGACCAAGTGCTCTGGGGACCAGGAAGGGAAGAGGAGTCCATGAAAGGTGTGGCTAACCTGTCAAGAGAGGTGACTAACCTTGGGTGAAACCTCCTGGGCTATGGCTTCTTCATCTACAAGACTGCGGACCACAGACCATATCTGTTTTCTCCTCCCAGGATTGATGTAAAGATTGAGTGAGATAGCACATACTAAAGCTCTCTGTGCAGCATAAAATGCTGGTCAGGTATTAACTCTATTCCTGTGCTCTCAGTGTCAAGATTGAGTGAGATAGCACATACTAAAGCTCTCTGTGCAGCATAAAATGCTGGTCGGGTATTAACTCTATTCCTGTGCTCTCAGTGTCAAGGTCTGAAACTCTCATCTATTTCTCCTAGAAGCTTTCTCAAATTTTGAGGATAGAGAAGTCATTAAACTTCGCAATGAGTAAATGAGGAAGAAGAGAAGTCTGGGTTATCATGTGAGGAAGCCTTATTTGGTAAAGTGAATCTCACCCAACAGACTGCCACAGCACCCAACATTTTGAGCCTTTGTCAGTGTCTTCATTAAAGGGTTTTCTCTCCCGAAGGTTCGTCTGTAAAACACCTACGTAATAACCAACACAATAAGTGGATGGGAGAGGAAGGGGGGAATCCATGGTGATCTACAGATAGACCAATACACATTGGGTCATCAAATCAACCTGCTCTCTAGCAAGACTTTGACGTAATGGACTTGGGGTGGGAGGTAACTTTTGAGGAATGGGACGGAGAGCTCAAGGAAGCAGGAGCCCTCAAACCAACAACAGAATGTAGGGTGCCAAAAAAGTGCAGACTGGGAGGAATTGTTCCAAGAGAGGGTGACAAGTAGAAAGAAACATGGATACTATTGGTATTAAGACTTTTGCATAACCATTTGCAGATTGGAGCTTTGGTACATATTCTCTCTCCTGGTCCTCACAGCAGCCTGTTGCACAATTATTTCCTTTTTACAGAGAAGTAATTGAGACCTAACGAGCTTCGAAATCTTGCCCAAAGTTCCAGATCCAACCTGCGGCAGAGACAGGACTCAAAGGCAGCTCCTGAGTCTCTGTGCTCTTTCCACCACACCCTCACCCCTGTGCTTCACATTTTACCCGCAGGGAATACTCTCTTCTAATTTGAATTTACCCAGCCCCAAAGATTTTTTCTTCCCTTGGAGAGCGCCTGAGATGTTGGATGGAGGTGCTCAGTAAGTAGCTGGCTCCCTTCCTCTCCTTTCTCTATTTAGTGGGTCCCTGTCCAGTCTGTTCAATGGAGCAGTCATACTAGCTGACATCCAGGGAACATAACTGTGTGCTGGGCGTCTTGCAAATAGTATACCTAATTCTCACCATAATCTTTAAGATAGTCCCGTATCCACAGTCTACAGAGGCAAAGACCAAGGCTTAGAGAGTAGAAATAGTTTGCCGAAGGTTATGCAGGTGGGAAACAGGTGAGTCAGGATTCAAACCCAAATGTGCCTGTCTAAAGCCCATGAAGAAACATTATCATCCATACACAAAAGTTACCGAGTGGTATCTTTCCTTTTTTTTTTTTTAACTAGCTATTCTCCAATTCCCATTCATATAAAAGTGAAACCCTTAGGAACCATCCTTACTCAAAAATACTTTTATGCATGTTTTTGTAGAATCTATGAACAAGAGTTTTGCTCCCTTATGTACCCAGAATTAGGATTCCTGTTTCCTGTAGTGATGGACATTTTCAATTTTACTAGGTAAAGTGATACCAATGTATGCAGCCCCCTGTGGCACATGGAAAAACCATTGCTCTCTCTACTTCCTAGCCAAAACTTGGCATTGTGAAAGTTTGAAATTTTTTCCTAATCTAGTAATGGGAAATGGTATCTCATTGTGGTTGTAATTTGCATTGTTTTAATGACTAATAAGGTTGAGCACCTTTTCATAGCTTCCCTCTATGGCTATTTGCGTTCCCTCTCTGGTGAAATGCCTTTTCATAGCTTCTGTTTTTCTATAGTGGTTTATTTGTCTTTCTTCCTGGGTTTTGGAAGTTCTTTGTAAGGTAGTCTGGATACTAAGTCTCTGTGAGTTACCTGTATAGCATATATTTTATCCTGATTCGTGGCTTGTCTTCCACTCTTTAAGTGCCCTTTGGGGAACATGTTTTATTTATAATATACTGAACTCATCAATTTCAAAGGGTTCTACTTTTTGTATCTTGTTTAAAAAATCCTCTGCTACTCTGAAATTATAAAATATTTTCATCTATTATCTTTTTTTATCTTTTAAAAGTTTTAAGTGTTTGCATACAGCAATGTTTTTGGACACTCTCATTAATTGTAATAATTTGTTGGTAAATGCTGTTGGGTTTTCTGGTAGACAATCATATCACTGATTAATAACACTTGTGTTTCTGTCTTTGAATATTTATATTTTATGTATGTATGTATTTTTACCTACTGTGCTTGCAAGATCCTAGAGTAGAATGTTCAGTAGAGATGGTGAGAGTGAGCACTCTTGTCTTATTCCTGATTTTACCATTGAATAAGATGTTGGCTGTAGGCTTAGGTGTGATAAACTTTATTTAGGATAAGGAATTTCCCTTGTGAACTAAATTTAATAAGATCTTTTTACATGAATATATGTTGAATTGTATCAGTGCTTATTCTGTGTCAATAAAGGCTATCTTAACTTCTTGGCTTTTAATCTGTTACTGTGGTAAATTACGTTAATTATTTTTCTAATGTTAAGCCAACTTTGCATTCCTGATATGAAGTCATGTCAATTTCTTTCTTTTTTTTTTTTAGCATATACCAGAAGACTTAGCATTTATTCAGTAAAGCATACAGGAAATCACCTTATTTCAAACAACATTATAAGTAATAGATTCTCCGTGTCCTGAATCTGACTAGGATTGGTGCAGTTTGCCCACTTCCTTTTGGTCAATTTCAATTTTACAGGTGCTTTACTGGGACATTACATCCATGTGAGTGAAATTAGTTGTACTGCCTTTATCCAGTTTTGGAATTAACAGTTATACCAGCTACATAAAATGAATTCACAAGTATTACCTCTTAGCCTTTTCTCAAGAAAAGTTTGCGTGAGGATTAGAATGATGGGTCTCTTGAATATGTTTGACAGAACTTTCTATAAAGCCTTCTTGTATCAGATGTTTTCTTTGGGGGGAAATTTTAATTCATGATTTATTTTCTCTAATGGTCACAGAGCAATTCAGATCTTTTATTCCTTCAGAAATTGGTTCTGTAGGGGCGTCTGGGTGGCTCAGTCAGTTAGGCATCCAACTCTGGGTTTCGGCTTAGGTTGTGAACTCAGGGTCATGAGATTGAGCCCTGTGTAGGGCTCTGTGCTCAGCAGGGAGTCTGCCTGGGATGCACTCTCTCCCTCTCCCACTGCCTCTCCCCCTGCTCTCTCTCCCTCTTTCTCTCTAAAATAAATAAATCTTTTTTAAAAAGACATTAGTTTTATTGTTTGCATTTTTTGGTACGTGTAATTTTGGTCTGTGTTGTCTAAGCTTTCACCTTTATTTATCTTCTCATCAGCAGAACTTTTGCTGCATCTCAGCATGGTCCCCTTCTGCCATTTCTAATTTCTTGTTTGGGCTTCTTTCCTATTTCCTTCATCCATCTTGTCTTCTCTTCTTCCTGGGTACTGTGCAGTTTACCACAATGACTTCAGCTTGGTTGATTTCTTTATATTTATCCCATTTGTGATTCATTGGATTTTCTGAATCCAGTAGGGCATATTTCTTAAAATATGGAAAATCCTTAGTTCTCAATATTTTCTCAGTATTGCTTTCTCTAAATCCTTCTACTCTCCACTTGTACAACTTTGTTCAGATGTGTGTTAGCAACTTCCCCGGGTTCCACCAGCTCAATTTCTCTTTGTATCCTTCCATGTCTCTTCATAGTTCTTTCATAGTTTCCATATTTTGGTCTCTGCTCTATACTTGGGTAATTTCTTGAGATCTATCATCAAGTCAAATAATTAACTCTCCAGCCAGCTTTTGCTTTCTGTAAGGATTTTGACTTTTACTATTTTTGTTTTCATTTCTTTTTTTTTTTTAGCATCTTAATTTAATTTAATTTTTTTTCAAGGTTCCAAGATTCATTGTTTATGTACCACCCAGGGCTCCATGCAATCTGTGCCCTCCTTAATACCCACCACCAGGCTCACCCATCTCCCCACCCCACTCCCTTCCAAAACCCTCAGTTTGTTTTCATTTCTTAAAGTCCTATTTGGACTAAACTGCCTACTCATACTATTCACTCATGATATTCATCAAATTTTTAATATTCAGTTTTCACTCTGGATCTGGATCTATTCCTCCTTTATTGTGGCTTGTTTTCTCCTGTATATTGGGATTTTTATTTATGTGAGCATAAAAACATTACCTATGGGTGTTCTTTGTGATTGGGTTTAAATGACAATCCTCCAGAGAGGATTAGTATTTGCTCCTGCCTGTTACTTGAGAAAACTAACTCAGGAACTACTTCGATATTTGTTTTGGGGTATTTTGTACTGCACAGGTACTATGAATTGAGGACTTGATCATAGATAGGAACTTTTGGAGGAAGCAGTTTTTCTCTCTATGGAAGGCCAAAGCTGAGACGCACCTCCTTCCTTGCCAACCCTCTTATTGGGTGGGTCTTATTTTCCTAGACATTGTCTCACTGAGAGAGCAGCCTTCTCAGAGTCCTAATTTTATGTAGGAAGCTCTGTTCAGACATCCACCTTGAGCGTCCTCAAGTCCTGTTCCTGTCTTCAGATGCTACAGGTGAACTTGTCAAAATCACAAAAGAAAACAAAACAAAACATCGAGGGTGTAGGTTATTGGAGAAACTGCCATTCTTACTTCTATCTATGGGTTTGTATTCCAACTTCAGGTTTAGCATCTGAGGAGTTCTCTCCTTTTCTTGCAATATCTGCTAGGCTCCTTGAAAGATTTCTACTTTATTTTTTTTTAAGATTATTTATTTATTTATTTGGGGGGGAGGGAGGGATGAAGGTCAGAGGGAGAAGCAGACTCCCTTCTGAGCAGGAAGCCCAATGAAGGACTCGATCCCAGGACTCCTGGATCATGACCTGAGCCAAAGGTAGTCGCTTAACCAACTGAACCACCTAGGTGCCCCTAAAGATTTCTACTTTATGTTTTATCCAACATTTTAAAATTGTTTCCCTTTTTGCAGAAGGATTTTACACTATTCAGTTCTCTGTATTGATGGAAATATAATGTTTCTATAATGTTCTTCATCCCAACTTTTCCCACCTAAAAAGCCCTCATTCATCCTTAAATTCCTTACAGAGATGTTGATTCTTCTGGGGAGCATTCACTGTTCCACTCACTGCCAAAGCAGAATAAATTAGTCCATTGTCTGTGTTCTCATATACTTGGAACATACCACTAATAAAGTTCTCCCACATTTTTTTATAGTTATTTGCTTATCTGCTTCCTCCTACTGTTCCGCAATATCCTGACAGTGTGTTTTAATTATAATTTTAGGTTCCATATTTAACACAGTGCATAACATAACATAAAATAAACAGTTAAATGTATATTTATTTGAGTTTTAATACAGAAATGAATAAAACATCATTATTTACCAAATGAAGTCCAAACTCGTTAGTATTTCACTCAAGTACCTCTACAACCTAACTGCAACCTCCTCTTCCAGGTTTCTTACTCAATCATTGCATTGTTAATTAATATATCAGTTATCTATTGTCATCATTCATACATTTCTTATCTAAGTATTTTTTGAGTACCTATTATATGCAAGACTCCATGCTGAATAGTAGGACTATCTCCATGAATAAGACAAATGTGATTTATGTCTTCATGGAGTATGTTAGCAAAGGGGGGAAATATTAAGTAATTATATAATTATTTAGTTATATTGTGATAAGTATTACAAAGAAAAGATAGAAGCCCTGAGAGATGCTCAGCAAAATATTTTGGTGCAATGATAGAACAGCGTCCTGGGCATATGGAACAGCTCATCCTCTCATTCATTCTGTGCAGCAGCAAGGAACCAATCATTGTCCCTTGAATGTGACCACGATGATGCCTGGACTCAACTGGTTTCGTCTGTCTGATCTGTCCTTATCACTTGCCTATCCTCCACCACATCTGTCTGTCAAAATGTCAAGATCCCACTTCTTTCCCAAAGGTTTTGTCCATGAAGTCTTCCTAGATATGGATTGTATTTTACTGCCTTTTTTTCCCCACTTGGTACCTTCATTATGGTGTTGATATCCTAATTCCACTGTCTATGTATGAGAACTATATGAAGGCAAGTGATATATTTTATTTAGCTTGGTAACTTTCTGCTATGTAGAATCTCAGTTTGGCCACAGTTTACTTCTCTTTTCAAAAATATTTAATTTATTTGTTTGAGGGGGTGGGAAGCAGACTTCCCGCTGAACAGAGAGCCTGATTCAGGGCTCGATCTCAGAACCCTAAGATCATGACCTTAGCCAAAGGCAGATGCTTAACCGACTGAGCCACCTAAGCACCCCATGACCACAGTTTATTTCTATGGCAAAGTTACAACCAGATTGTGCCAGACCAGAAACCGCAATGACGTCAGAAAAAAACTACAAACTGGTTTACCAAGAGAAGGATTTTTGAAAAATCAACCATGCCAAACCACAAGTTCACAGGGTTTTGGACAAGTAGCCAACACCTAGGACCTTTTCAAGCTTAGCACTGTTAACCCACTGATTTGGCACAAAATAAAAAGCCCTGAACTACATAACTTGATTTGGCCATGTTGGATAACACCAAGTGTCTAAGCTCTGCAGGTAGGGAGTTAGTGTGGTATGGTCAACCCCTTCCCTGCTCTTTCCGTAAGGACTATTTGCTTCAAATTATTCTGGGTTGGAAGACAAAGTGTCTGGGGCGGGGGGACACTCAGGTGAGCCCAAGCAAGAGTTAAAATGAAGACCCACATACAATATTTCCAAATATTTAAAATTTATAAGTTAAGTTCACACATAGTTTAAAAAAATATGTTCCATTCTATCATCTTGACAAATACATCCTCAAAACAATATAGAAGACCAGGTTTTAATTTGGAATTCTCTAACACATTGCAAGATGGTGGCTCAAGAAGACCCAGGGACTCCATTCTCCAAGAATGCTTCTCCTTCTCTTCCCACTTTTGACTCTATCCTGCATGAAAAGTGTCTTGAATATATATATATAGATATCCTAGCTCACATATCCAAGCTCCATCATACCTCTCACAAATTGATATCCATTGGCTTCCTCTCCTAGAAGCACAGTCTATCCTCAGGAGAATAGATGCAAGAAAGAGGCCTTTGCAAGTCCCAAAAGCAAGTTCAAGACCATTTGGGTATGGAATTATTGGGTCTAGAAGCATAGTCTTGAGGGAAGGATAGGGCTTCAGATGAGCCCTTTCCTTTGGTCCCATGGACCCTCCACCTTACGGGGAGAGTCTTAGCCAGAGAAGAGTGAGAGTGGAGTCTCCTAAAAGGATGAGCTTTGATCAAGAGCCCCTCTCACTTACAGTTAAGGACCATGTCATGGAAAGGGCCTGTGATCTGTGTACTAAATAAAGTTAACAAAGAGAAATTTCCAACACTTCAATATGATACCCTTTGATGGCACATGAAGGGAAATACACAAAGAAACAGCCATGTGGTGATAGAGGCAGAGACTGGAGTGATACATCTACAAGGCAAGGGGTATCAAGGATTGCCGAGAACCACCAGGAACTAGAAAGAGGCAAGGAAGGATTTCTTCTCTGGAACTATCAGAGAGCATGGCTCAGCTGACACCTTGACTTCAGACTTCCAGCCTCCAGAATTGTGTGACAATAAATTTTTGTTGTTTTAAGCCACCCCATTTGTGATACTTTGTTACAACAGCCCTAGGAAACTAATACAATCCTTATGCATAGTTTTGTTACAGTAAATCTTAAAACTTTGTGTGAGTTCTGTGGGTTTGAATTTTTCCATGATTGCTTTAGACATTCTAAGTTATTTGCAATTCTATGTATATTTTAGAATTGCTTTGTCATTTTCTACAGAAAAAAAGTATGCTGGAATTGTACAAAATGGATAGATCAATCTGGAAAGGATTATCTTAATAATGAGATTACAATCCATGAACATGGTATATAATTCCATATACTTAGTTAAGTCTTCTTTCATTTCTCTCAGCAGTGCTACATAGTTTAAGGTGTAGAGATCTTGCACATTTTTGTTAAGTTCAGTTCTAAGAATTTTATGTTCATGTATTTGTTAATGCATTTTTTAAAATTTATTATCCAACTATTTGTTCTTACTATATAAAATACAAATTTTTTTGGTATATAAACCCATTATCTTGTGACTTTGTTGACTTCACGTTAATTATAATGGTCATTTTGTAGATTTCTTTGGACTTCCTATGTAAGAAAATTTTTCTTTTGAAATACAGTTTTCAGGACTTCCATCCACTCTATATGCCTTTTATCTCTTTTTACTGGATGTTATTATCATTACATGAGTGCTGGGTACAGAATTCATTCTCTCAACTCAGTGTGTGTCTTGAAAAATGGTGAATCTTCATGGGCTTGCTTGCTTTTCCTGATGCCCTGAGATTATGCAGAGGCAGGCAGGGACTTCTTTTCACATTGATGTTTCGCATAACTTTCCTTAGACTGTCTTGCACTGACTCATTTTGCTTCTCCCTAAGTTGAAGAATCATGGTAAAAAAAAAAAAAAAAATCCCCAAAATGTGTCTGTTTATGTTTAAGATTGCTTATTCAGGGCAGGAGTGACATTAAGAATGCTGCTGAGCTGTCCAAGACTTTTTCTTTCTTTTCTTGTCCTTCCCTTTTACATTTTATAATGTACATTTTCTAATATGATATCATATTCTTTACTTAATAACTACTGGATTTTTCTTTGCTTCTTTTAAATTCCCTTTGTATTCATTTTGTTAGGCATTTGGAGGAGGATCGTGCATGATATGGCTTTATTTTTCTACCTTTAATAAGAAGTTCCATAGTCTTCAGCAGAGGGAACTTAAACCCAAATACTAGAGTCTAAAAAATAGCGTATAAAAAAGAAATGGGCTGTATGGAACCTGAGGGGAAGGGAGGTCCCAGGATCTATCTAGAGGAAGCAGTTACTACTCTGTCTGTTCCTGTGAAATGTTTCCATGGGAACATGTGATGAGGTCTCAGGATTTTTAAAGAGAAGCTAGAAATCATACTTTTTAAATGTCAAATCTCTCTTTTTAAGTGTTGGCCACTAACTCAAATGAAAAAAAACAACTCTGAGGGCAAAAATAAATATTGGCAACCCAGATGTAGTTGTCAGGCTACCAGTTCCTTTTGGAGAATCACTTCATAGAGGGCTCAGCCAGGCCTTTGGTGCTATTTTAAGTCAGAGTAGAATTTTGACTTGAGTATTCTGATGCCGTTCAACAAACAAATGAGCAAGTCATTAGCAATATTGATTTCCAAAAGCATTAGTACAATCTCTTCAAACTACTGAGGAAAAATGCTTCTTGGGTAAAAATTTTATAACCAGTTAAGCAATTACTTAAGAGTGAGGGCAAAGGGGCACCTGGGTGGCTCAGTGGGTCAAGCACCTGCTTTCAGCTCAGACCATGATCGCAGGGTCCTGGGATCGAGCCCCAAGTCGGGCTCTCTGCTTAGTGGAGAGTCTGCTTCTCCCTCTTCTTCTGCCCCTCCGCCCCACTCATGCTCTCTCTCTCTCTCGCTCTCTCAAATAAATTAAAAATAAAATCTTAAAAAAAAAAAGAGTGAGGGCAAAGTTAAGACTGTCCTCATTAGCTTTTAATATTTTTAGTTACCTTTACTGTTATGAAATTTTACCATGTTTTTTAAGCATAAAAGTACCGAGAGAAATTACATTGCAGACTCTGAAGTATTGAAGGACATGTTTCATTAAGAAGGAAATCAAAACCCTAAAGAGGATGTGAGAGTGATGATGAACACAAGACTAGAAAATATGCCAGTAAATTTCACTAATTAACTGTTCATTTTAAATTGCATATTTTTGTATTTTAGAAGGTTAAAGTAAAACTTCAATCAACACAAACAAGGTAAGGAATGTGCAGTAAGTAGGTTTATCTTGTGCTAAGTTCTGAGTGTTGTGTATGAAAAGGTAGACATACAATGTGTTGGCGAACTTTAGAATTTTTAGAAAAAACCTTCACTTATGTATGTGTGGCAAGTTAAAATTCCATTCAACGTATTTTTTTGCCTCTTGTGAAGTTGACTTTCTTTTGGAATAATGATACTTTTCTGAATAGTTACTATTAGGCTTGGTTATTTGACTTCTGCAGCCACTGAAATGTAATTGGGAATAATATGTGTTACAGTCAAGTAGAAGGTTTCAGAGCCAGTGTGAACTTCACCATGATCTTTTTTCCTGTGCCTCTAGACTGGGGTTGCCAGATAAAGCACAGGATATGAAGTCCAACTTGAATTCCAGATAAACAACAAACAGGAAACCATTTTTAATATAAATATATCCTGTGCAATATTTGTGACGTACTTACACTAAAACTATTGCTCATTGATTCTCTGAAATTCAAAGGTAACTGAGATAAATACCTCTCACAAAAATTAACCTCAAAATGAGGTACATTTTTATGTGATTACATTAAATTACATTAAATGAATAATGAATTACATTAAAATGCAAAACTCTTAGAAAATAACATAGGAAAAAACCTAGATGACCTTGTATATGACAATGACCTTTTTAGAACAAAAGATATAATCCATGGAAGAAATAATTCATAAACTGAACTGTATTAAAATTTAAAACCTCTGCTCTACAAAAGACAATGTCAAGAGGATGAGATGACCAGCCACAGAGACGGAGAAAATATTTGCAAGAGACACATCTGATAAAGAACTGTATCTAAAATATACAAACAACTCTTAAAACTGAAAAGCAAGAGAACAAATAACTTGATTTAAAAATGGGCCAAAGACCTTAACAAACACCTTACCAAAGAAGACGAACAAATGGCAAATATATGAAAAGATACCCCACATCATATATCATCAGGCAACTACAAATTAAAACAACAAGATACTACTATGTATCTATTAGAATGGCCAAAGTTCAGAATACTGACAACACCAAATGCTGGTAAGGATGTGGAGCAACAGGAACTCTCAATTATGGCCAACAGGAATGCAAAACGGTACAGCCGCTTTGGAGAACAGTTTGGTGATTTCTTAGCAAATCAGCATATTCTTAGCATATGTTCCAGTAATTTTTTTTAAAGGTATTCTATTTTTTTTTTGATGCATAATCAGATTCTTTCTTTTTTTCCCCCCCAAATACGTATATTTTATCTTTTCGGTGTTACAAGATTGATTGTTCATGCACCACACCCAGTGCTCCATGCAATACATGCCCTTCTCAATACCCACTATCAGGCTCGCCCAAGTCCCACCCCCTCCCCTCCAAAACCCTCAGTTTGTTGTTCAGAGTCCTCAGTGCTCATGGTTCGTCGCCCCCTCCGATTTCCCCCCATTCACCCTTCCTTTCCTTCTCACAATGCCCTCCATGTTTTTCCTTATGCTGCTCAGTAATTTTGAAGCCAAGAATGAACCCTAAGGTCAACTATAGGCCTTGAGTGATGGTGATGTGTCAATGTAGGTTCATCAGGTAGAACAACTGTACCACTCTGGTGGAGGATGTCAACAGTGGAAAAGGCTGTGTATGGAGGGGAGGATGAGGAATGGGGAGTAGACAAGAAATCTCTGTCTTTCCTGTGAAGCTTGCTGTGAACCTGAGGTTGCTTTAACAAAAAATTAAGTATTTTTTAAAGTCAAGTCATGCACAAAGTATAGAACACTGTAATGTATGTAGACAAATATGGTCCATATCTAGAGAATATTAAATATTCTTGCAAAGCAATAAGAAAAATAATCAATTGAAGGAAATGGGGCAAGAATATTCACAGGCAATTTTCGGGTAAGAATAACTGGAAAGACAGTAAATGTATGAAAATGGCTCATCCTCATGAACTTTGGTGGAATGCAAGTGATAATAATGAGATACCATTTCATAATGATTACACTTATAAAAATTCAGAATTATGGCAATGCCAAGTATGTAAGGACAGGGAACAGTGATAACACTCATGCCTGCTGGTGGGGAGCTAAACCAATTATCACTTCTTTGGAAGACATCTTGGCAATACCTAGGAGCACCGAAGGTGCTCTTACTCTTCAGTATATCATGCTGAAGAAATTCCAATGCGTGCTTAAGGAGGCATGTGCAAGAATGTTTATTGCAACTTTTTTGTGAGAGCAACAGTTTGGAGATTATTTAAATATCTATCAATAGAAAAATGGATAAATTGCAATCTATGTATATAATAGAATACTATTCAGCACTTAAAATGAAGATGAATGAGCAGTACTTATCAATATTGATAAAACTTAAGTTCCAGAATGACAGCATAAGGCCATCTGCATAAAATTTTTAAGTGTGCAAAATGTCTGCTTCTAGCTTAGGAATAAAACCATAGAAAGCAAGAGCAGCAAATTAAGCATGGGAATTCAGGAAAGTACTTATCTCCCTGGAGCAAAGGAAGAAAATAGGATGGGGGTATCCAACTGTTATTTGTTGTTGCAAATTATTTCTCAAAAAAAAAAAATTTAGAAGGAAAAGTAAAATCGAGATTTTTTAAATTTAATTTTATTTTTTCGGTGTTCCAAGATTCATTGTTTATGGCCAAAATCAACAAGACAGTAGGGTGCCTGGGTGGCTCAGTTGGTTAAGCAACTGCCTTCAGCTCAGGTCATGATCCTGGAGTCCCAGGATCGAGTCCCACATCCGGCTCCCTGCTCTGAGGGGAGCCTGCTTCTCCCTCTGACCTCTCCCCTCTCATGCTCTCTCTCTCTCTCTCTCACTCTGTCTCAAATAAATAAAATAAAAGTAAATCTTAAAAAAATACCAACAAGACAGTAAACAACAGTGTTGGAGAGAATGTGGAGAAAGGGGAACCCTCTTACACTGTTGGTAGGAATGCAAGTTGGTGCAGTCACTTTGGAAAACAGTGTGGAGATTGTTCAAGAAATTAAAAATGGAGCTACCCTAAAATCAAGATTTTTAATAGCAATCATCTCTGGGTGTGTGAGTTTATTTTGTGGTTGTTACTCTAGGATTTCTTTATCTCTTTTTGTCTTTGTTGTTGTCCAAAAGGGAGATCTTTTCCTGAATGTGAAATAATTAGGCTTTTTCTCTATCTGAATATTGTGGATGTGTGTGTGTGTGTGTGTGTGTGTGTGTGTGTGTGATACAGCACATTGTCCTCCAGTAACAGTAACAACAGTTGCAACTGGAGAAATGTTTTCTCCATCAATCATGAAGAACGTTCGGTGGAAAAGTGATTTTTCTAGACTATGCAGATGGTAATCTCACAAAAGTCTTGGCATGTGTGGAATGACCTCACCCACGGTGGTTTCCAGGGTTTGGATGGGAACCAGTTTCTGGCTATTTCACCACCTTCGGAGAAGTGAGAGGTGTTGCTTCAGGGGCACTCGGTCAGCACCGCATCTCCCGAGAGGCCCTGCCCTGCCGTGCAATCTTTTCTGAAACTAATGAGATCAGCAGCTTTTCACGAAACCATGAGTCATCCCTATAGGTGAAGATTTCCAGGAGCCTGAGGAGTGCCTTGAAGGGCAGGCTTCACCAGATGTGCTCTCATCTCCAACCCTTCCCCTAATGCTGAGCCCGGCATCCAGCCCATGAGCAACGGTCACAAGGTCACCAAGAGCCTGAAACACTCCTGGGCTTCAGGTAAGGACCTGTAAAATTAATGCAGTTCCAATTACAATGCCAGTTGGACTGTTTTTCAGGAACTTGATTATCTGATCTTTATGTTGGCTCATAAGTAATCAAAACATCATTAATTTTAAGGCATATTAGAAGACTAATAATAAAAACAGTGTGGTATTGGTCCAGAAACAGACAAATCAGGCGATGGAAGAGAAATCAGTGTCAGATATAGACAGATAATAGATAGACAGATGATAGACTTATTGACAGATTCATAGAGAAAGACACTTGGTTAATAAATAGCATTGGGAAATTAGAAAACAGATTATTATGGGAAGCAAATCAAAGCTAGACTCCCGCCTAACTTCATGAATAACAGTAGATCCTAGATGAACTAAAGACCCAAATGTGAGCAGTGAAACAATAAAATAAATGGAATAAAATGCAGAATATCTTTGTAACCAGAGAGTTGGAGAAGGGTGGGAGGATAACAGGTAATAAAACTTCCGGAATACAAATGCTATGGCAAAAAAAAAAAAATTAAAAAGGAAAGACGGATTTGACCGTAGCAAAATTAAGAACTTTTGTTCATAGAAGGACACCGTGAATGAACATAATAGGTAAGTGATGGAACTTGCAGTCTCTGAAATCAAAACCAATAAAATTTTCAAGGAAACTCATCATAAGACAATAGCCCTAATAGAAAAATGGGCAGAGGTATAAAAAGGCAACTTACAGAAGAGGAAACGTAAAAGGTTACTTAGCATTGGAAAGACTCAAAAATTATTAGTGACCAGAAAAAGCAATTTAAGACAAGCTATCACTTTATACCAAATACTTATTCCCAAAGCTGGACGTTGGGAGACTTGATGAGGACCAGGAACCACAAGAACCTTTGGGTGCAGTATGGGAACTTTCCCAGCAATGCCACTCCCAGGTATCTATCTCCGATGATTTATTTACCCGGTCCCCTAAGAGCACAGGTACCATAATGTCCACTGCGATGTGACTGCAGCAGTGACAGAGCCTTGGAAACAACCAGCAGTTCCCTCAGTGAAAGAGGAGAGAGGGAACTTATGGGAGAGACTTACCCTAGGGCATGTGTAGCAATGAGAAGCAATGAATTAGGTGTAACGATAGTAACGCGGAGAGGCTTTTTAAAAAATGTTATACCTAGTATTAAAAAAAATTAAAAATGAAATGAGATATATAGTGGAATAGAAATTACATAACATTGAAAGAATGCGCACCAAAACATATATTTGAAGAACACATATTTTAAGAGACCTAAATGTGTTCCATAACAATGAACATTAAGTAGAATGGAATTGTTGCCCATGAAAGTGGGGATGAAACTAAAATACAATAAGTAAGTAAAACCAGAAGGAGATGCTTAGGGGACCACTAATAATTGTGTTCAACAAATTGCAGAGTGTGACTAGCTCATAACTAAAGCTATCCTTACCTGCCAAGTACCCATACTCTCATAGGGAAAATGATACTACAAAGTCAGGGATTTTATATGCATTAAGAACTTTAAGTGGCAAGGAGAAGATGTTTATTATACGAATGTTCCAATCAAGCCAGCTGGACCGTGATTAAACCATAATACAGGATGTATTAGAAAATAATATAGAGTGACCATCTATTTTTTTAAAAGACTAAACTCCCTAGACTTCCCCTTCTGGGAGTATATTCATGGCACAGTTTATTCAGAAAATCTGAGCACAAATTATGTGAGGCAACACATCACAGATGCGTGTGTAGGAATCTATGGGAATGCGTTAAGGGCACTGTGTTCACTGCAATTCTCATCAGCACTTTGGACTATGTATTCATAATGAGGGACAGCAAGATGAACGTAGCTATTATATGTAATATCAATAAGCCATTTATTATGCGTATCTGCCTATGTTCCTAGATTTTAAGATGACCCCGTAGAAGCACAAAGTAATAGAAAAAAATATGAACATTTCCCTCCTGCCCTATTCTTCTCCCTTCCTGAGAATTCATCCCCCATCATCACTGAAACATTGAAATAAACAGAAGTGCTCAAGGACAGCTCGATTTCCCCCCCGCGAGTTGTTTTGCTGGTATCCTAGGGATTTGTCTCATCTGCTTTGCAAGCACTGTTTCGTTTAACAAAGTCCACACCTCTACCAGCCCTTGGGGAATTCAGAATGATCATCGCGGACAATGGCAGGTCACACATGGACAAAAACATACAATAAAATATTTCTGCAAAACTGATCGGGCGAGGTGTAGAGGTTTGTAGAAGTATAATGTGGAATCGTGCTATAATAGTACTAAATTTCATCTACGCTGATTGATTGTAAGATGCGCCATTATTTTATGTATCATTAAGTAAGAAAAAACAGTGCCAGTTAAGCTACGACATAATGGCATCCTTTAAAAAAACAATGCGTGTTCAGCAGTCTGGCAAGCCAGGATTTACACACCAGCTCTTCTGTTTCTAGCTGTGTGACGACGAACACATGAACTAACATCTCTAAGCCTCAGTGTCAGCTTTTGTAACAGGAACCCCGTAATAGGACCTGTTAAATAGGGCTTGTGTAAGGATTAAATAAGACTGAATGCAAAGTATTTAGCATGGTATCTAGCACATACTCGCCCTCCATACTTAAAATATATTAGCAATTTTAGGATTAACAAAATGTTTGTAATAGTATGGAATGTTCTCATGGCATAACGATAATAAAAAAGCAAGATACAAAATTACTATTATTTAA
Source organism: Nasua narica (assembly GCA_028533885.1). Lineage (NCBI taxonomy): Eukaryota > Metazoa > Chordata > Mammalia > Carnivora > Procyonidae > Nasua > Nasua narica. The sequence goes on from CM052815.1 coordinate 20,892,729, forward strand.
TCTCAACAATATTCTTTTTTTAAAGGATTTTATTTATTTATTTGACAGAGAGAGACACAGCGAGAGAGGGAACACAAGCAGGGGAAGTGGGAGAGGGAGAAGCAGGCTTCCTGCTGAGCAGGGAGCCCGATGCGGGTCTTGATCTCAGGACCCTGAGGTCATGACCTGAGCAGAAGGCAGATGCTTAACCACTGAGCTACCCAGGCACTCCTAATCTGAACAATATTCAGAAGAAGTAATGCATATAAAAATTGCCGCAGAGAAGTATATGAAAATGTTAACATGTATTAACATATATAACACATATTTGGAGCAAAACTATGAATTATTCTTTTTTCTTTATTTTTTTCTTATTTTTCTGGCTTCCTAACTTCTGTTATAGCCATCTTAATGACTATGATGACAAAAAAAATTGACTATATTTTGATTTATTCCTAGATGCTTCTTTCACACTTGAAAGCTTCTTTTCACACATTTGCCACTGAATGAGTCAACAAACGAGCCTACAAAGCATCGGTCCTAAGACTTCTCCATACACCCCAAGAAGGACACTGCTAATCAGGCACAGCCCTTATGATTCTCCTCCTGAGTCCTACCTGAGATTACAATCCTCAGTACAATACCCAGCCCTCTCTTTCCAAGGAACTGGAAGAGCACCATGGGTGAAGGATATCTCTGGTCTCATGCATCATTCCTCCCCAGGATATTTACACGTTAACTATTACCATATTTCATCACTGGATCAAAATTTCAGTCTAAAGACAAAAACACAAGGTGCCTGAGATTTGGGAGAGGAGATTTGGAAAGAGGGGGCATTCCATCCCAAGAACTTCATTTTCCTTTACCAAAAGGTTGTAGAATTAATGGCAGAGTCCCCTGTCTTAAAGCTATCACAGAATTCCAGATCTTCCTAAACAGTCATAATATCAAATATTCTAGGACTTGTGCTGATCAGGCAATGTGTTCCAACCTTAGTTGTGTCCCTAATTTCCCATCCCTTCCTATATTCCAGGCATCTGGCTCTCAACAGGTTCTAAATCAACTGCTTATCTAAGGACCAATTTCTCCTGGGGAAAAAAAAAAAAGGAGACCTCTTTCTTCCCCAGCAAAGCCATGAGCTCTCTTCTTGCTTTCAGACTTTGTTCTTCGCCTCCTCAGATCCACTCTACCAGGATGGCACAGCTCAGGTGACTGATGCATGAACGGGTCCTCCCAGGCATTTCCTGAGAGTCTGTTCCCTGGGAGACACAACAGGTGGTTAGGGTCATGCCGTGCCCAGGCTTTGGAAGTGACTGGTGGGTGACTCAAGTGGCTGTGTCACTGTGTTTGTTTACAGGGACCAAAACTACGTTTGTGTCCATGCTTGTAGATTCAGAGAAGAAGCAATCTCATGAAAAAAATAAAAGGCTTATATTATTCTAAATTATCTGCAAGAGATAGAGTATTAGGCAGCCCTCATTCATTTGCTCAAATGAAATTTTATAGGAAATCCCAAAGTGTAAAGTCAATAAAAGTAAAATCAGTCTGCTGAAAATGAGTGGGAGACCAGAGTCTCACCTCCTCCAAGGAGCCCTGACGTATTCACCTCTTCATTCAAGATGGTGGCCGTTTAGCCGCTGGTGAAAGAACTACATCATCAGCATGTGGATAGAGACAGTGCTGGTAGTGGAAAGTACATGGGGCTTTGAAGTCCCTTGTTCATATCTCAGCTCTTCCATTTTTGATGTGCGTGGTTTGGGCGAAAAAAAGAACCTCTCCAAGCATATCTCCTCCTGTGTAAAATGCCACTCTGATCCCAGCCCAAGAAAGTTGAGAGAGAAAAAGGCAGTAATAGATGAAAATGGCCTCATACAGTAAACGACACACAGAAGAAGAGAAAACAACTGGAGCGCCTAGGTGGCTCAGTCAGTTAAGCGTCTGCCTTCAGCTGAGTTCATGATCCCAGGATCCTGGGATCAAGCCCCACATCAGGCTCCTTGCTCAGTGAGGAGCCTGCTTCTCCCCTGCCTGCTGCTCCCCCTGCTTGCGCTTGCTCTCTCTCTCTCTCTCTCTCTGTGCGTGCAAAAGAAAGGAAGAAAGAAAGAGAAAGAAAGGAAGAAAGAAAAGAAAGAGAAAACAACTGTTCGTAATTAGCTCACCGAACTGAGTTTTAGTTTTGGTTGGTTTTTGTGGTTTGTTTTCTTTTGTTTTTGTGGAAAGAGGAAGAAATTTGTAAGGGTTAAACCAAATAAAGAAAACATATCTTAAAACAAGCATACATAATCACCAAAGTTGAAAAATGCACATCCTCGCCCTCACTCAACATTTACCTTGTGCTAGAACTGACATGGAATAGACTCTAGACTATTACCTATCCTGGAGGAACTTAGAGTCCACTGTGTGCACAATTGTACACACACACACACACACACACACACAGGAAATTTCCAAACTCCTCTCAGTGTGGCAGATTATGACACCCCTACAGCTTGGAGTCCTGGACCCTGGGAATCCCTATCCTGGTTCTTTTTTTTTTTTTTATTTGACAGAGAGAGAGAGATCACAAGCAGGCAGAGAGGCAGGCAGAGGGAGAGGGAGAACCAGGCTCCCCGCTGAGCAGAGAGCCAGATGCGGGGCTCGATCCCAGGACTCTGAGATCATGACCTGAGCCAAAGGCAGAGGCTTTAACCCACTGAGCCACCCAGGCGCCCCTCCCTATCCTGGTTCTTATTGAAGCAGGAAAAACACCATAGGCTTCTTATATAGGTCTTCTCAATAGGCCTGTATTTTTCCGTGATCTGGTTTGACCCTGGGATTCATCATCAAGGTCTGCCTTGATTTTGCCCAGGTCCTGGCATAAGGGATGACCTGAAAAGCTTTTTTTTTTTTCCTTTCCCCCAAATGCCTCTTCCACCCCAGCCTACCCTCTGGAAAGAAATATGAAGATCAGAATGGAATAATTTTCAAATGTTTCTTCATTCAGGAGCTCGGACATAAGTTTTCTGTTAATGTGTTGAAATTTGTAATGAAAACAAGCCTGGAGTGAAATAATTCCCGTAGCTTCTGGATGCCTAGTAAGGTCAGAATTATTCTCTCTTAAGGAGAACAGGCCCAGTCATTGCAGTGGAGAAGGACCAACCCAAGTCGAGGGACCCACAGTCTAACCGTCTTGCCCCTTTCAGTTGAAGGCAGGATGTCAGCAGGAGAGAGACCTGGGGAAACACCATGATCAAGAAACAAAGAGATGACCCATGGAGTTGGAAGAAACAAGTGTGGGATCTTGGAAAAGTCACTCAATGTGTTGAACTTAGGATGCGAAACCAAATACAGGTGCATTAAATAATTCCACAAATATTTATTAAACATGTGCAAGGGGTGTGTTAGTGTCTATTGCTGCATTACCCTATAACTTAGCATCTTAAAATAAGAAACATTTATATTCTCACCCAGTTTCTGAGTCTTGGTGGTCTCGAAGCTGCTTAGTGGGGTAGGTATGGTTCACAGTCTCTCATGGCACTGTAGTCAAGCTGGCAGTCAGGGCTGTAATCATCTGAAATCTTGGCTGGGGCCAAAGGGTTCACTTCCAAGCTCACTGATGTGGTATACCATTACTCTGCCGTAGTCTGTTGCTCCCAGACTAAACCTGGTACATGGATGGAGCAGAATATACAAGGATGTGAATTCCAGGGAATGGGTTCACCGGGAGGCCATCTTGGAGGCTGGCTTCCGAAAATTTTTTTATAATCCTCAATACCTTTGCCCTAAGGCAGTGAACCAGACTATTACTGTCCCAACTTAAACACTGTAGAATTCTAAGACTTCATTTGTCTGAACAAAGGAAATTTTGGTTGGCCTTCATCAAAAAAGAACAGAAAGGTAAAGATTTTAGATGAAATATAGTTATAATGCAATTATCCCTCTCATTTATTGAGAGGACTCCATATGTCAGGCAACGTGCGGACATTATAGAGATTACCCCTGGGCTCCAAGAATCCTCAAGAGCAGGGGGTTTTGTGCTGCCAGAGACAGAGGAAAGGACCAGATGGTCTTCTGAGGTCCTTTCCACACTAGGATAGTTTTTTTTCTTCCCAGAGAACTCCTTTTAGTATTAATTTTACAGTTGGTCTGTTAGTAGCTCATTCCAGTTATTTTTGTCTGTCTGGAAAGTCATTATTTAGCCTTAACATTTGAAGGATATTTTTGATGGGTACAGAATTTTAATTAGGAAAACTTTTTCAGAACTTTATAGAAGCTACTCCATTCCAAAGTCTTCTGGCTTCCATTATTTCTTAAGAAAAGTCATGGAACTAATTTTTTTCTCTGCTTACTTTTAAGATTTTCTCTTTGTCTCTTGCCTTTGTTTTTTGTTTTTCAGAGTGTAAAAGTGAAGCCTAAGTGTGGTTTTCTTCTGCTTCTTTCCAGAGTTTGCAGGAATCACTGACCCTGTGGGTTTCATCCATTTTGGAAAATTCTTGCCCATTACCTCATCAATTTTGCTTTGGTTCATTTTCTCTTCTCTCATTCTGGCACTCCAATCATATAATTTTTATTTATTTATTTATTTATTTATTTATTTATTTATTTATTTATTTATTTTCAATTATATACTTTTTAGACCTATTTATTGCATCTATATTTATTTTTTATTATTTAGTTTTTTTCTAAGTTTTTATCATTTGGTCCTGGGAATGTTTTATTGAAGTATGTATGAAAAACTGTGAAGGCATTGAATAATGTTATCTTCCTCCTCTTTTTTTTAAGATTTTATTTATTTATTTGACAGAAAGAGAAAGAACACAAGCAGAGGGAGTGGTAGGCAGAGGGAGAAGCAGGCTGCCCACCAAGCAGAAAGCCCAATTTGGTGCTCAATCCCAGATCCCTGGGACCAGGACTCGAGCCAAAAGGAAACACCCAACTGACTGAGCCACCCAGGTACCCCTGTTATCTTCTTCTTGAAAATCTTCACTCTTTTTTTTTTTTTTTTTTGTGAGCCAGACAGATGAGGGGCTATCAACTTCCACCAATCAAATACTTAGCTGATTTGAAGTAGATTTGCAATTATGGCAAGGATTCACCACTTTGGATAAATTCCACCTTCTGGAATTCCCACTAAAAGCCTCAAATGTTTATTGAATATTTTTCTACCTGCTTAGTCCTGAATCTTAATCCTTAGCCCTTTAGCATTATGACACTAACAACATTCCATTCTGCTTTTCAGAGCCCAGGTTTATTCATCTTTTACCATAAGCAGTTTCAGAATTTGGCAAATTGTGAGGGGTGGGGAATCTGATGGAGTGTTGGGATTAGTTCTCCAGCCCTCTCTTCTCATTGTTATTCTAATTCCTTAAGCATCCGCTTTTTGTCTCACCAGCCCCACAAGACTATCAAAACTTCCCTGGTTTCTCTGCCTCTTGGTAGATGCCTCCTACCTGAGCTTTTTGTCTCAAATCCAAAATTGAAAATGACCTGAGATTGGAAAGTCATTCAAAATGTCAACTCACCTGGCATATTCCATCTTCCTTGGGACTTTGTCCCCTCAAGTCCTGGTTGCCTTAGGAGCTCTCAATGTCTTCCAACCTTTCCAGTCCTCCTGCTATAAGTCACTGTGTTCTGGTTGAAAGTAGAAGTCCATAGTGTTATTTAAAATTTAAAGAGTTGGACCACAATTTTCATTTATTTTTATGAAGGGTAAGAATGGAAATATGCAGCTAGAGTTTGATTTGTGGATAATGGGAAGATTTTTTTTTAAAGATTTCATTTATTTAGTTAGTTAGTTATTTGAGAGAGAGAGCACAAGCTGGCAGGGGTAGGGAGGGGTGAAGGGAAAGGGAGAAACAAGCAGACTCCCCACTGAGTAGGGAGCTCAGACAGGAAGCTGGACCCCAGGACCCCGGGATCATGACCTGAACTAAAGGCAGATGCCTAACCAACTGAGCCACCCAGGTGCCCCAATAATGGAAAGATCTTGAAGCTATTAATGCCCAGTGAATGCATGACTAGAGCTGTGTATTACATAGAGTTTCCTGGTAGAATAGAATAGAGGTGAAAGAAGCAGAAAATGGAGAAACTGGCCATTGTTTCCCCAATTCTTCTCTGCTTGAAAAATGACCCAACCTTTTAAGCTCCCATTCTTTGCTCTAGAAAAATCAAAAAAGGGTTTTCTTCCTGCAACAGTGAGCTTATGGGTGACATCTCCTAACAGAAGTGATAAAAAGTAGGTGAGGGTAAAAATAAAGACTTTGAAGCCAGATTGAACTTGGTTTAAATCCTATCTCTGCCACTAACTAATTATATGAATTTGGTAATATCAGAGAATTTTGGAACCTCATTTTTTTTACCTGTACAATGGGAATACTAATATTGCATAGAGTTATTTTACAGGTTAAATGGGATTTTAGGATCATGCTTGAGCCAGGATTCAAGCTCGGCAATCTGGCTTGGAGCCTAGTGTTTAAGTACTACAATATACTGCCTCTCTAAGAATCAGAGATTGTTGTTGAAATTCCCCAAGTCAAATACTTCCAAAGGCAATCTTCTCCATCGTGCAGGTCAGTTTATAGGGACAATAGAGATCTTGCATAGTCACTCAAGTCCTACCGTTGTCCTGGCTCATAGTTCCAAACAGATTAGAGATCCGTGGCTCCAAAGTTGGACTCTTTCAGGAGGTTACAAAACAGGACTTTGTCCTGTAGATAGACAAACTGCAAACAGAATTTCTAATAAAAAGTTGTCACCTTCATTAATATGAGGTAAGGTTGCTCTTACTCAGGATTTTGTCTCTACTTGTCCCAGGACTGAACTGTAACCAATGCCTTAAAACATTCCACAAGAGAACGAAATGAGCTTCATCTATTTGCCAGGACAATTCCTTTCCCCCATTTCCCCATACACCCCACCGTGTTCTTCTTGGCTCCTTTAAATTTTCCCAGCACCAGGTAAGATCTTGCTCTAAGGGGGGGGCGCCTGGGTACCTCAGTCAGTAAAGGGTCTGACTCTTGATTTCAGCTCAGGTCATGACCTCAGGGTCATGCGGCTCCATGCTAAGTGGGGAGTCTGCTAAGGGTTCTCTCTCTCCCTCTTCCTTTGCCTCTCCCCCCACTTGGGCTCACAGGCACTCTCTTTCTCTCTCTTCCTAAAATAAATCAATCTTTTTTTAAAAAAGATCTTCCTATAAGGAAATGTATACTGTGATATGCTGTGACAGGCAAGTCTTCAGTCCAAGGTTCTACTCCTCTTTAACAGGAATAAGGTCCCTTGTAACTTGAGAAAAAAATAAATTCCCAAAGATCAAGCCACATGTTGACTGTTCTCTAGCCTCTAAAGCTTTGCTCATGTCCTTGCCTTTAAAGGAATGCTCTTTCCACCAGTTCCTGTCACCAGCTATCTTCACAATTGCATTCACCAGCACTCTTCACTTTGCAATCAACAGAAAAGTCAGAAATCTAAAAGAACTTTTTTTTAATTTAATTTTATTTTTTCAGTGTTCCAAGATTCATTGTTCAAGCATCACACACAAAAAAAGGAAAAATAAATAAATAAAAGAAGAACTTATGCTCCTATAACTGAAGTCCAGTGGTAGAAGGGCTTCAAGTGCAGCCTGATCCAGGGTCCATGATATCATCAAGGATCCAGTATCAGTCCTCTGAAATTTGGTTTGTTCTGCCCCTCCTCACTGCAGTGACTTTATCTTCAGGATAACTTCCCTTATAGAAGGAAAAAAATAGTTGCAGTAGTTTTATGATTCATATCCTCACTTCACACAATCCTGAGAAAGAGTTCTAATTCCCACCTTCCCAGAAAAATCTCCTGAGACTCACTGAGCACATGAGTTTAGGTCATAGAGATAACCCTCCTCAAGGATACAGAATACTCTGATTTGCTCAGCCTTGGTCATGGGCTCCATACCTGGAGCTCAAGGAAGAGCTAGTTTCCTCAGAATGACATGGGTCCCCAGTGGAAACCAAGAACTAGTAGAAAGAGAGAATATATACACAAGAGGGATTCATAGGAATCCATTATGAAACCCAGACATCTGAGAAGTGAATCCAAATAAAGAAATCAGTACAAATGGATAACCAAAGTAGAAGGACTTGTGGCAAACATTTAACACACTTAAATTTAGATCTAAGACTAGACAATTTTGGGAATCTGGGTTTTGATTTTATCAAAAAGAATAAAAGTATTTAATTCTCAGCAATAGGAAAATGAAAAAACACTTAACTTGAATCGGTAAGTGGGGGAAGGGAAATATGAGGGATAACACAGGTTAATTTTATCATCTTTCAGAATAAGGAGTTAATCAATCCCATCTAAAATGGCAACATGTACTTTTAGAAAACATAATCACTCCTAGGTCAATATTCTTACTTCATTGTCATGAACTTAGAAGTATCTTTTTGAACTAAATATATTTCATATTAGAGAAATATTTATTTGAATTCAGAGATCCTATTTTTCTTCAAACTGAGTTCAAGTCAAATTGAATGATTTTTTTATTGTTAAATAACATTTAAGATCACATTTTTGTAAAATTCTTTCTATATACACACTTATTTTTTATTGAGTAGCTAATACATTAATATGGTTCAGATGTAAAGTTTTACAGGGAAAAGTCTTGCTTTCACCTATATCCTCCATCCTCCTAGTTCCCAGCTCTCAATCCATCTATCTTTTTATCATTCTAGAGACCCAGAATGGAATGGTGTCTATCGAATGTGTACACTGGTTATTTTGAGTGCAGGAATTTGAGGGGTTTTTTTTAACTTTCTACTATATTATATAACATATACATAGGTATTTATATGTGTGTATGTATATATTTAGATATATATATATTGGATATACATGTATATGTACATTAGACTTCATTTTTTTAAGTTATATTAAAAATGAAAATAGTTTCTTTCCGTCAATGGTCAATTAAATCCCACCCTTGTGAAGGCTTTGAAGGTGGTTGGGGATCAGAAATTACCTCTCGCTTCCATCACCCTGCATCCCTTACTCGGCACCACTCACACAGCACATACATGTTCTCTGAGATGAACACTGCTTTTTTTTTTTCAATTAATTTAATTTTATTTTTTCAGTGTTACAAGATTAATTGTTCATGCACCACACCCAGTGCTCCATGCGATACGTGCCCTTCTCAATACCCACCACCAGGCTTGCCCAGTCCCCCACCCCTACCCCTCTAAAACCCTCAGATTGTTGCTCAGAGTCCACAGTCTCTCATGGTTCATCTCCCCTTCTGATTTCCCCCCATTCACCCTTCCTTTCCTTCTCACCCTTCCTTTTCCTTATGCTCCACATGTAAGTGAAACCATAAGATAATTGACTCTCTCCACTTGACTTATTTCACCCTGCATAATCTCTTCCTGTCCCGTCCATGTTGATACAAAAGTTGGGTATTCACCCTTTCTGATGGGGGCATAATATTCCATTGTATATATGGACCATATCTTCTTTATCCATTCGTCTGTTGAAGGGCATCTTGGCTCTTTCCACAGTTTGGCTTCCACTGTTTGTGCATATGGAAGGATCCTGCAGGAGCTCCCTGGGCGTCCAATCTGTGGTTCCACCATTAGCATTCCTGGGATCAATCAGACTCAAGAAAAGGTGATATCTCTTGTGAATTTTGCATTTCAAATTGTACTCACTACCTCAGGGACCTGCTTATTTTTTGCACTTTTGGGCAAATTCTACTTCCTATTTCTAAGAAAGCCTACTCCAAAAAGGGATTTGACTCAGGAGTTGAAACCTCAGGTGGTGCTTCATTTAGTACCTTAGGAATTCATGCAATAGAAACATCACTGCATGGGAGCTAGGTTCAAGTCCTAATTCTGCCACTTGGCAAATGCTCTAATCCTTCTGGTTCTCAGTATCTTTTTTTTTTTTTTTAAAGATTTTATTTATTCATTTTTAACAGAGAGAGAACACAAGCAGGCAGAGAGGCAGGCACAGGCAGAGAGAGGAGCAGGCTCCCCGCGGAGCAAGGAGCCCGATACGGGACTCGATCCCAAGACGCCGGGATTATGACCTGAGCCAAAGGCAGCTGCTCAACCAACTGAGCCACCCAGGCATCCCTGGTCCTCAGTATCTTCATCTGAAGGGAAAGATGGTAATAATGATATTACTTACCTCATAGGATTAAATGAGATCATACACGTAAAGTGTTTGGTACTTTGCCTGACACAGTAGGTACTAAATAAATATCAGCCATCACTGTCACTGATGAGCCATTTCCCCAGGGAGCAGTCTCACCAACTGGAGACATAGTTCCTAGATCTGGAGGAATGGTGTCTGCTGAAACTGGCTACGTATGTCCAGGGATCCAGACTCTCCTGCTTTGTCTCCACTCCCCTCCCACTGCCACAATACTATAAAACCACCAGAGACACCTCCCCGTTCACTGTAGCAACCCACCCTACCCCAGGGCAGAATCATAAACATTTACATGATATTTGGACTAGACTCAAACTTATTTTCATAAATTCCTGGATCTTTCTATTTGGAACGACTCTGGAGATGATCTAATCCAAACTGCCAATTTACAAATGAAGAAACCAAAGCAAGAGGGTCAAAGAAATTTCCCGAAGAGCCATGGCGTTGGTGATGGAGCCATGGCCAGATCCCAGGACTCATCTTCCTGCATTTTCCTATTATTGACCACACTGCAATGTCACACCCAATTATTTGTCTGTCTCCCCCAGAAAGCATAAGCTCCAGCTTAGGAACTCCTGCTTGTTTATGAGAAAGTTGAGCTTTAAAGAGAGAGGTTAAGTCAATTGGTCAAAGTCACCCAGCTTCTAGGAAGAGAAATGAGATTCAGAGCTGAAGTTGTTACAACTCAAAAGCCTATGCAATGTACTCTGTTAGCTTGTTTTCCAGTCCCAGTGACTTATGAGTATCTCCTTCCTAGAGAAAACATGGACACTGAGGGAGACAGCACAGTGGAGTAGAACTGGAAGTGACATGGGCTCCCCCACTAATCTGCGGTGTGAGCCGAGATCAGTCACTTGATCTTGCCTTGAGTCCATCTGTGCTCTGCGGCAGCACCTGGTACAGTGCCTGGCACCTTGGCTGTAATCATTATGTACTTGGAAACAAGTGAAGTACTTTGTCCTCTGTGCCATGCTGCCACATCCTTTACTTCTTGCTTTCTGTCTCACCAGAACTCAGTGGAAAGTCCAACATGGCCCCAGAATCCTATGTATCCCCATCCAGGTGAGACGTGTCCTCGGGTCAAACTTAAGAGATCACCTCTGTTTTCACAGCTTTGGCAGGGATCACTGACTCTATCAAGTGTGAATACACTGTTTGTTTTCCTTCTTCTCTTTCTGTTTGCCATTGGAAAAGTCCATTAATGTTGAATGACATGACTAAACAGTCAAGGGGAGAACAGTTGATGTGTTAATAACTCTTAGGTAAATACCCTTTGTTATTGTCACCACTGAGGCTTTCAGAGAGGTGGCACCAATCTTGGTCCAGGATTGTCCTCTTGTCAGCCCTCCATCTTTCAGCAACCTGGAAAGACGGGTTTGAGGCAGGAAGGAGTAGGAAAGGGACTGGTGAGCAAGAGGACGGAAAGGCATGGGAAAGAAATGAGAAGTCTGAAAGAGATGTAGAGTAAGATTGAGGAAGGCGCGCACACATACACACACACACACACACACACACACTCACTCACTCTGAAGCTGAGCAGAGAAGTCAGAAAGCTGATGATTCATTGGATCTCCTACTAGATTCTGTATTCTCCCATGCTTCCTCCTCAGCAGTGCCAAGGACCTTTGCATTTACTCGGTCTCAACTGCTCTCCCACTGACATCGAGGAAGTGTGGGTTTTCCTCCCAGACCTGGCTGGGCTCCAGAGGGGAGATGATCTTGACTGGACTCAAAGAATCAGCATAAGAAACTTGCATGCCATCACCATGGAGACAGAGGACAGGGAGCTTCCTTGAGGATGTCCCCATGTTGGGAATGGAAGACCCCTGTGATTATGAGAAACTGTCACATGCACTTGTAAGGATTCATGGGCTTCCCCTCCTATCTAAAAGCCTGTGTGACCTTGGGTCTACAAATTAAGTTCATGCTCTTAGGACAGGGGTTTGCACCAGATGATCTTCCAGCTCTAAGTGTGACTAGGAAAGGCGACTTTCTGAACTGAAATCCACATGACTGGAGGTAGCCAGCCACATGATACTCAAAGGTGCATTTTAGGCAGAGGGAAGAGCTAAAGCAAAGTCCCTGAGGCAGCAATGAGTTTGGCTGGGACCTTCAACAGAGCATGTTCAGTGACTTGATACACACAGAGACCAGATCCCTCTAGTTAATAGAAGAGAATTGACTTATAAGGAAATAGCCAGTAATGGGTGATTCAAGCCAATTGCTTGAATGGGTGATTCAAGCAATGATTCAAGAAGTGAGTCTTGAAAAAAAGGAAGAAAATGGTATTAGTGTCATTTGTGGCAGACAGTGGGAGTTCCCAGCCATTCCTGCTGAAGGACCTCTCATTTCCCTGCCCATTTCAGTGATCTTCCCTCAATGCCAATATCCCCAACCAGAAAGCCACGTCCTTAGACCACTCATATTAGTGACTGTAGGGTGTGTGTGGGGTTTGGAGATAAGAATAATAAAATCCTTCCACTCCAAGTCTCCACTGACAGCATCAAACTTGTTTGCACTCGCAGATACTGTCACCATTCCAGAAAACACAGAGATATTTGCTTTGGATCTTTATTTTGATTGTTCTCTACAATTCAGGGTCACCTTTGGTTTCGGAGGCTCACTGGATCTTATTTCAGCCTGGGTTAGTTTTGTTCACTACCCTTACCTCCTCCTCCCAGTCAGATTCTAGAGCATGGCTGTCCCTTCGATCTTTCTCTGGTTATGAAAATGTTCTACGGTGGCACCGTCCAGCAATGGAACCAGTAGCTGTATGTGGCCGGGCAGTACTTGGAATGCGGATGATCCGATTAAGGAACTCAGTTTTTAGTGTATATAATTTTAACTCGATACTTCAACAGTCACATGCGGCTAGTGCCTGTAGTTTGGGACAGAGTCCTAAAGAGTTAAAATTCGGGAGGGTTCACAGTTCCCCACAAGGAGTCACTTGGGCAAGTTCACTGTGATTGCCGAGCAACGCGTCAATGCAAATAAATAACGCCCAGGGCAGTAAGGGAATTTCTTCTCAATGAGAAAGAAATAGAATATACTTGAAGTTGGCCAAAAGTGATATGCATGAATATTACCAGCCTACTAATTTGGCCCAAACGTGAAAATACTGCTTCTCCCAAGTCAGAGAAGTAATCTCCACATATCATCCTTTCCCTGGACGTCCCTTGATGAAAAAGGTCCATTTTAGGTACGTTTGGGAAGTTGGGACTGCTTTCCTCTCTCATCATCATCATAAAGGCTCTAAGAATTCTTATAGAATAACTTCGTAAGACTTTGCGTGACTCAGTATTCCTCCAATATATTGAACCACCAAGCTGTGTGTGCACGTGTTAGCATCCCAATGAACTAGAGAACATCAGAATTAGGAAGATGGGCTTTGGGGAACCAAGGTCTGGGTGCACAAGGACAGCTCTATCGCTGATTTCTAGCTGTGTGACCTTAAGAAAGTCATTTAACCTTTCTGACCTTTGCTTCCTTCATTTGAAAACTGGAGATCATATCCATATATCCGAGACTCGCGGGAGGATTAAATATAATTATGTATGTAAAACACATACCACAGTTCCGGCAACAAGTGGATCTTCCCCAAATGCTTACCTATTATTATTATCATATTATAGGTTACGAAGTTAAGAACTGAATGGCTGAGACTTTCTGGGCCCCAGGAGAAATGTGTTATGAACAGGTAGAGCTCACTTACTGCCTTGAAATATTTGTTAAGTATCGAAAGGGAAGTCTGGATGTGAGCGGGGAGCTTTCCTACCACCTTTTGTTTACCTTCCATAAGAATGGATGTCCCTGCAATTCATTCGCAACACAATAGCCAGGGAGGTTCTTTTAAACCAGAAGTAAGAGCATGTCACTTCGCTATGGCTCCCTACCTCACTCAAAAAAACCCTCAGAGCCTTCATAATGTTCTCCGTGTTCTGTCATCTAGCCTGCGGGTGCCTCATTCACACCATTTCCTACTACTGCTTATTCTGCTCTGGCAAACGGACTTCCTCCCTGCTCTTTGGACATGTCAGGAACCCATGTAGGAAACTCAGGATGTTTGCACTTGCTGGTCCCTTCAGTAAGGTATCATTCCCCCTTATCTGCATGGCTCCTTTCCTTCTATCTTTAGGGTCTTCACTGAAATGTTTCTCCTTACCCCTGGTGAAACTTGTGTATATCCCTACACACACCAGTCCTCTTGGCTCTACATTTCTTTACGACACCTCTGATATTTGCTTGCTAGGGTTTGGTTTCTTGTGTGTTTCTATCCAGTGAAACACGAACTTCATGAGAATAGAGCTTTTTTTTTTTTTTCATGAACTCTCTTCATGAGAGTTTTTTTATCCCTTTCATTTCTACCATACCTTCTAGGATAGTGCCTGGCAGATAGTAAATGCTCAATAAATGCTTATGGAATAAATATATGCGAGAATTCCGGGAGTTTTGTTGCTGTAGACCAACTGCATTTCCTTTGGGCGGTTTGTTGAAGCATGAAACGCACAATTACAGGCTGGTCTCTGTGGTTTTTATTAGTGTTTTCTGGGACCCAGCAAACAAAAAAACCATACTTCGAAAAAAAATAATTCTTTCATCAAGTAAAAATACTCAGTTTTAACTTCATGTAGTTTAAAGGGCAAGATTTCTGATTTAAAAAAAAAAAAGCGACAGCAGGATTGTTCCCCACAAGTTGTCGACCCAGAAGCCAAAGGGAGAGAAAAGCAGGAATTATGCAGGGAGCTACAGAAAGATTAATCCCAGTTAAGCTAAACTTGTGAGGGCTTATACATTTCAATGGTTCATAAGGCACAGTCTCAATGGGTTTTTATGAAATGCTCTATCTCTTATTCCAGAAAAGGCATCCTGAGAACCAGTGCTGAAGTTAATTCAGCTCTGATATTATGATTACTATGCTGTTCCTTCTTTCATACCACGTGTATCCATGCAATAGGGTCATGTGGTCCCCAATAGGGTCTCTTATGTTCTGTAGAATTAAATAAGTTCTTCACATATCTGGCTCCATTCTGTACCCAGATAGGCATTCAAAAAATGCTTTTTTTGAACTATAAAAGAATAATATAATTGCCTCTCCCTCTTACCTTTTCCTCTATTTTCTGGATTTGAAAAACAACACACTTGCAAAATTAAAATCTAACGTGCATGCTAACCTTATCAAAAGATCCCTTTTTTTCAAAAAGACAAAAATATGTATGTATAAACCAACCCCCAACACTAAAACTTAGAATTGCTTTACACTTAAATAGCAATGTACATCGTATAAACACATTCATAACCTTCATTGGTTAAAACAGGTCAAAGGTCCATTACTGGCCTCTCGTACCAGATTAAGTCTCACAGCTCCTAATAAGGCAACAGAATTTTCATCCAACGTACGTTGACTGGTGGAACCAAACAACACGTCTATTTGGTTTCATTTCAGGACAAGTAGGAAGATGAAGTAAAAAGTCTCACAGTAGAACGTTCATCTAAAACATAGTATGTT
The DNA here is from genome assembly GCA_028533885.1 of Nasua narica. Classification (NCBI taxonomy): domain Eukaryota; kingdom Metazoa; phylum Chordata; class Mammalia; order Carnivora; family Procyonidae; genus Nasua; species Nasua narica. The sequence goes on from CM052815.1 coordinate 20,908,375, forward strand.
CTTGAAGTTTTGGCCATTGTGCTCTTATTCCAGTGAAGAAATGATTCACATCCCGATTATGGATATGGAGAAGTCCAGAAGACATTCATTCACTAAGTCAAAACATATTTACCAAGGACTTAGCCCATGCTAGGTGCTGGGAAACAATATGAATAAGATCTAGTCCCTGCCCTCTAAGAGCTTACAGTCTAGCAAGGTAACAACTTTGAGGAAGGACCAGCATTTTCAAAGGAAAACTCATCACCTGCATGTGCCTTGTTCAGAAGGCAAATTCAAGAAGCTACGGGTGTATGTCTCTGGGATCCAGGACCTTGCTCAAATTTCATCAAGTCAAATATCCAGGAGACTCAGATTATGCAAGTCTGGTGAAGTCTTAGCAACACATTTCCTGCCTTAGATTCCCATGAAAATGGCAAAAAGGCTTAAAGCCTAAGCCTTGGGAGCTCAAGGAGACCAGGTGTAGGGACACCATGAACATCCAGCAGAGCTAAACTTCTTGAGTGAGAAGCTGTGAGTCCCCAAGAGATGGGGGGCGGGGGGAGGCTTCACGTGATGCTGGCTTATCTCTGGGATTTTGCTCTCCCTTGCAACACTGTGGTGGGAAGTATTCTGTTCACACCCCAAGTTGGCATGGCTCGATTCCCTTGAGTTCTCCAAGTCACGAACAGCACATAGAAAATGCATCAACTCAAGCCAAGACAATAGAGAGATACGCTGAGAACTTAATACTCTAGCCTATTGAAGCAGCAACTGGGTGCCAAGAAACTGTCACTTTCAACAAATAGCACAATCTGTTAATTATCTGCAGAACTGTTCCAATCGGTACTCCCGGATTTACTTACTACCTAGCAGAAATTGCCCAGCAGTGTGGAGGATGCAGAAAGAGCCAATGCCAATTTGGAGGAATGTGAGAAACTTGCAGGTCTGCGGAAGGGTGAGCGCGGGGAAGGATCGAGTCCCCTCTGGATGATGGACAGGCAAAGCCAGGGAAGAAAGAGCAGAGAACGAATCAGCAGATGTTCCTAATGACTCCACACGATTCCGATGCACACAGACAGGCAAACATTCATGTGTTTATACCAATTCTGGTATTTGGGTGTTTAATTTGTTGCAAGTGAAACGTAGTAAAAGGTTGGAAAAGGCTGAGCCCTTCAGCTTTCCTGGGAAAGCCAGGTGTGTCTTTCAGGCAGTGTGCTTCAGGTCTGTGTGTCTCTTTGTTATTTCTCTCAGTTCCCCCAGTAACTGTTACCTGACGACACCCAGTAACAGCTCTGTGGAAGGGACCAAGCCAGGCAGAAACCAAAATGGATTTGGTTGTACCTTCAGAAGATCATCTCACTAAGCTGCCGCTCCAAGGTCGCCATGTGTAATGGTCCTCATTATAATCAGGACAAATTCTTAATTCTTACTTCCAACCTTCTGAATACATTACAAACACTTTGCAACCTTTGACTATGGCTCGCTCACCTTCGCTGGGTAAGACACAGTGGTAGGTGTTCCATTCGTTGACGAGGTTAGCTGTCTTCATCCCCACATTATTGCTCAAAATAGAGAGGCAATAGGAGGAAGAAAGTGAAAGGATGTGGGAAGCCAAAAATATAATGTGCAAGAGGGATCTTGGGGTAGCAAGTAGCTAACCTATTTTCAAAGTGTCTACCCCCAGGCTGCAGGGCCCAGGGATAAGTCTCAGGGCAGCCCAGAACAATGCCACTATAGAAATCCCCAACTCCTTACTGACCGTAGCACCTGAGCTGAGTTTTCTGCTTCTCTTCCATCTATCTTTCTTTTTTCTATCTTTAAAAAAAAATCTTCTGGACACAAATTTAAGCAATACACCATTCATTTTGGGATGAGTCTAGATAAGACAGGAAAGAGATTAACCAAAAGAGCAAAGATTTTTTTCCCCAAATCTCTCTCTCTCTCCCCTCCTCATTCTTCTCTCAGCATTTCCTTTTGCAATGTAATTTTTACTCTGGTTTGTCATTCTAGAGAAATGTCTTCTATTATAATCCTTGCTACATTACTGTGTTTAACTTCTCTGACTTTGGCTCTCATCTGGGGTTCTAAAAATTCCCTCTAGATTTCCCATTCTAAAATTCCCATTGTCCCTAATATTTTAAAACTTAAAAATTGGTTGACTTTGAGGTCTTGCTTTTATTTCACTTTAGGGACCAAAAGATCTACACGTACTTCTGTTCTGAGAGTGAATCACCATCTTCGTCTCGGCAGGCTGCCTCAGTGGTTCTCAATCAAGGACAACTTTGTCCCTCGAGGGAAACCTGGCAACGTCTAAAGATGTCACAACTTTGGGGAAGGGAGTGCCACTGGCATCCAGTGGGTAAAGGTCACAGATACTGCTAAACATCCTACAATGCACAAGATAGCCAAAAAATGCACAAAAAAGAATTACTCAGCCAAAAATATCCATACTGCTAATCGAGACTTGATGGGCTATAGGAATACAAGAGCAAACTCATAGCCACTTCCTTTTCCCATTTATTTTCAAACAATTGGGATTGAAAACAACCAAGGCTAAATCCTCTCTTAAATACCTAGAAGTGAGCAGAGATGGCATTTGAAGTTTTTTTTCCCCAATCATTGAAGAGGGAGGGAGAGAGACAGCCTTGGCATCAGGTAAATCATTCTTGAATGAGTAAAACGCCTTCACCATTATTCTTGCTGATTAAAGCATGGCAAGTCACGTGATCATGCAGTGATTATAGTCCACTTGGATTTTGGAAGTCTTCCTGCTCCACTCACTGGCTCCTAAAGGTCAGGTTAAACTTCCCAGCATCCTCGGGTTCATCCTGTCAACCTGAGACCTTGGAGCTCATCCGAGCGACCCCGCCCGCCTCTCCTGACGAGGCCACATGGATGCTTATATGCAGAGGACACCACGTCACCTTTTCCCAATACAAAAACATTTAATGCCCTCTAATTTTTTCTCTTTCTCTTAGCAAGAAACACAAGGCTACAAATCCTGCCCTTCTTGCAGTGGAAAGTGACTTCACAATAGAGGCAAAAACAAATCATGACCACATACAGCATCATATTTCACAGAAAACTGTGTACGTTTGTTCCCCATATAGGACATACTTTGAAGTAACAAGATAATTTTATCAACTGTAGTGTTCTTTCTTCCCATCAGAAGTGGATGTTTTTCCCCCACAAAGTACATAAATATCAGAGAAAAGTAGTCTTTGAAATACTTATGTCCAGGAGCTCTTGGCTTGCTATCATTTGGGGAATGTTTGGGTTTGTGTTCAAAGTGTTGACAGGTTCAGTTTTCATTTTCTCGCCATCCACGTGCGTTCTTCCCAAATTTGTATACCAGCCTTCGTCCGTCGACACGTTCCAGAATTTCTCTTTTGTAGTAATATCTGTAACAAAGGACATCACATCAGGTGGCCAGTCAGACAAAGACCGCCAGGGAAACAAGCGGTCACGGTCAGGGCTGGGAACTCCTCACCTCATCGCTCGGCTGAGTTTTTCATAGGTCATGCTGCTATTGTTCTTCTTTTTGCCCCATAGCTGAGCCACGGCCTCTGATTTCAAGAACCTGAAGATGCCCTCAGACCGGTCTTCCCACTTGATTAACCCTGGGTTCTTGTCTGGGTTCAGGAGGATGTCACGGATGAATTCCCATAAGTGAGTCCCTCGTGGATCTGAGGACAAGTTGGAAAAGGAATTTATCAACGGCCTAAGTCGCCGCAAAGGAGGGGGGGAGAAAGCACAGACTTGCGACATCTTCTATCAAGGATGTACTCAAATTTCCCCCTACCCACAAGCACAGTCAGATAATAGAATCACCAAATATTTTATCTGAAAGCATTGGGTGTGGTACATGAACAAGGAATCTTGGAACGCTAAAAAAATTAAATTAAATTAAAAACAAACAAAAAATTTAAAAAATTTTTAAAAAGGCATTTGAGAATGAACTAGCACAATTTTTTAGTTTATACATCAAGAAACTGAGACACAGAGAATTCAAGGGACTTAATCAAGATCACTCAATTAGCCAGTGGCCAAGCTAAGACCAAAGAATAGGGCTTAGACCTCTAATGCCAGGGGGAGTCTCTCTTAATTACTGTTGATGAATTGCTCAGGATTCCTTGTCATCTGTCATTTCCCAGAAGAGCAAATTTCAACCACTGTCATTTAGAACCTCAGCCCAAGTAAAGCACTCTCACCCAGCAACCGCAGTTCAGTCAAATGCATGTCAACAAGGCTCTAGAACTTGAACTCCTAGAATATATTGGGGCAGGGTCTGGTAGGAGATGAGGGGGCCAATTTGACAATGAAGCAGCTAATACAGTAAGACTAGCAACCAAATCCTACTTGAGCCCCACATGCCCTGCCCTACACAACCCCTCCCTGACATTTATTGCACTGTGTTCATTCAATTTCGGGGAACGACATGGAGTAGCAAATAATAACAATGTCCAACTGATGTCTTTCCAAGCCCTCCCCTCCATGTCTCTGACAGCTCATTTCCACGAAGTTTTATTATGGGGTGAAAGACAACTTCCAAAGAACACGGTTGAATATTAAGAGTAAACAGTCCTTTCTTGGATCAGTCGCTCAACAAAGGTAGGAAGCCAACAGTCAACAAAACGAAGAAAAGGGAATACATCTATATTGTTTCTTTCCATCTTCTCTTCCCATCCATTTTTCTGGGGGAAGTGGCTAACCTCACGCCTGCAAGCTGTTCTCATTCACTGGATGTATCAGTTTTAGAACAAATAGAACAGCACAAGGAAGAAATATCTAGTGGATCTCCACTTTGAGAAACCGCAGAGGGGCTTACTTTGCCCGCGAGGGATGCCCCCACGGTCTCATCCTAAACAGGCTGAGGAAAGGAAGTGGAGGTGACAGGCAGAAGCAATATTCGCCTAAGAACTAGAGGCCTCCATTTACACCCACCCTGAAGGGAAAGGGCAACCGCCGTCTGAAAGACAGCCAACTTACTGTGCTTTTTGGTGTGGGACTTTGCAGGGTGGTCTTGTTCTTTTTTCATCTCTGGTGACTCTGCTGAAAGGAACAGTGAGAGCTGCTTAATTTACCTAATTCCTACAGTCATCAATTCCATTCATTCATCCACTCATTTAACCAATATTTACTGAGCACGTACTACATGCCTGGCACTGTTGGTGTGTGTGGTGTATGAGCAGGATAAAACAGAGATGATAAGTACATGAAGAAAAATCTTGCTGGGTAAGAAATAGGGAGAGAGGTGTGAAAGTGGAAATAATTTGCCATTAAATATATGGCAGTCATAGAAGACCTCTCAGAGAAGGGGACCAGAGGATGTGAGGGAGATAAGCCAGCCATGCAGAGAGCTTGCAGAAGGACTGCCTATGAGTAAGAAGAGTAAATGCAAAGGCCCTGAGGTCAGTACATGTTTGGTACATTTAGAGAATAGAAGGAAGCCAGAGTGACTGTGAACAAGGGGCAAAGGTTGAGATCAGGAAGGCTTTGTGGGACTCTTTTGGGATTTTAGCTTTTATTCCGAGAGAGATAGGAAGCCACTGAAGGATTTAGGACATTGAAAGAAGTTTTGTGTATGTGTGTGTGTGTGTGTGTGTGTGTGTGTGTGTGTTTTACATAACACAAAATGTAAACACTTATAACAAAGAAAAATGGCTTTTAAGCCAGAGGAGTGCCCTTTTTTGGCATGCAAAGTTATATTTTAATCAGTCTGACAAAGGGGCCATTGACTGGCCTGCGGCTCAGTACAGAGGGCCACCAGTGGACTATGGAAACACAGATTAGTTAACAAATGACTCATTATGGTAACCCTTGTGAGTATCACCAAAGACACAATGACAGAGGCAGATCCGGTGAAATAAAACGTCTTAAAAAGAAAAATAAATGGTCTAGCAGTAGGTGTGTGCGTGCGTGCGTGTGTGTGTGTGTGTGTGTGTGTGAGTGGGCACTTCAGGCATCAGGAAGACCAAGGCACAGCTTACCAAAATATCTCTCAACCAGTAACCCAGTGATCTGAATACAGAGCAGTCCCTAAATGCAAGCCAACTGGGCCTGTTAAGCGACTGGGCCAGCAAAATGCATCTCCCAGTACTTAGTGCATCAGGACTTCCTAAGCTAGGGTTTGCTGAAGTGCATGCAGATGGAGAGGACCCACGGCATTCATTTCACTGTCAAAGGTGGTTAATGATTCAAAAAAGTCAGAATAACCATTAGCTCCTACATACAATGGTTAAGAAGAAGAGCTACTATTTACTGAGCACTTACTATGTACCACGCACTGTGCTACGCTTTATACATGAATGACCTATCGCTTTGCTCAAAGAGCATTGCTTCTGAGGTGGGGACTATTATGATCCGAAGATCAGTGCAGGAGCTGAGACACAGAGAGGTCAGGTGACTCGTCTGAAGTTACACAGCCTGAAAGTGATGCCACAATGTGAAGACACGCGATTTGAATCCAGAGGCTTCGGTCACAACCACCATTTGGTACCAATCCCAGAGATGATGATGGCACATAAGAGAATTCACAGAAGTCTTTCTGGCCAAGAATCAGGCTCAGTTCTCTAATGCTTGAGTTCGTGGGAAAAAGTAATTCCAGCTCGATGATTCTGGATTTCCCGGCGTGCATGGACACATCTTCACACACAGTCACCTATAGGAGCACCGAACTCGTCACGGCTCAGCATTCCTGGCAATGTCTCCACGAGCCATGGTAGGAGGAGGACAGGGATGGCGTAAGCTCTGGTTCACCGAGAAACCTCTTCTTCGGGAGACGGATCTCTCCCCCGGCATTGTCGGCAGGAGGACCTGCACCGGACTTGGGTTTCTCTGAAATCTGGAAGGGCAAATTCGCAGGAAACACGAGGAGACTCTGCTCTACCACCCTGTAGGTTTCAGGGTGAGCTTGCGACATCCCATCAGGATGTGACAATATTGCAAAAGGTCTGGCACTCACCCCGGTTTCCAAGTGATACATCACTCTGACAGGGCCGCGTTGTTCTGCGGACAAAGGGTGGCATTTACCCAGGAGGCCCCAAGCAAAGTTCATTTTCCAGAGACATCCAGGAGGGATACAGGGCCATTGCTTCAGAGCCAAGGCTGAATTCAGAAAAACCCAAGGGTTTTCAGCGTATTGGCCTCCATCACTGTTTAGGCATTCCGAGCTGATATAGAATCAGTTACTTTGGGGGCTAAGGCACCTTTGTGACTAAGACAGAAACCTTGGACCCTCTTCCCAGGAAAACGCACATATGTGTACCCTTGTGAGAATCTGTAAGCAACTTCGGGGGTGTAGGCTCTCTTAACGAGTCCGTGGACTCTAGACTTAAAGACCCCAGACCAGACGGACCATGAGGGAATGTTCTCTGTGAGATGCCAGCCGTTTACCCAGACTGGACCCCATCCAGCTTCAAGAAAAACCAAAGACAGAAAACAAAATAAATCCCCCAATAAAAATGTTTCCGTCATCATATGGAGGAATACGCAGCCAAGGGCAAAAGAAAACTCGGATTTCTTCCAGCCTCCTCTTCCGGTCCCCAGTGTGTGTGGGCAAGCTGTGGGATCACCAACCTGCCTTGGCACTGGAGTCTTTTGATCTAAAACCTCCCCTTAATACGATGGCCTCTCCCCCCGTGTCTTCCCCTCACCCTAAAATAAAAGCCGAAAGCTTTGAAGTTAGCCGTGTGGTTAAGTGATTCATTCCTGTAAAATAATGGCTTGCTGTGGGGAAGTCGCCCGGCCCGGCTTTCTCCCACTCTGCTCCCAGGCACCCGAGGCCGAGGTCCAGCCCGGGCACAGGGAGCACCGAGCCACGGGTGTGGGACGCAAGTGCCAGGACATGACTTCAGCTAAGCCGCTTCGCAAGAGGCGAAGATTAGAAGCATTTGCATGTGATTCAGCTGTGAGCCACTTCTTTACGGGATATACAAATGTCAGTGTTATAATAGACCATGCCACCCTAGCTCTAGGCTCAACAAGTCAGTGAATAAACACATCAAGCCCGAGTTGCGTGATTGGCTCGAGGACTATCGGGCAGATCAGGAACACGGGCAGCGGCCATTTTGTGAAATGGGCAGATGACAGAGGAATCCAAACAAAGCCTGCTTCCCCACCTGCGTTTATCACAGAGGGCATCAGTTTACGCTGAGCCTCGCCTGCGCTTGGCTTGTGACTTGTTTTAGAGCATAGAAAGATGTCTAACTGCGCTCGGTTTCATGGGAACTTGAAATCTAAAGACTCCGACAAATGACCAAGGTCCTTTTGTGGGGCGGGCGGTGTTCTGGTCCCCTCCAGCAGAGACTAAACCTTCCCGAGAGGAATGGACCGCCCGGCGAGACTGTAATTAACCTGCCCTCCGGAGGGCTGAGGGGTAATTACTCCGAAGAAGCTGCCAGCTCCAGACGCTGACTTGTTTCTATCAAAAATAATTCCAGTGGAGGTCCTGGGTTCCTTCGCCGTGTTACAATTTAAGGATAGGAATGGGTGACAAGTGAATCCAGGATCAAGGGGGGTGAAGGAGTGCAGATCTGCAAAGCTCGTTTTAAGGATTATTCAAAAATGAAAGAAGGGGACTGTGAATTCCCTATTCCTGCAAAGATGAAAGCAGAACTGTCCCGTGTGGATTGTGAGATTCTAGAAGGTAAGTCAGGACACAGAAGAGAGAAGGGAGGCCAGGCAGAGAGGGCAGGAGAGTTGTGACTATGGCTTTTCTGTTTTCCAGGCGCCTCAGAATCCAACAACCCCCGAGGCTCAGGAAGTGGTTGGTGCAAGTTTATTCGCAGCTGCAATCTTTTGCCATAAGCCAGAGATCGAACCGGAAGGACACGGGTGGCGCCACCTGACTGGGTGGGAGAGGAAGTCAGAGTGTGACCCTGGGGTTTCCTCGGCTCTGAAACCCTCAGTCTTGACTCGGTGGCAATGATTGCTGCAGAAATTCCCCGCCCCCGATCAGCTTGGGTCCCCCAGAACCGCAGACCCACCGCAGAGCCTTTCCAGCATCTCATCTGTTTCCTACGTTGAACAAATACTAAAAGTGACACCTAACATGGTGCCCACTGGGGGAGGGGAAGTCGAGAAATGAACTGGCCTTCGTTCTTGACCTCAATTCCAGAACCACTGACATTGGTTCCTAGCCCTGCTTCATTCAGTGGATTTGACCCAAACAAAACCTCAAACCTCATGATTTCGGTTCTTAAAAACACACTGAATAAAAGCAAAAATAAGGGGAGGTTTCCTGGGAGGAGAGGCTGTGTGATTCCAAGTTCTTTCACAAGCATGCATTTAAATCCCAATTCTGAAGATGCCCCAGCTTCAATTCTGGGAAAAGAGCAGTTGACTCGTGACAAATCTAAGCTCCAAATTTCATAGACCCAAGCAGTTTTACAAGTTCGCACCTAGGTCAAGGGACACCACAAAACCCCCTGTTCGCCTCCCCTGTGCACTCGTGCTCACATGACACATGCCAATGGGTCTCTTCGTAAGGGGAGAGGGAAACGTCATCCGAAAGCTCTTCAACCCTCTCAGGGGAACCTTGACGGGTCAAATAATGACTGAGGTCAGGAAGAGCCCCCACTTGCATCCAATTTTAACCAAGCACAACTAACATGAACATAATACATAAAGTGCAGGGGGTCTGACTCATCAGAGTCCCGATGAGCCACCAGGGTCAGGCTTAAAGGCTGATCTGCAATAGCCAGGGTTCGAGAAATTTCCAACAGCTACCCCACTACCCAGAGATCACCACTGCAGATTCCCTGACCTCTGAAGGCCACTTTTAGGTATTCTTTCTCTAAAGTCAGAGATAGTCTGTTGAAGATTAAATACGACCTTCTCCCCCCATACGCATACCCAAGTCTGAAGAGTTTAATCAGATAATTCCCTAAGAGCAAGCTTTTGCTGAAAGGAGTTTTTGTTGTTACAAGAGAGTGACTTGGTTTCACAGGAGACAAACACTTTTCCTAGAGGCTTCTTTGCTGGTCATTTTCAATGTACAGATATTGGTTCAAAAGCAGACCTTTTAAAAATAGTAACTCCATTCCTTTCCCAATCTTTTAACAAGAAAGACTCCAGCAAAGTAGAAACGTAGAGTGTCGCAATTCACATTAATTGTCAGTAAGCACTTGCACGAGGCACCCTCAGCCCCGGATGTCAGGACAGCTTACCGACGGGAAGGTGACCCGTGCTCGTCATGGAGATCTGGGCCCGACAGAATGTCTTGCTGTCCAACAAATCTGTAGCAAGGAGATGATAAACAACATTAAGACCCCCCTCCCTACAATATAATTTTGTGACTGTTGGAAAACAGAATAAAAAGAATGTCAAAGTCTCTTAAGTGTTGGGGAGTTAGTTACCTACTGTGCTACCATAGTTGGTGTCATATAGAAAGTTTTCTTCTTTCCAGGTGTTCATGATGGTGGAAGGGTCTGCGAAAGACAGAAAATGGGAATGGTCAGCAATCATATTTCCCTCGGTGATGAGTTTGCCTTTTCTAACTTACTGCTCATCAGAGAGGTGGGGACCTTGTAGGTGGTCCTCAGAGAAAAAGGATAAGATTCTGGTCTACCACATTTTATTGTATAAGAATGTTAACTCCTTTTTCTTCCAGCATCCAATGGGAAGTGGGCTTTGTTATGGCCCCAACCGTGTGTTTTACACCTATGCCTCTTTAGGGACGTGAGGGAATACCGTAGTGAGACCTTGTCCTAGCTCCATGCTTTGGCTTCCGGGGGATTTTCCCAGCATGCACCCAGCAGGGGGTGGGCTCTGGAGCCTGGCCTCATCTTGTCGACTACTGTATAATCACCAGAATATTTTTACATTAGAAAACGAAATTACTAAGGTCAAATAATTCTTAATTAATGAGCATAGTTTCCTAGAAATATCTTCCTGGGGGAGTTAATGTTTCTCTCAGGAAAGTCTAGTCAGTCTTTATCATGGTGTTTTCCTGACTGAAATTCTGGAAGCTCTCCCTCCAGTTGGGTGACACCCCCCTCCCTTCAGCATTTCTCCAATTAACTTAAGCGGTGACATAAAATTCTCAAAACAAAACAAAGGAGAAGGAGAAGAGGGTGTCGCCAAATCAAGCAAACAGTCTTTAAGAGGGAGGCCCCATTGCCTCATCCCAGAGAAGAAGAATGCTCCCTCTCCCCCCACCCCACCCCTAGCATGTCTGACTCTTGGGATTTCGGAGTCCGAGGAAACTCCCGTCCACCTACCCCAGATGAAGCCCAACTCCTACACAACCCCCACATCTGGGCTGATCTCCAACAGAAGCGTTTTCTTTCCTGGCCAAGAGCTGTGTGAGACCTGGCAGGCGCTCTCTCCCTCATCCCCAGCAGGAACTTCCTGCTTTCCCCTCTTTACAGACGGAGGCTGCCCTCAGCTCCCCTCCTGTCTGCCTTCCAAATTTCAGGGTCAGGATGGTAAGCCACTGGCCAAGTTTCATTTTGTTTTTACAGCAGAAATAGCATAAAGCCTGACTCACTGGCTAAGTCCTCCTGTTTACGACATAGGGATTTAGCTGGTATTTTAACTAATAGCTACGTGTTCGGGCACCCCAAGCCCGATCCATTGGGGCTACACCCTCTCTCCTCATTGGGTCACCTCGTACAACTGTTGTTGTCTCTGAAAATAAACTGAACCGAAAAGGTCTAGGGGGTGTTGGCCCCTCTAAGAGCCTCTTCACCCCTCCTCCTAGGGTGGATCTTCTTCTCCACCCCTCGGCTCAGCTTTTCTGAACTAGCAACACTAGAATGTCTAGATGGTCAAGGAGGAACTACAGAGTTCTTTGGGCCCTCTCCAACACCAGCAGGCTTCTCCGGTGGGGCTATCCGTCAGGTCCCGGTGGGAGTGGGGCTCGAGCCCCAGCCTCTGGGCCAAACCCTGTGTCTGCCTCTAGGGCAGCCAGGCCCAGAAACCCAGGCCATCCAGGGAACCCAACCCCTGGCTTCTTGGGGGAGGTGGGGGGCCGAGGCCAGGAGGACCTAATGAGCATGCTTAGCAGCTATTGCTTTTTCTTTAATAATGGTGATTAGCCCCTTATAAAAGAATAAATAACTGCATGGGGACAATTTCAGCCCCTAGCAACTCTCAAACCACCCCGGGTCAAATTCTGTCCGTGGTGACCGGTGCGCAAGCCACAAGGAGGCCTGTGGCAACCTCGGCCATCCCAGTCTCACTGCTGTGGATGTGGGGAGTGACCCTGGGGCAGCAGTGGCCTTATCACTGCCAGGGGACCCTGGGGGACTTTCGGAGCTCTCCCTGGACTGAGAGCTCATAGGTCAAAGGTCAACATGCAAAGAGCTCTGATGGGCGCAAGGCCCTGGGGCACATTTCTCCAGGCAGTACTGCCTGCCCTGCCCCCCGCCCCCCCCACCCCGAGTCCGACAGGTCCCCAGAGAAAGATCTGGGACAGAGAAAAAAGGACTGATTGGATGGGAAAGAAGAACCAAAAATAAACGTAGATCCTAGGAGACCACAGACCCTACTCAGAGCCCAGAATAGTGTCATTTGTCTAAAAGCGCACTTGAGGCAGGGAGTGCGTTCCACAGTTGCTTTTGGATGTCCCCCAAACCCTCCAGAAGCTACAGTGACTACAACGGAGAGTCTGTAGCTTACTCCTGTTTAGGAAATGCACTCCAACCAAGGGCGGGGTGGGGAGGAGACACTGGACCTTTCTCTTCTCCTCCCTTGTTTCTCCTAACTTGGCCCAGCCCAAGCCCCTGACTCTCTTCGTGTGAGAAGGAGGCCCACCCAGACTCTGCATTCTCCCCAGCTCCTGGACTCCAGCCTGGATGATGCCCTCACCAGCGGTGGGAGGCACAGAGGTGGGGACAGCTTCAGTCTAGATTGGAAATAGTTGGCAGTCCCTGGTCCCCACGGCAAGGAACGAGACTCACAGAGGGTTGGCCCATTGGAGACAGCCAGGGAAGAGGCATCCCTGGGCCTCCTGCCAGAGCATTGGATTCGTCCTGCTCCCACCCTCTCCTGCCACCCTCCCAGCTGTCCTCCCCCCGGGCTTGGCCTCCCAAGTTGGTTCCTCTGGTCTGCTGCTACTCACCACTTTGTTCCGTCTTGACAATGACGTTGTGTGCAGACTGGAACAGGTCGCTGCTGCACTGGCCTGTGGAGGACAGATGGGCAAAGTCAGAGCCGGACCATAGGAAGCCAGAACTAAAACCAGCCCCAAAAGATCCAACAGGGACAGAGCTGGCCTCTTGGAAGAGTTTCAGCCAGTCCTGCCGCCTGTCCACCTCCATGTTCTTAGGCCAGGGTCTTCCCTCTCAGCATCTACAAACTGGAGCCTGGAGGCCCTGGCCCGGAAAAGCAGGAGCTAGGGTATCTACAGCGGATGCGATTATTTGGCCTTGTCGAGGGAAGTCATCCCAGGACGGTGGAAATAGAACTTAAGAAGTCAGAAGGCCAGATTTCCCACTGATGGTCACAAGGCGCTTGGCCTTTCTGGCTCTTGGTTAGCTTGTCTGTAAATGGAGGGGATTAAACCAGATAAAGTTAGTAAACGGCCTCCAAGGTGCTTTCTCCTACTAACACAGGACACAGGAAGAGAATGAAAATCCAGGAGAAACCATTTTCACCAGCTTGATTCTTCTTTGATCTTAAATGTAATCAAACCCATTTTGATTAGATCCAGTCTATGAGATGTGTCCAGATAAATGAAGCAACTCTCCTCTTTTTTATTTCCTGCGATTCCTCTCTCAGTTATATATATCAAATATAAAAGCATATATACACGATACATGTGAATGAGTTTAGCATGTTTTTTCCTCCCCAGCCAGGTTTTTACAAATATCTCAGGAGCAGAGGTCATACCTTTAACCTCTCTGCCCTTCAGGTTTCCCATCTGTAAAATGGGTACAATGTTTATTTTTTCACAAGGTCATTAAATGAATCGATTCACTTAGAGTGTCCAGTATAAATAAACACTCAATGAATATAAGCTAATAGAATGTCTACAAAAAGATGAACAATGAAACAAAGGAGAGAAATCTGGTAAGTAGACACTCAGAGGCACTGACAGCATGAAGCAGGGCCAAAGAAGTTACAGAAGGTCAAAGACGGAAGGTCAAAGATGGCCACCACCCCTTTGCTTTCTGCCTCCCAAAGCCTCTCTGTCCCAGGCTTCAATCAGGGCAAAGCTTTAAAGGAGTGGATCTAATTGAAGGTAAGGAGGTAAATATATTTACATCTTCAAGTGTAAGTCTGCTCCTTCTGAAGATTCCTGGGGGTTATTTATAGAGCCTTGTTTGGTTTGGTTCTAGTAAAAGAAAAATGAGCAACATCTCTGTGAGGTGGATGGGAAGAAGGGAGTGCCCAGGAGTTGAATGAGGTCATCCAAAATGGCCACCCCAGCTGCCAGCTTCATGGCCAGACCCAGGGTCCTCCTCAGTGTTGATGCAGCTGTCAGGGTCTGAATCTGGTTCATAGCGCTGGACCTCACGCTTCCCAAAGTTCCAGCTACGTTCCCAAACATAGGTTCTGCTCAGATGTGCCCATTTTGACGTGTACAGGCCAGCTCACTACTCCTACATAATATTGCTGTCTTCCAAGATGCCCGCAGCTCCCAGAAGACCTTACTCTTTTTTTACTAGCACGGTCAGGAGAACCTTATGTCAAGTGTCAAAGACATTTTGCAAGACGGGTTGTTTGCCCTATTGCGTCTTAGAAGCCAGGATAAAACGCGTGTGAAGAAACTACCGTGATGGACAGCGTTTGGGGGGGTAGCTCGCCCCTGCTCTAGGTGGGACCTCAGGAGAGACACATTTGGGGCTCTAGGGCAGCACTAATTCCAGAAATCACTGCAGAAACATTCCACATGTGTCCAGAACATTACTTCTCTCTCTCTCTCTGAGTTTTGGACTTCTTAAAAATCTGTTGAAACATCTAGAGTCTTCTCCTCCCCAAACAAACACAGACCTAATTAATTCTCCATCGCTTCTTACCACATGGAGGTCCCGTCTTAGGAACCTCGGTCTGGAAGTTTAAAGAAGGGAAAAAGCACCCATGATGATCTCAACAAGCAAGTGATTGGGAACTATCCAAACCTGTTTGCGGAGGTAGGGGCAGGGGAGGGAAGAAGAAAAGGTTTTCGGAGAACAAGTCTTCTGTGAATGCCCAGCTAGCCTTCGTCTTCTTAAAAATTAACCGGAAGGAGAAATGCAATGACCTTGGGATCCTGAGGGATTGGACACACCTGGAACCCCAGACTTGCGCCTGTTCTCTCGCCTCCTCTCTCCTTCCCTCCCTCGGGAAACAGTAATTCGTAGCAAAAGTAACAAAAATCCCCTTGGATGTCTAGCAGGGAAGAGAGAGGTAGTCACCGTTCCACTTGAGGTGCTGCAGGTTGCCGTAGAGAAGCTGGCCGGCCGCCCCCGCCGCCCGCGTGAACTCCTGCAGGCTCATGCTGCACAGGTGCTCGCCGTTGACATCGAACTCCTGGAAAGGGATGCAGCTGGCATCCAGCTGGTTGGTGTCCAGGAGGTGCTGGAGCCACTCCCACACCTGGTACTTGGTCCAGTACTGAGGATGGATTTCATGCCACTGGCCTCCGAAAAACCCGCTGGCAACTGCAAAACAGGGGGTGGTCCCGTGAGTGACCCGTGGTTCTTCCAGGACAGAATCTCGGACACGGGGAGGCACTGCTCGGCTGCCGGGTGTGGGCACAACGGCAGTGGGTGGGCGTCAGGGTGCGGGTTGGAGCACGAGACAGGCTCCAGAGAGGAGGCTCTCCGAAATTCGCCTCTTCCCGTCCTCCCTAGCAGAGTACTTAGCGCTGGGTGCTTCAAGAGGACACAGACCTGAAATGCTCTGAGATCAGGAGCGCAAGCCCGCCTCCTGCAAAGCATGGAGAAGGTTAACGCATCACTGCAGTTTCATCAACCTATTAGCCTACCGTCCACAGTCCCCAGAGTGGTCCAGCTTAGCCACCTGCTAACTATGCTGATCTACCCCAGCCCCACACCAGTTATTACAGCCGCTGTGACGTCACTTCGCTACTCCGCTTCCCATTATTCACTGAAATTAGGTACAAAAGAGCCAAGCCGGGCATTGAAGCTCTTCGGTAACTATTCTCCAAGTAACCCATCACCTCTGTCTTTTTTCTCTGGTGTTCTTTCAGCCTGCTTTGTATCCTGCACCTCATTCCCTGTTGAATACTTACCCAGCTTACAGACTCTGGCCACCCCATAAAGCCATCACAGACTACCCCCCCAAAAAATTATTATTCAGGGCTTGATGTCCCCTGAATCTCCAACAGATGTGCTTGGTATTTCTCCTAATGGTTTTTGTCATGCTCTGCTTTGCTTTACACATCTCTAGATTCTGGCTTATTCTCCTTTGTGAATGGTAAACTCAAGGTCATGGACTCTGTCTTAGTCATCTTTGCCTCTCCTACAAAAACCACCTCAGAGACCATGTCATCGTAGATGCTCTCTGTATATTTCTTTGGTGGAATTTTTTGCTGAAGAAGAGATAATGTAGAAATCTGGAAGAGTTCGAGATGCATTCACAAGCTGGTTAAATTAAATACCAGCAAAGAAGTCAAGTTCATCCAAGCCAATCAATATTGCTGAACTGGAGATGGGCTAAACTTCTAAGTAAGGGACCCCTCCCCGTCCCGTGCTCACTTCACAAAGTCAGTCCAAAGTCCTGGGAGGGGATGGAGAAGAGAGGGCCATCCTCTGGGCACATGGTAACAGACCTGAGATCTTACCAACCCCTTGAAAACAGGGGTCACAGGGAGGAACTCTCATCCAGGAATGATGACAGGCAGGGACAAGGGGAAGACACCACTGGAGCCCACCAAGCTGAAGTGGGGAAATCCAGCTGAACATGACCTACAGATATTCCCACAAACTAAACGATGGACCAAGAGGGGAAAACAGAGGGCAAGGAAATTGTCCCTATTTTTTTTTTCTTCAAAGACATGTTAGATCAGTACTTTTCAAACTCAAACAGGATCATCAATCACCAGGGAATGCTGTTCGAATGCAGATTCAAATCCACAGATCTGGGCTGAGGCCAGAGTTTCTGCATACCTAACAAGCTTCCACAGGATAACGACGATGGTGGTGATGCTAAGATAATGGCCCAGGAAGACAGCTGGAGTGGCAAGGAGCTAAAAAGCTCAAAGGTTTGAACCCCCTAATGGCCATTCCCTAGAACTCCACACCCCCAGAGAGGCTGAAGGGGGAATGTTCCCAACCCAGTCCCACTTGTGCTCATCCCCTCCGAATCCATCCCCTGCTTCCAGGCCTCAGGAGCACTAACAGCAGGAGATGGAGGTCATTCAGGGACAAAGGTGAGCGCCATGGGTCACACTTACCACTCACAGTATGTGCTTCACTCCTCACACATCACGGTCAGACAAAAGCAGCCCGAAAACCCTCGGCTTGGGGCCTGGAGGGGAGGCCAGTTGTGGTGGGGAACAGGGGCAAGCATTGGAACCACCTAGCCCCAAAATTTCATTACAACAGAAAAATTCCCAAATATACAAACACAAGGAACTTAGACTGGATATTTCCATGTCTCTCTAATTTTTTGGTGTCTCACAAAAACAGCTGCTTAAGGACGGGACATAGTTTTATGGCTCCCTGAGGCTTTGATCTTTTTTTCCAAAATAAGTACATGACTCTGACTGTCCAGCTCTGAATTTGCAAATGAGAGACAGTAACTCTCAAGAACCCGGCAATGAGCCTATTATTTCCTCTCCCGACTTCACATGATCCAGACTAAAGGACAATCCCCAGGATCCTGTCCTGTTAGAACTTGGGAGAACCAGAGGATTTCGTCTCAAGTGGACTAAGGGACTCTTCCAGCTGCCGGGACTCATCACATTCCCAGAGTTTTAGGAGAAGCCCTGAGACTCCTGGGAGTTCAGCTCACCTCCCTCACCCCATCAATCAAGATCAGGAGCTGGGCCTCCTTTGGGGCCTCTGGAAGTTAAAACGTACAAATGGAGCCCAAATTCGACTCCCTGATAAACACACGGCCCCGGCTTTCTCCAAAGCGCGCAGGAGGAAGGCCGCCATGATCCAGGGCCTGGACGGGGGGCCCCAAAGGCTTTCCGGTCTGAAGGAACTTCCTGCCCTCTCTGGAACCCTACTTTGAGGGCCTCACAGGGAACCCGAGGCCTGCCTCAGCAAAGTTCACGGCCCAGAAAAGACAGCAGGTTTGTGGCCGGGTGACCAAGTAAGGGAAGGTCACGTGACGGCGCTTCCCAACCTTGTTTGACTGGGGTTCCGAGCAGAAGGGGGTGGAGCTCGCCGGAGAGTACAACCCTGCCATTATCCCCCCGCCTCCTGAGAGGAGAGCTGCAGCAAGTACGGGCCGGGCCGGGAGAGAGGGCCTGGAGCTCCTCAAACCCAGCACAGCCTGAGAAACGGGCGTCTGCCCAGACCTGAGGCCTTCATGGCGGAGGCGGGGCCTGATTCGCCAACATCTGAATTCTATTCGCTTCCACAGTAAGCCAAGGCTTAATCTCCAAACCGTCTGTTAAGCCCCAGAAGCAGGCCCTCCCTTTTCTGATCTAGGGCTCTGTATTAAAGACCCTAAGGGAGGCGCACGGTCTCCTAACAAATCTCTCCCTTTACAAAGGGAGGTCACCGGAAGATGAAACAAAGAGTAAGATGCTGTAACCCTGCCTTCCCTAAATTCCATGCCTCTGCACAACATGCACACACGCACGCAAACCTGCACCCGCACACACATGCACGCACACATGCACACGCACACACATGCATGCACACATGCGCACATGCACGCAAACCTGCAGCGCACATGCACACACATGCACGCACACATGTGCACACGTACGCAAACCTGCACGCACACAAGCACACATGTGTGCACACGCACACACATGCACACGCACGCAAACCTGCATGCACACACACATGCATGCACACATGTGCACACGCATGCAAACCTACATGCACACGCACACACGTGCATGCACACATGCACGCACACATGCACACACACAAACACACACCTTTCTCCATATCCTATCTTGATATCCTAGCCAAACGCCATTAGAAGCATAGACAGGCGGCCTTCCCTTCTGGCATATCTTCTAGCACCATCTCCGCCAGGCTGCCTTGGAGACTGGGAAGAAACAATGGACAATCTCCAACAGGCTTCTGTCTAGAGCCCCAAGAGCCGGTGGGGACCTCCAAGAGCTGAAGCGTTCTCCATTTCCCCGCATCCCCACATCCCCGCTGAATAAAACCTGTATTTTTCAAACACGAAGTTGGGAAATGAAGCCTAATGAAAGCAGACGGGAAAAGCCCCCCGGGGAGGGGGGGAGTGACACTGACACCCATTTGGTCCCCTTACCATTGCAGGTGGGGTAGCCGTCTGTCCAGGCTGGCTGCTGGTGGAGGAGATTGTTGCTGGGGTTGAGATTCATTACACCACTTCCTTCCAGAATCATGATCTGTAAGGGGATCAAACAGTTCGCTCAGTCAGGGCCTCCTGGATACATGTCGTTCGAGAGCACAGATCACAGAATTAATTCGGGAAGAGGAAGAAAAAAGAACTTGTCCTTCTATCCATTGCCTCCAAAGCGTGTTACCACAGCACTTTCAGTAAAAGCAAAACTCCCTGGCAATTAAAAATTTCCAGGTTCAACTTTCATATGCATGAGGCAAGTTTTTACAGCCACCCATTCATAAATGAATAATCTCTGATCAGGAATGAAGCAGGAGGAAAAGGCGATACCTGCTCGCAGGGCGAGTCTGGCCAGCAGCCATGGGTTTTTTTTTTGTTTGTTTTTTTTTTTGTACAAAAGTGAAAATGCCGAAGAGATTTTGTGTGAAGTGGAATGGTAATCAATAAAATCCAAACTGGTAGCGGCCAACCCCCGGCCCCTGTGTGGGAGCTCGGATCTGAAATCAGGCCTTCACAAGTCCCCACAACGGAGTGGCCCTGCACTCAGACACCTAGAAAAGTTTCCTTAGTGCAGACAGCCACCACGGCGCTTCCCAACCTTTCCCCTCTTGGTCCACGGCCATGGCCACGGCCATGGCCACATCTCCGAGGACTTGCGTCCTACGTCCCTAGAACGCCTCTGGTATTTGGCTCCGTGATAACATCAGGGATCAGTCGGTTTCTCTGACAAGACGCTGCCCCTCTCCTTCCTTCCTGGTAAAAATTCTGACACGCTTTCTCTCTCCTTTCCGAGCCCTGGAGAATACCAGAGGCTTCCAAGCCGACCTGGAGGTGACTTTCTCATTTCATTGTCTCAGGAAAGGACATGGAGGAAGAGCCTTTCTCCGGGGGACTGTTTGGATTTTTTGAAACAATGTAAAAATGTTACACTTTAGAAATAGTCACCTCCCTCCTCAGTCATTTATATCATTCCCTTCCCTGAGGCCGGCCACCCTCCTTTCAGACTCAAGCCCTAGAAATGTGTTCAATCATTCAAAAGAAGAGTTGCCTGTTTCCAGTAGGCAACTGAACGTCCCCCAGGGCCTGTAAAAATAACCTGCTCTTTCTAAAATGTTGGGGCTGGGAGAAGACGTAACTTTACAGCAGCAGCTCACAGAAATTTTTCTGCGTATTTTGGGGAAATCTTGCATCCTTGGGTGTCACCAATGTCCCCAGGGTTGAAATTGATCAGAGCAGTTCCAGCCCTCAACCCCTCCCTCCAACTTGGCTCTTACTTCTCTAGTTCTAGGGAGGGCTTCAGACGGAAGAAGCGGGGTCTGGAAGAGGCATAAAAATTCATTCGTGTACTGATTTATTCAACAAATATTTCCCTGCCCTGCAGTGGGCTGGGTACTGTTGCAGGGACCAGGCCCCGAGCAGGGACTGGGAGTCAAGCTGGGCCAAACAGGACATTGGTGATGATTATTAACATCATCATGGTTGTCCGGCAAGTAATTGGGCCTGAATTCAGCCTGAGGAGCAGGTAGAGAAGGAAAGATAGGACCCCAGCAGACCAGGGGCAGGGAAGAGGGCAGAGCCGGGTTCTGGGCGGTCTGTGCGAGCTTCAAAGCCACAAAGAGCTTGATTCCGAGCTCCAGCCCTTACCAGCTGGTTGGCATTAACTCAGACAAGTCACTACCCTCTCTGAACCTGTTCGCTCACACGCGGAATGCAAGTCGCCGTACCTACTGTGTGCGTTGGCTGGAGCACTGGGCTTGAGGTAAGGCACGGCTATACGGCCGGGGTGATGATGAGGAGAGTCGCTCCCCCTCTGGTAACCCAAACCAGAAACAATCGTGGGCCTCAGTTTCCCCGCACAAAAATGTAAAGAACGCGACTACTTGGATTCTTCCGTTCCCGGTCCAGAAGCCTCTCTGCTTCTCACTCTCGGAGAAGGAGGACCAACCCAAGCCAAACCTTCCTCTCCTTTTTTCCCATCGAGCTTTCTAGAACACTTGCCCTCAGCTGAGCAATCCGTTGGGGGACTCCAGGGCAAAAGAAAACCTGCAGGTCCCCCCAGCAGGGTGGCTGGGGTTGGGGAGGGGCATGGCCCAGTGTCCTGTTTGCTCAAGGCTGGGCTTGTTCCTCGCAGGCATTTGTGCAACCACAGGCTGTAGAAAGGTTACTGTTTAACCCTGAAAGAGCTGAAGCTCCGAGCCCTACCCATCCGCGCGGAGGAGGGACCGGCCCTTCCGCTTGGGCTGGGGGGTGGGGAAGCCTGCCCTGAGCCCGGCTCAACCCCCGCTACTCCTCAACCAGTCCAGGGCTTCTGTTCCCCCCTCCCCCCAAATCTAGTAGGCAGGCTGATATGAGGGCTAAGCACCCCAGCTTTGGATCTGGGGAGAGGTGGGCTCAGATCCTGGGTCCCCTGCTTGCCGTGCATGACGTCAATCAGTCCCAAGCCTGCGTAACCCCCAAAACTTTCTGATCCTCACCTTCCCCAGCCATAAAGGGAGAACAACCCCAAACCAAAGGGCTAGAAACACCCCAAACTCAACCCCAAACTCAAACGAGGTCATGCGTGTGGAAAGCTTAGCAGGTAAGAACAAGGAATTCAATAAATGTCGCCGGACAGCTCGGGCCAGTTCTCTGCTTGTGACCAAACGCCCACAAGCCCCTTCCCTTGGGGCAGTTTGTCTTTTCTCTGCGCGATCTCCTGAAGGCATCCAAAACTACTCTCAACCCACAGAGAAACCTTTAGGACGAGGTGGCCCCAGCTGCCCCATCACCCCCGGCCCCCCACCCAAGAGGCGGGCCTGTGCGCATGAGCACTGCTCCCTTCTGCTCCCCCCACTGCCCCCCCCCCCCAGGGAAAGCAGCCAGCGCAGTGAAGGGCCATTTTTTACAGGGCACAGTAAATGTTACTACTCATAAAAGACTTTATGTGTCTTAACCCTTACTGAGTAAGAGTTCACTTGAGCTCACCCAGGCTCCTGAGAAAAAAAGGTCAGAGCGTCCCCCACCGTCACTGCCCGGCGCGGCCGCTGCCCCGAGGGTGGACCCAGAAGGCCCGGAGCTGGCGTCCCTGAGAGCCTCTTCCCGAGACCTACTCCCTCTGAGGCCCAGTCCTTCAGGTGGAAAATGAGCACATCTGCCCCCCACCGACAGCCTCTCAAGCGTCTTGAGGAGATCAAATGAGATATTAGATAATAAATGTCCCTGGAGAATTGTAAAAAAGCATGGTTATAACCGGCTCGCCCACACTCCCATGTACTAATGTGCACTTTCTATGGCACAGAGAGATTACTTTATGGGGTATAAAAAGTGATCCTTTTAATTACAAAGTAGGGGGATTTTTTTTTAACACTCCTCTGTAAGCTTCCCAGTTTACCCTCAGCATAGATTTTATTGTTTCTTGAGGAAAAAGCATCACATAAATAGAGGTAGAGACTTTGGAACCTTCCAGGTCTGGGTTAGGAAGCAGACGCCCCATCGGAAAGCCACGTGACCTTGAGTGAAATAACCTTTCCAAACTCGGTATCTTCTCTGGCCTTCAAGGGGGCAGGGAGGGGAATGTCGATGTCCTATCTTGAAGGATGAATAACCTACTGGTTTGAAAGAGGGGTAGTCTGGCTCGCCACAGGTGCCCTCCAGCAGAAATCAGTTTCTTTCCCTTTCTTTAAACACCAATTCTGAAGGTGTTTCTCTACCACAGTTAGCTTCTGCCCAAGATTGGAAGAAGTCAGTTCAGAGCCTCAATAAGAACGATTCCACCTTTGGATCAAAGGCAAGCAGAGAAAAGAACCCTGTCTCCTCATCTCTAGCTCAAGGGGGAATTCTGGCAATGACCTTCCGCTATGTGCTAGGGGTGAGAAGCCAACTTTCTCAGCGTCGGCAAGACTGACATCCTGGGCTAGGAGGGCTCTGTGGCCGTCCTGGGCATCGCAGGATGATGGTGGCTGTGTCCCCAGGCTCTAGCCGTGACAAGCCAGACACAACCCCCTCCAGCCCCCACCCCCGAAACGTCCCCTGGGGCCAAATCACCCCCAGTGGAGAACCTGGTTAAAAGGGAGGCTGCATGGCCGCAGGCTTTGATCATGCTGGTGTGGTGACCTTGGGTTGTCCCCTAGCTTTTCTGAGCCGTCCTAGCCTCTCCTGGGAGATGGGCGTGGCATTAGGACCTGCCCCAGAGGTTTGCTAGAGGGTTAAAAAAGATAAGGGGCTTGAAAGCCCCCAGTGCTTTAAAAAGCAATTGCCTGGTAAGTGGAGGTAAAGAAAATGCACGGGCGGGCCCCCTGTGTCTCCTCCTAGGTGCCGTGCATTCTGGGAACAGAGCCGAAACTTCTTTCAAACCCAAAGTGAAATGAAATGTGGATTATCCAGAGGTTTTTTTCCATCTGCATTCTCTTCTCCCTCCCTTCATGAGCGGCAACGATCAGAGAGAATGGCATTTGCCTCTGCGCCCTCAGTGCCTCTGCGTCCCCAGTGATTGTCCAGAATTTCTGTCACCCAGGACCCCGTCTTCTGCGCAGCGGTTCCTTTCTTTCTCCCTCCCTCCCTCCCTCCCCTCCCTTCCTTTCCTTCCTTCCTTCCTTCCTTCCTTCCTTCCTCTCTTTTAAAAGATTTTTTTTTTATTATTTTTAAGTAATCTCTACACCCAACATGGGGTTCAAACTCACAACCCCGAGATCAAGAGCCACGTGCTCTTCCAACCGAGCCAGCCAGATGCCCCTCCCTGCACAGCAGTTTCGAAGACTGGCACTTTTGGAGACAGAGGTCTGCTCTTATCTGAAGGGGAGGAGGCACGCACGCTGCCTGGTACGAATGCACACAGACGCCTACCTCATGTCAGGCTTCCAGTCAGGACCTACTCGACCTTAGGCACCAACTCCCCTACAGATGAGGAGCTGCTCGGGCTGGGTCAATCCCAAATGCATTTTTGCAGAGAGACAGCGCAGTGTGCTGGGGTGGCCACGGCCCGCGTTCTGGGGGAGAGACAGGCCACTTTCTGCTTCCCCGCTGCCCCGCTTTATTCATAGAAAGCTGCAGGTAAAACACAATTCCCCACAGTGCCCTAGTCGATAAGGATTTAGACCACTTCTGCGCCACTCACATGGAGAGAAGGGTCACCATCCTCGCAGTCAGTCCTCCAGGCTTCCATCCAAGCCTGAGTTCCCATCTAGCACCAGCGTGACCCCCAAGCATAGGGTGGGGTGGGTGGTGGGGGGAGGGGAGCCAAACGGTTGACAGGAAGACCCAGCACTTGGCCTGACCCTGAAGTTTTTGTTTTGTTTTTTTTTTAAAAGATTTTATGTATTTATTTGACAGCATGAGAGAGATCACAAGTAGGCAGAGAGGCAGGCAGAGAGGGAGGGAAGCAGGCTCCCTGCTGAGCAGAGAACCCAATGCGGGGCTCGATCCCAGGACCCCAGGATCATGCCTTGAGCCGAAGGCAGACACTTAACGATGGAGCCACCCAGGCGCCCAGTTGAAATCTTGATTCTGAACCTTGGCGGGTCGTGTTGACCTGGAGGAAGTACTATTTTCTCTAAAGCTTAGGTTTCCCCATATGACAAAAAGTGGGGGGACATGGAGCTGATGTGTGGGGAAAATGAAAACGTTTGTAAAGTTTTCACATATTAGCTCGAACATGACGCGTGCCCCCCGAGTGTCAGCTGTTATTAGAAGGTCCTGCCCATGAGTTTCTCTTTAAAGTGTGCTGGTTGGCTTCGAGGACATTCCTGGGGTCAGGATAGACCCTTCAGAGGCAGGAGAGTGTAATGGTTGGGAGCGCCAGGCTCTGGGGTCAGACAAACACGATTCACATCCTGGCTTTGCCAATTTACTAAGGGGGCAAGTTTGGACAAGTTATTCAGTTTCTCTGGGCCCTAATTTTCTCATTTATAAACTGGAGATGATATGAAAAGGGTTGTTGAAAGACAAAATGAGATGATGCCTATAAAATCCTTGGAAAAGTGTTCGACACATAGTAAGGACTTGGGGAATGTTAACTGGTTTTTATAATTATTATTATTATTATTTATTTATTGTGTTATTACTAGGATTTTATTGAATCTCTGAGGACGAAATTGACAGCCAATTTCATTTCAAGCAAGGCCTGGAACTTGCACCATCTATAGAATGTTTTGCAATTCTAGCTTTAGCTGGCACAGTCAAGTCTAGGTTGGATCTCCTGCCTCCCCACCTCTCGTCTGGGGCCGCTGTGTGCACACGCTATTAGGCTGAGCTGTGAACCGCCCCTCTTGGCCCCAGCTCACAGAAGCCGTGCTATGTTCCTCTGGGCATGGTCCCTGCTCAGGGACTAACACACCGTGCTCCCCTTCCTCCCAGCAGACACACCGTGCTTGGGGCTGCCAGGAGCGGTGGGAGAGCGCAGCCCCACAGGCTCTGTGTTCTGGCCTCCGTGTCATACTTTCACCTGGTTTGCAGCTGCAAAGGACAGGAGCATGTCTAAAAGGGGGGTTTCGGGCAGAGGGTAGCCAGAGAGCTTTTCTGTCCTGCAGGCTCCCTTAGCACAAGGAGCACTCCATTGCTGCAAAACTGGGATCCCAGCTCACAGGGACAGAAAAGCAATGGGAAGGGGGCACCCCTGGGACTCTGGCAGGGAGCTAGAGCCGTGCACCCCAGAACCTAGAAAGATCTGCCCATCTCAGGGTCCCCGACAAGGCCAAGGACTGCTCGGCTGCTCTCTCTTCTTAAATATACAGAGAGAACCTGCCAGCAGAAACAAACACAACCCAGCTTGGGTCAGGAGGGAGGTATGCCTTTTGCTCCGTGGTGTGGAGGACTGAACGTTTTAAGCTATAAAAATACATATGTACGTACATACATACGTACGTAATAACTATTCTGTAATAGCTGGGGTTTATTGAACATTTCAAATGTGTGAGCTCCGTGCTGACATTAACTCAGTCAATACCCACAATAGCTCTATGAGGCCTGATATCATTTAACAGATGGCCTATCTGAGGCTCAGAGAGGTCAGGTAACTTGTTCAAGGTCACACAGCTTGGCAAAATTTAGAACTAGAAGAGAATTCAAACTTGGACTGTCTAGCAACAAACCCTGGGAAGTGAGCTACTTTCTGCTGAGAAGGGGGTGCTTTGCCAGAGAACAAAGTTACCTTCAACCCATCTTCCGCCCTATCCGCTATCCATACATGGTCACGGCCTTCTCCCTGGGCAGTCTGGGGCCTCACACCTTTACCAAGCTTCTCCAAGATTATAAAACTCTCCGGCTCACTCGATCATGCCGGGACCCCGATTGAGCCCCTCCTCCCGCTTTGTCAAATCAACCTGAAGCCATCTCTCCTGGCAATACATCAGAGCGAGCCTGCAGAATGAAAGCATAGAGAGCCGCCTCCATTTCGCCACTTCACAATATGCGCAGGTAGGAATGCGCCGGTGGCTTAAAAGCTGGGCCACGATACCCCTTTCGCTGTTAGAATAGACCATATACAGTATATGTATGTGAACGTATATAACATACATACATACATAATATAAATCCTTTTCCTATGACTCAATAAAATTATTTTTATTTTATATTTTGCAAACAAACTGGCCCATAATTCTTTTCTTCAGCTGAATTAGACCTCGGGACCAGAAAGCCCAGTGTTCGCTCATGAGAGTGAAAATACACGGGGAGCAATCAGGGTCACCGAGTAGATCTGAAGCAAGGCTTGGCGTGCATTCCCTATCGCCTGGCCCAGAGGACTGAGAGTCAAAGTCACGGTCTGCCGTCCCCCTGACGCCTTTATTCATTCAACCACATCACCCCTGAACTGCCGCGGAACTGGCTGTCTCGTGGGTATTTTTACTCCTCAAGCCAGAGGAGCAATTAGGCATTTTAAATAATTACTTTCGTGATGACAGCGAAATCCAGACCATTCCCAGGCCTTCATCAGAGTTACCAGCAGGTGAACTCACAGCATTTGCCCTCCGGGTATCGCAGCAGCTTCCTGTTTCAATATGACTGCCGTTTCAAAAGAACTCCTCGCAAAGAGGAGAAAGGAAAACGCACACACATGTGAAATTTAACTGGATGTACGACAGGCAATAATTCATGTTTTCCAAATGAATCAAAATGTGAATCAGGCTTGGGGAATGTATTTGATCCTCTCGGGATTACATCACAGGTAATTCCATACCCTCATAATGTGTTTTGAAATAGACATTTCATGTTCCCAGGGGCAACATCTGAAGTATTATTCCTGGGCTTTCAAGCGTTTTCATGAGTGATGATGCCGTATTGGGAAGCCAAGTGTTGATCCATTATAGATACACCTTACTGACGGTAAGCCATCTGGAAATGCACATATTACGCCGATCTTTATCATCCCTGGTGCCAGACCCCGACGAGATGCAGATACGCACAGAGAGGACAGGCACTAAAGTGGATCAAAGGACAAGATCGCCTTACACGACCTCCAGAGCGTTTATCAATCCCTTTCAGATGTGGCAGACTAAGAACAGGGCAAGCTTTGACTCTTAAAAGGTCATAGAGCCTTTGACACTGGGGCTTTCACCTACTGAAAATGCACATTCATCCGTACCTTGCTTTGCATATATTCTGGGGGCGCCGGGCCCTCTGAAGACCATCTCTAAAGATCATTGACCCCTACAGATCTGTGGACATCATGGCTCTTTAAGAAATCTCTCTTACACCTGCGTTGGATTGAAATCTAAAGAAAACTTTGTAGTGGAGTCAGGGTTAGGAGACGTAATTTTATTCCGACCTACAAGAGAAAGCCTCAGAGATTTTATTCTTGTCCTCTTCCTTAGCATGAATGTGGCCTTAGTTCCCTACAGTGACACCGGGAAGAGCCCCACTGTCCCCTTCCATTGGCAGCTGAAGTAGGAACCCGGCTGCGGCCAGCAGGGCCATCCCGGAACTCTGTTCGGCAATGCAGTGATGAATTCACCATTTTCCCCGCATCACTATCTGTCTCCCTGCTAATCCCCCTTGTCTAGTCTAAAACCAAGTAATCATAAAATAGAGAAGAAAAGAATAGCAGAAGAAAAGAGGCCTCGCTTCCTAGTACACCCGTAGGTCTCTGAAGGTCTTTGGAAAGGCACAGATATGGAGACCGGAGCATACAAGACTCAGATGCTTAGTTTCCATCCACGCTAAAGACGCCATACAGGGGCTTCTCAAAGTTTGATCTATAGACCACCTGTATCATCATCATCATCATCACCTGAGAAGGGCTGAAACTTCGAGTTTCCTGGGGTTCTACCCCAAACCTCTGAAGCAGAATCTTCATTTTTAAGAACCTTCCTTAACCAATCCTCAAGCACTCTCATGGTTGGGAACCTCGCCTCCTCCCTTTCCCCCAATGTTCACAAGAAGATAACTGACTCCTGGAGATAGTATCCTTGAAGGAAGCATCTATGAACGGAAATCCTTGTAAAGCCAGAGACCACACATCCCATCCAGAGAATGCGAGCTCCAGACCATCCGTGGACACTCTATCACTGTATTATTCGCCAGCTTGAAATAGATCAGCTCCTGGTGCTCAGTACCCCCGGATTGTGAAATTCAACAGCGCGCGGCAGCTGGAAAGTACAAGACTCTGAACGCTCGGCAAACAAACCCGGCCTGAGAACACAGCATTTGCCAAGGATTTTTACCACCATCACTTTCATCCAGAGAATCTCGTGGCCAGCCGAGTCACCCCTTACCCAACCCCACCCCTGATGGGACTATTCAGCAAAGACACCGCTTCCCAAACAATGGTAGCTCTTTCCCCACCTCCTGCTGCGGACAGAGCGAAGCCAGCCCAGAGGGAGCCAGGCTGCCTGTTGGCATTTGGAAACAACGAGCCTTGGAAAGAACTGCAACTGTGTCAAAAAACAGGACCGATCCTCTTCTGTCCGGCAGCCCCAGGGCCTTGCCTTCATGGGAAACCCTTCCTAAGACATCGAGTTGGCAGCCAGGATCATGCCCCCGAGTTTCACAAAGCAGCCTCAGCCAAAACCTATCTCCACTCAGGACAGAATAAAGTAGTCGTCTAGGTGGTTGATCGTCTCTCCCCCCCGAGACAATGGCGTGTTTATGTGCGGGAGGGTGAGGAACAGGTTGTTAACTTGAAACCCACCGTAAACAGAGCTGTTAATTCAGTCGCTGGCAGGGTCTTCTGTTATCTTCTGAACGCCTCCCAGAGGGCATGAGCCCTACCTTTTCATTTGAGTTGGCAGCGGAGTTATTTTTTTGCACCTGTTGCTCTGCTTCAATAACAACGCAGTTAAGCATTGATTTGTTGGAAAATAAACAGAATAAAGCAAAGAAAGGCATCTGCCCGAACAGCCTGAGCTGGTTCGCCTAAGCATTCATGCCAATTTGTTTTTCCTATAAAAACCAAAGAAAAACCTGTGCTCTCAGTTCAGAGGCTACCTCCCCACTCCCTCAGAAGAAAAGGAGGTATCGAATAGACCCACCAGAGCTGGCAGGGCCAAGAAGCCAGAAGACATGGTACTTTTCCATCGGCTGGCCCTGCGAGGGCACTGAGGGGTGTCCAAGATCTGCAGAAGGACCTGGCCAGCCTCCAGTCAGCCCAGGTTAAGATCGTGAATCAGATTAACCAGGGCAGAGAAGGGGCTGCCGGGATACGATCAAAACCCAAACCACGCTCTACCCAATGGTTGACTTCCGAAAGTCAACATGGCCCAGGGAGTAGGTGTGGTCTACAGGTAACCTAAAGTGCAGCGTGTCGAGTCTCTGTCCGGCCTCTCCCCACAGACATCCTGTGTCCAGCCCTGGGCAACGAGCATAATTTGAAAACCTCTGGTCCCTGGAGCAGTTTTTCCATCGGGGGAATGAGGCTAGCCATACCTACCTTGAAGGTGGGCTGTGTAGACTCACTCATGTCCCGCCAAGTGACTTGAGGTCCCATGTCCCGGGTAGAAAGGACCTGAGACATCCAGGTTCAGGGTGTGATTTCTGCATTAACTCAAGCATCACCACATTCCCTTTCTCATCACTTTGTCAGTATCACATGATGAGCTCAAGCCAAAAAGGGCCACAAAGTGCTAAACAAACCACTCAAATGAAGATCACAACAACACTAATTAAGCAATGGCATCATCGCCCAGCCTTCAACACACACACACACACACACACACACAATCAGAGAGAAAGCCTCTCAGTATCTCTTTTTAAGCCCCAAGAAGAAAGCACAGGACATGGGCAACCTGCGATGTTCCCCTAGATTGCCACCTTCCCCTGGCTTTCTCTCAGCCATCGGGTCTTCGTCGTCACCAGACCACTGGCTTAACGGGGGAGTCACACAGCCAGGGGAGGCCTCCGAGATGCCGCTTCTCCAGCGGCGTTAAGAACAGGGAGTTCCGACAGAGGGGGGACATGGCTGGCTGAGCAGTCCCCGGCATTCTTGTTGTGAACAGGGCAGGGAGTGGAGCGCCTCAGAACCAAACCGGGCTGCCAGAAAAATACAAGATTTAACGACACCCTCCGTTGACTGAAAAATAAATAAGACCAACTGTGCAGGAATGCGGGAAGGGTGGAGAGAGGTAAGAGGTGGGGACTGGAGCCAGGGAGGGGTTGGGATGGACTGAAACAATGGATTTGACCATTTCGAGATTCAGGTTTCTCTCCAAGAAAAAAACCAACGCTCCAGCCAAGGAAACACCAATAGCAGCTACGTGGAATCTCACGGACTAATTACAAAACAACAACCAAAACTACGACAGGGATGATAGTTTCTATTTTGTGAGCGTTCCCAATGTGCCAGGAATTGAGCTAGGCTTGACATGAATGATCTCATTTAATCTTTGTCATAACCCCGGACACTGGTACTAATATTATCGCCATTTTACAGGTGAGGCACAAGAGGTTAAGCGACTTAGCCAGAGACACTGAGCTAGTGAATGGACTGGATATATTACAGCTAATATCCTGGGAAGTTGCAGAGAGTGGAAATGACAGGGAATGCAACACTGTTCTCTGTAACTGAAAATGGATCCTTGTATTTCTGAAGTGGAAGAGGATGTCTTTTAGAACCTCACACTTCTGTTTCGGAAACTGAGATCCTTAAAGAATGGCTCTCGTCATTTTTTCCCTAAATTGGCACGCCAATCCTCCTTGTGCCCAACTCTAAAACTTCCCTTTGTGTCCGAGCATCCCAACGCTATAGAAAGAGCAGATCACGGGCCCTCCAACCCACCTGTCGAAACTTTGGTCTGGCTTCTTGTTGAAAGCCCCAGATTGCCTCAGGGGCTGGGCTTGGCTGCTTGAAGCCACCTCAGACTTATTAGCCATGATAAAAGTGCAGTAATAATAACAAGGAAAAAAAACTGTTGAGAAGTAAAGGGGAAATTACGGCTCTTTTAGAAGAGTGCCTGACGTCTGAGCCATCACACGGGGATCCTGATGACAGACCCCCTGTCCCCTGTGTCGTGTTGTAGACATCACACCAGTGAGAGACAGACTGTGGATATGTCACTTGGGAGCCTGGATTCCATCACTCTGACCAATAAATCTAGGAAAGATCCCCCCGCTTCTTCCACCATGTCCATGACCCTGGACCAGTTTGTAAAAGCATAGCTATAAAATGCAGGCAGAACCTCACAAGGCTTATTCCATGATCACCTTCGAACTTGAGAAGCACCTACAATCTGAATTTCCTCACAGATTAGAGGACCTCCTCTTTAGAAGAAGTAGGGTCTTCTTTTTGCACAGATAATCATTAAATGATAATAGGCAAGAAGGCCAAGTTCATGCATATCACCTTCCTACAAGAATGATAGACTCTCACAACACCCCGTCTCATTTTCCCTTCCAGAACACACTTTGCTCTGCTTCTCCTAGCTCCCCGTCTATGTAGTAAGCACCCTGGAAAATAAGAAATGAAAAAAAACCCATAGCAAGGTAAGCAACTCCCTGCCAGAAAGATTTTCCAAGGAACCAGGTACCTTCCATCCAATTATTCAGCCGTCCTCCAGTTGCTTTGGAGGAAAGAAATCTTTGACATTCAAAAAAGTTATAAAATTCACCAACTCAGAAACTACAGCGTCCCTCTTGGACAGCCTCCGCTTTCCACCAAAGGTCAGCTAGATGAGTAAGGGGGATCTCCAAGCAGACTCCCAGCTTCCCAGTATCAGGAGATGTCACGCATTACAACAACTTCATCACAGGCACGGACGGACCAAGCTACGTAATTTGCAGGGCTCGGGGCAAAAGGAAAATGTGGTGGCCCAAGTTCAAAAGCTATCCAGAATTTCAAGACTGTAACAGCAGAGTGTTAAGCCATGGCCAAGACCTTTCTAAGTGTGGAGCCCTGTGTTACTGCACAGGTTGCATACCCAGGACACTGGCCCGTCCAGGGGGTCAGGCCTGTCCCTGGCCTTCACCTGCAGCAAGGCTGTATCACCATGGGAAGCAGGGGGGAATCTTTTGTCTTTGCCCCATGAATGACCTCCTGAAGTAGTTGGTAGTATTAAACAAAGTATGACCTTGAACATGCCTGTAATAACGCCTGGCTTATAGCAGGTACCCAACAAATGCTAGCTGTTATTACTACTATTATTATCATTATTAATTATTATTAATCATTATCTCTATTATGCCAAGGTCTCTCCACAACTCCAGAGCCACCCATAGGCAAAAACAATGAGTGGGAAGAACATATACCCTTGTTTTGACAGAGACCATCTATTAGCTGACATCATTCAGAAATCATTTCATTGGCCCCATGCAAAAGAATGATATAAATTAAGGGTTCCTCAACTTTTATGTATATACATGGACCCATTTTGAAGTCTGCTGCGACCTATGGACCCCTTCTCAAAATAAGGCTTTTAAATGACAAAATAACAAGATTAGAAAGGAAGTTTATATTGAAATACAAGTATCAGTATACTTTTTAAAATTAATGTGTGATATCATAATAATACAGGTGTTTCTTTATTAATGCATTAAATAAGCATATCTAGTGCAGGTCAAATAATGTCCATGATATCAAAGTAGTGATGAACATTGATATTTTGAGACATCAGCAACAGGCATAATGTGATATGAAAATGTCCGTTTAGCTCTCTCGGGGACAGTCAGTCAGCTAATGCTAACCTAGAGTTTTGCCTACATTTACACTGAGAGAAAATGTTAAACTTTAATTAGATTATTAGGAATAAAAACATCATTCTCTTACACATCCAAGTTCGCCAAGTCCCTAAATTTTTTCTACAGACACCAGAAGCCTTTTGGATCCTAGGTTAGAATCTTGCTCTTTTATTAACAGCAAGGACTCCTTGTTCAACTCAAAGAGCTTCTAGAAACCACTTCCCCATGACTAAAAGTCACTATAAGACACTACAAGTGTCACTTGAACAATTTACCAAGAGACAGACCCCATGGTGTCTTGGCGATTTTTTTCAAAGCCTCTAGAATGTCAAGTGTAGTAGTCAGTATACATCTGGAGACACTATCAAGAATTTTAGGGGTGGGCAATGGTATATGATTGTGGTTAGTCAAGTGGACTTCCTGGAGAGGAATCAGTTTCTTCTGAAAGCCCCTTACATGCCAGGCCTCTAAACACACAGATAGGAACATTCCAGGTGCCCCCGGAACCCCCAAGGGCTGTGGCTTGCAGACAGCTCAAGGCGAGTTCAATCTGGAGGTCCCCCATTAACATGGTTCATCCCAAATCCCTGCTGCCCGCCTTCCCCGGTGAAAACCTTATCGCATTTCTTTCCCAAGGTCACAGTGCAGAACCTCCGTCAATCACCTTGAAAAACAGAATCCCAGAATTATTCATCCAGTCTGACCCAAACAAGGTGCTCTGAGAACACCCATACTGAGGACCTATCCTCAATTTCCACTCTACAGATTCCTAATTATTTACTCACAAGCATCTGTCCAGGTATTTTCAGATTTTTGTTGGTCTAATTTAATCCTGACAACAGCCATGGGCAGATGCCATTAACCTCATTTTCCAGATGAGGAAACTTCTAGTCTAGCGCTTATGTAATTCGCCCAAACTCACGCAGCTACTCAGTGGCAGAGTCAAATCTGAACCCGGCTACTCTGACTCTAGACCTGGGATTCTCTGTAACACATGCCAACCGCTTCCAGGCAACCTGAAACTCACAGCCTCCTGCCCGGGGCAGATACACAAGCGGCCCAAGTCTACTATTCCATCAGCATCGTTCAAGCCACAGCCTTCGAGCTGGGGGAGTCAAGATGGGTGAAAGGTGAGCTGAGACATTTGGCTGAACTTGGGTTCCAGACTAAAGCCCACTGCAAAGACGGAACAAGTCTTGTCAGTAGTCACCGTGAAGACTGCACCGAAAATAGCCTTCACCTTCCAGACCTCACTAACCTCATCTACTAGAATCTATTGCTGGTCCTCCTGAGGGAGTGTTTTCAAAGGTTCCCGAGAGGGATCCCAAAATAATCTCTACAAGACAGCCATATTCTCCAAGCTCCATTGTCATATACAAAAAGTAGAAAGCCCTCTCTGTATTCCGAGAAAGACCCAACAGACTCTTAGAAGAAGTTTGTATCAAGCTGAGAAAGGGCGGGCGGGTGGCAGAAACTTCTCTTAGCCACAGTTGACCCAATGAGGGCCCCACCCCCAAGATTGTTTGTTGTGTATCCATGACACAGAGTGAGGGGGAAGTGGCAAAAGATGCAATTTTAAGGTCACCACAATCACAACAACTTCAAAAAAAGTGTGCATCTAGATGAGGTCAGACAAAAGTAAAAATAAGTAGCTATGGTAAAATAATAGGGTTAATAAGATGGTCTTATTAGGGTAGGCATTTAGGTGTCTTTCTATTTTTGGCTTTGTTTTCCTTAGAAAACATGTTTTCTTTTTTTTTTTTTTAAGATTTTATTTATTTATTTGACAGAGAGAGATCACAAGTAGGCAGAGAGGCAGGCAGAGAGAGAGGGGGAAGCAGGATCCCTGCTGAGCAGAGAGTCCGATGTGGGGCTCGATCCCAGGACACTGAGATCATGACCAGAGCCAAAGACAGAGGCTTTAACCCACTGAGCTACCCAGGCGCCCCAGAAAACATGTTTTCAATGCACCAATGCTGCCCATATTTTAAATACACAGGCAGATACTCCAAATAACGATGAAGATGCTTCTAAGAAAGGCAGAGAAGGAGGCTCTAGGGGTCAGGGTGTGCAGGAAGGGGAGAGATAATGTGAATCCAATGAACCAGAACTAGGGGCCAACCCATAAAACAAACCAAAGACAGAATGTGGTTAGGTGCTAGTGAAATCAATTTTCAAAGGAGTATTTTACATATCTCTTTCAAAACAAGGCCAATTAAACCCCCTGGAGCCTCTTTAAATGGGCCACTCTGTTTGACCCTGTTGCAAGTTCTGGTTGCTCCAAATTCCAGCTGAGGCCCCCTGAGAACACCGAGTCCCCGGGTGGGCTGCGGGGCGGCTGGGCCGGCCATGCTCTCCTCCTGATCGCGTCCGGGTTCTTCCTCTAGGAGCCGGGAGTCCTTCTCCGCCCAGTCTAGCCAATAATCCCGGGACGGCCCGTCAAGCAAGCCTATCAGCACCCGGAGCACACGGAGTGGATCCCATGGGTGCCCTCATGTTTTCAGCAGGCTGCTCTGGCTTTCGACGGAAGACGGCAGCAGAGCGCCCCGGGGCCACGTGCTTCCATCCGCTTTGCGCCCCCGCCCCCCTCGGACTCCAAGGCACACCGATAAAGATGAGATGTCGTCCTGGGGGCAGACGCCCGCGCCCTTAATGAAGGCTCCAGGAATCTGGGCTTCTACCTCCACCAGGAATATCCCTCCAGCCCAGTTCCGAAGACCTCAAGGAAGCCACTGAAGGGCTCCCACTGTCTCCTCCTTAGCAGGGTATCCCCAGCCCTTTTCAGCTGCTGCGCACTCTCGGGAAAGCTGCTGACCTCTAGGCTTACCTGCTTTCTCCCGGGCATCTGAATCTGAAGGTGGAAACAGATCCTAAAGTAATCAGGTTCGAACGCCTTTGTTTGGACAAGGAACTAAAGCCTAGAGAGATGGGGGGCACTGCCCTGGACACCCAGCTTTGCCAGGACTAGAAAACCAGGTCTCCTGACGGCCAGTCCTGCTGACCGCCTTGTGCACGCTCCACTCCCATCATTCAAAAATGTAAGTCTGAAATTCTTTGGGGAAGATTCTTGAAGAAATACCTCTTTTTTTTTTCTCTCTCCCCTCTGCAACCGGATACATTTTTTATCAAATAACTCTGAGGGATCCATGGAAATTTCTACTCCAGCACATCTCAGCTTCCTGACATCAATGCCGTCTGGCTTGAACATACGCCCCATCCTAATATTAGCTGCCATTCTCCCACCGCACAATTTGTTCCCTGCACGGCCCAATAGCTTGGTCTTTTAAAACCCCATGGAAGTGAAACAAACATGATAGTCACCGATGTCCAGCAAGAGCCCAGTCGCCTGCACCTTAAGACAGATCATATTATTTAAAATCGTATTACTAAAAAATGAGACAAGAAAACATTAAATAAAATTTATTATCATCCTCATCTCTTCAGTTATTCGGCAACAGATTTAAGACAACACTGGCAAAATCGTGCCTGCCGTCCTCTGTCTTCAGAGGGCAACCCCCTACTGCAGACTCGGTTTACTTGAGCTGAAAGCCTCTGGACGGCATCAATTACCTGGCAACAAAGCCAGGAGAAAAGGCGCAGTCTCTAAACACAGAGCCCACAGGGGACTCCATGCCTCCCGACCAGAGCCCCACCCACAACAGAAACGACTGTCACTTCAATTTTACCAGAAAGAGATCTCAAACAAGAGAAATGGGCTGAAACTGCTACAAAAAGGTGTCACCAAGTATCAAGTTCCAAGTTCACATTTGGTTTCCTAAAACGGAGGCGCTACTCCTCAAATGTGCTAGCCGATTCTGCCGCGGCATCCCTGGTTTCCGCCCCACCCCACCGCCCAGAGAGCTCTGAAAATCACATCTGTTGGAAAGGGGGTAGCGAGGTCTCCATCTGGAGAAAGGGGAACAGAGTGAAGGGCTTTTGAATGATTTGTTTAACCCTCTCTGTCTGTGCCTGATGCTTTCGCATCGAGCAGGGTTCTCACACTGGACTTTCGGAGAAGTGAGGCGGTCTAAAGCATACAGCTCAAGGCTAAAATTCCCTAATTTGTGGAGTAGGGGGAGAAAAGGGAGAACATAAAACATTACAGGAGTCCAGAAAGCTAAATTCTATTTCCTAGAAGTGAACTTCGGCCCGAAGCACTCACATTCTGACCTGGGACCCGATATGAGTTCCTTCCAATTTCCAATTAGCTAATTAAATACTGCTGAGTAAATATTTTAACCTTTCAATTTCCTTTTTGTCTCAGTGTCTCAAGGGTCACAAAGATATTGAAAGAGGTAATTTAAGGGGAGCAGGAAAAGCACAGAACTGTAAAGTGTGAATGTAGGCCTTCTCAGAGGTCCAGAAAGACCCAAGACATTTCCATTCAGGGGAGCTCACAGTACATTAAAAAATGGAGAAAAGTATCAAAAAAACTGTTGTTTGAATCTGACAAATAGATGCTTTTTAACACAAAAGGACAAATAGAATTGAATTTGTGATCTTCCGTACATACGAGGCCTGAATCAAAATCGTTGCTCTGCCTACAGTCATTCTAGAAGGGGCCTAATGCCACCATCCTGAACAGCAACGCAAGAGAACCTACAGCCGTCATGCCCTCCAGGTTATTTTCTTTTAAAAGGCTTCTATAAAATACTTTGGAAACTTGGAGAAGGATTGTCTCCATTATATTTGTTATTTTTTCCAATGTGGTCACCAACTTCCCAGGGACCCTCATGTCAGGTTCCCAGGATTTTTCACATCCATCCACATCAGCCATCAGCAGTTGGTGTAGAAATGACAGATCCTACGCAACTCTGTATTATAAGAACATGGAATGGATAACTTATTTCATAGTGTCAGAATGCTAGATCTCCAAGAGGACAAGTGAAGCCTTCTGCCAACTTCAAAGATAGCTGTTAAAATTATTCTTGAAATCTTTGAAGAGTCTTTTTTGGTGGGACGTCTTACCCATGAAGTGCTTCCTAATGACTTCATCGCCCCTATCAGAAATCAATGCGTCCTTTGACCTCCATGGCATTAGCGCTTGGCCACTTGTGATCCTTGTCTACCCTTCTACACATTGAAAGGCTCTGTCTGAACACATCTTCACACCCATGCCTGCAGAGCCAATTCCTGAATTAGTCCTCCCATCGGAAAGTTCTCAATCCCAAACCCCCACTTTCTCCCTGTCAGTAAGGTCAGCGAAGATAACTAGCAGAGACTCTTGTGAACATAGACACACGGGGTCTCCTAGTTCGTCTTAGAAAGGCACTTCCTTCCACAACACTGGGGGCTGTCTGCTCAAATTTCAGATGGTGAAAATGTTACTTTCCTGACTCGATGTTGTTATTTACCCCCAAGATGAAGTCCACACTGTTCCCAGTTCTACCCACATTGAGACCAACAGCACTTCTCTATGGTGGCCAGACAAAAGGAAAATCATCCCTGTTTTGGAAGGCATTTGGTGCTGCTGACTCACATCTGCCTGTCCGGTCTTAGTATCCTGTGATGGCACGAATGAAGGGTTAGTCTGTCCCCTTGCGATACGGCCAAATCCTTTGTCATTTTTTTTTTTTCTGGAGCAAGCCATTTTTAGGTGTTCAGCTCTCCCCAGGGTCCTCGCTTCCTTGGGCTGCCTGACCCCTTTTCCCAGTGTGGGTGCGTAAGCCATCACCCGTTCCCAGCCATTTTCCAACAACAGATTACACCAAAGACAAATCTGCCTTTCTCTCCAACTGGTGAGTCAGAAAAACTACCAAGAGAAGACGTCTCTAGAAAGTGAGAACATGTGCTTGGAGCCCCAGTAGCTCCTCAGCCAACCCCGTGTTTCACTGAGCTATCTCAGGGTCACCTGTCCCTGGCTGCCTTTCTGTTTCAGAACTCAACCCAGGGGCAAGGCTTTGCCATGCAGATAGAGGGAAACAGGGTGCTCTTTAAATTCACGGTGGTTGGAAGTCCAGACTCAATGCAGCGAATTCACAGATAATATCCGAAGAAGCCCAGCTGCCTTCCAAAATAAAATTCTAACCGGACCCAGTGAGGTAAGCACAGGTGAAGCGAGCTGCACTTCCTGCCAGCTGCCTCCGGGAGCCTGTTTTATTTTCATCTGTCTGATTCAAGGCAGGCTGCCCTTTCCACTCAGGTGTTTGAATTCCAGGTTCAAAAGAAGATTTAAGAATAAAAGACTTACCTCATTTACCTAAAGATTCTGGGTGGGAAATCCAATAGCTGTGGCTAATGGAGGGGAGGCAGCAGGCAGCCCGCGCACCGGCTCCCACAGGGACGGGGAACCACGGGTGTTATCACGTCTGAGCCCTCATCAGAGTGAAGATAAATGCATATGACAATAATTTTAAATCATTTTGTAGGATGTTAAGCAATAAGCCACCAACCGGGAATTCCCTAAGTCACTTCCCCCTCTTCTGATTGGCTGCCGGGCTCTTTAAAAAAATAAAATAAAGGATTACAAACATTGGCTCATTTGCATTTGGCCAACTCACACGTTAGTGTTCAAACAAAACAGGTCTAACCAGGTTATGCCTGTGTCTCAAGAACAGAGAGACGACCTGTTAATGGATGAAGAATTGATTTGGTGGTGACTGTTCTTTTCAGCTTAGAGACTTTTTCGGGTGAAAAATGCCATGCTAGCTCCCCAAAGACACTATCTCCCCCAAGACGCGTAAAAGCGAACTAAGCAGAGGCTCAACATGGAGGATATGATGGTATTGAGGAACGGGGGCCCTCTTAAACACCGGTCTCGTGTACTAATCTATACCTAGTCGACTCTGCTTTGGCACCAAGACCTGTGTCCTGGCCGTGCAGGGACCAGGGTCTGATGGGGGTTCTCCCCAGGTGCCATGATTGCCTCGTTGGCAGTGACACTTGGCAATGTCAATGGACTTGGAAAAGTCACTCTCTGCCGCCACCCCCACCCGAGCTCCAAAGAGCTTTAGGAAGTTTGAAGGGAGAGTCCTGAGAGGGAGGGTCCCCTCTGAGTTATTCAGGTGGAACAGCCAACTCCCAACAATGCAAGGGCTGGCCATCCAGTTGGAGGATTGACCAGGTGCTTTATTCCTTCTTGACGCTTACATGGTCTTTTTTATGTCGACCCTCCCTATAGGAAGGAGCTAGAGAGAAAAAGACCTGAAAGCGGAAATAAAACAACACAGTGTGGACGAGAACTGTATAGTCCCAGTGTCTACAAGGTAGAATCCTGGAGAGGATTCATGGCTTTCAAGTGCCCCGGCAATCCCCATTCCCCTGAGCCAAGGGCTTGCTTCGCTAGGTCACCAATGCATGCCTTCCCACCATGCAGGTGAGTGACGGCTTCTGGCAAGGAAAAATAACATCCCCTAACCATTAACTTTCTCTCTCGGGTCTTCCTGGACACTGGCCTGGCGTGAGCCAAGCGTCTCAGCTTGGCTCATCAGCACTCCCCTTTGTGGGGAAGAAAAGGGAAAATGAGTCTTGGCAAAGAAACAAAGATTTTGTGATCAAAACCAAGAAGTGCCTTGTACAAAAAAGAAAGTGTGTATGTGGGCAAAACCGGAATAGAACAAAAAGTAAGTGTGCTACTCGGGTGGAATGGTGAGTGAGTGGAAGCAACATTCCCTCCTTGCCGGTTCCTAGTTTACGTAACCTGGATGCAGAGGTTTGGGAATGTGTGAAAAACTTGGTGCGAGAGCAGGGGTGCATTGGAGAGGGTCTTGGAACTCAGGCAGGTCTCGGAGGTTTGGAAGGTCTGGGGAGTGCAATTTAGGCAGCCCCAAAAAGCCCCTTTGCCTCCTAGCCTTCACCAAACATTGCCACCCTCCCCTACTGTCCACCTGTGTACTTCCCAAGGGCCCTGTTAAAATGCAAACGTCTGATAAAAACAGTAAATGTCATTACTGAGCATTATCACATTAGCCCCAATTAGTCTATCAGCTCCAGATCTGAGAGCAGAGCCCTGAGGGAACAGACTGGTGACGTTTAGTTGAGAGATGAATCAGGAGCCATCTCAGCTCCACCCACGGAAGAGCATCTGCGTGCGTGCATGCGTGTGTGTGTGTGTGTGTGTGTGTGTGTGTGTGTCGGCATGTGTGTGTGTGTGCGCGCGCGTGTATGTGCATGCGTGTGTGTGTGTGTGTGTGCGCGCACGCGCTCATGTTGGGGGCGAGGTGCTATGGGCGGTTACTAGTGCCAGTGTGACTCCAGAAAGTGAACTTGGCCTTCTTTACAATTTTGCCCGAGATGAACCTGAGACAGCAGTGGGGCCGGTGACAGTGAGGGGTTGTGTGATCATGGGGCGGTACCCTTTAAAAGCAACCCCAAAAGTGGTGGGACTCACTGGTCCAGCCCAACCACTTATAATTTATAGTCCCTTTCATTTCTAGCTGAAGAGTTCCGGGTACAGCTCTGTTCCTTTATTCACTCTTCTCCTGCCTATTTTCCACCGAAGGACTGCTCCATTATGGCAGTCCCCAGAAGAGCCATTTGGGGTTGGTGGTGGTGGAAGGGGATGGAAAGATGTCTCCTCATACTCACGAGCTATTCTATTTGTGGAGTCTTCATGTATATAAGGGACCTAATGATATGTCTAGTACTGGGTTCTTGTTAAGTATTGGTTCTTTTCTTTACCTGAGTCTTAGTTGAACCTTCTAGAAGAAAGACAAAAACAATACTTCCCCTCTCAAAAAAAGAAAAAAAAAAAAAAGCTAGATTTTTTTTTTTTTGGCATGTTAAATCCATAGAGAAATTTCTTCAGAGTATAAGGTTTTTCACCCTACCTATGTCAACTTCAACAAGACAGCACTTGCATCAAATTAGATGATTGACTGATAGATGATAGATAGATCAATAGATAGATGGATAGATTGATAGACAGGTAGAAAAACACGGATGGAAGTCCTGATTTTTAACTGAGAATGCTACACGTTGGATTTAATGCTGAGACCTACTGTTGCAAGAGTCTCAAATACATTAAGTACGTCTCTCGTGGATATGAAATTTACAAGTATAATCACAAACACATCAAGTGCACCAGAACCTTTATACGGATACAACATCTGTTTCCTAAAAGTCATAACCTTCTTGAAGAGGAATCAGGTCTCATTATCATGTCAGACTTCCAATCCTAACACGGATGCCTTCCGTTCTGTGCTCAGGACTCGGGGTGGGGGGTGAAGAGGGGAGAGACTGATGAAGACACAGGATTGTGAACGGAGTGGTGAGACAGAGCCAACTGTCTGAGTTTTACAGATGGGAAGACTTAAGGGAAAGAAAGAAAATGCAGGTTGCCCTCAGGTCAAGATCAAGATAATACTGGGATCGGGAACCAGCCCCACGAGCCCAATTACTCTTGCTGGTCTTCCCTGCAGACCAAGGCCCTCTTCCTGTCCCAGAGCTGCACAAAGACACTTGAATCAAGTCCTGATGCTCGTTCCCATGGAAAGGAAGGAAGGCAGAGCACACCAGACCATGCGGTGGGCAATAGCCCGGGGACCCTGAGTTCAGTTGTCTACTAGGAGACTTCCCTTTTCTAGTAGACATAGAACCGAAGAACCCCAGGAGACCTTACTTCCTAAATCAAGGCCAAGATAAAGAATCTCTCCTAGCCAAGTATCAAGCCCTAAGGGGTCTGAATCTTAATACCAACAAAGGCTGTGGTTACAAGGTTAATGAGAGTTACGTGCTTGCTTTGCAAGAAAGAGGATGCTTGCTTACTTTACACAGCACCTTTTAACTGGAGGCCCTATATTTATTTTTGAAAGCAAGTGTGTGTTTATGTATGTTTCTGTCTATCATCCCCTCTTCGTGACATGGAGTTACCTCCAGGGCAGAATATGACAACTATGCAGTGAGAGCCACAAGAGAATATTACCGTAGGACTGACAGGAATGAGAACATCTGTCTGCTGGTGGAAGGAAGGTTACATAGAACAGAACATTATTGTCAATTACCCTGGCTAGAGTCAAATAAGGAACTAGGATTCATAAACATCATCTTGCCTCTTACCCTACTCCCCTCTAAAAGCCATGTTTCCCAAATCCTTACATTTTGACTTAGATTAGATTCCCGGGGATCTTCAAATGCCCCAAAGAGAAGCTTCATGGGCTCCGAAGGCAGCCCCTGGGTCCTGTCTAGGTCTGACGTTGACAGTTGTCCTACGAGATTTGCATGGCACCTCTGATCATACCTTTTGCCATCACATCTGTGCCTACAGGCTGAGCAAGTCCTCCACCAATGGCGCACACCTCTGAGCCTCTGAGGTGGGGGACAACCCTAGTTCTGGAGAGGGACAGGGTGGCTTACCGTGCCTGGAAAGAATGACCCATTTCCTACATGCATGTATGCACACACACACACACACACACACAAAACTACCCTTCAGGCCACGGAATAAATCACCAGTCTCAGCCATGCACAGACCAGAGTTTTCAGAACTCCCCTTCATATTTAATTATTCCCAACATACTCATTCTTGCCTGACTTAAGTCGCCCTGCTCTATTCCTTCACCTGCGTGGTATCGTGCTCTTTCTTACCTTATCTTTCCCCCAAGCAGCTCTACACTCAGTGCCAAGTTCACTGTCGAGATAAGCACTGTGGTCCTCGATCCCAACTGCCTTGAGTGTCGAAACGGTATATGCCCGTCAGCGTCTTTGAGAAGGCATGTTTCTCATTCTCAGAGCAGGTGGGGAGACGAGGCAAAAGTTGGCCCCTTCCAGGCAACCTGCTTGCGGCCAGTATTTTCTTCTTTTTTTGTCTGGGGAGGCTTCTTATAATTATAGCAGATGTTTTATGTTGTTTTAGCATAAGAACAAATAGATATTGTTTTAGCCTAAGAACCCGTGTCCCACTCTCATGGAGCCCCCAGACAGAAAACGGAATGAAGAGATGCCGCTGTGGGGGGGTGAGATGGGGGTGACACAGCTGGCGTCTCCCCTAATCCGTTGCCCTTCATGGCATCCCCTGGCAGCACGCAGCTCTCTCTACTAGATCGTCCTTCTGACTCTGCTCCTTGCTGTAAGCCGACAAAGCCTCAGAACCACCTTCTCAACTCGGGGGTCTCTCCCCACGCCCACCGGAGGGACACCTGCAGGGGTGGCTGATAGCAGAGACAATAGGCAATTTTGTGTTCATCACGATCTATTTATATTTTGTGGGCTCCCACATGACGCCACTAATGGTAAACCAGAAGACTGGGCTCCTACCATCGAAAAGGGCATTTTAATGGAGCTGACCTTGGGTGAAGGTCTCCCTGCCTGGTCTCTTTGATCCAGGGACCATGAGAGACAGCAGACTCTCAGACCCAAGGAGAAAATGTGTAAAATCACCATCTAGACGCCTAAACTTTAGGTCTCAGTTTCCCCATCTGTTCTTGACTTCTTAGTGAGCTGTAGGGAGTTAAGTGAGAAATTGTATAAAGCATTAGCAA
The DNA here is from genome assembly GCA_028533885.1 of Nasua narica. Lineage (NCBI taxonomy): Eukaryota > Metazoa > Chordata > Mammalia > Carnivora > Procyonidae > Nasua > Nasua narica. The sequence continues at coordinate 20,953,260 of CM052815.1, forward strand.
AGTGCCTGGCACTCGGTGGGCTCTCGGGAAATGTTTACTTGTCTCCTCGAAGTATGAACCTTCAGTCTTCAGTGATCCCCTTAATGACACACAAGGTTGTGCACAGTAGTCAGAAAACTAACTCCGCATGTTTCAAAAGACAAAAGAGGAAAAGGCAGGGGTGAAGACAGAAAAGCCATAAGAACAGAGAGTGAGAAGAACTACTCACATTTATGAAGTTTTAACCATATCCTGATCCCTAGGCCGAGAATTTAATTTGCATCTGCTCATCGAATCCTCATAAAATTCCATCAGAAAGGTGCTACTACCATTCTTCCTTTACAGATGAGAAAGTTAAGCCTCGTAAGCCTGAGAAGTAATCTGACCGAGGTCACACAGCAAAGCCAATGGCTGGAGCTAGACCACAGTCAGTGTCATTCCAAAACAAAATCTCCAAACCACAACCCTCTACCAAAAAAGAGAAGCTTAACAGCTTGTTGAAATTTGGACTATAATACCTTACTGAGGCATGGAAAACCAAGCTCCATTCTGGAAGGCAATTGGAAACGTGAATGTTTCTTGGAAGAAGGAGATGGTGAAGTTGAAATGGGAGAAATATGAAATAAGCAAACAGGTTTGGATCCTATTATGAAAGTCCTCAGCCCCTGCCCTGCAGCACCAAATACTTAAAAAGCTAAATGCTCAGAGTAAGAGTGGAGGGGAAACCCATTGGAAAAGCTGTAACTTGGTCTTGCCTGGGAAATCATGAGACTCTTTTGACACAAAGGTCACTCTGCCACCCACCAGGCTTAATAGCAGTAGGCAGGCTAAATACCACAGTGAGAAGCCCATAAGCCTCTGGGTCCAGAAAAGGCAGAGGCGGAGATCAAAGAGCCAGCGTGATGATGAAGCCATTAAATATGAAGTTTGAGTGGAATCTAGTTGAGTACGAATTGCCATCAATTCCTAGTTTCTTCCATCCCCATTCTTCATAAGCAGTCGAGAGTGCTCAAGGTAATATTAAATGCTAATCAATCAGATTCTGCCCCTAAAGGCATTCCAGACAGAAATTAGGAATTCGGCGTCTGCTCATGCCTCTGGAAAGAATGCATCTGGACACCTCCTGGAAACGGTATCTGACAGTTGACAAGCACATCCACTGGGACTGTGCAAAAAACTCGTTTGCATAAATAAATTATCCATTCAGTCCATTCAAAACATGTGCACCTGCACACTGGTGGAATGTCAAGAAAGAAGCCCTCGGGATTATTTCTGAATAATTATCCCATATTTGGGGGAAGTCCAGTTGAAATTCTCCCTCGTGTATCATGGCATGTCTACGATTTTCCTCCCCTCTCTCTCCCCTACCCCCATTCTTAGCAACTACATGTGAGCTCAGGGTTTGAAATTAGTCAGTCTGTCTTCCTGGACAGGGACAGTGTACCACACAGTCATATTCTGAGACCTAGTTTCTCTCATGACAGTGCCCCAGGAAAGTTTTATGAGAGTCCTGATTTAAGGTTTGAGGTTAATGGCTCTGAAATTCTGAGAACCAAAAAATACTGTGTAGGTGGGTGTACAGTAAAACTGAAATAAGGAACTCCTTCTCTGCAAACTTAACCCCAAATCTGCACTGTTGGTTCATCTGAGAACTTCTCTGTTGGGGGGGGGGGGACAGCCCTGCTTTGAAAGGGACCAGCCACAGTCTATCCACTTCCTTACAGTGGAAAACATGAAAGCCATCGAGTTCTGTGATGCTAGAAAGAAGGGGACGCAGAGAGTGAGGGGCAGGAACCACCCCTGACAAGGTGACCTTGTGAGAAAGTCACGGTCATCTTGCTGGGGAGGCTCTCCAGCAACAGCAAAGCTTGGTGTTGATGGACTTTTTCCAGAAGACTTCAAAGTCTGCCCAAGGCTCACCGTCCTCAAACTCACCAGTCTGTGGGTCTCCAGGTTGCCAAAGTCACCAGAGCAGAAAGCCTCAGGGACTCCAACCCTAGATCTCACAATTGTGTGGGGTTGAGGTGGAGGGGGGTCCCCTTGGCGAATGTCTGATTTTTGCTGATCTCTTTTCTTTCCAGCTTGGCAGGTGACCTTAACTTGGAAGCTGAACGCACAGCTAAGGAAAATAGGCTGGTTAGGGGATGGGTCAGCGCTCTGTGAGCCTTTGCTGGGGGTCAGGTTCTTTGAACAACCAGGTAAGACAAGTCTAAGGAAGCCACAACACTATGCCAAGGTGGATACAATCAGGAGGCACCCAGACGCACCACGGGTCACTGTGCAGCCCACGGCCTCACTGAGGGTGCACCATTCATCCCTCTAACTGCAGGCGCCATTCTCCAGAGCTCCTGGCAGCGAGCATCAGGTCGTAGGGCTGAGTTGCTACGAAAATGGCCGAAGCGAGACCAAGAAGGAGAGAGACAGCAGTCCCTGCATGTTCTATCCTGATGCCCGCACACAGACTGGGAAATGCCTCCACAAACTCACCCCGGTGATACTTCTTACCATTTTTGTCACAACCGTACCAGAGTTTTATGCCCATACTCCCACTCTTCATGCTTGCAGCCTTCTCGGGAAGCCACTAGCTCCTTCCCTCAGTCAGCAACCTTTGCCCCCTGTCCACTCCCTGGAGGTGTTCCTCAGCAAGAGGTCTACCTTACAGAAGCTAGTAAGCAAGACTTGCAGTGCAAATTATAATTTTTACTTTTAACAGTTCTATATTTTTGAAGTGAAGACAAATTTAGTAAAGCATAAAAGGGAGTCCGTGTGAGTCAATGTGAAAATTATGAAGTGAATAAACAGGGAAGTGCCCAGACATGGCGAAAACAGCGTTCAGCAAATGTAAGTGATCGAAATTGGAGAAGCAGTGGCTTCAAGGTGGACGGGCCCTCCCCCACTTGGTCCCCGATGCTTGAAGTCCGCCGGCCTGAAGTCCCCAGCTGCGTCTCACCGGGCGCCTCCCATCGCTCCTGCGCATGCGTCACGTGCTCCCCAGCTTCTGGCGTGTCCCACCACGTGCAGCGTCCCGTCCCCATCTTTGGCCGGTGGGATGCGTCCCATTTCCTCCCTTCGGTCTCCTACAACGGCTTCATCAGGATTGAAATCTCCCGGAACTGTTCGTTTGCACAGATGGCCCCCAACTTACCATGGTCCGACCGAATTAATTTTGCAGCTTCGTGGTGGGGCAAAAGTGATCCACGTGCAGTAGAGACCATACCTCAAATCCTGAATTCGGATCTTTTCCCCTGCTAGTGACATGTGGTCCAATCCCGTCTCGTGATTGGAGAGCCGCGGCTCCTCATCAGCCCCGCGACCCCAGGAGTTCACGACCAATACACCCACAACGATGCTGTGCCCCACAACCATTCTCTTGCCCCCAGTTCAGTAGTCAAGAAATTACATGAAATATTCCACACTTTATTGTATAAGTACCGCGCGCTAACCGATTACGCCACTGGAGCTCCTCCACACTTTATTGTAAAATGGGCTTTATGTTAGATGATTTTGCCCGACGTGGTCTAATGCAAATGATCTGCGCACATTTAAGGTGGGCTAGGCTAAATTAGGAGGTTTGGTAGGTCAGGCTTACGAAGTGCGTTATGGACTTCACCATATTTTCAATTTACAGCGGGTTTATCAGGATGTGACCCCACTGTGCATCCAAGAAGAGCTGTACTTGGGACCACTCAACAGCCAATAGCGAACGAATGTTTTTTGAGCTCCTCCCACGTGCCAAGCTCTGGGCTGGCAATGGGGATGCATCCATAGGAGGGGGGGAAAGACACAGCTCCTGCCATCACAGAATGTAGAATCTGATGAAGCAAGATATCAGCATGTTTCCTATTCTGTTCTGTGGGGCCACTTTGGGGTTCGGCTTTTCCCCTCCCCTAGCCAGCCTGCCTAAGGCAGCCAGCCAGCCAGAGTTTTCACTGTCCTAGCCCCAGAAAGACCTGACCTGACTCCCTCGTAAGGAGCGGGACATTGAATTGGCCGTTCCCAGATGTCAAAACCCCAGAGCTGGGGCTCACATGTCTAGAAGCAGTGACATAACCCATGCACGCTGCGGATCTGTGGTGGTTTAGAAACTGTTACCTCTGTGTATCTCCTTAGATCCTCCCAACATCCCGGGGCATGTGATATACCCAAGACAGTTGAATTGATGACCCTATCGGGGTCTTGAGCCTCTCTGGGCAAAGTTCTGTAGCAACTGCTGAAAAGGAGGACCCCTGAGAATCTCATCCGGAGCCGGAAAAGCCCCAGATATCTTTCCAGAAACAGTGCAGAGTTCCTCCTACTGTTCTCTCCCTGCCTCTCCCTCTTGTCCTCTGTCTCACCCCATCTTTTCTCCAGAACCATGGCCAAGCCTCGGCAGGGAGGCTGCAGGTAGAGTAAGCCACTCACACCAGACTTCCCCAGGTTTAGCAGGAACCCCCGAGATCCCAGGCAAACCAGGGAGGCTGGTCATCCTGGCTGAATATCACACACGCTGGGCTCCCATCTGCTCTTCTCTAATGACTGTGTGTCCTTGGGCACTTACTCACTATCTCTGAGTCCCTGTTTTCTCATCTGCAAATGGAGATACGACCCCCAGGGCTGCCACGGGGATTAAAGAGGTAAGGTAAGAGGTCTAGGGAGCCACCAGTGCACCGTAAATGGTTGCTGTGAATACCTTTGCAGATGGACTGAAAGCTGTGTAAAAGGGATTGCTGCAGTTGAATCGAAGGACCTATGAGCCAGTTGAAGCCCACTGAGTGGATCTCTTTTGGAGATCCATGTGCCAAGGACCTTGTGGCCAAAGCAGATAGAGTCTCACCAGGGTCCCTGAATAGGCTGGAAACAAGAGACTTGCTAGCAAAGCACCGTAAACCAAACCCACAATCCACTCGGCTCTGCCTTATTCTTTTTCTTAAGCACTTATTATGTGCCAACGAAGCGCTTTATTTCCAAGCGATTTCTCCCTTAACCCTCCTCACACAGCCCCTCAAGGTAGCGTTGTCATCCCCTATTTTAAGGATGAGGAAGCTGGAGCTGAGAGAGATTTAGTAACTGGCCGAAGGTCACACTGCTGGGAAGGATAAACAGAATCCCAGCCCGTCTGACCTCGGAACCTAGATCCCTCGCCACCCCTTGCCCGTATGTAGGAAGCATCCTCTCGCTGAGCCTCGGCAGGAGCGGACTGCTGTTCTCCTCCAGCACATGGAAGGAAACTGGGCACCGAGCAATCTGATCAGCCTTGGAGAGAAGGGCAATTAGCAGGTGAGCCCTTGCTTGCTGGGGGGTGGCTTACCCCAAACCCTGCTGGGCTTCCCAGAACCCCGAAAAATATTGCATAATCTCATTATGTTGCTCCTGGCTTCAGACTGAGGAGAGAACATAGAACCAACCCATCCCAATGAAAGCCAGAGTGGACAGGTAGTTTTGCAGTCCTCAATAGTCTAATACACAGACCCATTCCTGAGGACTGTCCATCACAGGGGAAAGGTTTCCTGACTTAGAAACAGGGATTTTTTTTTTCTGAAAGATTTATTCATTTATTCGAGAGGGAAAGAGAGAGAGAGAGCATGTGAGAGCGTGGGGAGGGGCAGAGGGAGAGGGGGAGAAGTAGACTCCCTGTGGAGCGTGAAGCCTGACCCAGGGCTCGATCTCATGACCCAGAGATCATGACTCTGAAATCAAGAAGCAGACCCTTAACCCACTGAGCCACCTAGGTGCTCCACAAACAGACGGTTTTCATCCTAACTCTACCACTTACTAGCTGTGCACTTGGGACAAGTTGAGGCTCAGTTCTCCCATCTGCAGAGTGGTTGCGAACTTTGCCTTTGGATCATCAGCAATAACATTGCCCCTCGTGAAGAACTCACACTATGTGAAGCACGATACTGGCATCTTTGCCTCAACTCCTCCCAAAAACCCTTTGAGGCAGTCACTGTTTTAATCTCTGCTTACAGTTGAGGAAATCAAGGCTCAGAGAATTTAGGAAACTGAGCCAAAGTCAAACATGGAGGAAGTGACGGAGCCTGGGTCTGAAAGCCAGGTCATCCAAGAGCCTGGCCCTCTCTCCCTCTATCCCTCCTTACCCCACGTCCTATCTCTTGTAGCGCGTACCCCGCGGCTTTCCATGAGGTGACCCATGTGAATATGCTCACTCACAGGCCCCCTGTGGTCGCGTCCTCCTTCCCGAGGGTCTCAGCGACCCCTCCTGACAAGTGCCTGGAGAGAAGAGAGGGGTTCGCCACTGGAGCACCCTCGCCATGGGAGCACCTCACCCTTTCCCAACTGCATCGCCCTCCCCAGTGTTATCGAAGGACTGACTCCGCCGTGCCGATAGGTACACGTGAGCGCGGGGGTGACAGGAATCCCAGGGACATGCCCAGGCAGCAACCTGGGGCAGAGGTAATTAGCTAATTACAGTCAGGAGAGGCGCCACGAAGGCCAAGGGCTCCACCAGGCCCCTGGGGATCCCATTAGAATCTTGAAAGTAAAAACCTACCCCATCCTGACCAGCACACGACACAGCCTTCTTGCCTCTCTTCCCTCTGGAAGTTGGTGCCAAAAGAGAAGGTCGATCTCATGATGGTTGGCATCCAATGCGAACCACCCCCCTACACACACGCACCTTCACCCAATACTCTCAGAAAGGGCGGCAGGAGGGCTGGGGTCGCACTGTTGGGAGCGTGACAGAATTGTCAAATATTCGAAAACCAGCCATGTGGTCAAAAGAGGGAAGTCGTGGTTCTTCACGCAGCCCTACAACCGGGTGGAAATAGATCCTTTGTCAAGATAGAAAATGAAAACCTGCCGCTATCATATCCAGCACCCCACGACAGCATGCCCAGCCGGCCAGGTGAGCCCCGCCACGCCAGAAGAGAGCCTTCACTCAGTATTTTGGTTGTTAAGTCTGATAGACATGAGTTTGGTTCCATAGCTGCTATTTGCAGCTGCGTGGTTTTGGCCAAGTGACTTGACCTCTCTGAGCTTCCGCCTCCTCATCTGTTAAATGTGGACTGTATCAGTACTAACTGCGTTGGGTCGTTAAGATGATTAAGTTAGATGACCTATGCAAAGGGCCACTTTTGTCAGTTATTTTCTGCATTATTCCCCTAATGCTGAATTCTGCCTCCTTGTTCCCAGTACTTAGCCATCCGTCTTCCACAACTCCCATTGGTCACCGTCTCCCCGTAGACCGTTGGGCTTGACTCCCTCCCCCGGCTTGGCGGAGTTTTAAAATGGAGCCAGTTGACTTGGTCATCAACCCCGGTCTCAGGTTCCTGAGTCTCTGGTGATCCCAGACATGCCAGCCGTGGGGCCTGTGTTGTCGGTACTCCAGTCCTGGAAATTTCCAGTGGCCCCTTGTTTTGGGTTTCACAGGCTAAAGACGCCCGTCCTCCACCCCTCCACCCCCCTCCCTCCCGCTCCTCCCCTCACTGTGAGTGCTCACTCCTTCACCTGCACCCAGCACCAGAGGTCATGGGCTCTTTCCTTGGAAATGTTATTTGGTTACCCGATGTTTTGCATTTTGTGACACCCTAGACCTGGATGTGACCAGGACACGTGACCAGCATAGCCTGACAAAGCGACACTTTTCAAAATTAACACCTCAGCCTCTCCACACCTTCCTCTTCTAACTACCATCCCGCCGAGCACAACAAAGATCCGAGAGTCAGAACTTGCTAGAATAACAGAAACCATAGTAATATACTGCTACATGCTTCAAGTAGATTACCCTTTGCTTCTAGACTTTCTGTTTGGAGGTGGAAGTACTCTGTTTAACCCTAAAAGCAAGCTTTCCAGATACGCTCAGGCGTGAAGCCTATCGTTTTAGAGGGTCACCGGCATCTGTCCGCAGCTGTCATATAGCACTCCGGCAGAGGGACAGGGAACGCTGCCGGCCAGTGGCCCATGGGACCAGTGTAGGGAGCGGGAGGGTCTCACGGCTTTAAAACCTCCAACAGAACCGGTAGCACCCAGTGTTGGTTCGGGCATGGGGAAGTGCAAACACTATGGGAGGGCATTTCCGTGCAATCATTATGGAGAGAACGTTGGGGTTATCTATCAAAATTATAATGCTTGCATCCTTGGACTCAGCAATCCACCGTTGGTAAAGCCAGGGCGAGAAGCCCAGGTTGTCCACCTCCAACAGCGGCCCCTTCCCAGCCCTCCCAGCCGATACCTACGATTTTCCTTCCATGGTCCAGATCAGGTGACACTGGCCTCAGATCTTCTCTGGCACAAGGCGAAAACCAGAGTACCTGAGCATCACTAACAAAGCTGAGGGGGATGGTGGGGGGGGGAGGGAACAGAGAGTAGGGGAGGGGAAGGGCATGGTAGAGGGGAGCGATTAAAAAGGTTTGAGAAGGACCAGATGCTTGGCATCCTGTTTAATAATTCCACGAGTAGCCCATCAGCAAACCAGGTAAGCACGGCCCTACCAGGTACCTCCGGCCCCTGACTGCTCCACTGTGTGAGGATGAGTCATTGACCCCCACTTTGCTCGAAGCTGAATGGGAGCAAGCCTGAACCCCAGTGTGGCGGTGGGGCCACTCCCATCCTATGTCACCTGAAGCGCTGCTCAAGAGGCCCACAGGGGTTTGTCCTCGGAGCGACCGGAGGAGAGGAGATCTCGGAGGCCTTTCAGTGGTGAGCACCTGCTTGTTTCACATGCTCCAGTGGCCCCCCGCCCTGGGGAATGAGGTCCGGCCTCCCCAGCATAATCCAGAAGGCCTCTTGTGATCTGCCATCCACTTGTTTCCTCAGCCATGTCTCCGGGTATTTATTCCGCACGTTGACTCCACTCAGAGCCCTCGGTGCCCTCTCTCTCTCTTCCCTCCCTCCCAGTCTATTCCATAAGCCGTATCATCCGCCCAGAGCATATTTACTCCCCTTTCTGCTGGCTAGCTGCTCCGCGTGCTTCAGACTTGGGCCCAAACATAGCTTCCTCCGGGGAGAGTTCCAGACAGGCCCCCCACTGCCAACATCCCCCCCAACACTGAGTGGTTGTCCCCATTCTCCCTGAGTCTTTATCTCGCAAGCACTCGCCACACCGCATCTGTAATGGCTTATTCGCTTGTGTCTCTCCCTGGCCGACGAGCGCCGCGTGGCTGATGTGTTACAGGAGTCCCTAAGTGCGTAATTAGTGAATGAAGACCGGCATGACATGGCTGTCACCTCATGGTGGATGACAGGTACCTGCCTTTAGCCATGGAACTTGGCTTTGGCAGCCCTGGCGGGCGTCACCTAGACTCTGCTGCCTTGATCCATAGGGCCAGCTCCGCTTCACCAGTGTCGAGGAGATATTAAGCCTTGAATGACAAGGTCTATTATGAAGGGCAGTGACTGTTGGGAGGTGC
>CM052815.1:20963085-21028502 GCA_028533885.1 Nasua narica
GTGACCCAGTGACCCACAGACGTGAGGCAGAAATACACTGAGGGGTCGAGGAGCATTGAGGGAGAGATCTAGGACCCCGTGTCATGGATGGGAGGCTCAGACAGCCCTGCCTCTTCAGCAGCGGAGGAGGCACTCCTGGGTCTCTTACACTGAAGTACTTTTTTCTTCACTTGGAAACTGGGGGACAAACAGAAAGCCCATGCTGGAGGATCAGCACCCTCCTTCCTTCATTCCCTCCCTCCTGCAGCACCCGGCCTGCTGGCTAGCCTGCCCTGGGCATCGAGAATTCCGCACACGGCCAGGAGCCTTCTGGTTCCCCTGCCTCATTTTGTATGACCTGGAACCCAGAAGGTGAAATGACTCAGCTTCAGTCTCGCCACCAGCCAGCACGCGGGGGCACCAGGAAGTGGATCCAACCCCGGCATGCACGGCCCTCATCTCCTCCCTCCCCGCACACACTGTGCACGCATGAGGCCGGAGCAAGAGCTCCACAAGGATGCCATCAGTTGCCTGGCCCAACATCCAGAGCTCAGGAACTTCTCACTGGGTGGATGAATGAACAGCTGGGGAACCGAATCTACTACAGGGAGGAAAGTGTGTAATGTGGGGGGGGCTGCGCTATGCCGGCTGCAGCATGGACTCACTTGCCAATCCTGTGAAAAGGGCAGATGCCGACTCCGGGAGCAACGGCGGGTTGGGGTTCTGCCATCCCGGCAGGCTTCCGGGTGGTGCCGACACGGCCCCGCCTGAACATCGTACAGCCAGATGGCCTGGACTTGAAGCCCAACTCCGCTTCTCACCAGCCGTATGTAGCCTTGAGCCACTTACTGTGCCTTGGTTTTCTTGCCTATAAAGGGGCGAGACGTGGTGCTAGTACCTGCTTCGCAGAGTCACGGTATGGCGGGGGCGGGGGCGGGGGGGGGGGCGGGTGATGAGTTAGCGAGCGTGAAGCACTTTGCTCTGTGTGTGGTCCATATAAGGTATCAGAAACCATTGACCGTTATCAGGAAGTAGAGGAGAGCCTCTCTCACCGTAAGGCAGTCGCCCTGCTTTGAGTCCTGAACACCCACCCCAGACCGGTCAGGACATTGTTCTCCAATGTCCAGCTAGCTTTAGGCCCGACGGATTAGCCAGCATGGCCCGCCCCTTGGTCCAGCAGCCCAGGGCCCCGCCCAGCCCCGCCCCCGCCCCGTCCCCGCCCACGGCCAGGTGAGCTGAGCGTGGGACAGTGCCCCAGCGGCAGAGAGCAGAGCTCCCCCTTGGAGGGCTGAGGTCCCAGCTGGCAGTCGTTTGCATCTGTCTTCTCTAAAAGCCTTTCTGAGCTTTCAGGAGGCAGAGCATTTTTATCTCCAAGATCCCAAAGAGCCAGAAGGTAATAAAAATAGAAGAGGTAGCTCTGCGGAATCCTGCTGATATCATCAAAAAGGAGGCAGGCGTGCTTATCAGGGGAGTTCTCAGAAGGCATACATTCAGAGCCCGTGGGGTCATCGGGTCAGCAAGGGCTTGGGAAAAACTGGGAACCAGGTACCCAGAGGTTGGTTCCTCTTTCTCAGGCCGCGGGATTCTTTATCTCTACTCTTGGCTCCCCCCCCCCCCCCCCGTCCCCCCGCTTTCCTGTCCCCCAGCAACACGCCTGCATCCACGTCATCCGTACAAAGGCATGAGTGGCTGTCAGTAGCCTGGGTGAAAGTTTGGGCTTTTCCCCCGGAATCCAAGTCTTTGGCTGAAGGTCTAGTCCACTAAGACCATTTTCCGCGTCAGCCATGGGGAAGGGGCAGTTGCAAGGAAAATGATGTGGTTTTTGGGGTCCAGAAGCCCTGAGTTTGAATCAGGCTCCAGCATTTGCCAGCTGTGCGACCTTGGGCCTGTCACCATGTTCCTGTCTGTTGAGTGGGGCTAGTTCCTCCCGTGCAGAGAGCTGGTGAGATTCGAGGTAACGTACAGGAAGTGCCGAGGAGCATGCTGGCGCCCGGCCCCCTCCGTTAATGACCGTGGTTATGACCTCCTCGGCTGGGGCTGAGCCTGCCCTCCTAGATCCCTGCCTGGCACCCACTCTGCCATTTTAGCAAGTGGCCGACCGGAAGTCCTTCTGTTGGTCTGTTCTTTTCTTCCTCGTTTCTCACCTCGAGCTCAGCGAGGGCAGGGACCCTGTCTGGTCGATCTTGGATCTCTGTGTCCTGTGTGGGACTGGCATAATAAATGGGCCAATCTGAATTCCAGACCCTGAACTCCAAGATAAAGAGAGCCCTCCCTGGCTCCCTGCCCACCTTTGTCCTCGGGGCTGAGGCTTGGCTGAAGGGAGCGGGTCCAGTGAGGGAGGGGCAGCGGCCTCTCTCTGACCCCCAGGCCTGGCCTGCCACCCCTTCCCCCAAGAAGCACCTCGGTTTGATCCCCGCTCCTTGAGGAGGCAGGTCCTGGCGTGTGCAGGCAGAGAAGCGCTCAGCTCTGGCTTGGGCATTTCTCCATTGTTTCATTCTGTCTTATCTCCAGCTAGTTAGTGATTAACTGCTCTTTGAAGGTTTCCCAACCTCCAGAGCTCCCCAGGAGCACAGGTGGCCACTGGATTGGAGCAAGAGAGCCTGACTTGGGGCCCAGCTCTCCCTGTGAGACGGGGGGACCCAGAGGCGCAGCCCCTGGGTCATGGACTCACTGGGGCAAAACCAAGAGGTTTGGTGCTGCACTAATAGGGGTTGCTGGGAAGGGCACCTGGGAGGCGTGTCTGCAGTGTGTGTGTGTGTGTGTGTGTGTGTGTGTGTGTGTTTGGGGGAAAGGCGGATGACAACCAGGACCCAGGAAAAAACAGCTTGACTTTCACCATCCACCATCCCTGCCTTTGCCCACCTCCCGGAGCTTTCGGTATAAACCTTGACTGTGGGGTTTCTTTCAGAAAAGAGCTACGTTCACAGATAACCCCAAAGGTTGGAGCATACCACTTCCCCCTCCTTCTTAGCAAGCCCCATCTCAGATGAGCCACCAGGGGGACCAGGCTGACTTGGATGAGCACTGCCCAGAACTTTCCAGAAGACACAAAGACCATTTCCTTTCCAGAATGAGGGTCCTTCCTCTGCCTTTTCCTTTCTTTAATGCCAGGACTTTTGAGCTAATGTATGTACTTCCACAGAGGGATTTTCGGGGAGATCTAGGAGGCCCTAACAACACACACGGTAAGCGAAATGATTGGGAGTACATGTGTAAGCACATTTTTCTAGGAATAGAGCTTCTATACTCAGCCCAAGGGATGTGAAACAGACCTTATCACATCTCACCCCAAACCCTTTACTCACTTCCTGTTTGTTCCATCATTTTTATTGGAAATGGGGGCAAACCCTTCCCCTGACGTAGGGGACCCCGCCTGCACACACCTGGATCATGGTGCTCAGGCCCCACCAGCTCCTTCTCTGCCCGGGCCCCGGCCTTTGCCCTTGCCTTTCCCTCTCTCTGCCTCCAGCTTCCCTCCAGCTCTTCTCACGGCAGCCCTTCTCAGAGTTCAGGTTCAGGTCCAATATCTCACCTTCAGAGAGGCATGCCCTGACTACCCTCACTGAATCACCGTCATTCCCATGCACCCCCAGTTCCCCCAGGCCCCTGCCATGTCTCCAGCACACACACTAGGTCTTGCTTTGCTTGTTTGTTGAGTGTGTAAACTATAAGCTTCCTGAAGACAGGACTGTGTGACTCTCACTGTTGAACTCCAGTGGCTGGCAGAGCACCTAGGGTTCAAAAAGTCTGTAGACTGAACGAACGGACGTGAAGCTACCCTCAGGTTCTCAGAGAAGTTGGTCGTAAACCCCCAAACTTAACAACTATGGCTCTAAATCAGAGATCAGCAAATGACAGCCTTTGAGGCGAATTAAATCTACGGTCTGTTTTTGGACAACCTGCAAGCTGAGAATTTTTTTATGTTTATGTTTTATGTTTTTTTATGGGGAAAGAAAACCAAAGGAAGAATAACATTTCGGAACGCCCGAAAAATATATGGGATGCACATTGCAGTGCTCATAAGTGAGGTCATATTGGAACATAGCCACGAGCATCCATTGATGTGTTCTCTGGGGTGTGTCTCTAGTGGTGACAGACTGCGTGGGCTGCAAAGCCTAAAGTATTTGTTGCCCGGGCCTTTATGGAAAAGGTTTGCCCACCCCTGCTCTAACTAATACTAAAAAGGGAGGTGGGGTAGAATCCAATTGGATGCAAGAAGGAATCGAGGAAGGGAAAGAAATAAAAATAGAAGAGATGGAGGAAGGAAAAGAGAAACAATAAGGGGAAGAGGGAGACGAGATTTTATTGAGCACCTACTAGGTGCCGTGTACTGGGTTTGGCACGTCACCTACTTCATGTCTCAGCTCTAGACAGAAACTTCAAGTAGAGGCAAAATCTGGGATCAAGAAGCCTCCATCCCCAGATGCTGTGTTTCCTCTGAGCCCCTGTGGGCTGCTGACCTCCCAGCCCCCTCTCCCGCCACTAAGGGACACAGCTCTGACACCTGCCCATAGCATTTTCTCTTTTAGGCATTTCTCTCTGCAAAGACCAAAGCTTTCTTGTCCCTCTTCCTCCCTTAAGGTTCTGCTCTATGTGGAGTGACTCCAGACATGAAGACAAGTTTTCTCTGTATTACTTCCACTCCCCGCCCAAGCTATTCAGTATGACATGGGCCACACAGCAGGAACTTGGTGAAGATCTACAAAGTGATTAAATTAGACAAGCAACCGCACAGAGCCTTGGTTCTCTTAACCACCATTTCTTATAACAGAGGACCCCAGCGGAGAGCATTTCCATAAGGAGGACGGTTGACGAGAGATTCTTCTTGATCGTGCCACAACCCCCCATGGAGACCCGAGGGTTCTCAGCTCTCTCCCCCAACTTCCTGCCCTGCTGTGCCCTTCTTCACCACTGAGCAGAGAGCCCACTGCGGGGCTTGATCCCAGGACCCTGAGATCATGACCTGAGCCAAAGGCAGATGCTTAAGTGACTGATCCACCCAGGTGCCCTATAACTTACTGTCTTTTTCATTCAAATAAAAATGACTTTATTGAGGGGAGTCCCAGGTTGAAAGAAGTATATATGCTTACAACTTAAATTCACTGCTAAAAAAGTAGTAGAAGAAAGTCAGTTTGAAAATGAGCATCATTAAATATGTCCAAAGGTGTTCACCCTCATCGATAATCAGAGACACAAAATAACACATGGGGGCCACCTCATGACCTCCAAGCTGGCAGAACCAAAAATTCAGATATTAAGTGTTGGCCAGAGGGTAACAAGGAAGGAATTCTAACCCACTGCTGGTTCAGGACTCTGGGTCATTGGGGGTTTCTTTTGCTTTTTTTTTTTTTTTTTTAAGTAGGCTCTACGCTGGGCCTTGAATTCATTGCAGGGCCTGAATTCATGACCCTGAGATCAAGAGCTGAGCTGAGATCAAGAGTCAGATGTTTAACCGACTGAGCTCCCCAGGGGCACCGGGACTGTGGGCTTTGGTGAGTGACGTTAATTCCAGTAAAGAGTTAATTCCAGTAAAAAGAACCCATGCCCATGAAGTCGTGAGTTCACATCCAGGTACGAGCCCCAGAGAACTATAGCTCCTGTTCGCAAGGTGACGGTACAGGGAGATTCATCACATCACCATGAGTAAAATGAACAATTAGGGAAACCTAGATGGACCTCAGTAGGAGAACGGATACATACATTGACAAATAAATCCACAGCTTCCCCATTTGTTTTATTTATTTATTTGTTTGTTTGTTTGTTTGTTGACAGAGAGAGATCACAAGTAGGCAGAGGGGCAGGCAGAGAGAGGGGGGGAAGCAGGCTCTCCACTGAGCAGAAAGCTCGACAGGGGGCTCGATCCCAGGACCCTGAGATCATGACCTGAGCTGAAGGCAGAGGCTTTAACCCACTGAGCCACCCAGACGCCCCCCATTTGTTGTTTTGTTCATTTTTTTTTCGTTCGACACGTTTCCTTCTCTTCTTAGTAGGTGTAAGAATCACTTGGGAAGCTTGTTGAAAGGGCAGAATTTCTGCCCCTACCCTCACAGTCTGAGTCTTGGGTCTGGGAAGGTGTCCCAGGCAGTGGGGGGAGGAGGACGGGGGCCTTCTGAGGGCAACAGGTGACACCAACACGTGTGGTCTTCAAGTCACATTGTATCTAATCCTTCATCTTCAGGTTCAATTTCAAGCCGGATTCCAAAACACTATGGGCCACATGGGGCCCCTGCTTACTTATCGCTTACTAGGTGAAGAGTCCTGATCTCCTGGATCGGGAGGATCAGTGGAGGAGGGATGGGGGGGGCATTTCTCCTCCATAGAACTCAGTCCTCTCTGTCCATCTGTCCTTTCATTTCTCGCTTCTGTGATTCTTGGCCTCGATGGGCCCGTTGCCCTGTAAGTAAGCACAGTTTTTCAAGGGAGCCCGCAGCCCTACCTCTGTGTACAGCAGCCTCCATATTCAACAGCACTCCCTTAACCAGAACTCTCTGGGAATGAGCACTTCCAGCTCCTTCCATCCCCCCGTGGTCCCTGTGTCCTCCCAGAGCATCTTTACCAAAGGAGCGCTAAGCATATTTAGAGACCATTTCCCAACCCAATGGAGAGAACACGATTCTACTGTCTTGAAAAGGGCAGTACATGGATGGCCGAGATCAGAACTACAAGACCCTGAATATCGGGTTCATTATTTGACTGCTGTCAGACTGGGCAGAGTTCAGACAAATGTTGGCCGAATTCCCTGCACACACTTACTTCTCTGCCTCTGTGGACAAGGAAAACTAATATTGACTGAAGGTTCAAATAAAAACTTGATTCCGTGCCACATCTTTTCTCATGAATCTTGGTCATTGTGGAGGTAATCTTTGAATCTTTGCCTCTGAGACTTTTTTTCAATTTCTGAATTTAGTCATTAAGTGCGGCTGAGGCACAGGATGGAGAGTGGGAGCTTTCTTAGCTCCGGGACAAATTCGACTCACGAAGATCTGTGGGTAGACGTGTGTCCAGGCAAAAGATCAGAAGATATGCTTGTTCCGGCCCGTTTGCCCTCAGATCCATTCCCTACCCCTTTCCCCCTCGGAGGCTCCCTCCCTTTCGGCTCCCTGCCTCCTCCTCGGCTGATCCAGGCTCCCGTTAGCCAGCTTCTGCCCAGTTCAGCCAGTGAGGGCACCAGCAGGAGACTGGAGGGCAGAAGACAGGGTATTTCTTCCTCTGCCCTCTGCCCTGGGCATGCCTCCAGCAGCCACTTCCTTTCCTCCCTCCAGACAAACCCATCAGGGACACTACCTTCCTCCCCTTCTCTCTTCACCCGGGATATACTCGTGACTTTCTGCTCCCATTAACCTTTGAGTAACCTCGCCATGCTCTGTGGCCTCACAGACCTTCCAGCACTGGTGTGACCCATTCCCTGCATCAGATTCCCTCTATGGCAAACACGTGAGTTCCCTTCTGCTTTCTTGGTTAGATGCCAACTGACACAGGAGAAAAATCGGCCTCTCCTCTCAGCCCAGTCAATATTAGAACCCTTCGTCTTCCATACTCCTCGACGAGCTTGTCCATTTCAAAGCCTATTCATCTCACCGAAGTCCACAGCATCCCTGGGACGTAGACAGGGCAGGGATCACTAATTTGTTTTACAAAAGGAACACATCTAGAGATGCTAAACGGTTATGCCGAAGCTGCACTAGTGAATTACAGAGCAAAGCTAGAACCTGGGTGTCTTGTAGGCTGCTGTTAATTTCCCTACGGTGTTCAGCCTCTTCTGTCTCTCCCCAACCCATTCTTTATGGGTCAAAATAAGGATTCATTTGGGTCTCATTTGCACTTGATGAAAAAGTGCTATAACTATGCAAATTGCACATCCAAAGGAGTTTGAGGGAGTATGCATTTCTATTTTAGTCTTTAGGAAAATATTTTGCATTTGAGTCAATCAGGCTTTGTCAGCCTTCTGTAAATCCTAGAGCAGTGTTTCCCAAAGTCAGAATTGCCTGGTGGGGAAAGGTGGGGGAGGGCTTCTGGTAAAAACTCACATTCCTGTGTCCCACCCGACCTACTGAAACAGAAAATCTGAGGAATGGGAACGGGGAAGGTGTGTTCTTACCTAGCATTCCAGAGGATTCCTAGGAAAAACAAATTTTGAGGGCCACTGTTCTATGAGATAGAAAAAAGTTGCCACTGACCATAGAGAAGGAGAGACCAGCAAGATGACGAGAGGGCTGGTTTGGGGCCCATCAGACAAAAGCCCAGGTTGTCTGGCTCCCATCCCGATTAGCGGTACCACTCATGACGCCCTTCTACGTGCAGCCTTGTTCTCGGACACTGCATGTGCATAATCCCATCTACTCTTCACAAGTAACCCTATAAAAAGTAGCTATTATCGTTCCCCTTTTACACATAAGAAATCTAAGACTCAGATTGAATTATCGCCACTGGCTGATCTAGCTACGACCCAAATTCCTGTCGAGTTCTGCCTGACTCCAAAGTTGGGCTCTTGTCTTTGTCACCCCACCTCCAGAATGGAGCCCACTTCATCTCCAAATGATCATGGGGACAATTATATGCTGAGCTGGTCCTGTGGGGGGCATCCTTACCCTCTTCTCCAGAGTGTCTGGGTTTTCTTAGCACTTGTTCTAAATGAGACGCCAGTGTAGCTGCAAAGGGGGCAGGTGGATGGCCCCCAACCCCCCTTCTAAACCGTCAGGTGATAGGAAGGGATCCTGGCAGGAGAGATTCCCAGTGATCTCTTGATTGTCCTCCTCAATTATTTCCCCCATTTTTCCCAGGTCTTCTCCCTTGCACTTGGCTCAGAAGTTTCTGGTTTTGTCCCAAGCCGGTAGGAACCAATCAGAAAACCCGAAGCCACAGATGTCTGCAATAATCCATCCAGGGAGGCCTCGGGGGAAGCAGCCCAACTGTTTTTCTTATCACAAATGTTGAAAAAATTAATAACATGAATGGGCAAGTGTGCAAGTGCAGGGTGCTTGACATCTGGACGTTCTTGCGTCATCTGGGCCGCCTTCTCCTTTTGTCTAAGATATTGCTTTACATGTCTGGCCGCCATTCTGTTGACATTGCTGTTTGGATCAGCCAGGGCAGTGAACCCACACTACAGACACTGAGCGACGCAGGGGTGGGGGTGGGGGATCATCAGACCAGCGTGATCATTTGAAAGGTGTATGGAAGGGTGCACCCCAACATCTTCAATGTTCTCTTTTTATCCTTGCCAGCCGCTGTTGAACCCCACCCTGTGTCACTTAATTTTATGTGCACGTCTCAGTAGGCATTTGTCACCTACGTCAGGCTGTCCCAGCTAATTTTAGGAGGCAGAGGCCTGGGTTCAAATTCCAAGTCAATCACTCACTAGCTGTGTCTCCTCGAACGTTAAATAACTTCTCGGGGCCTCAGCCCACTCCTCAGTAACATGGCGACAATAACGACATATTAAATTTCCAGAACTGCTGGAGGAGAACTTTTTAATAACTTCCACATAGATCATTTATCACAGCACCTAGTTCAATAAATACTTCTTGAGGGCCTTCTGGGCACCAGACACTGTTTAAGGCCTGGAGATAATTATAGTGAACAAAAAATCTAGTTCCTTCCCTCATAGAGTTTCTAAAATTGTGGTAGAGACGAACAATAAACAGCTACACTTAAAACCTACTGTCACGGGATGCCCGGGTGGCTCAGTTGATTAATAGGCTGCCTTCGGCTCATGATCCCAGAGTTCTGGGATCAAGTCCCACATTGGGCTCCTTGCTCGGCAGGAACCCTGCTTCTCCCTCTGCCACTCTGCCTGCTTGTGCTCTCTCTCTCTCTCTCTCTGACAAATACATAAATAAAATCTTAAAAAAAATAAAAATAATAAAATAAAATAAAAACCTACTGTCACTTAGTAAAAAATGCTATGAAGCAAAATAAAGCAAGGTGAGGGGATAGAGAATGGCAGAGGGGAGAGCAAATGTTGTTAGTGATGGGGGGGTCAGAGGAGAGCTCTCTGCAGAAGCGACACTGGATAAGAGACGTGAATGAGGTGAGGGGATAAGACAGATGGATATCTGGGCATTCCAGACAGAAGGAAGGTCAAGTGTAAGGACTCTGAGGCTGGAGTAGGCTTTTTTTATTTAGGTATCAGCACAAAGGTCAGTGTGGCTTTAAACACAGTGAACCATGGGGAAGGGAATAGGAGTTGAGGTTAGGGAAGAAACCAAAGGAAAAAAATAAGTGAGATGTAGGTAGGTAGGTAGGTAGGTAAGGATTTATGATGAAATTCATCCGTCTATTCATAATATCTTCATATTATTGAGTGGAACTCTGCTAGATACTATAACAAACACAAAGATAAAACAGAAAGAGAATTTCTCTTTGATGGACCTTGAACCGTTAGTTTAGTAAGGGATAAAAATATCTACATAAAAAGATAAGAAGATAATAGGTGTCATGAATGAAATGTGGGTGAGGACTAAAGAAACCCAAAAGAAAGAGTCTTTGCCTCTCATGGCTACTCCCACCACCGGAAACTTGGAAAGCTTGATGAAAGAGATCATATTTACATAAATACTATGAAACAACTGTGCTTACCGTGCTCAAAGAGATAAAAATTGAACTTAACACATTTCAGCAATCAACTGAAATTAAATAATTATAAATTTGAGAAAAGAATCAAATAGAAATGCTAACATTTAAAAAAGTCCAATAATCAAAGTGAAAATTGCAACAGATGGGTTTAATAACAGATTCAACACAGAAAGAAAGAGAAATAGTGAACTGAAAGACAGATCAGAAGAAATTACCCAGAATAAAACAGAGAAAGACAAAATGATGGAAAATACAAGGATGAGCAGACTACAGTAAGCAGACTTAACATATTTTCTTCAGGAATATAGATTCTCAATATTCTCAATATAGAGAATAACTCCTCCTTTAAAGAAGTTAGAAAAAGAACAGCAAAACAATCTCCCAAACATATAGAAGGAAGGAAATAAAAAAGATAAGAAGAAAAATTAGTGAAAAAAAAAATAAAATAGTATTAAAGAGGTCAAAATTTGGATCTTCGAAATGACCAATAAATTGATAAACTTCTGCTGAAACAGATCAAGACAAAAAAGGGGAAAGGCACACAAAAGTTAATGTCAATATTGAAAAAAAGGCATTACATATGTTGCAGACATTAGCAAGATAAGAAGGAAATATAAACAACTCTGTAGATAAATTTGAAAATTTAGATGAAATAGGCCATCCTTTGGAAAACATTACTTATCAAACCTAACAAAAAAAGAAATTTAAAAATCTGAATAATCTTATTTTAAAATAATTGATTTTTTTAAATAATTGATTTTTTCATTAAAAATAAATTTCTCACAAATAAAATATCTTTCATGGCTTCAAGAAAATTTTATGAAATGTTTGAAGAAGATACAATGCTAACCATAGACAAACTCTTCCAGAAAGAAAAAGTGAGAACACTCCCCATTTTGTTGTGTGAGGCCAAAGTAATCTTGATACCAAAACCCAACAAAAATGCATGGCAAAGAAAACTATAGGCCAATTTTGCTTGTGAACAGGCAGAGAAGTCCCTAAACAGAATATTAACAAGCCAAAACTAACAATATATAAAAAGGAAAACGCATCATGTTCACATTTGACTAATTCCAGGATGCTGGTGTGAATGTTGCCTTACTATCAGAAAATCAATGCAATTTGCCGCCTCTTCAGATCAAGTTGTTTCATAACTTAACAAACACGTTCTACAATGTATATGGACTTGCCAAGGTCCAAGACTAGCCAAGAGCTTCTTGAAGAAAAACACAGGATCAGAGGAGTTACTCTGTCAGGTATTGATTCTTACTATAAAAGTAGAGTGATTGAAGGGCACCTGGGTGGCTCAGTGGGTTAAAGCCTCTGCCTTCAGTTCAGGTCATGATCTCAGGGACCTAGGATCGAGCCCCACATCGGGCTCTCTGCTCAGCGGGGAGCCTGCTTCCCCCTCTCTCTCTGCCTGCCTCTCTGCCTACTTGTGATCTCTCTCTCTCTCTCTCTGTCAAATAAATAAATAAAAACTTAAAAAAAAAATAAAGTAGAGTGATTGAGACTGTCTTCTTCACTCAAGGATAAAAAGGAAGATGGACGTCATTTGTGTTTTCCAATAACTGTGTAACCTCCCCTTCCCAGCAC
The DNA here is from genome assembly GCA_028533885.1 of Nasua narica. Lineage (NCBI taxonomy): Eukaryota > Metazoa > Chordata > Mammalia > Carnivora > Procyonidae > Nasua > Nasua narica. Next base: position 20,975,236 of record CM052815.1, read on the forward strand.
ATGGCAGAAAACACTTCATAGCTCCCCACACATGAGTTTAATTCTCTGACTGGTTCTGGCAAATGCGTTGTAGGAGGAAGTGAATGATGAGTAACATTTCATGGTGAGTCAGTGAAAATCTCATGGGCGATCTCCAGTCTCTCTTCTCTGGATAGAGAGTGCTCCCAATGGTGTAGATCTTTAGTTCATGAAGGACAGTGGCCCTGATGCAGCTCCTGCATCACCAGTGACCTGTTAGTGAGGAAAAAATAACTTAGTATGTGAAGCCATGAGATACTGGGGTGATTTATTACCCAAAACAAAGCGTAGCACATCCTATCTTGTCCAACATACAGACAGTCCAATGGAACACAAGAGTGCTCAGATAGAGAGCCACTTATCCATGGACAACTGATTTTTCAACAAGAAGTGAAATTGCAGGGCAGTAGGGAAAGAATGGTGTTGGTACAACTGGCCATCGTTGGGGGGCGGGGGGATAGAACTTGTCCCTACTTCATGCCATCTGCAGAAATCAATTCTAGGTGGATTCAACTTTATTTGAAAGGAAACCATGTATAAAACTACAAATTATTAAAATTTAGGAGAAAATACTGGATAATTTTTCATAACCTAGGAAAATTTTTTTTCAATAAGAAATAAAAATTATTAGTTCATAACCCAGGAAAAGATTTTTTCAATAAGAAATAAAAATTGTTAGCTGTAAAAGAAAAGATAGCTAAATTGTTTTCTATTAAATTTCATGAGAAAAAAAGGTTGGTTTTTTTTTGTTTTTTTTTTTTTTTAAAGAAAAGAGCAAAAGGGAATACCTAAATTTTAGTAATAGCCATCCCTGGGTAATTACATTATAGTCTGAATTTATTTCCTTAATTTTGCTTATCTCTTTTTTGCAAATAGTCTATGATGCATGTGGATCTCCTTTGTAAAAATAAATTTAAAAAACATTAAGAAGTTATTCATTTTTGTCTGTTTATAATCTAGAAGAGACAATCCAAATGTTGAGGTTGTAAAATGAGAATTTTCCAGACATCATTCTTACTTGTTTGTTAACTCAAAACTCAAAGGAAGCTCAAAGGAAAAAAAAATCCTAGTGATAGAATTTCAGGCAATGTGGTGGGTGGATAGACGTGAGTTTTGATGGTCTTCGTGGCCTTCCTTATGGCTCTTTTCTATGTAGCTACTAGAACATCATCAAGATAGCTTAAGATCACTTTTGAAAAGCCTCTCTGTTGTCGATTTGTAGTCCCTATTTTCAGAGTGAGGTGCCCTTGGCAGGTCTCCTCCTCTCTCCCTCTTCCATTTCTGGTCTCCTCTCTCTGATAGGAAATACGTTTTGACTTGAATGTCCTTCATGGGGTTTATCAGACCGGAAGATGCGAGGCCAGTGGCCTTGCCCCCGGGGTGGCTCTTCATCTGGCCATAGATGGATGCTGCAGCCTCCCACTTCCTTTGGTCTTGCTACTCCAGGCCCTTTGTAAAATCTTTATTAGATACACACTTGACTCTGAGCAGCCTGAATATAAAGATCTTTTAAGATCTAAAGCACTTATAAGGATACTTATTTTTATTCTTCTTTTTTATAGTTTTATTGGCTCTTATTTATTCATTGAACATTTATTGGGCACAGGTAGTAAACTTATCAGAGACTATGGCTCCTAAAGCCCTGAGAATTCACAACCTAAATTCTGGAGCCTGGCAAAACAGGGAATGGGAACGTGGAGGACAAGGGTCATCTCCGAAACCAGTGAACCATCAACGGGCAGAAATGGCAAGGCATTCTGGATAAATGGGGTTTACATCGGTTCAGACATTCTAAAGTCCCTCACCCTGGTGCTAAAGAAGAATCTGGGATAAGGGCATTAACAGCAACCACCTTCATCGTCATCATCATTAGTAGTTAATGAGCACCTCTGCATAAACCCCGCCAGGCACTTCCCATCCACCGTCTCATTGACCTGCCCTACAACCCCGGGACATATATAATGTTGCCCCCTTTTTGAAAACAAGGAGATTAAGACTCCAAGAGTTCAGTAATTTTCCCAAGGTCCCCGTGGCTCGAAGGGGGTGGCGTTGAGCTGGGGATCTAAATCTGTGAGCTGGAGACCCTTGTCCCTTCTTCTGTACCAGTAACTGCTGCTCTGGTATCTGTCTACACCTTAATACGGTCCTTCAATTTCACACCCATTTGAGAGAAAACAGAAACTCTGATTTCCGAAGTCATTCATATCTGGCATCCATTTCTTTAGAGAACTTTGTGTATTGGAGGCATTGTCCCTGTGAGGTGGGGACAGAGCCATCGCTGAGGCCCGGATGAGATCATGTGGACTAAACGTGACACTCGTCACCATACCAGCCACCATTACCATATGGCTGTTCCTCAGGCCCCCAGTTTGCTGGTCTCCCCGCCTCCGCAGGTCACAGGAAACACGTCCCACACACAGTTTTACCATTTCTTGGATTCTGGTGCCAAGAGCTTCCTTTGGGAGCGTCTCTCCGAATCCCAGGCAACCGTGTTCCAGGGGTCCTATAGACGCAACACTGACGTCACCACGTCTCCAGGCCCTGCCCTGGCTCGCTCTCACTGAGAGAGCAGGACCATGATGAGACAGTGGCTGGGACTCCAGAGAGGAACTCCAATAATTTTCTATATCAGATCCTACCAATGGGAGAAAGTGTCATGAAGTACGATGTGGAGGCTAAAAGACCAAAGATTGAGTTAGACAAATAAGGCTATGAATATTGGCTCTGCTCCTTCCAGCTGTGTGACTTGGGGCTAGTTACTCAACCTCTCTGAGCCTCTACTATAAATAGATAGTAATAGCTGCCTCACAGCTTTGTTAGGAAGACACTATAGGATGCAACCATGCTAAGTGCTTGACACAGAACCCAGTCCATAGGAAACTCTAAATAAAAGGTCATTGTTATTATATTATTATCAAATGCAAACAAACAAACCCTACTAGGACATCTGTTTTACAGGTTAATAAACAGTTGCTTTAAAAGGGTTTTCTCTCCTACTGGATCGGTCTGCTGTTCAAGGTCTTGGAACAAACCAACCAGCTCCTGGAGTCTCTTTCAGGTCAGTGTGCCTGGTGTGCATAACTTAGAGGCTTGGCAAGGCCCAGAGGCCAGCAGGCTTAACTAGATGCACTAGGTGCACACACCAGAGGAGACCGCTGAAAGCTCTACTTGAAATGTCTAAAGAAGAAGTCATTTGGCAAAGATGGAATCAGGAGAATTGACCCAACCTGGGCCTCAGTTTTCCTATCTGCATGCGGGGAGGGAATGATTGGACTTCACGCTGCCCTCTTGCACCTCTGACCTTTAGAAGTAAAGCCGTCTGAATCTGGCAGGACTCGAGCTCGAGCGAGCATTGGGCACTTACTCCCGCACAGCCTGGGAAAGGTCGGCGTGCAATGCCCTTCTCTGGGTGCAGTTTTGCAGGACTCGTGCAGGCCCACGACTAGTGCTATGTCCAATGCCCCTGACCTCCCTAGGACCCAGGAATTCCAGCATCTCCCAGAACCCCATCCCTGTCCCTGCTCCGTGCGAACCAGAAACAAAATTCTTTTTTTTTTCCCCAAATATGTTTATTTTATTTTTCAGTGTTACAAGATTGATTGTTCATGCACCACATGGACGGGACTAGAAACAAAATTCTAACCTGAGGTCCCACTCCACTCGTTGCAGGCAGGAAAAATCTCTAAACAGGGGCCCCGCCTGTTTCCAGCATAAACTGCCCAGGGTGTTCAGAAGGAGAGTTCCTTCTTTCCAGCTGTGGAGAATCTTTCTTTTGCACAATCGCGGGGAAAAAAAAATGGCTACAAACCGTGGCTTTTTTCCCTGAATGAAAACTCGCTTTGGGGTTAGGGAAACATCGCCACCTGGTGGAATGATACTGAAATAAGTAGACTGGGGTCTCCAAAGGCGTGAAGTCCCAGAATCCCAGAGAGAAAGAGCTGGAAGAGCTTGGATCCAGTTCCTTTCCTTGAGCCGAGTAATGGCAATGTGGTAAAGAGACAGTTTGTGAGTGTCAAGGCTAGAAACCAGATCTCCAGAGCCTTTATGCGAGTAATTTAGCCCTCGCTCTCCCCACACCCTCCCCCCAACATATACTCGCCTCACACTTTTTTTTAAAGGTTTTTTTTAAGATTTTAAAAAAAATTTTATTATGTTCAGTTAGCCAACATACAGTACATCACTAGTTTTTGATGTCGTGTGCAAGGATTCATTAGTTGCCTTAACACCCAGCGCTCATCCCCTCACACTTTAGCTTAAACGGACTCCATAATTGAGGCCAGCACGGACAGGATCCTCTTCACCCTGCATGCTCCCTCTTGCTTTTTATTGACTTCATGGAACGCAGGAGAGGAAGACCAGAGGCGTTTTAAACTGGCAACCGGCATAGAAAGGAGACAGGTGGGAGACCAGAGGGGAAGAGCGTGGACCGACGTGAGAACTCAGAATTCTGTTTCTGTGCTTTATCTTTCCACCTCGGCAGTCAGTGATGGTGATGGGCTTGATTCATCAGCTCACTGTCCTCACTCTTGGGGCCTCACTCATGTGACATAATAGTGACCGCTTCCGTGTCTGTTTGGCACACTTGTGTCCCAAATACGGTCCATTCCGTGAGTTGAGTAGAGAAATCTCGTGATGGCTGCAAAGGGTGAAAATCTATTATCGTGTAAATTGAGCTTGGTACAGACACAGTCATTTCCGCCTCATATTTGCAAATATCTTCGCAGTTTACTACATGCTTCAATCTATTTTAAATGATTTAATCCTTACAAACACCCTCTGGTGGGAATAATGAGTCATTACCAAGGAGGAAATAGAGGCTCAGAGAAGTGAAGCAATTTTCCTGAGGTCACACAGCCACCAAGGGCAGCTCTGGGACTTGACAGGAGGGGGAAAACAATGGTTAATCCACCGTGGGCCGTGCAGGGTGCAAGGTGCCCTGCACACAGTTTCCGGGGCTTCTCTGCTCAGGGAGTGAGGAGACAGCGCTCAGCCGGTCCTCGTCCTTCCGGCCCGACGACTACAGAAGCACCCAGCCTTTCTGCAGCTGCCACATTCCACTGCTCTTAGCTTGACTGTAGAACACACTGGAAAGCCGTAGGACATACATGTTCATCTAAAACTGACTTAGAGAAAAAAATAAATAAATAAAACTGACTTGGAGAAATGTCTCCAGATTTCACCTTCTCTGAGAAAGAGGTGGGATGCAGAACGGCTCCCTCTAGCTGAGGCACCGGCTTGAGTCTGAGGGGACATCAAGAGGACTTTTCCTCCAGTCCTCACCTCTGCCATTCCCAAGAAGCCCTTCGGCAAAGGCCCTGACAGAGAGGATTCTTCATACCTTTTCGTTTTAGAAATACAGGATCTTCTCGGCTGCGTCCTCCCCTCTACATGTCAAGACCCAAAGCCCAGTCCTCAAACCACTTCTCTTCTGCATCCAATCTCCCTCGACACATGGGTTCATCTAGTCTCATGACTGTAAGTGCAGACGATCTATTGATGAGTCCTGAACTCATGCCAACACTCGGGCCTCTCCCTCTGCATTCCAGACTCGTACATGCAGCCGTGTACTGCATATCTCCACTCATCCCTATGCCATCGAAACTATCACGACCACATCCAGCCTCCTGGTTTCCCCAACCCCCAACCCTTCCCACCGCGATAAATGGGAGTCCCATCCGTCCAGATCCTCAGGCCAAACCCTTTGGAGACTTCCGGGATTCCTCTTCTTCCTTCCCAGCCCAAGGTCCATCCGCCTTCCCTTCATTTCCAGAGTTTGCCAATTCTCACCTCCTCCCTGGGACCCACCCGCCTGCGCTCTGTGAGATCGGTCTTAACCACAGAGTCAAATGAATTGCCCAATGCAGTTGAGAGGGAATGGGGATTCCGTGAGAACAAGCCGAGGTCAAGGACAGGACTAGCAAAAAATGGGGTGCCTGTACAGCCAGAGGGTCATCACAAGGGACAGGAAGCTCTGGGAACTAGGGGTGCTGAGAAGAAGGGGATTTCTCCTGGAGGTAGGAAAACAGGTTGGGGGGTGCGGGAGGGATGGCTGGGCACCACGGGAGAGCAATCGAACCAGCTCGTGATAGCGGATTGATCCATGCTCAAAAATCGTGCAAACCACTTAAACCCAACCCTATTAAAAATGACATGATAGGGGCGCTGGGTGGCTCAGTTGGTTGAGAGTCACTCTTGGTTTCAGCTCAGGGCGTGATCTCAGGGTGGTGAGATCGAGCCCCACCTTGGGCTCGGGCGCTCGGTGCAGTCAGCTTGAGATTCTCCTCCGCCTCCTCTCAAATACATAAATAAATAAGTCTTTAAAAAATTAAAGGATGTAAATTTATAACTAAATAAATTCTATTCAGAAACAAAGATAGGAAATACGGAAAACTCATCAGTTCTTAATTATCTTACCGCGTTGTCTGGTGACAGAGGGCCCTGGAGGGCACTGACATGCGCAGTAGCTGCACAGTGAGAACACGGTCCCAGGTGATGCTGCTACGCCTCTCCCCTCCCGGCGCCCTGGAAGATTGAAATTGGCCACCGTGGGAGTAGTGACACTTACAGAAGTCGGCAAACACCACCAGATCGAGGCCTGATTGATTGTTTTGTTGACTGTCTAAACCCAGCGTTGCCGAACGTTATTCTGTAAAGGGCCAGATAGTAAATATTTTGGGCTCGGTGCCCATAGAGTCTCCGTCTAACTTACTTTGGCCACTGTAGGGCAAAGGCAGTGTGATGGACCTTTGTAAAGGCAAAGGACAATATGTAAAACCATTGGGCGGAGTGGTCCAATCAACACAATTTACAGGAAGAGGTAGTAGAGTCAGATTTGGCCCACAGACCCTCATTTACAGATCCCTGGTCAAGACTTTTAAGAAATTGTTGTAAAAATGTTAATGATGCCGATTAAACTTTAAAATGTGTTTATAACCAAAATGTTATTGAGTAGCATGCACACACACACACACACACACACACACACACACTCTGAGGAAGTATTCCTCTGATAGTTGAAAAAATCATTTCCTTAAGCAAAGAAGTTGTCCTTGTCTTTGATAAATGATTGGAGACCCAACATCCCGCTTTGTTGTTTTGCTTTCTTCTTACCTATTAACATAAAACGTCAGCCTATATTCATGTTGGAACTGCACTCATTCATCAGTTGGAATAGTAGATGGGCGGCCCTCTGGATATAGGAGCCCAGAGCCAAAGTCAAGAGCATTCCATGGGAATCTGTTGGCTAGAAGGAAGTTACAATAAAGAGTATTGTTTCATTTGTGACTTATAAATTGCTTTTGCACATCCTTTATGTCAATAAATACTTACCAGCTTGCCACTCAACTTCATGTACTTCAATCTATTTTGTTATGGTCTAGGCCAGGTAACACGCGGTTTTCACAACCCTGGAGAATGTGTCATAAACAGTATTTATGATTTTCCTCCTTTCAGTCGTGCCCCATCCATATGGGAGCTCAGAGAAGGTCCCCCAAAGACATGGTCTGAATTCCCAAGGCCTCTGCAAAAGACGTCCTAATCTAGAAACCATGAGGTCTGCAAGGTCCTGGCCCCCTTTACAAACTGAACTCAAAGCTTCCAATGGAAACACGTAACGGTTGACCCATAAACAACATGGGGGTTGGGGCGCTGACTTTTCATTCCCCAAATATATTACTAATAGCCTACTATGGACTGGAAACTTCGCTAATAACATAAACAGCTGAGGAACACATATTTTGCATGTTATATATATTATATCCTGGATTCTTACATAAAGTAAGCTAGAGAAAAATTAAGAACATAATTAAGAAGTGAAATATATTTACAGGATCCTACTGTATTATAAAAAAAAAATCTGCATGTAAGTAGACCTATGCAATTCAAACTCATGTGTTTCTTTTCTTTTTTTTCCAAACTCATGTTTTTCAAGGATCAATCGTACTAGCAAATTCCTACACACTTCACCCGGTAAGTGAATCCTATTTTCAAAGCAAAATTAGGTACATGCTCTGACGGTGGTTTTTATATATAGAAACTAGGAATGTTGTAGGGAATTTAGTTCATAGAGTTGTATTCTCAGACTGTGTACCTTCTGGCCCCACAACTAAGAAGTTTATTAATGAGGTTTTAAAGCATCAATAACAAATCCATGAAGATCAACTATTTAGGAGAATAATTAGACCTAAAGAATAACAAAAGAATTTCAAATATGTTACTCTTCTTTCTAAGGAATACAATTTCTGGCCCAGATTAAGAATCAGGCTGTCCAAGAACAGTATTATTTAAGTCTGTTTACGAAAATGCACCTTAATTCCGGGACCATTAAAAGATATTGCCGGGGATGGTGGAGTCAAACAATCCAGAACTGTAGCCCTAGAATTGTGACCCTAAGACCTGTGTGAGATTCCAGAGCTTCTCTAACTTCCTCATATTTAATTTTGTTTGAAGACCCTGTTTACAACCCTCTAGCCTTAATAGGATGCTCGTGCTCTTAAAAGCAATGATTATGTTTTCTTTTTATATCCCAAATGACTGACATATTACACAGTATAATTCAGGAGCTCTATCACTGCACAAGGAAGAGATTCTTCACAACTATTAGGTTACAACTTAGCATCCCCAGCCAGTGCACTGGGAGAGAAAGGGTGTGTGTGCCCTCTGACCCTTGCACAGGGAAAGCAGCATTCGTGGATCAGAAAGAGAGCCGGCCTTGTCACCACAAGAGTTGGGTTTAGATCCCAGTTCTGCTTCATGTGACCTTGAGCGAGCCTCTTCCACATACATCCTGGGTCCTTCCACTTGTCCCCATCTCCCCCAGCACCCCTTTCATGCAGGCAGCTGTCACCTCAGTTATGACATCTGGAGCAGCCGTCCCTTGGCTTTCCCCATGTCCACTCTTGCCTCCTCCCACGTAGTGTCCCCACAACAACCCGAAGTTTTTGTAAAACAAATCTCATCGTTTCATCCCACTGATCAAAACTCTTCATCACCTCTCCTTGTCCTCAAAGATAATGTTCAGGTTCCGAACTGAGCACTCAAAAACTCACACTCTGCTCCTTGACGCGGTCCCCACTGGGCTTTATGGCACATCATTCCACTCTGTTCTGGTCACACTGGCCTATTAGTTCCTCACTTATGCAAACCCCTTCTCGCCTCCGAGCCTTTGCTTATGCTCTTCCCTCCCTCTCTCCCTTCCTTACACCTCATGCCATCTGGCTAACTCTCACTGATCTTATAGACCTAATATACTGTCTCCAGAACACAGTCTCTAATTCCCCAGACTAGGACATCGCACTGCATACTTCTTTCTCATGCCACTTATCTCAAAGGTATTTAATAAACTCTTTGTAAAGTTATTTGTTCGACGTCTGTCTCCCTTGGCTCAACTAGACGCTGCATGAGGCCAGAGATGCGTGTGTCTTCCCCTCATGGTATCCTCATCACCGAACACATAGTCGGTTCTTAGTAAATGTGTTGAATGAATAGATGGAGAAGCTTTATTCTCTGAAATTGTTGCCTCATTTACAAATGGCAGTGATGCCCACTTCACAGGATTGCCATGAGGATTAAACCATACAACTCATGTCAAAGCTCTATCACGGTGTCTGGTATATGGTAGACATTTAATAAATGTTTGTTAAGTGACTATAAGCACTACAGCTTCTAAAATGGCACCTCTTTAAATGGGCCTCATATGAAGACGAGGCTAGTAATTAGCACTTGTGAAGGTTTCTTTATTAGGTGATTAATCCAACTTAAACCTTGGGTGTTGAGGCTAAGGTATTATTAAGACAAGTGCTGTCGGTTGGCACTTGCTGGGCACAGTGGCCTCGTGCCAAACCAGGACTCAACAGTGTTGTCCTGGGGGATGGGTTCACCGCGAGCCGGGGAAATAAAAGGGGGGCTGTCAATGGTGCAAGGGGAATCCCGGTGTACTAATAAAGACACCCTCATGGTTCCAGGCTGGTGATTTCAAAACTCAGCCCAGAATTCAGAAAATTTATCTTTTGCTCTTTCTTAGGATGTTCATAGTTGGTGACTTACATCCAATTAAGGGAATAAACTCAAGAGACAGAAAGACGTGGAATCCAAGACACACTTGATCCAACCCAGGAAAAATGAGACCAGAACTCCTGGGATGATGGAGGAGAGGTCAGAAACCCAGGAATACAGTGGAGCAGCCAGCAGGAATGACCATCAGAGCAGGGTGGAAGGTTCTGGGAGAGACGTCAACTGGGGAAAAGGTAGAGCTGATAGACTACTAGATGGGACACTCTGATTGAGAGAAAAAAAATCTTACTGAGATGTGGAGAAAGGAGTTGGGAGAAAAATTGGTGACAGGTATTTGGAAGACCAAGCAAAGAAAAAATGAGGTCACTGTGACTGCCGGAGTGAGGTGGAGGGCAGGGGTAGAGGATGAGGCCTGGTTAAAGAAAGAACATCTACTCCTAATACATTACGTGGCTCGGCTGTGAACACCCTTTGTATAGTGTTCACATAAATAGTGACTTTGACTTACTCAACATGCTGATATTACTATCTGGAGGACGGGAAAGGGACCTTGAGTATAGATGGAGAGAGGGGGCATGGTGAGGGGAAGGCACTGTAAGTGAATGATCGAAGTCGTCATTTTTGATGGCAATAAACTCCATCAATCAATAAGAAAACCCATTTAAATATGTTGAGAATGATGGAGATAAGGGCCTGAAGCAGCAACCAAAAATATTGGAGTGCTGAGCTAGGAAGGGCCACAGTCAGCTATTATAAACCTGTGGCACTATTTGAATGTTTGAACTAGAAATACGTATTTGTTTGGTAAGCATACAAATGAATTTTAAAGAAACAAAGGAGGAGATGTGGCAAATAGTGCTCGAATGCTTTATTTTTATTTTTCTCTATTTCTCAATTAAAAAAAAAAGTCTACCTTTATATTTTATACAGGAGGAAAATAAAATTGGTTTCTTGAAACAGAACATCAGGGGGGCCTGAATGGCTCAATGGGTTAAAGCCTCTGCCTTTGGCTCAGGTCATGATCTCAGAGTCCTGAGATCAAGCCCCCGCATTGGGCTCTCCACTCAGTGGGGAGCCTGCTTCCCCACCCCTGCCCCCGCCTGTCTCTCTGCCTACTTGTGATCTCTCTCTCTGTCCAATAAATAAATAAAATCCAAATAAATAAAATAAATAAAATCCAAAGAAAGAAAGAAAGAAAGGGAACATCAGATTTGAACAGGAAGAGAAACTGGAAAGCAGGTCTAGGAGAGAATTTACAGAAGGGGAAAGGAGATTTCAGGGTGATGGATTAAGTGATGAGGGGTATGTTTGATTCAGAAAAACATCTTTCTTTCTCCCCAGTACATGCCGACCAGCACCCACCTCAGCCCAAATTACTCTAGCATCCAGGTCCCCTAAATTACAGGGCCCCAAGTGCTCTCCGCACAGCCCCCTCACTGTGTCCCCTCACTGAGTCAATGGGCAATGGGTGTGTGTTGCCCTTATTTCTGACCTCGTGCTATCAACAAGAGTCACGGCACACTGTGCCTGCTGTAATTCTCCTTCTAGCACTCAGCACGGGGCATGGGCAATTAGGAACTAAGAATACTTAATGAAGACGCAGAGGACAGGTAGTAAAACTGCAATAGTGAGCACATAGGCTGTGGTGTCTCCTAGACCTGGTTTGAATCCCAGTTCTGCACCTACAAGCTGCTGACTACAGGACCATGGGCAAGTCACTTCCCTCTCTGGGTTTGCCCATCTGAAAGAAGAGAGTAAAAGAGCCTCCTTCATAGGGTCGTTGTAAACATTCATGGAGACAATACAGAGCACCTGGTCTATTGTAAATGTCCAATAAATGCCACCAGTTTTCATCTGTGCTCATTTGGGGTATGAACACAGGGAAGTCACCACAATTGAGCAGTCTTGGCATTCATGCCATGGACACCCTCCATAATGGTAAATCTTTTAAACTAATTTTTATTTGTAACTAATCTTTATTTTTTTAGTTTTCAACATCATTGAAAACCTGGTCAATGGCACTAAAAGGCTTACAGTAACAACAACAAATCATCAAGTCCTTGTTCCCCTGCTCTTACTACCCAAGTCCTGTTTGCAGAGGCAAGTTTTGCCTCTTTTGGCTTTTCTTCTGATATTGGATTCTGCATATTTCTTCTGGTATTACATTCTGGTATTTGAGCATTATTTCTAAATAATGTCCCTATGCTGCTATTCTTTCATATGTCAATTGTAGACATTATTGTCAAAGAGCATTTAGATTTAGCTCTCTTATACCCCACTATCCCAGCCTCTTCCTCCAGAATGTCCTGATTTGGGGTTAAACCAATAATCAGTGGCTGTGTATACATCTATTATTCACCAATTAGTCAAGTAGTAGGCCATGATTGCATTTCCTTTCTTGAAGGCTTTTTTTATTTTTGTTTTTCCAAGAGTTAAGCATTGCCTTGTTTACTCTTGTTCGACTTTCTTTGTGTCTTCTGCTATTTTTTATAAATGTTGTGACATATCTGCTATATACATTTTGAATACTGCTTCCAAATGCTTAAGCTGATCAAATAACCCTTTTGCTTCTTCCTCTGGTGCTGTCCCTTCTAGAGCTCTTCATCTTGCCCTGTTCTTGGGAACCCCCTCATCACCAGCTATGCCTTGTATTGCATGGCATCCCTGTTTTCCAGATCTCGCTTTTACTTGCTTGATTTATGTCCTTGTTTTGGTGAAGTACATTTTCCAGCATCTTTTGAGATCAGGTGCATTGAAGGTAAAATTTTAGATAATAATTTAATTCCTCCCTCACAACAGGATTGTGGTTGAACCGGATATAGAATTCTGGTTAAGAATTATTTTCTCTTGGAAATTTTAAGGCATTGCTTCTTTTCTTTTAGCATCCAATATTGCCCTAGAGAAGAAGTTTGATGTCATTCTGAGTCCAACTTCTTTATATGGGACTCATTTTTCCCTTTGAAAATTTTTAGGGTCTTCTTGTCCTAAAATTTCATGAGGGTGGGTTTCAATGAAGATTTTTTTAATCCATTCTTTTTCTGAAAACAAGATGAATCTTTTCAATGATTTGAAAAGATTCATGGCCTTTTGTTGTAGAAATTTTTCTTAGAATATTTCTCCCTCCCTTTCCTCTGTCTCCTGAAATTTCTTTTGGTCACATATCACCTCCTGAATTGATTCTGCATTGTTTTTGAAATCTAAACTTTTATTCTTTCAATATTATCTTCAAACCTTCTGCCCAATGTTTTACTTTATTTTGTTGTTCACTTTTTAAATTTCCAGGAGCTCTTTTCTCTTCTCTACTTAATCTGTTTCCACAGCAACTTGTACTTGTTTCAGGGATGCAATATATTTCTTTATCTCAGCAAAGAGTAATAATTATATAAAGGTTTCTGTTTTTTAACTTACTTTCTTTCCCTGCCAAGTTTCTTTTCTCTTTACACTACCAAGTTTTTTTTGTTTGTTTGTTTATTTGTTTTGTCCTCTTTATTTTATTCTCTCTTTCACATTGGAAGTTTCTTCAAAAGTGAGCCTGTCTTGGGGCACCTGGGTGGCTCAGTCCATTAAGCATCCAACTCTTGGTTTTGGCTCAGGTCACAATCTCATGTGAGATCAGCCCTGTATAGGACTCCATGCTCAGCGGGGAGTCTGCTTGAGATTTTCTCCCTCTGCCCCTCACCCCACTCATGAAAGCAAGCACTCACTGTCTCTCTCTCTCCCTCCAAAATAAATAAATCTTAAAAAAAAAAAAAAAAAGTGATCCTGTCTTTCCATAATTAAGACTAAAGCATCATACAACAGACTAGAAGGTCTGGGTTCAGGGTGCACCCTGACCAGTGGGCATCTCCAGAAGCTGATAAGGTAATGAGCTGCCTTGTCCCTGGGGAACTTCCAAAAATAAAGATCTTATAAGAAGATAGGTGTTTTCTTCTGGACTAGTCAGTTTCTCCAGAAAGGAATGTTCCAGTCTTCTGCATGGGGCAGGATGATCTAAGAAAGGGTGCCGACCCAAGCCTGGTTGTGAGCATTCTGAAGAGAGCCAGGGTCTCAAATGTAGACGGGTGCTTCTCCCTTGTTGGCAGGATGGGATTCCACCCTGCACTTGGCTGCCTCTAGGTCTCCCCAACTCAGAAGAAGAGCCAGGAAACAGTCTCCTGGCTGCTTGGTGTGGAGAAAAATAAAGACTTAGCATCCAAGCTCTCTATATTAGGAATTTCAAGAAATCTACCTGTTTATTGCCACCAACTGTAGCACCTGGTATCTCCAAGTTCAGCCTTCCTACAGTTCTGACCAGTAATGTGGCTTGTTTCTCATGGACACCAATCCCCATTCCCCTCCCTTCGGCACTTAAGTCATTGCTCCCTCCATTCTGGTAAGTCCATTTCCATGTCTCCAGATGTTTCCCATATTCCAAAATGTGTTGAAGTGTCTCCAATGACCTCTTCTCCTCTGCCTCTCTCCTTGTCTTATTCTCTCTTTTTTTGTGTGTGTGTCAAGGTTAAATTTACACAACATAAAAATTAGCCATTCTGAAGTACAGAACACAATGGCAATGAGTACATTCTCAGTGTTGTGTAACCACCACCTCTCTCTAGTTCCAAACATTGTCTTCATTCCGAAAGGAGACCCATACCTAGTAAGCAGTCACTCCCAGGTTGTCCTCCCTCCCACCAATCTGCTTTCTGCCTCTATGGATTTGCCTATCTTGAATGTTTCCAACAGACAGAATCATACAATATGTCACCTTCTACGACTGGCCTTTTTCATTCCCCACGTTTTCCAGGTTCATCCATGTTGTAACATGTATCAGTACTTCATTCCTGTTCATGGCTGAATAATATTCCATTGCATGGATATACCATATTTGTGCATCTATTCCTCACTGGATGGACTTATTTCTTCTCTCTTATTCCTTGCCTGTCATCAGGGGTGGGAGTTGAAAAAGAGAGATGACATATGGGACGCCTGGGTGGCTCAGTTGGTTGAGCAACTGCCTTTGGCTCGGGTCATGATCCCAGCGTCTTGGGATCGAGTCCCGCATCGGGCTCCTTGCTCCGCGGGGAGCCTGCTCCTCTCTCTGCTTCTGCCTGCCTCTCTGCCTGCTTGTGTTCTCTCTCTGTTAAATGAATAAATAAAATCTTTAAAAAAAAAAAGAGAGAGATGACATATGTGACTGGTAGGTCTGCCATGGTTCGCCAAAACAATGTTGCTGAGTATGGGATACAAAGTCCCTCTTTCCAACCACAGAACAGCCTGGCTTTCATTTTAACCTCTGCTTTAGAAATCCGTCCCATGACCAGTCCCAGTTACAGTGACCATCAAAAGATGCAGTCCACTCCATCAGAGTCACATTGAAATCCATTCCTCTTCTCTGGCCTGGGGTCTCCCAGCCAAGGAAACCCCCAAAAATGTGGTTGGGAAGGCAATCCCAAACTGTTTAGAATAGCATGATTGTTTGGTTATTTAACCCCAAGAATATTTAAAATAAGTATAGAATGGATAAAGTATTTCACGTCATTAGAATATTTGTATCAAAGAACGATCCCCCAGAGCTAGTGTTTTAAGAGCACATAATTTTCTTCTACAGTATCTCCTACTCCAGACCCTAGTCATTTTGAGACACGAGCAACATCCCAGTTGAAGAATTAGTATGAACAGATAAATGCATATTCTTAGGTGTCAGCACCATTTTCGGTATATTCAAGGTAGATACCATGGGTCTACAGAAAAGGATTAAAAATAGGTTATGAGGTATTACCATACATGGAATTCGCTAGAGATTAATTCCTGAGCCTGTATCTCGATCAAAAGAGTTTGGGGTGCTTGTGAGGAAATGTCATCCTCAGACTCCCGAAATTATTAAACGCATGAAATCTGAACCACTCCAGAGAGGGTGAAGCCTATTTCCCAGAAACCCAGCCAACAAGGTATATGGGGAAAAAACACAAGCCTCCAGAAAAAGAGCCTAAGGCAGCTTCTTGTTTTAATTCACCCTTACTCAATGGCACTGCTGGAAGCAATGCTAACCTTCCTTTGTCCTGATTTGGAAAAGGAGGAAGTCCTTCCTCGACACCTTTCTTGAGATCTCATGCCAATGGGGATTCAGCTCTTCTTGGGAGGCTTCTCCCGTCATTTGGGAAGCAGAGGCACAGAGCTACACGGCGGATTTCCCAGACTAGAACATTCCAGGAGCCCCTGCCTGACCGAGTTTGGGCCTTTGCCCCAGATTTGCACAAGCATATGAGCTTGCTCCCTACCACGTCTGTCCTCTCTCACACCCGAAAAGACGTGGGCCTCCTCTTGAAGAAGGCCACAAAGGGCCACACTCTCTAGGTTTCTAGCACCACCCAGAGTCCTCAGGGGCTGAGAAGCAGGTTCCTTGACGTGAGAACCAAACAGCCTCTGGCAAATAATATGGCCCTGCGGTGAACAGAGGGCTGGTTCATCTCCTGGGCCCATGTTCGGGCAAGCAGAGCAGCAGACTTTACAGAGAGACAGAGACACGAGAGCCCAAGAGGAGGGCACAGCGGCAAACCAGGTCAAAAGGGCCAAGAGGCCAGGCGGGGAGACAGCGAAACAAGCTAGCCGGCATATTTGTTGGGTGGCTACCTTCTTCGGAAAGACAAGTGCAAACACTGATGGTGCGGTTCCAGTAGGGACTGCAAAAGAGCTTCCCGCTTCGGGTCATATTTGCCCTCCCCCCGTAAGTGTCATCATCCCGTCACTGTCATCATCGGTACAAACAAAACTGAAGGAGTGAAGACATGTACACCGCACTATTGATCACGCCCAAAATGATCACCCCCGGAACTATTATCATAGCACCGCCGTCAGAGCACCAAACCCCGGAATCGGTGCCAGAAAGCGCATGCCTCGCGTTGGGCACTCTGTAAAAAAGAGCAAGCAGAAGCTAGACCCAGCCCAGCCCTCTAGGAATTCACTCTCATCAGCAGCATCAGTATCAGCCAAAATGTACTGAGTACTTACCACTACCAGGCATTGTGTAAGGATTAAACCTTGCAGAACCCCCAAAGGCATGAATGCCCTCCCATTACGAATGACAAAATAGATTTAGAGGAGCTCAGTGACGCGCTAAGGAGGGGCAACACCAGCATTTGAGCCCAGGCAGTCCGCCGCCTTCGCGACTGACCCCTCACTGTGATGTATTTTGCCTCCCACCACCTTCTCCAGTTTTGGGGGCACGTACGAGGGGACCCATTGAGGGCAGGAAGAAAATATTAGAACCGCCACACATTCTTACTTACTATTTTATCCTTTAGTTTCTAATTTTATATGTGTTTTCTGATATACTTCACCATCATTATTGAGTATATATACAATTTTTAAATAAATAATTCATATTACGGACACATGCTTTACCAATCGAAGTACACAGTCAAAAATACTTGGAGACACCTGGACAGAGCTAACATACCTAACCCACAAAGCTGAGCAAATGGTAAAGTAAGTCGGTGGGGTCTGAGCTTACCTCTGGAGAACTACAGTCAGTATCTATAATTCTGAACCACGGTAATAACTGGGTTCTGCAGAATTAAAGTCTTGATTTCAACCAGTGACTAAAAATTTCGACATATCCTTCCTAATGGCCTCTCTTTAATTTTATCTGTTACCATTCCTATTACTAACATGCCTGTGCCGGTAATGATTAACATGCATAATAAATTTTTAATGAAAGAGATATAGTTTCATCACTTTCTAAGTCCTCTCTGAAAGTGTCCCAAATGTTTCTTCATTTTAAAAGTAGGCATAGGCTTTTCAAGGGAACGTTTATCTTCCAGAGATGCATAGTACAAAACGTAGGGGTGAAATGACAGGCTTTCTAAGATATGCTTCAAAGGAAATCTGGAGGCAGCAAGTGGATGGGGATCAGAAGACGCAGAATTGGCCAAAGGTTGATCATTAAGGAGGCTCAGAGATGGATATCTACGGTATGTAAATTATTCCGCCAACTTAAATGTTTAAGTTATAATATAACTTAATATAATAAATAGTTTCAAAGTTAAGATGTAAAAAAAAAGTACAATTTTTTTTTTTTTACTGAGCACCGCGAGAACTCACCTCTCAGTTTAGAAGGGAGAAGAATGATCAAATGTGGATTTCACAGAAATTATTGTAAGCCCTTTCACGTCTTCCTAAGATCATGAATTTGTCTAGTGAACGTGCAGCCATCATTTGCTATTAAGTTAGAATCAATCAAACATTAGAAATTATAATTAGGAGAGGAAAAAAAAGGGCCTGGTTTTAAAACAAGCGTTGCATAATCTGTGCAGGGAAAAACTCAAAAAAAGGAAACCAGTGTCATGGATCGTTGAAATGATATCCTTTGCAAACACTTTTCAGCTGCCATTTTTGGTGTGGGCACCAAGGACAGACAGGACCTCACACACATAGGGAGCTCTCAAGGCTGGGACCGTTGATTTGGAATCTGATTGAAATCTGAATGGCATCACTCAGAGGGACATGTGGCAACTTAAAGGACCCCAGACCACATCTCAAGGCAAACAGTGAGGTGCAGCCCAGCATTCCCACGGGGGCAAGAAAAACCAGCAAATGCCAATCGCATTGCCATTAGAATTAACCACAGGGCGGTTTACCAAATAACGCAGAGAAGGCAGGCATCATTCGTGTTCACCAGGGCCCATAGCTACTCAAAAAGCACAAAATTGCTCCCAGGGCAACACTCACCTGTTGGCCATCCCCCTGCTCCAAGAAACCAGAGCCATCCCTGCCAAGAGGCCTCGGGCAAGAGCCTTTCCGGAGTTCAGCCTCCAAGCTCTCTTCAATCCTTTGTGTTCCGAGTAAGAATTTCCACACTGAGAGCTCGCTTCCAATTACACCCCGAGATATTATCAAAATGATAGGTAAAAATAGGCCAAGCTTTCTGGCCAGGCAGCCAAAGCATACAGTGCCACAGGGAGAAAGCAGGCTGATTGGGATCTCTAGCGGTTGTGACGTCTTCTTGGAGAGCAGCAGAGGGCGGTGGGAGCAGTGCCACCAGCCCTGGCTACCGAGAACGCCACGTGGAGAGAAGCACACAAGTGCTCGTTGCGACACGGGCTTTCCTGGGAAGGGAGAGGGTGGGTCCACCTCTCCTCGACACTTGGGACCGAACCAAAGAGAGGTCAGAAGCAGCCAAGCTTACATGAGAAGACTAAAGTTGGCCAGTCCCGTTGGTGGTCTGCATGGCAGCAGAGCCCTGGCAACAAAGACACAGAGATGGGAGAGCTTCAAAAGGTCACTAGGGTCCACCCTGCTGGGTGGAGGAGCCAAAGGTTTGGGGTGGGGGGTGGCTCTGCATAGACTCTCCATAACGTCCACCAGCGAACCTCCAGGCTGTCCCCAAATAAACACACAATCTAAAGGGAAAATGGCGTGCGTGCTCCGCACGTGCAGCTTCAAGGAAAACTCCTGTCGCCCCCAGTGAAGACATCAGCACGCCTAACTCTGTCCTCCAGAGGAATTTCGGAACCAGCCCTGTCCGCTCACCTCTACAGAGAGCCAGTGCTTGAATCAACCCCACAAGCGGTCAACACCCGAAGAGACTAGGACCTCCCAGCCCCTGCCCCTGCTGGGAGGAAACCCACGCGCCATCAATGGCACCATCTGAAACCCTGTTCCTAGCCATTTGGTGGTGCAGAACATGGGCCTGAAAATGTCTTTATTCCCTTGAAGCCAGTCATTCCTTTTGGGAATATGCCCGAAGACAGTGAGCCTCAACAGGATCAAAGTTCTACACAAAACTATTTTCACAACATTCTCTAAAATAGCAAACTAGGGAAGGTTAATAAGGAATGATACATCCACTCAACTCAATAGTGCTTGGCCATTGCAAAGATGTTTAGATAGAAGATGCAGCAAAATAAAAATAAAAAATGCTTGTAATATCTTAGAAGAAGCTGACAATGTGAAGAAACCAGGAGGCTGAACTCCCTATTCATTAGGCCAAGTTCATATTTTTTAAGAAGACCCATTTATAAAAATAACTAGAAATGGTCCTATTGGCAGGAGGTATGTAGACTAGCCAAGTTCATAGAGACAGAAAATAGAATAGTGGTGGCCAATGGCTGGGGAAAGGGAAATGGGGAATTACTGGTTAATGGGGACAGAGCTTCAGTTTGGGATGAAGAAGTTCTGTACGTGGATGGTGGTGGCTACACAACAATGAAAAGTGTCCTTACGCCACTGAACTGTACACTTAAAAACGGTTAAAGTGGTAAATTTTATGTTCAATATATTTTGCCACAATATTAAAAAATGTGCTCCAAAAAATGGCTAGACAGAAATAAACCAAAAAGAAACTGTATTTGAGTGGAAGAACTTTGCATGATTGTTTTTTCTTATTTCTAGTTTTCTGTACTGTCTAAAATGTATATAAGGAATACATTCAGTTGATCATGGAAAATCCAACAAACCTGATTTTAAAAAATAAATTTCAACACGCTATTGAATAAAAATGTCTCTACTGTCTTTCTGTAAGTTTTTCAGGGCAATAATAATCCACGTTCCTCACCTAGATTAAATACTGCACCTTGCCTGATTACCCCGCCCATTTTACAGAAGAGGAAACTGAGGCTCACAGAGGTTGGGTGCCCTGCCAGGATCCACGTTTTTTGCCAGGGATGGTTTAGATGATTCTGACCATTGCAATCCCAGGCTGTTTATGCTGGAAAGGTCAACACAGATCAGCAGGACCTGACATTTATTTGCCCTCAGACATAAACTCTCCAAGACGTAGAGGAAGAGCCCATCCATTAAATGAAATTCCAATCAGCTTCTACCTTCCTTAACTTTTGGGCTTTCATGATAAAGAAAGAAAGAAAGAGAGAAAGAAAGAAAAAGAAAGAAAGAAAGAAAGAAAGAAAGAAAGAAAGAAAGAAAGAAAGAAAGAAAGAAAGAAAAGAAAAGAAAAAGAAAGGAAAGGAAAGGAAAAGAAAAGAAAAGAAAAAGAAAGGAAAAGAAAAGAAAAGAAGAGGAAAGAAAAAACTCTTGGATTTAATCCAAAAAAAAAAAAAAAAGACAATTTCTTAATAGATCCTATAGCCAGCCAACAAACATCAGCAAACTTTCCCCAGTCTCTGCTTCTCAGCATTAGGACCCTGAGGCTTTGAAACTCTGAATCATTAAGGACTCAGTTATGTTTAAGAGGTGGGACACCCTGAGGTAGGAAATTTAGACTAATCTATGTTGGAATGGTTTCTGACAGCAAGGGCTATTAGTGATTCAATATCCTAATTTCACTCATTTTCATCCATTAGAATATTGAGTTACCTGGAGCATGTACTTCTCCCACATTCTGGTTGGTTTTTCATTTTAAATGAGGCAGCAGAATGTCCAGGGGTCGTGTATCAAAGGGCCTGAATGCTTCAGTTCATCAGGTGAATTTCATACCTGTTGATGTTCTAGGCATCACTTCGCCTTCAGGGATCTTGGCGCTGGGGAAATAAAAAATCAGGCAGTTTGTGTCCAGCACCAGAAGTATTCTTGGGCTCTTTGCTAAATTCATGGAAACAAAGAAAATCAATTCTGGTATCCAGCACCTAGTAATTAAGGAACAACGCCTCATTAGTAATAAAGAGAATATGGAGTAAGGAGAGGTCTCAGCCAGAACTCCTGCCAAGCCCAGAGAACCAGCTTGGCTGGAGGAGGAGGCAGATACCAGTGAGTCAATCCAGTTCTGTATACACCGAAAGCCATCGAAGCAGAGGACATTCTGTGAACCAACACCAAGCTGTGCCCTGAGTTTCCAGGTTCTGTGACAGTCGCAACACCAAGATAAGATGCCTCGGGAATACATTACTATAGAGAATTCACAGCAATAGATCTAAATAGGCACAGGGAAGGGACTCGATCCCAAATGTCAACTCTGATGGGGGGGCGTTGCCTGGAACGCTGCTCTGAGAAGGGTCGGAAGCTACAATTCCAGTGACCAGGAGAAGGCGTGGGGAGAAAGGGGGGATGGTGGCAGGTGTGCCAGACATTTGTCACCCGTGGCCCAAACTGTCACGAAAAATCACTCTTCCAATATTTAGGCTGTCCGGGCAACACCCGTCTTAGGTTGTAAAATCGAGAGGAAGATGGAATTTGTAGCACACCACACTCCCCTCAACCATTCCCCGTCTCTGGCACCAAATAACCTTCTGTCCTCTCAGAAGAAGAGGTCAGAGGTTCAACCTCTCCATTTCTCCAGAAGGCTAGTGACAAACAATGTCAAGTCCCAAGGATTGCCGTGCCAAGACGGCTGGCTTGAGACCCCTGGCGGCCCTGTTCAGGGCTCCGGGCCACACACCGGCACGTCTGGGGGTGGGAGAAGGGAGGCCCCACAGAAGAGGGGATCACAACCAGACGCCACCTTTCTTCCTTCGAGACAGAAGCTCGGACAAGATGCGGAAGAACGTAGACAAGGCTGTCCTTTCTTGTCCGGGGTAGCCCTGAGTCTCGTCCAAAGGCAAGCCTTGAGCTCTTCGCTGTGAAAACCAGAGGCAGCCCCAGGCAGGTGAGCTCACTGGAGCCGGGACCCTTCTCCGCTCTTGCCGCATGTGCCCCCTGGGTTCAGGAGACCTGTCCCGGGGTGCCGGAGGACCCCTCCTACTCCATTCTGAACCAGAGAAGTCTGGAGGCCACCCTTACAAACCTGTAGGTCCCTGGACGTACTTTCCTGACGATGTCACTAGGACACTGAATAAATGATAATTACGTGAAAGGATCAGTAGCCGCGACTGGCCCCTTAAGACAGCAAGGTCTACCCAGGGATAGACCTTTCTGAATAAGGCCCCAGCCGATACGAATAAAAAGGCCAGGCCCCCCAACCTCACTGTGAAGGCAGCTGGTCTTATCAAAGCTTCCTGTAGCTAAGTCGACCTCACCCGAGGGATTTCCAGTGACCTGGGAGCTGGTTCCAGCACTCGCAGTCAGGACACGGTGCCGCTACCCGGCGGCCCACCAACCCCGCTCCGCCGCTCTCAGCCTGGCCATGTGCTCGGCCCTCTACCCTCTGGGGACAGCAGCACATCGTGGCACATAGAGAGCACAGGGGAATTGCAAGGGCCAGCTTTGGGATGAATGATTTGGGGCTGAAAAACCCAGCCAGGGACTTAGCCCTCCGTGTCTCGGACGGTGGCAGGAGGATAATCACGCGTGCCTCACCGGTGTTCTACGGGGTCTGCTAAACAAGGGCTCCGGGGCCAAGAGGGGCTGCCGGCGCTCTCCTGCACCAAGCAGTCCCTGCTTGCGGCGCCCCCTAGAGTTGGGCGTCGTTAATTGTGTGTGGTGGCCCGGCCGCTGGGACAGGGGCTTTGTCCTGTCCCTCGATCTGCCCGAGATCCAGTGCCTAGACTAGTGCCTGACTTCAAGTAGGAACGGAATAAACACGTTGGATGGATGAATAGGACCCTCATAAGGACGTCAGGCAATTACCTTGGTCCAGGGCCCGGCTGTGGGGTACACACTCAGTAAATGGTAGCAGCGGTTAGTGTTATTGATGATGTTGCTGAGGTCTCACAGGAAAAACTTTCTCCTTGAGCCTGGCTTTTATAAAGTCGCAGGGCGCTGGCCTTGAGCATCGAGCAATATCCTCCACCAGGCCCCGAGCTCCTGGCAAAAGTCACTTTTCTCGCATCCCACTGCCCGCTGGCTGGAGACCTCACTCTTCTCTCTCGCCGGCCGGGCCTGGCCTCCTTCTGCCCCCAGCCCGACCTTGACCCCACCCTGCCCCCAAGGCTGCTGCAGGACAGCAGGGCAGCCATCTGGCTGCCGCGGGGCTGGCTGCCTCATCCGCGTGTGACAGTCAGGACTTTCTCTTCTCTGCCTCTTCTTGGCGCCTTCCTTTGGCACCAAGGCTGCTATTCAGCAGCTGAGTCCTCCTCAAAGGCCACAGCTCCTTCTTGGAAATGGCACAGGCCTGAAAACAAGGGGCCCAAACACCTGCCAACAGGGACGTTGCATAAGGACGGCACCGCGTTCCGGGTGCAGAGAACCCAGTTTCAGAGAGGCGACAGGAGCGCTTCGCGACCCGCGGAGAGGCTGCGTGGGTGTTCAAGCTCCCTCCCATTCTCAGGGACAGATCTGGTTTTCAAACTCAGACCACCCTGGCTCCAGCCTGGACGGGCCCCTCCTTCCTCATCATCACCACACCCACAGGGATGATCTCCTTTCGGGGGACAATAGGTGGCTGTCACCTCTGTATAATATAAACAATGTCAGCAAGGAACCCACCCAAGAAATATGACCTCCCCAAATGCCTGGGATTCCACTATTAGTGATTCACTCCTTTGGTTCAGTACCACCCACTCTCTGGCCAGTCCTGGGAAATACACATTCTCCTGGGAGGGGTGACACATTATGTTCCTAACACCTGGAGTGAATAACTGCACCAGACATTTTCTTTTCTCCTGACAGGAGAACTACATGGGTGCTTGGCCCACGGTGTTGAGGTGGGTCTCACAGGAGTCAGAGAGTGAGGAAGGCTTTGTGGCCAAATTTCCTCAGTGTCACCAGGTTACTAAGAGCTAGGCCTGCCTGCCCCCCACAGAAGCAGCTGGCCCTGGAGCTGCTGATCCCCAGGAGTCAATTACCAAAGGATTCAAAGGGGCAACATACAGAAAGGGCCAACTCGCTACCCCGCGTATAATGGGTGGGTGGGGGAGACCTGGTTGCTTGGTCCCAGGGCTGTGAGAAGTTGGGGAGCCTCTTGCTCGGTGTTGATTTTGCTCTGCTCTCCAGCCCTGCGCATCCTCTCCTGTGGACCAGGTTCTGCTCTGGGCCTCAAGAGATTGACCTCCGGTGGACCGCATTGCCAGCCTCCTTCGTCCTCTGCCTTCTAGGGACACTCAGCCAATGGGAGGTGCCAGGAGGAGATTGGGAGGCAGGAGGAGAGAGAGATGAGTGATCTATTGCCCTCACTCCTTTCCTTCCGGGCCAGGGTTATGGCAGTAGCTGGTCCCCCAAGCCATGGTCACAGATCCCATGAGGCAGCCCCTCTCCCTGGCTCCAGTGCCCCCTGGGGTCATCTGCCCAGAGACTAGAAAAGACTTCTCACTCTTGCTGGTCCCTGGGGGCACCACCATCTGTTACTGACCATCACCCCTTTATTCCCCAACCACAGGGTTTACTGCACGGGTTAAATAGGATTCCACGTGTGGTGTCTTCACCACGTTGAGAAGTGAAACACAGCTGAGAACTCCCCTCTGGGGAAGTCCATGGAGATCAAGATCCAATTTAACCTGGAGTGGTCACTCTGACTTCACAGCTTGGATCTGCTGATTCTCTGGCTTCGTGCTAAACATGGGTTTTCTCATTTCATCCTCCCAACAGAAGTGTGGGAAGGGCATGTAACTTGTCCCAGACCACAGTTATATTTGACAAGTTCACAGGAGTGCCAGGAAGTATGCCAGGAAGTCAGTATTCAAGTCAACTTTTGGACTCTCAAGTACTGGAGTCAAGTACTCCATTTCAGCCTCACTTCTCTTCACTGCAGTCCAGCAGGACAAATATTTCTGAGTTTATCTTCCAAAAGCAGGCTCAGTTCAGAGAGCCATTTATCATCTGGTTGGATGAAGCTGGGGAAGATGCGGCCGCCCTAGAGCCCAGAATAAGTCAAGCCCTTGGCAAAGATGTAATGTGGACAACCTGCCCGAAGTCCCCTTTTCCTCTTCCTTGGGGTGCCTGGTCTATTCCCTTCAGGCCCCCTGCCCTACATCCTCAAGACCCCTCCTGCTGGCCTATAGAATCCACTGACGCCAGCCTACCTTTCTCACGGCCCAGTGCATGCCTTCAGTCCCTTTCTCCCACGCCCTGATCCCCGCTCCCCGAAAGTGCTCCAGTGTAATCCAAGATGACCTACGGCCTCAACATATTTAAATATGCATATCCTCAAGGTAGCACACAAAAAGTCATATTAATGGTGGAAATTTTAAGTGCCAGGTTAGGCCAGCAAGGGAGATATTTATGAAGAAGGAAATCTTCTGCTGATTCCTTAAGGAATATAGATATCTAGATTATAGATATACCACAAAGACACTTAGATTATAGCTCCAAATCCTTTAATAGGCAAGAGGTGCCTATTGGCATTAGAGGAACTCCGGGATCTTTATCTGCAGAGGCTTTCACAGAGGGAAGGGAGATGAAAAGGCAGGCTCACCCCGACTTAGACCCCAAGAACCTACTCTTTTTTTCTGTGACTGATAGTAAGTGTGCAGCAAACATTTCACATGCTCCCCGAATCTTCTAGCCTGCCTTCCAGCTTAGGTCATGGCAATACAGTGGCTTCTGGCCAAAGACTATGGACATAAGGGTATGTGCGTCTCCTGAGCTGAAGCAGTTAATGGCCAAAGTACGTCCTCCTCCTCTCCCTTCCCCTGCCTTGAAGGTCATTTGTTCTAGATGGCACACCGAGGAGGAAAGCCAACCAGTCTGCAACAGATATTCGGTGAGTAAGAAATCCACGTTTATGGTTTGAAATCACTGACATTTTAGGGTTGTTTATTACTGCAGCGTAGGAGAACCTATCCTGACTAATACACCATGTAAGACAAAATCTAAACAAGTGTTTGTGCTGAATAAGACTGTTGATATCAATTTCCCATTCCCTATAACTCAAGAGCTAGAAAAGACAAAAAAAATCAACATTTCCCAGCCACCTTTGAAAGCACAGTTCTAGAAATAAATTAGTTTCCCCCAATAATGTCCTTGTGTGAAGCCGTATAACATTATAGCAGAAATATGAGGGTTCAGAGATATTTTAGACATTGGACTCCTCACCCCAGAGTTCAGTCATGAGCTTGGTGGATGCCCAAGGCCCTTGTGGTGAAAGCAGCCAGGATAGTAGCTTTCTAATCCCTGGATCACGCCAACAGTGGGATCACTTTGAAACAGTGCTACCCAGTGCTACCCAGAAATCTTCAGATTTCCCCTTCTCCAGAGAATCCCCATCCCTTCTCCAAGGTGGCATAGGCAGTAAAGGCAGAGCTGTGGTTCAGATTAAGGTCACCTGAATGTGGCTTCTACTAATCACTTTGCAGACTCCATCGAGATGCCTGACAATAAGGTTCAGGGATGTCTCATCTGCAGATCCCCCTAACTGTCCCAGAGGCACCCCCAGAGTTCTGCACAACTCACCTACACAACCCCGACCCCATGGCTGGCTTCCTGTGCACACTCCTGAAGGCAGCAAGTGCATGTCTTTGTAGACAGCTAGTGAGCATGCAGGGGAAGTCAGCCCAACTCTGCAAGATTGGGAGAAAGTTGAGATTCAGCACTGCCCAGGCGAAAGCAAATGGGAAGCTCTCAGTGCTATGCCTATCTCTGCAGGATTGAAAGAAGGCATACAATTGCACCACGGCATACTCTTCTTGCACCACCAAGAGGATGCAAGAAGTGTAAAGCAGGTGAAGCCATGGAAAAGATCTGAGAAAGTCAAAGAATCCCTAACAGGGCTGATGGAAGGTACTATTCTCCCAAAGCCAGTCAGTAAATTCTGGAGGAGGTGACTCCTTCCTCAAATGTGAAGACAGCAATGTAAGATTTCAAGGAACATGAAAAATCAAGGAAACATGAAACCACCAAAGGAACACAGTAATTTACCCGTAACCAGCCCCAAAGAAATGGAGAACTGTGATTTGTGCAATAAATAATTCAAAGTTATTGCCTTAAGAAAGGTCAGTGAGGGGACACCTGGGTGGTTCAGTCATTAAGCATCTGCCTTCAGCTTAGGTCTTGGTACCATGGTCCTGGGATCGAGCCCTGCATTGGGCTCCCTGGTCAGCAGGGAACCTGGTACTCCCACTCCCATTCCCCCTGCTTGTATTCTCTCTCTCTTGCTGCGTCTCTCTCTGTCAAATAAATAAATAAAAATCTTTAAAAAAAAAAGAAAAAAGAAAGTTCAGTGAGCTACAAGAAAACACAGGAAGACAATTCAATGAAATCAGGAAAACAATACACAAACAAAACAGAAAGTTTAACAGAGAGATATAAATCATTAAAAAAGAACCAAGCAGAAAAATTCTGGAGCTGAACAATACAATGAATGAAATGAAAGATGCAACAGAGAGCATCACCAGCAGACTTGATTAAGCAAAAGAAAGAATCTATGAAGTCAAAGACAGGCCATTTTTACTTACCCAGTCAGAGAAAAACAAAGATAAAAAAATGAAAAAGTGTGACAAAAGTTTATGTGAATTAATGAGATGTTATCAAGCAAAACAGCCCATGCGTTATTGGAGCCCCAAATGGAAAATAAAGAAGAAGGTGGTACCCTTATTTAAATAAATAATGGCTGACAAATTTCCAAATCCGAGGAGAAATTTAGATATCCAAGTTCATGATAGTCATAGATCCCCCAAAAGATCCAACCCAAAAAGATCTTCCTCAAGACACATTTTAGTGGAACTGTCTAAAATCAAAGACAAAGAGAGTTTTTAAAGCAGAAAAGGAAAAGAAAAATTCCTCACAACCAAGGGGACCTCCGTAAGATTCTATCAGTGGACTTCTGGGCAGAAACTTTGCAGGTCAGGAGAGAGCAGGTTGATGTACTTAAAGCACTGAAGAAAAAAAACTGCCAACCAAGAATATATTACCTGACAAAGCTGTCATTCGGAAATGAAGGAGAAATAAAGACATTACCAAACAAACAAAAGCTGAAGTGGGGTTCATGGATGGACCTCCCTTACAAGAAATGCTGCAAGTTCTTAATGCTTACAAGTTCTTCATGCTTAAATGAAAGCATGAGGATTAGTAACATGAAAACATAAAGCCCTTGGTAAAAGTAAGTATACAGTCAATTCAGAATACTCCAATATTGTTATATGGTCATGTGTACATCAATAAATTCTAGTATAAAGGTTAAATGACAAAAACATTAGAAATAATTATAGCTACAATAATTGGTGAATGGACATACAATATGTAAATTGTGATATCAAAACTGAAATGTGAGGTGGGAGTAGAAGCATAGAGTTTTTGTAGGCAATCGGGGTTAAGTAGTTATCAGCTTCAAACAGACTGTTATAACTATAAGATATTTTATGTAAGTTCCCTGGTAATCACCAAGCAAAACCTGTAATAGATATATAAAAGATAAAGAGAACGGAATCGAAGCATCCCACTACCTAAAATCATCAATTCATAAAGGAAGACACAAAAGAGGAAGAAAGGAACAAAAGAACTACAAAACGGCCAGAAAACAATAAAATGGAATTGGTAAATCCTTATCTTTCAATAATTACTTTCTATCTAAATGGGTTAAATTCTCCAATGAAAGGGCATAGAGTGCCTGAACATACGCACAAGATCCAACTACATGTTGCCTACAAAAGATTCATTTTAGCTTTAAAGGCATACATAGGCACAAAGGGAAAGAATGGGGAAAAAATATTCTATGCAAATGGAAAACAAAAGAGAGCAGAGTAGCTATAATTATATCAGACAAATAGACTTTAAGTCAAAAACGGCAACAAGAGACAAAGAAAGTCATTTCATAATGCTCAAGGGGTCAATTCATCAAGAGGATATAATAATTATAAACAGACATGCACCCAACATCAATTTACCTACGTAAGTAAACACTAACAGATTTAAACAATACAATAATAGTAAGGAACTTCAACATTTCACTTTCAAAATGGATACATTATCCAGAAAGAAAATAAACAGGGAAACATTGGACTTGAAATTTATATTAGAACTAATTGGACCTATCAGACGTATACAAAACATTTTATTCAACAGCCACAGAATACAAATTCTGCTCAGGCACACATGGAACATCCTCCAGGATAGATCATCTATTACATCACAAAGTAGGTCTTAACAAATTTGAGAGCATTAAAATCATACAAGTATCTTTTCCAACCACAATGATATGAAACTAGAAATTAACAACAGGAGGGAAACTGGAAAATTCACAAATACGTGGAAATTAAACAACACACTTTTGAACAAACAATGGGTCAAAAAATAAATAAAAAGGGAAGTCAAAAGAGATCTTAAAAAATATCTTGAACAAATGGAAACACAGCACATCGGATCCTATAGGATACAGCAAAATCCAGCTGTAAGAGGGAGGTTTATAGCAAAAAATGCCTATATTATGAAAAAAGATCGCAAATAAACAACTTAACTCTGTACCTCAAGGAGCTAGAAAAAGAATGAAACAAGTCAACAAAAGGAAGGAAATTTAAGAAGAGCAGAGCAGAAATCAATGAAATAGACCAGAAAGAATAATAGAAAAACTAAGAACTGGGTTTTTTAAAAGATAAACAAAATTGATAAACCTGAAGCTAGACTAAATAAGAAAAAAGAGAGAAGACTCAAATAAATAAAATCAGAAATGAAAGAGGAAATGTAACAACAGATACCATATAAATACTAAGAATCATAAAAGACTACTATGAACAATCATAGGCCAACAAATCGCATAACCTAGAAGAAGTGGATAAATTCCTAGAAACATGCAATCTCCTAAAACTGAATCACAAAGAAATAGAAAATCTGGGCGCCTGGGTGGCTCAGTTGGTTGGGAAACTGCCTTCGGCTCAGGTCATGATCCCGGAGTCCCGGGATCGAGTCCCATATCGGACTCCCGGCTCTGCGGGAGGTCTGCTTCTCCCTCTGACTTTCTCTCCTCTCATTTTCAGTCTCTCACTCTCTAATAAAAAAAAAAAGAAAGAAAGAAAATCTGAACAGATCAATAATGAGTAAGGAGAGTGATTCAGTAATCAAAAACCTCCAAAAAAACCCCAAAATCCCAGGACTGGATTTAATGGTAAATTCTACCAAACATTTTAAGAATTAATACCAATCCTTTTCAACCTCTTCCCAAAAACCGAAAAGGAGGGAAACACCTTCAAACTCACTTTTTTGAGGCCAGCATCACCCTGACGCCCAAGCCAGATAAGAACACTACAAGAACAGAAAATTATAGCCCAATATCCCTGATGAATATAGATGCAAAAGTCCTCAACAAAATGCTAGCAAACAGAATCCAACAACACATTAAAAGGATCATACACAATTATCAAGTTGCATTCGCCCCCGGGAGGCAAGGATGAGTCAACATATGCAAATCAATAAATGTAATATACCATATTAACAGAATGAAGGATAAAAACCATATCATCATCTCAATGGGAGCTGAAAGAGCATTTAACAGAATTCAACACTTTTATGATATGGACTCTCAAGAAATTAGATATAGAAGGAATGTACTTCGATATAATAAAGGCCACCTATGAAAGCCCACAGCTAACATCATATTCAACAGTGAAAAGCTGAAAACTTTTCCTCTAAGATCAGGAACAAGGTAAGAACGTCTACCTTTGCCACTTCTATCCAACGTAATACTAGAAATCCTAGGCAGAGCAAGCAGGCAAGAAAAAAACCAACGAAAGCTACCCATCAGAAAGCAGTAAAATTGGCTCTATTTGCAAATGGCATGACATTACATAGAGAAAAACCCTGAAGACTTCATCCAAATACTGTTAGAACAAATAAACAAATTCAGTGAAGTTGCAGGATACAAAAATTAACATACAAAAGTCAGTTGCATTTCTATACACTGACAATACACTCTCAGAAAGAGAAATTGGGGAAACAATTCCATTTACAATAGCATCAAAAACAATAAAATACTTAGGAATAAATTTAACCAAGGAGGTGATAGATCTGTACACCAAGAACTATAAAACGTGATGAAAGAAATTGAGAAAGGCACAAATAAATGGAAAGATGTCACATATCCGTGGGTTAGAAGAGTTAACTGTTGAAATGTCCATACCACCCTAAGCAATCTACAGATTCATTGTAATCCCTATCAAAATTCCATTGATGTTTTTCATGGAAATAGAAAAAACAATTCTAAAATTTGTATGGAACTACCAAAGACACTGAATAGCCAAAGCAATCTTGAGAAAGAAAAACAAAGCTGGAGACCTCACTTCATGATTTCAAAATATATCACAAAGCTATAGTAATCCAAACAGGAAGTACTGACCAAAAATCAGACAGACAGACCAATGGAACAAAATAGAAAGCCCATATATAAACCCAAACATATATAGTCAACTATCTTTCACCAGGACACCAAGAAGATACAATGGGGAAAGAACTGTTCCCTTAAAAAATGGTGTTAGGAAAACTAAATATCTGCATTCAAAAGAATGAAACTGGGCCTTATTTTATACCACTCACAAAAATTAGCTCAAAATGGATTCAAGACTTAAATGTAAGACCTGAAACCATAAGACTTCTAAAAGAAAACATAAGGGAAAATCTCCTCATCACTGGTCTTAGCAATGATTTCTTGGATATGACACCATATTTCCCCCGATAGGGGGAAAAAGTCTGATTTTAAAATAGACAAAGGACCTGTTAAGACAGCTTTTATCAAAAAAGCAATATATATTAAGTGTTGGTAATAATGTGTGGGAAAGAGAACTCTTGTATATTATTGATGGGAATATAAATAGGTATAGCCATTATGGAAAACAGGATGGAGATTCCTCAAAAATTTAAAAATAGAATCATCATATGATCCAGCAATCCCGCTTCTGGGTGTATAGTCAAAGGAGATAAAATCAGTTTCTTGAAGAGATATCTGCCCTCCTACATTCACTGCAGCATTATCCACAATAGCGAAGATACAAAAACAAGCTAAATATCTCTCCATGGATGAACGGTTGAAGAAAATGTGATATATATATAACAGAATATTCTTCAGCTATGAGAAAGGAGGAAATCCTGCCATTTGCAACCACATGGACGAACCTAGAAGACATTATGCGGAGTGAAAATAGTCAGAGAAAATGACTGTATGATCTCACTTGTATATAGAATCTTTAAAAAAAGAAATATATAAAAAATAAATTAAAAAAAAAGGCCAACTCACAGAAACAAAGCAGAATGGAGGTTATCAGAGGCGGGGAGGCTAAGGAGACAGGAAGAAGCTGATCAAAGAGGATAAGCCTTCAGTTATAAGAAGAAGATTCTCTGGGGATCTGATGTACAACATGGCGACAACAGGTGATAATACTGTGTGGTATATTTAAAACTTGCTAAGATAGGAGAACTTATGCATTCTCACTACAAAGAAAGAAAGAGAGAGAGAGAGAGAGAAAGAAAGGAAGACAGACCGAAAGAAAGAAAGAAAAAAAGAAAGAAAAAGAAAGGTAAGTCTGTGAAACGATGGATGTGTTAACTAACAGAATTGTGGAAACCATTTCACAAAGTATGTCAAATCATTGTGTTGTGCACTTTAAATACATACAGTTTCGTCAATTACACCTCAGTAAAGCTGGGGGAAAGCAACAAGTAGAGGCCCCCTGAGCCTCTGACCAGTGTTCCTTCTGTCATGTAACGCCAGCTTCGAGTCTTGGTAGAGAGGGCTCACCTTCCTGGACCACGGGGGAGCCACTGAGTGTTACAGAGGACTCCGAGTACGGCAGGCTGTTTGGAGCAAGGAAAATGTCTGCCACATGCTCGCAGCATTTAAGATTGTGAAAGACATGCTTGAAATGAAATCTAATGATTGGTATTCACTTTTATGGCATGGTTTATAAAAATAGACAGTCCTCGTAAAGAGCAGCCAGTGCCAACCAAAAGCCTGTTAAGTGCCCAGAGATTTTTATTTCAGAGCTAACAACTTGAGTTCCTCACATGTCTCCACTAATGATGCCCCGCGTGACCTTGAGCCTCTAGCTTCAACGTCTTGTGCCTCATTTTCCGTCTGTAAAAAAGAGATAATGACACTAGCTGCTGGATCATGTTGGCAACATGCTCAGAAATCCCCAGATCAAAGGTGCTTGGCCTGGACCAAATAAGATGATGACGGGGCTCGCCATCATTAGTGTTGTTATTATTATTGTTGTTGTTGGGGGCACCCATCTTGCAGCCCAGGAAGTAGGCATGACTCCCATGGCTGATTCAGCACCAAGGCAGACTAAGGAGGAGTTTCAGTGCTGGGGGAGCCATTGATATAGAGACAGCCCATTTCAACGACATCACACAATGGCACGTTGCAAGGCTCCCCGTGGAGAGTGAGGCATTCTTCTCCTTCAAAGTAAGACCATGCCTAGCACATCTCCAAGAGGTAAATACCTGTCTTTGGAAAAGGAGGTCACAGAGAAAGATCACATCATTTCTTTGGCTATACGGTTTCTATCATCACACAGCTAACTGAAAAGTCCTGGGACCAGAGCCAGGAAGCTTTAGATTTGAGTCCCAGCTCTACTAGCTAGAATCTTGTAGCCTTGAACATAAGCCAAAATTTCTCAGGATCATCATTTCCTGATGGTAAAATAGAATGTTTCCCTAAAGTGATCACTTGGTCTCCTAGTTCTGATTTTCACAGTTACCAAAAAAAAAATAAAAATAAAATAAAATAAAAACAAGGGATTCTACCCAGAGAAAGTCTTGCCTGGCACATTTCTCCATAGTTTAACGACAGTATCAGTCACTGCTCTTCCAACAGGCTCTTGGCCCCTCGCCCTCACTTGAGCAGTAATGTTCTAAGTCTGGGACAAGGAAATGTACTGAATTTGTTTTGAAATTTATCAGCAAACTGGGAACTCAAAATAGAAAGCCCAATTCTATGTATCAGCAAGTGCTTACTGTTGTTTTCAAAGTATGTTCATGCAGGATCATTACCTACCTGCCTTTATATGGCCTGTGTACAAAAGGTGCCCCGTCTGGGTGGATAAATTTGAGAAGAAATCTCCTCTGGGTACCTGCTGGTCTGTAGACACATGCCTTATAGGCAGACTCTACTTTGCACGTAGAAAAAGGCAACCCTGTCCCCAGGTAGGTACATCTCTGTGCCAGAGTCCAAGTCTTGACGAGTGGAACACAAGCTAGATTTCAGCTCTCATGGAGTGCCTTAGCCAACACTGTTGCGCAGCATGTGCACTGCACAACCATACACGGCAGCCTTGTATCTGTTGAGTCTTAAGGGTTCCATAGAGTCCCTTTATGAATGTCAGATGATTGAGGGGAGGCATCCTCCCCACCCCACCAACTAATTTTTATTTGCTTTACATGATATTGGCCATCCATGAAAATTTTTGTTTGAGCAAAATGGGGTTTTAAATAATTCGATGACCTCTATGCATAGGTAACACAGAAGTAAATAAAAGGAGATTTTGTCTGGGAATATGCAAAGGTTCAAACCTGGAAAACAGATTTTCTTAGGCCATGGTAATTTAGAGAAGCTGACTTGATAAGGATTTTCAATCAATGTGAACTCGGGACTGCAAAAATTCCTTCCTTCCCTACCCCATCTCGTTTTCTCAAACAGTGTACTTTCTGCCTGGGATTTCTCTCCTGGCCATTGTAGAATAACTAATCTAGTTCCTTTCAAGTAAACTAAGTGAAAAAGAGAGGGTTTTAACCAGCATTCTGACTCAGTGTGTATCGTGTGGATACAGGTGTTGTGGGTGTGTGTGTTATGGGGATGTTACCCTGACGACAGTTAGAAAGAAATTACTGCACTGTCTCCATCTGCCTCGGTCCCATGCTGACCTCTGGCTTCAAATGTAACTCACCTCATTTGGTCCTCATTTGTGTCCCATCTAGAAAATTCTCTGAGAGACAACCATGCCCTCAGCGGATGCCTGCTAACATGACTCACCCTTCGTTCTCTGCCATGGGGTCCACGACACTCACCAACGAGCACTTGTGGGCCTCCCAGCTCTCATTTCTTATTGTCTCTCTCTTCTCTCTCCTCCTGTTTCCCCTCCCACTCCTACTTCCTCTTCTCTTTCCTCTTTCTCTGTATCCCAACTGGATGCCACAGAGACAATCAGATGTCTGACACTCAGTGCTCTCAGGTCTTGGGAAGATGGGAAGGCTCCCCCAACTCTTCCACTAGACACACCATACTACCATCTCTATTCTAGGGTAGCCTTTTCATGATGAGTAGAGAACTGACCTGCAGCTTGATGACTCCCCAGACTATACCCTGGGAAGCCTGAAACAGGTCCCCTTGACTTAAAGGCAGACTTTATCATGCCCCCCAGACAAGATTCATTTTGCAGGGTAGAGGGAGACATGTGATAGGGCCACTCATAGTCATACCTCACCATCTTACTTCATCTCTACCTCTCTTCCCTGAGGACCAGAGGTCAATGGTGAAGGAAGGAAATGACTGATCACATCTACTTCTGGAATCTTCCATCTGAACCCTCAGCACTTGAACTTAAAACTACTTGCCACCTCGGTTTGGAAATTCCACCATGCTTTGAATGATAAAAGATCCTCAGGATGTAAGCAAGTGGGACGTGAAAGGTGTTACATGTGCATTAATTTGTCACATATCATCCTGTCACAAACTAGCACTAGGGCAGAGAGAAGTCGAGGTGAGGCTGAAGGGGGGATGCTCGCAGTGCTCTGTGAATGAGAAAACTCAGGCAGAAGGAGAACCAAGCCTTGGTACTATGACTAGAAGCAAGATGGGAAGAATAAGTAAAGATATGTATCAAAAGCTCTTTTTAAAAAAAAAAATGTGTGTCCCCTACAGCCCAGCAATTCCATTTCTAGGGGGTTATTTTAAGATAACCGGACAAGAACACAATGATTATCTACAAAGATGTTCCATGAAGAATTGTTTACAGTGGGAAAAAACTGGAAACAGTAGGGAACAGATAAGTAAATAACTGTGCTCTTGTAATGGAATATTATATAACCACTAAAAATGATCTAAAAAATGATGAACTATATGTATTGGTATAGAAAGATACCAAGACAGCTGATTAAGTGAAAAAGTAGATACTCAGTGAAAAGTGTATCACAATCACATTTTTATTTATTTTTATAAATGGTATATAAATATTAGCAGTAGCTATTCTGGTATGAGATGCTGTTTTATTTAGCCATGTTTTCTAAATTTCTTACAAAGAATGATTATTGCTTTTTTTCTTTTAATAAAAGAAAGTAATGGGGGCACCTGGCTGCCTTGGTCAGAAGAATATGCGACTCGTGATTTCAGGGTCATGAGTTCGAGCCACACATTGGATGTGGAGATTACTAAAAAAATAAACTTTTTTTAAAAAGCCATTAAAAAGGGGGTTTTTGTGTTCAGAAAACAAGCTGTGTGGTTTGGAGAACACAGAAGAAGACCATTCATACAAAAACAGAGAGCTACCAATTCTGAAAGCCTGTTGACAAGACCGGAATTCCCGCTTCAGGGGACAGCTCTTCTGTGGTCCTGTCCTTCTCAAAGGGATGGTGTATCAGTCAGGGTTCTTCCCTGTAAACAACAGTGCCCACTGGGGCCAGTTTCAGCAGGAAGGTAGTTCGTTAAAGGATGCTGGGACTTCGGTTTCTGGAAAGATGGGAGAAGACATACTTCTTTTTATTCCTCCCACCGAGTACTCCTAAAAACCATAGACATGAGGTATAAAGCAATCATAAGAAAATTCTGGGGGCGCCTGGGTGGCTCAGTGGGTTAAAGCCTCTGCCTTCAGCTCAGGTCATGATCTCAGGGTCCTGGGATCGAGCCCCACATCGGGCTCTCTGCTCAGCGGGGAGCCTGCTTTCCCCTCTCTCTCTGCCTGCCTCTATGCCTACTTGTGATCTCTCTGTCAAATAAATAAATAAAGTCTTTAAAAAAAAAAAAAGAAAATTCTGAAAGGTAGGGGAGGAAGGCAGACAGGTAAGGGACTGGACCCAAGGAATGACATGGGGATGAGTCTTCCGGGTTTTCTCTTTGTCCCATATATCCCAGACTGGGAGCCGAAGAAACCTACAGCCCAGAAACGCCCATGAAGCCAGACATCAGAAAGCCCCAACAAAAGCCTCCTCTCTCTAGCTAGGAAAAGGTATGAAGACAGAAAACTCCCAGACAATAACTGCTCTACTCCAGACAAACATCACAGAAAAAAGAAAAAAAAAGTGCCTCCCCTCACCCAGGCCCGCAGAGTGAGGCAGAGTGAAGAAGCTAGATTCCACCCTTCCAGACTGTGATGAGGGTCCCCAATCATTCTGCTAGTGTGGCGTCAGAGAATGCCAAGTAAGGAGCTGGAAAATTTGTCCCCATCAGATGGTAACAACATCTGTGCCACCAAGATGTCCGTAGAGCTCTCGCGGGAGTCTGCACTTCTTTCCCCACCGAGAAGTATGGAGGTGCTCTTTTCCTTCCCCTCTGGTCTTAGCAGAGGGCGAGGGAGGACTTCATCACCACTCAGAGCCAATGAGACCACCTCCCCTTACTATAACAGTGTCCAGTGGGAGACACACGTGAAACAGCAGAAACAAGGTGTTCCTACCCCTCCCAGCCAGGGGAGGTATCAGTGAAGGCCTAGTGGGGGACAAGAACTCCCAACCCTAGGAATGAGGAATCTCCTCCCAGCTCCGGTGTCAACAGAGGCCAAAAGGGGAATCTGCATTTCTAACCTCACGTGGGGGTAAGAAGGCAACACCTTTGCCTTCCCTTGACAGAGCAGAGTCAAAAAATAGTCCACTGAAGCAGAAACGGTAAACATGCTTCAGAGTCTCATACCATAACTAAAATGTCCAGTTTTCATAGAAAATAACTCTTCACACCAAGAATCAAGAAAATTTCAACTCAAATATAGAAGAGGCAATCGATAGAGACCAACCCCAAGATGACAGAAACATTAGAATCCTCCAATAAGGATTTTTGAGCAGATATCATATGAATGCTTTAAGACACCAATGATGACCATGCTTGAAATAACTGAAAAAAAAAATAGAACATTTAATCAAAGAAATAGAACAATTTGGTGAATAAATAGAAGATATAAAAGACAGACAAATGGAATTTTAGAACTGAAAAATAAAATGACTAAAATTAAAAAAAAAAATACTCAGTGGATGGGCTCAATGGTGGAATGAAGGGAACAAAGAAAAGAATCAGGTAGAATGGTAGAAATAACCCAGTGCGAACAACAGAGAGAAAATAGACCAGAATGAAAAGCTCAACAGTGCCTCAGGGGCCTGTGGGATGAAACATCTAACATTCATGTCATCTGAGTTCCAGAGGGAGAGGAAAAAAAAAAGGGCAGGGCTGGAAAAGCATCCAAAGAACTAACAGCTGAAACTTCCCAAATTTGGCAAAGACAAAACCTAAGTTTCAAGCAGCTGAGTGGCAACTCCCAAACAGGATAAATGAGGGGAAAAAACCCATTCCAGGACACATCATGGTCAAACTTCTGAAAAGGAAAGGCAAATAAAAACATCTTAAAAGCAGCTAAAGAGAAACAATGCCTTACCTATAAAGGAAAACCAATTTAACTTATAGTGTATTTCTCATCAGAAACTGTGGAAGCCAGAAGGGAACCATACAACATTATTCAGATGCTGGAGGAAAAAACAAAACGAAACAAATCCACCCTGTCAACTCAGCATCCAGCAGAACTATCCTTCAGGAAAAAATGAGAAATCAAGACATTCTCAAATGAAATTAAACTCAAAAAATTGTCAGAGTGGATTTAAAAACATGGCTCAATCATATGCTCTCTCACTTCCAACATAATGATATAGGCAGGCTTAAAATTAAAAGGATGGTAGGAGATATATCATGCCAACTTGAGTCAAAAGAAAGCAGCTGGCTATATTAATATCTGATAGAGTAAATTTCAGAGCAAAGAAAATTATTGGAGGCAGAGAAGGACGTGACATAATGCTTTTAAAACCATTGATCCACAAGAATCCATGCACCAAACAGTGGAGCTACAAATTCTGTGAAGCAAAATTATCACTAGACCTTGAAAGGAAAACTAGGTAAGTCCACAATCATAGGTGGAGACTTCAACACCCCCTCTCAGTAACTGATAAAATGACTAGACAGAATATCAACAAGAAGAATACAGAACTTACCAACGCCAGCAACCACACCATGTCCCTGCCGCCACCACCTGCCCCGGCCCCTGCTGACTCCACCAGAACCCCAACCATGGCTGACCCTGAGAATGGATCCTTCACAGCGCCACCCTCCTCGAGATAAAAGTCTGTTGGGGGGCGGTGGGCATTTGAAGGAACCTAAGTCACGACAGCCTATTCAGTGTACAGAAAGCAGGCATCTAGCTCCTCTATTCAGAACGCAGAGACAAACCTGAGAAAGCATCCCCAAAAGTTAGGTGCCACCATCATGGAAAATGGTGGCTCCCTAGCCTGAGCCAGCTGCCGCGCTCCACCCTCTGCTTCCGGCCCGGGGTCTGGGCTCCCAAGCATTTGCAGTCGAAAGGTCTAGGCTGTCCCGCAGAACCCAGCTGCCTTGCCATGTCTGCCTGTACACCTCCCCGGGCTCAGACTCCCTCCTGACGCATGAGAACTCTTGGGCGGAGTAAGTCACCAGTGAAAACCAACTCAGGGCAAGCTCCGCATTATCTCACCCTCTAATCTTGCTTGAGTGAGTTCCTATCTTCAGGTCGGGGTTGTTTTTCACTGGACATGAACCAAACTCGGGCACAGGACCAGCGATCTGTCAGGAGGGGCAAGTAAGGGCGGAACCCGCGCACGCACAAGCACATTCACACATGACCGAGTTGTTCCCGTCCGGCTGAGAAAGACAAGTGCCTTATTGATATTCCGCCCCAGAGAGACTGTGCGAGGTCCCCACCCCACCCCACGGTCCCAGACTGAAGAAACCACGGCACACGGCATGGGCAGAGAGCAAACAGTGACTAGAATGGCTCCTCTTGTCCAAGTTCACCGTCCATCCATGTGACACCTTAGACTTCTGGGGCGGAAGGAGGATGGGTGAGGAGGGACGTGCGAGCTAGTGCGGAGAGTGCTTGAGAGAGCGCTGGTGCCAGACGGACCCGGACTGAGATCCCAGCTCGGCCACTGCTTACTGCGCAGCTTTGAGCAAATGAATCTCTCCACCATCAGTCTGTTCAGCCATAAAAACGGGATAACCGAGGCCTTCCCCGCAGAAGCATTAAGAGGATTAAAATGGGGTGATGTTTGTGAAATGCCAGGTGCATAGTAGGTGCTCAGTAAATCACTGCTGCTCGTGTTAAGGCCAAGTTTAAGGTTAGTGTGGGTTTTGTTTTGTTTTGTTTTTATCTTTTGTATCTTTAAGTACTGTATACGAAGGACAGAATGCAAGTACAGAACGTACTGGATTGGCACCCTCTTGAAAGTGAGGGGACTGAACGAAAGCCCTTTCAGGGGAAACCAGAACCTCCCTTGCCTGAAATATCAGCCCCAGATGCACGGTTATAGATATGACCCAGCGCCCCCTGTACCCAGGTTCTCCAGCCGCATCCCAGATGGGATTTGGGTTCGGCTCCTAGATCTAAGGTGTGGGGACACAGAGGCAGCCCGCAGAGGACGGTGTGGCCTGAGAACGAGGCAAGAAGGCACAGAAAACCGACCTCCTGCAAAGGGAGCTCCCCCTCCTTCTTAAAGGAGGTCAGCGAAGGACTTGGTGGGCCCGAGAGCCCAGCTGAGTGAGCATGGAGGGCCAAGAGAAACAAACACCAAGTCCATGGAGACCTGCAGCAGAAGGAGTAAGGGCGCCTGGGTGACTCAGTTGGTTGAGCAACTGCCTTCGGCTCAGGTCATGATCCTTGAGTTCCAGGATCGAGTCCCACATTGGGCTCCCAGCTCCACGGGGAGTCTGCTTCTTCCTCCGACCTTCTCTCCTCTCGTGCTCTCTCTCACTTTCTCTGTCTCTCAAGTGGATAAATAAAATCTTTTTTTTTTTTTTTAAAAAGAAGGAGTAAGAGCCCTCTCAACATCACTCTGAAACCCCACATGCTGGGAACAACCCTGTCCCCAAAATGAAGTGAGAGGAGAATCACCACCACCCCACCCCACCCCCAGCGAACGTTCTCCGTGGAATATGTCCTATGGCAACTGCCAATCGGAAGCTAGGTCAGGAGGCACAAACACCACAACATCTGCCTCCAGCGAGTTCTGCCAAGTAGCTTCTGGGATGGACCTCGTGGTTCTAATCCTAGGTCCACGGTGGCTAGCTGTGTGACCTTAAGCAAGTCGCTGAACTGATCTGTGCCCATTTCCCATTTGCCAAAAACAGGGAGAGTACTAATGCCAACCCTACAGGAGTGTTGTCAGGATTAAATGAGGTTAAGTCTGCTGAGTTCTTGCGACAGTGTCTGGAACAGATTGAGCACTTGGGAACACAGTGTTCAATGTTATAATTATTGTTATTATTATGAATATTAGTATCGCTGCCGCTCTCCTCCCACCGTGGCTGCCAAGAAAAGAGCCTAGGAAACTGGCCTCTCTGATCGTTTAGAACGTAGGAAATAGATACAAGATCCAAAGGAAGTAAAAAAGTGAGCCAAAAATACGCGGGCGACCTCATTGCTCAGGGCCAACAGGACACATTCGGCAAAAGCAAGACAGGCAGATGCAGCTCAGGCCAGACAGACTTTAGTTCAAAGTCCGGCTTCGGCACTTACTCTGTGACATTGGGCGTGTTGCTTACTTCTCTGAGCTTCTGAATGCTCCCTCCCAAATGAGGGTGAAAAATCCGTAACACCCTCTTGGCAGGTTTATTCCTGTAGATCAAATAATGCAGGAGCACACACAAAAAGAGGTTTGCAGGCTGCCTGGCACTTACTTGGTCCCAGCAAAAACGGGGTCCTTTTCCTCTGTTCCCAGGATGAAACTCTGCAGCTGCTGACTTAAATATCGCAACTCTGAATACAACCCCCAAAGTAATAAGAAAAGTCTTCCCTGCTCCCCACACCATCTTCTCTCCTCCTGTCTGATTTCTAAACAACACTCAGAGAATAGTGATCCCTGACCCACTGCTGCCCTTTCACTGCGGGAGGCCTAAGATCCAAGTCCAGCTTCTCCCATGACCGTGCCACATGGGGCACATTTCTCCCATTCTCTGGGCTTCAGCATCCGCATTTAGAAATGAGGGATACCAATCTATAACAGCTAGTTTGCTGATTTAGTTCTTTGGGTTCGATTATGGATTTGATATAGAATGGCCTTCATTTAGCACTAGGCAGGTGAGGGTAGGTGCCCCACATGTTGTATATATCATGTCATTTGATCCTCCCAGTAATCCTCTATCCCCAGTGTCTCAGCCTGAAACTAAGGCTCAGAGAGGTCACGCCACTAACCCAACGTCACACAGCTACCCTTCCTGGCTTAGACAGAGGTCACCAGACTCACACTTTCGGTCGATCCCCTAGAGAAAAGGGCTTGGTCGTGAACTCGGAGCCCTGCCTGCAGTGTCAGAGCCATCCGTGTCTCTCAGGGACACCCCCCACCCCCGCAACACACACACAGTGTGGGGCCCCCATTTCTCCCGGTGTCGGTGCCCACGGTTCATTTTCAGAAGCCTGGAGCAGGCCAATTGCACAAGGAGGTTCCTGGCAGGCCCCACGGTCTCTGTTACTAGAGATTGAATTCCCAGTGAAAGAGGTTCATTGTGTGTCCTCCGAATGAATACCCCATTTAGACAAAGAATTCCACTGGTTATTCACAGAGAAAGAAGACAGCCCCAGAGAAAAGAGAGAAGAATGCAAATCATTCAGCAGATTTTCACTTAAGCATCAAAGCTGGGTGACCAACCAGGTTAAGGGCCACCGCATGGATAGGACTGAGGCCACACTGGTGTGCAAGCCATGTCCTTGTCTGAGCCTCTAGGCCCAGCCCCTTCATGGACCCCTTGGCCAATGTACGCCCCTCGCGGATAAATTGAGGAGAGTGGATTGACTCAAGAGTCTGCCATTTGGGCTCAGGGGAAATACTTCCGGCGGCTAGACTGTCTTCATGCCGCTAGTTCTCAGATGTGGCTGCACATTGAAATCGCCTGCAGAAGCTCTGACGGCGACTTGAACTTGGTGTCACTGCCAAGGATATCGATTTCTTTGGTATGAGGCATGGCCTGGGCATTGGTAATTCTTCAATGTTCCCTATACGATTTTAAGGTTCG
The DNA here is from genome assembly GCA_028533885.1 of Nasua narica. Taxonomy (NCBI): domain Eukaryota; kingdom Metazoa; phylum Chordata; class Mammalia; order Carnivora; family Procyonidae; genus Nasua; species Nasua narica. Next base: position 21,019,154 of record CM052815.1, read on the forward strand.
GTCAAGATTGAGAACCAGCGAGCCCCAGGCGCAGAAACTATGTTGTCCACCATTACCCCCGGGGCCGAGCGCAGGGCCTGCCGGGCACTTGGCGCCTGATAAGTATTTGTGGGACGAATGGGTGTGCACTGCTGAGACATTTGGGACAAGCCACCCAGCCCCAGCTTCAGGGACAGCACCTCTGTCGATGGCTCTATCATTATCTAGTGGGATTTGGAACAAGGTTGCATTTTTTTTTTACGTTGTCTTAGCAAAACACCTAACAAAAAACACTTGCACACATACACACACATACACACAAACCACTGGGCCATAAAAACCTCTGAGATTCTTTCCAGCTCCAAAGCACACTAATTCCAAGACCATAAATCCCTTATTGCCCTTTGAGAGCAATAATGTTTTTTGGTTAAATTATCAGGGTGGCAGAGGCGTGGGAAGGGCCCCTCTGAAGGCCACGCTGCACCCTACCTGCTCAAGCCAACGACTTTGCTTAGCCAGGCAGCCCCTCCTGGCCTCTCGCGCCCACCCCCTCCTCAGCCCTCCATGTCCCCGGCATTCCATTCGCCTTCTTCTATCACTGCACTCATTCCCTCAGTGAACCCAACCATTCCCAAAGTTCGAACTCTCATTTATAAGTTGGCAACTTGGCATCGGTACCTCTGGCCTTGCCCTTCCATTGCAAGCTCCAAACTCAGCCTTCCGACTGCCTACTGGGGATCTCCGCCTCCATTTCCCTTAGGCACCTCAAATTCAGCCTGTCCCAGAAATGAACTCATTGCCTTCCCCACCCAAACCTGCTCCTCCTCCTGCCTTCCCTATCTTGATGAACAGCATCACATATCCACCCAGTTGCCTAAACCAGGAAGCTCTGGAATCATCTTCGACCTCTCCCCTGCCTCCCACCCAGCCCTGTGCATTTTATCTCTGAAACAGCCAAGGCCTGGGTCCTCCTTTTCTCCCTCCGATTTCTCTATCCTCCACGGCACTGCCAGAGTGTCTTTCTAAAACCGAAGATGTCACTTGGAATAAAGTTTTGGCTCGTGAGCAAGGTGGACAAGATTGGGAGCCCGCACCAGGGCACAAGCCATTTCCCGCTCCCCCCAGCTGTGCTCTGTCCCCTCCCTGTCACCTTGACATCCTGACCACGCCGGCTGGCCTGAGACTCTGCTTAGTAATAACATACTTGCTGTTGATTGTGCCTTTCCTAGGTCCTGACCTGGGGCCTGAACCTGTGATCTTTCCCCCTCCTCGCCTTGCTCTTTCACTCAAATGCCCTGCCCCTCCCTACATTCTTCAAGGCTCAGAGAGCACCAGCTTTCAAAGCTTTGCCTCGCTCTTTACAATAAAACAGGCTTGGTCAAGGGGCTGCTTAAATAGTAAATAGTTCTTTAAAATAGATAGATAGATAGATAGATAGATAATAGATAGATAGATAGCAAACACTTGGATGGATTTCTTCTATGCCGAGCACTTTTTAAAGCACCTTAACCTATTTTAACTAATGTAATTCTCAAAACAGCTCAGTGAGACAGGGACTATAATTATCCCCATTTTACAAATGGGTAAACTGAGGTACAGAGTGGTGAGGCCCAGACGCTGGGACTTGAACTCGTTCAGACGATGCTCGTCATCGCTGCCTTCTAAGAACGTATATCTGGATGCCCATTTTACCCGCTCTGAGAACACAGTTGCCACGTTTGTTAGCCGAGGGCCCTTTCCTTCAAACAAACTCCTACTCCCAGCCTGGTGCATAGAAAATAAGAAGCAGAAGATAGCAACAGAGAGAACATTGCTCCCTGCTCCCCAGTCTCAGCATTAAACATTCAGCAATATTAAAGCAATATTAAAGAGCAATATTAAAGAGGATGCCAAGGAACCCCCAGGACTCCAAAGAGATGAGTTCAAAAAGCAACGTCCTAAGGTATCTTTCATTTACCATTCTGTTGTTTATTGCCAAGATGCCCTCAATATCCAAAAGTACTTATGAGATGATAGGACAGTCTCCAGATCTGTAACATAGTTTCCATCTTAAAATATCCAAATGGCCGTCCTAATGACTGGATAGCGCCATGCTGCTTCCTGGGGACTGAAACTTACTCCATGAAAAACTCAATAGGTTTTAAAGCTTTGTTTTCTTTTTTTTTTTTAAAGCTTTGTTTTCTTAAGCAGAGTATTCAGTATAATTTAACCTTTCAGTAACTCAGGCCATTCCTTGTGAAGGTCAACCACGGGACTGTGTAGAAATATACCGCGCTCCAGAAAGCTCTTTCCTGCACTGGCGCCCAGCTGTGTGTTTTGTACTTTTTCTATCCTCGTCAGTACCGGTCTGTGTTCAGTATCCTTAGCTCTGACAGTGTCTCCCCACCCCTTCTGATCTGTTCTTTCCAACAGCTACAGATTCTCTAAAAGTCGAAGTTCTTATAATCGTGCCTCAAGTAGACACATATATCCAAAAAAAAAAACAGGAACAGAGAGAAGTGCTCCTCTTAATAAAATGAATGTCCGTTTGTACAATGACTGCAACTTTTCTAGTGAGATCTTAGGACATCTTCTCCCATCCTCTTCACTCATTTAACATTTATTAAGCACATATTAGATTTAGGGAAAAAGCTGCAGGGAAGAGAGAAAGACTAACTAACGTGGCTGGATTCCCATTTGCCAGACAGTGCTAGAGTACTTTACAGGTAGCATCCCATCGAACCGTCCCAGCAACTCCATGAGGTAGGAAGGAATATCACATGTCTGGATGAGGAAACCCAGGCAGGCAGGGATGAGGGAACTTACCAGGGACCCAGAATAAGAAAGCGGCTGTCTGACTACCCGGAGGGAGGACTTAATGTCTGGGTTTCTTTGGAGTTGAAGCAGGTGAGGGGATGAGGTCCCCCATGTGTTGAAGAAGGAAAGGAGACGGGGAAGAAGAGAGAGAACAGAGAAAGACCAAGAGCTTGAGAGAGTGAGAGAGGAGGAGAGGGGGTGCAGGGGAGGGCATGAGGAGGAAGCATGGCCATCGTTTCCAATGGGAGAGCCCCGAGCTGAGTTCTAGGGCTGGAGGCCCTCACGTCTGAGCCAAGGGACAGCAGATGGAGCCTGGATCCCATGGACGGGCCCCTGGGCACCTGCCACACAGGTGAGGCCAGAGCAGTGGGCGTGGCACCCAAACAGGGACATGCTTTCCACCTAAGGACTCAGCAGGGAGAGTCTTAGCGAGCAGCTCATGCAGATCCCTCATTTTCCAGCAGAAAATTGTCCACAGGCCCTCAACGCGATTCTGTGCTTATTCCATCTTTGCCTATAATGGTAGGGGAAGAGGCAGGACTAAAATCCAGGTCTCCTAGAATCCAAACCTTTGTCACTATCTCTCCCTTCCTACCCAGCAGCTGCTAAGCCAAATTCTAGGGACTTAGAAGACTACGAGGCTCACCTGGAAAAAAGGCTTAGGGCCTCTGCAGCAGGAGCAAGGTGCGTGAGAAGGTATAGCTGGGTGGGGGACCTTGCCAGGCTCCCGAGGAATAGGCATGTGTCTGTGGGTCACGTCTGTGACATACAGGAAGCACCCCCATGTTCCTTCTCACTCTTCCTGAACAATCTGAACTAGAATTGACTTAACAAGGAGCAAAGAGGGGCACCTGGATGGCTCAGTGGGTTGAAGCCTCTGTCTTCAGCTCAGGTCATGGTCTCAGGGTCCTGGGATCGAGCCCCGCATTGGGCTCTCTGCTCAGTGGGGAGTCTGCTTCCCCCCTCTCTCTCTGCCTGCCTCTGCCTACTTGTGATTTCTCTGTCAAATAAATAAATAAAATCTTTAAACAAACAAACAAACAAGGGGCAAAAAAAGAAGTGGAGAAAGCCTGGAACCCAGAGGAGAACCTTTGGTACAGATATTTCACAATATTTGGTCAATGAATGAATGGCTCCTGGGGTGTCCCAAGAACATTCTATGTACCACACTTGACACAGTCGCCACTCCGATGGGTCAGAAGCAGCTTCTCATATTGCCTCGCTGGCTGTTACAATTTGGTTGACACTGTCTCCTCCCATCCCCTGACTCCCCATCTCCTGTTCCTGGGACCCTGGGGACCTTCCTGTGAGCCCGTAGCTAAAGGTTCCTGTGCCAGCAAGGGGGCCTCCAGATTCTCTGAAATGAACTCTTATTGGTCAGAGCTTGTGCAATATTATTTGTTAAATATTTTGAATATCACCCTTGCTTACCAAAAAGTCCACAGTTCAGCTTGACTAAGTAATCTGAAATTAATACTGTACTATATTATTTTCTCTTCATCCCAGTACAGTATCTATCAAGAATCCACTAAGGGTCAAGCCCTATTCTGGCACCAAAAAAATAAGAGACTAAAACCTGACACGGGTCTGTGCAGGGTTCTAGAGCTTCTAGTCCAGGGGGGGATGTTCTGAACTCAACTCCGCACCATCATCAAACAAGACAATGTGTCAGAGATGATGCCGCCTTATCTAGTCATTCTCAAGAGGGGGTGCTGCCCTAAACAGCTTTTGGGAACTGGGGGGGGCATTTTTCAATTGTAATAACTGGAGGAGGTGACTGGCTTTCAGTGGGAATGCAATGGAGAGTCCAGCAAAATCATCATCATCATCATCATTCTACACAAAACGGTATTAGAGCTCGGATTTGCTAGAGAATTATAAGCAATTGACATTGAACTCCTGTCATCAGATAGAATGGTCTGCATGTCGAACCCCAGCCTGCTAGAGTTGTTGCCATTCTCTATGCCCAACATGGGGCTCAAACCTGTGACCCCAAGATCACGAGTCACATGCACCACCAACTGAGCCAGCCAGCCTCCCCAGCCGGCCAGAGTTTTATATGATGCTCGCCATTGAATATTTGGCAGAATCGAAGGGGCAGAAAGTATGTAAGGGGGAAAGTTCTGCTTACAGAACCCTACTTTATGGTCGAAGCACAACATACAACAAATGTTCCTCCATCTAGTCAGGCAAAGGGTTCTATATTTTGAACACCATACATGCTAAATATATATAAATATTTACCGAACTCTAACTACCACTGGCCAAAGACCGGATTATGAATACTGAACTTCACCCCAGTACGTAAAGAGTTAAGTCCTTTGCTTGTTCCTGTTTAAAAAAAAAAAAAATTAAGCAAGTGCAGTGTGCGTCCTAATCCTGGTGGTTTCGTTCCTTACCAGCTAGAAAGCATTGTTTGAATCCTCACACTTTTCTCTGAAGCCTCCTTTATGGTTCCTGTTTCAGGAACAGCAGAATTGGTATTGTTTTCCCCCTCGGCTCTCCTTTAAAGTAAAGCAGAGATCTCCTGTCCCTGACAACAGGGCTGGGAGCTGGCAAAGTAAATTCTAGTGAAGAAATAAACAGTGTAAAATGCTAATCCATCATTCAGCCAGAACTGTGAAATATTTTCCCGGCCTTAATCCCGACTCCCACAACACGATGTTGGGAGCTCTCGCTTGTATACGGTGGACACCTGGGAAGCAGGCAGGGAAGAGATTTTGAGCAAATGAATACAATGATGAGAGAACGTGCAGGGGATCACTACAAGGTGAAGACATTGCCTCAAGTCACCAAGAAGTCAATTCTGTGTGAGGCTCAGAGTCTGGAACCTAAAACTCTTCCCTGTCCTCTATTTGATATTCAACTGATTTGTAATTATTATAACAGTCATGACAGCAAGACCGAGTTCTTCGGTGCCCCGCTCTGTACAAAGTGCTATATACCTCAGCAATGTTGATGAGTAGGACTCGTCATTATCCCCGCTGTCCAGATAAGGAAAGTGAGGGAATGAGAAGTTAAGCTAGATGCCCCAAAGGCTCACTCAGCCAGAAGGGGCTGGAGTGGGTCTCTGGTCTCCGGAGTTTAGCTGCCTGGCTCTCCAGAAGGGAGGAAAGTGAGTCCATTAGCTGGAGCCCTGAGAGTTACGACATAGACCACAGGGCGGTCATAAGAGGCTGTCACAGAAAAATGGGCATCAGAGAAGGTGTTCTGAATCTTGGATCATCACCGCCAGATACTTACTGTGCCAAAAACTTCATTAACGAAGACTGCATAACGACTCTTGGAAGCTCTAAGGCAGTAGAAACTAGACAGGCCGGAGTGAGAAAGGAGGGTCACGGATGGATTCCCAGATAAGGCGGCATTTGACAGTCTTGAAGGAGATGGGGATTAGAAAGAGAGGAGAGGCACATCAGGTAAAAACGCATCACCACTTCCTGCTAAAAGAGAAGAGTGAACTGCCTCGAAGGAAGAATGTGATCCTTCTGGCAACTCATTCCTGCTGTTAAGACCCAGAGGCCAGGTCTAAACCTACTCAGAGTAATCAGCACAGCCCAGAACCACAGCTCTGGAGGAATTCTTTAGAAGGCACTCCCAGGGTGATAGGAAAGAGCCTGGGGCTGGCCGCCATGATGATGGGAGTTTTGCTGGTGCCAAGAACCCAAGGGGCAAGAGTGGGTGTGCACAGGTGCTCAGTCAAAAGAGGCTACACCTCTGCCCCTTTGCACTTAGGGGATTATACAACAGAAGCATATACATCTCTCCAGAGGTTCAGCTTTCACGGGATCCTTTAATCGCTCCAAATTGGCACTGAGTACCCATGTATTCATTCACGTGTATTCTAGAGTTTCTCACACAACTGCCCTGAAAGTCCCCAGGCAAACCTGGGGCTCTGTTCAAGATGAGTCACTCAGGAGCTCCAAGGAGTTTGCCTGGGTTGAACCAGTCCTTCCCTCAGTAGGGAATGCTGAGATCAGGTGTAGATTATGCTTGAGTCGGGATAGCCTGGGAAATGTCGGGGTCAAGAGGGAAGAAGGCGGAAATACCTAAACAAGGGTGCCTAGATCATCAAAGGGCTGGCATATGGGATGTGCTCATTAATAGTAATTGATGGATAAGGCTCCTCAAGGATATTCTTAGGGAAGTAGGATTAGCAATAACCTTGTTTTTTTATAGCACTAAATAGTTTTCAAAAACTAGGTTTATAGACTCTGCGCTGCCAAGAAGATTGGCATGCATTCATATTCACCATGAATCTTCTGATACAGGTGACAAAAACCCAACTCGAAGTAGTTTTTAATAAAGGGGGAAGATCATTGGTTTTTCTAACTGAAAACTCTAAGGGGACTTCAGGCATGGCTGGATCATGCAGCTCAAACAGTCATCAGGATTTGGTCTCCATGTCAGCTCTGCTTCCCTACATATGGGTCTCACTCTTGGGCAGTTTCCTACTGCATCATGGACCCTCAGCAGCAGTTCCAGGCTTACAAATCCACAAGAAAGAGAAATTATTTTCAAGAGCTCCAAGAAAGATCCTAAGATTAAGTCTCTTCACAGCCTGGTGGCTGATTTCCAAAAGAAAACATTTCAGAAAGTCTCATAGTGTCACTTCCACTGGTCATGGTTCCCCCCAGACTGGAAAGGAGGGACATAGACCCCATATCTCAATGGGAGAAATGTCAACGTTACCACAAGAAGTTACCGTAAGAAGAGCACGTGGGCTGGGATCTCTGGACAGCCATCTCTAGACTGTATGGTCTGCAGGTGACTGGTATGCACATTCAAGTTTCAGAAGCCCCACACTACACTAATATTAGGCTCACTACTTATTTGATACTTTGCTTTCCAAAGTTCCTAATACGTACAACTACCAAAGAGTCAATAAGTCATTTTATGGAATACATAGTGAGTAGGAAAACATAGGATGTTTTCTAAATGATGTCCCATTTTCATTCATCTGTTCACCCAGTAAGTATTCACTGAATGTCTGGCAATGGTAAGGCAGTTCCAGGCAGCAGGAACAGAGTGGTAAATAAGACGATATGACCCCTAGTTTTGTAAAACTCCATCCAGCAGGGAAAATGTTTCCATAAAATCACTGCAGTTAGGAAGACTGTAATGACAAAGGAAGTCAAGATAATCTGGGAACCTGAAATAGGGGGCACCCACTCAGTCTAGAGTTCAGGGTGGACCTGAAGGAGGAGTGGGAAATAGCTCACCTGTCACTTTCTCATTAAAAGGTACAACAACCACCCCAGCCCCCCCCACACACAACTTCCTCTGTCAAATAAATAAAATCTTTTTTTAAAAAAAGGAAATGCAGCCATGATATTCCCATCATTCACTCAAGCCTCCTGGCACAGAGTTGATCAATGTGTCACTGGCATTCTAGCTGCATAGGAGTCCTTGCACATGGTCAAGGGAAGGCCGGCAGACTGCAGTCTGGACCCTACAGCTTCCTGTGATCCCTTTGGATGAGAAAAACAATGAAATCAGCACTGAGGTAGACACACGAAGGGCACCAGACACTAAGCTTGAGTGGAAATGCCAAGCAGATCTAGATCCCTGACACCTCAAGAGAAAAGGGATGCCTCTCCAGAGACATTCTGAGAGAGACATTCATGGTGTCTCAACTCAGACCCCTGGAAGTCTCCGTTCAGTGTGAGAAGTAAGGATTCTGCCTTCCTAAAACCTCTGAAATTCTTGGCAGGACTGGCCTTATTCTCCACAGAGGAGTTGGGTCCAAAAAGATAGACACAAATACCTGTCAAATCATGATGAGGACATGTAAGTGAAAGTCATAGACAGAGGCCAATCCCAGTGTGAAATTGCAGGGGAGGCTTTTTCTGTCCTCTGTGACCCACCGGGCTTTGACAGACGCCAACATTACCACCATCACCACCATGACCACGTTCATCACCATCACCACTGTCCCCACCATCACCACCATGATCTCCATCACCACCACGACCACCTTCACCACCATCACCACCTTCACCACCATGACCACCTTCACCACCATGACCACTTTCATCACCATGACCACCGTCACCACCATCACCACCGTCACCACCATCACCACCATGACCACCTTCACCACCATGACCACCTTCACCACCATGACCACTTTCATCACCATCACCACCATCACCACCATCACCACCATGACCACCTTCACCACCATGACCACCATCACCACCATCACCACCATCACCACCTTCACCACCATCACCACCATCACCACCTTCACCACCATGACCACCTTCACCACCATGACCACTTTCATCACCATCACCACCATCACCACCATCACCACCATCACCACCATCACCACCATCACCACCATCACCACCATCACCACCTTCACCACCATCACCACCTTCACCACCATGACCACCTTCACCACCATCACCACCATGACCACCATGACCACCATCAGCACCATGACCACCATCACCACCATGACCACCTTCACCACCATCACCACGTTCACCACCATCACCACTTTCATCACCATCACCACTGTCACCACCATCACCACCTTCACCATGACAATCACCTTCATGACCATGAC
>CM052815.1:21028602-21108022 GCA_028533885.1 Nasua narica
CACCACCATGACCACCTTCACCACCATCACCACCATGACCACCATGACCACCATCAGCACCATGACCACCATCACCACCATGACCACCTTCACCACCATCACCACGTTCACCACCATCACCACTTTCATCACCATCACCACTGTCACCACCATCACCACCTTCACCATGACAATCACCTTCATGACCATGACCACTTTCACCACCTTGACCACCTTCACCACTACAACCACTTTCACCACCATGATCACCTTCTCCACCCTCTTGAAAGTTTACACTCAGGAGCTCCATCTCCAGGGGAAAGGTCAGCTCCTAAAGAAATGACTAGGTCAGGACTCCTCCAAATGAGTGCGATCAACCCCAACACAAACTACTGTAAGTAGAAAAACAAACAAAGATTCATGGACACCTGGATTCAGGAATGCTAGATCCTGAGACACAAACACTATCTCACAGTCTTCAGATCTCTCTCTTTCTTTCTCACTCACTCCATCCATCCATCCGTCCATCTCCACCACTTCTCAGATTTACTTCCATTTGCACAGTAGCCTGCATCCCTTATCCCAAAGATGGCTTCTTCCACGAGGTCAGGAAACACAGCCCCAAGATGCACCAGATTCATTGTCCTTACCGTTCCCTATGCCAGAGGAACAGAAATTCTCCCTCTCAGTATCCAGTCCTTTCCTTAAGGGGAACTCTGACTGGCCCTGTCTTGGGCATTTGCCACCTCCTGGACTCATCATAAGGCCAACTGGCCAGTCCGAGGAGGGACAGAGCCATGACTGGAGCAGGGGAGGGGTGACTTCCAAAGGAAAACTGGAATGGTCGTTATCAAAAGAAAAGGAATGTAAAAATAACAGGAATCCTCTCTATTCCCCAATGGCTACTTGCCCCTGGGCCAGAAGGCAAGCACCTCAGAGCTCAGCTTTCATTCTCTCTGGGAGCAAGATTTCATTGCAAGCGACAGTCACGTGAATTCCTCCTCCTACACCTTCTCAATGCCCACAGCCTGTGCAGCCTTTCGGCCCTGATCCAAGTGCCCCCGCCCCTGGGAGGCCTTGCCCAATTCCCTCAGACCCAGGGCGTTCATCCTACCCACGGCTATCCAGCACTTACTAGGTACTGAGAACTGTGCTGAGCACTTTGTCATATTATCTCATCTAATCCCCACATCTCCATGAGATAAGCATTAGCCCCGTATTAGTTTGCTAGGGTTGCCATAACAAGGTTCCGCAGACCGAGTAGCTTAAATGACAGAAATTTATTATCTTACAGCTCTGGAGGCTAGAAGTCTGAAATCAAGATGTTGAACTGCTTAGTGAGAAATTGTTCTAACTTCTGGTAGCCCCAGGCCTCCCTTGACTTGTAGGTGGCATTCTCCCTGTGTCTTCATATTATCTGCCCTCTGTATGTATCCGTCTCTGAGTCTAAACTTACCTTTAATTTTTTTTGGAGGATCTTATTTATGTATTTGTCAGAGAGAGGGAAAGAGAAAGAAAGCACAAGCAGGGGGAGCAGGCAGAAGGAAAAGCCAACTGCCCACTGAGCGGGGAGCCTGATGAAGGGCTCGAGTCCAGGACCCTGGGATCATGACCTGAGCTAAAGGCAAACGCTTAACCGACCCAGCCACTCAGGCATCCCTAAACTTACCCTTTTTATAAGGACACCGGTCCTATTGGATTAGGACCCAGCCCAACGATGTCATCTTAAGTTGATCATCAACAAATGCCTCATATCCAAATAAAGTCACGTTCGCAGATACCGGGGGCTTCAACATCCTGTGGAGGAACACAGTTCGACTGATTAACTGCCTGTCCCTTTTTTTTTTTTTTTTACAAGAGGAAACTGAACCTTAGGGGATTTATGTAATTTGTCAGAGTCACACAGTTCATAAGCTGCCTGAATCCAAAGGCCTGGGATCTTAACAACTTCACTTCGTCCCCATTCTTGTCCTCCAGAAATCCCGTCTCTCTTTGGGACACTCAACACTGCTTACCTTGTGACTACTATTCTAAGGATTTGTATGTAACTTTGCACCACCCTTCTAGACTGTAAGCTTCTTAAAAGCAGGGGTTTATCATATTGATTTCTGTTTTCCCCGCCCACCTAGCAAGGGTTCAGTCAATATCTTTCAGATAAACAGAGGTGAACGCCAAGGTCTGGGGCAAAAGGGGACCACCGTTCTTCACAGATTATTTTATTTATAGACCAGATCAGGCTTATGTTGAAGAGTTCATAAAAATCTTTCATTGGCCTCCTGGTTTAATTCATTCATTCTTTCAACAAACATTTAATGAGTCCTTCCTATGCCTAGAGCACAGCGCTGGGCACCGAGGAAGCAGAAACCAGAGCCCATAAGCCCTTAGAGCCTCTAACCTGGTAGACAAGACAGATGAGTCAATAAATCGTCGTAATACACTGTCTCAGAGTCAAGGGTGTTGGTATGAGGAGTTTGTAGAAAAGTAATGAAGACAGGCCAGTTAGGACTTGCCCAACTTCTGTAGCTGGAGAAAAGACCCTATTAAACCAGGGACCATTTTTAATCTAAGAGAACAACAGCAAAGAAGCTCCCCACTCCTGCTGCACCAGACAGCCAGACTGAGAGGAGAATGTAGAAGAAACTCTACCCTGGAGCTTGGTCTAAGCCAGTAAGCCATAGAAAAACCTCACATGGGTACCCAAATCCCAGCAGACCCGGGTTCAAACCCAGGCCCTGCTACTCCGTGGCGGTACAGTTCAGCAAACCTCTTAACATCCAAGCCTTTGGTTTCTTCGTCTATAAAATGAGACAAGCGTAACAATTTGGCCCAGTTGTTACGTGAATTCAGTGAAACAAATAGGCAAAGCACATCCGAAGGAGGTCAAGACTCCATAAATGTAATGAAGATGGGCTCTGCACACACCAGACCTGGGTTTAAATTCCAGCTCTGTCCCAGAGCCCCCCTGGGAAGCTGCTAGACCTCAGTAACTCGCAGTCCCCATGTCTGCAAAATGGAGAAAATCATTGCCTACCTCCTAGATAATTCATGAGATGGTACATAAAGTGCTTGGCATAGCCCCTATGTGTAAATTCGGGGAGTTGTTCCATTAGTCCAGTATACGGGACCCTTTGTCTCCCTGTGACCCTCTGGGTATTTTCTACTTTCTTGTCTAGGACTCCAACAAGAGCATTTTTTTTTTTTTTTGGTAATGTACCTAATAAAATTTCCCACCTGGACCATTTTTAGGTATATAGTTGAGTGACAGTAAACACATTCCCAATGTTGTGTGACCATCACCATCATCCATCACCAGACTTTATCTTCCCAAACTGAAATTCTCATTAATTAAGAACTCCTCCTTCTGTCTCTCCCACCACCCCTGGCAAGCCCCATTCTGCTCTCGGTCTCTATGAATTTGACTACCCCGTCCAAGTGGACTCGTATCACATTTGTCCTTTTGTGGCTGGCTTATTTCACTCAGCGTAGTGTCCTCGGGCTTCGTCTTAGGTCTCACGGTGGTAGCATGGGTCAGAACTTCCCTCTCGGACCACTTCCCTCTAAGCTCATTCCTTGTTTCCACCACCAATTTAGGTCACCCTCCTCCCAAATGGAAATATGGAGACATGATAATGCATGAGACCATGACTACATACCAAAGAAACACAAAGTGGGTTTTCCCCCCCCAATTACAAGTGTAATGCATATTCTTCCCAATAACGTTTGGCGATAGCTCCAGATTCTTCTGAAGGCCCCATGGCCACCCATTGCCCTTTCAAGGAAGGGTATGTTTCATGCAGGAAATGGCTCTGTGAAGCTTTGCATCCCATGGGGTGGGGGCAGGGCTGAAGCGACAGGCAGCCTCTAACCAACATTTACTCCAAATGTATAGCCATAATGGCTATATATTTTTGGATATTTACAGATAATTTATGGATAGCCATAAATCTACATTTGCCCATAAATCTACAATCTACCTTCATTTCTCTGAATCCAAAGTTGAAAACACCCTCCTGCTCTTCTCACTTGGGTCGTAAATCTTTCCTTAATCCTATTCATTAAAAAATAAATAAATAAAAAAGTATTGTTGTGGGTTTGAAGCCACTCCCTCCTGCTAGTAATCTTGGCCCGTCCTGCGCACCCTCCCCACCCTGCCCCCACCCCACCCAGGCTCCTGCCACTTGCCTGTTCCCTCGCTCAGCTTTGGGAAGCTGATGATACTGGAGGCAGTGGAAAGGTGCCTACCCCGCCCTAGACCCAGCTGCTACCATCAGAACGACCTGCAATGGTGTTGGCAACAGAGACAACCAGAATACCAAACAGGAGGATTACCGGTTCAGTTATAGCACTTGCAGAAGAACGAATAGGATGGAAGTCATTAAAATCATGCTCACGAACAGTAAGACACAGAAAGGTGTTTAGGATAATCCCATAGTGTGTGTGTGTCCCTTAACCACAGAATTACTTAACTGTGGAATTACTGGGACCTTTCTTCTTTTTGGATTTGCCTGCATTTTCTGCAGAGTATACAGGACTTTGTATATTGGACTTCTAGGGCAGCCCTAATAAATTGCCACAAATTTAGCAGCTTACAACAAAACAAATTTCTTCTCTCGAAGTTCCGGAGGCTGGAAGTCTGAAATCAGGAGCGGGTGGGGCCGTGCTCCCTCCAAGGGCTCTGAGGGGGTTCCATGCACAGCCTCTTTGAGCCTCAGCTGGCTGACAGCGGTCCTTGGCTTGAGTCCACATCATCCAATCTCCGCTCCCATCTTCACATTACCTCTCCTCTTCTGTGCACCTGTCTCTAAATGGCCTGTCTCTCTTACAAGAACTCACGTGGGATGCCTAGGTCGCTCAGTCAGTTGAGGGTCAGGCTCTTGATTTCAGTTCAGGTCATGATTTCTGGGTTGTGAGATCGAGCCTCACATTGGACTCCGCCCTGGGCATGGAGCTTGCTTAAGATTCTCTCTCGCTCTTCCTCTCTTAAAAAAAATTTTTTTTTAATAATAATAATAAGACTGTCCTATCGGTCTCTCTTCTTCTTCTGGCACAGAGGACATTGACAAGAACCACAGCCAGAGGCTGGGCTCCTGATAGTTGGCTATACTATGGAGCCTTCTACCTAAGAATTCCTTCAGTCTTATACTGACGGAATCTCCTTTGAGCTGATGACATTGAACCTCTGTGGTGTCTAGTTCAGGAATAGCAAATAGGTGTGCTGATACTCTGCCTACCACACGTACATAAGCACCCACATGGAAAACATCTCAATAGATCATGGCACTCTTTACACATAGCATCAGGACCCTTCCAAACAGTTCCAAGGGCAGTCATAGCCATCAGTCCAATTTGACATGGGACATAAAAGTCACCTCCCATTTCTCATCTAGCCCATGTTGGAGAATATATCTTCATCATTGACAAACATTTACTGAGCTCTTAGTGTATACAAAGGTTTACAGTGTAGGTCCCCGAATCAGGAAAGCACAAAAAAGAGATAATAAGGCAACACCAGGTAGCCTGTGCTGAGTGAAACGTGGGACAACATGTTGGGGGAGTTTAGATGTCTCCAAGAAGACTCCTGGGGGAAGTTATACTATAGGGAACCACTCAAGGAAAAATAAGGTTTAGAAAAGTGGAGGATAATAGGAAGAAAAGTCCAAATTTAAAGGAGAGTGTGATCCAACGCTCAGAGACACACACGAGACACACAAGATGCACTGGAAGCCTTCACGGAACTGAGAGCAAACCCATGCAGCTAACACTAAAGTCATTCAGCTGACATTCAGCTCAACTGTCACCTCCTTGGATAGGCCTTCCCTAATTAGTCCATCTAAAATAGGGATTCATTTTCCTTCATTGTCATCTGGACCGTGAGCTCTAGGGTGGGGACCTTGTTTGTTTTGTTCACCTCTGTGTTCCCAGCAACTGGAACAGGACCTGGCACATTGTAGGTGCTCAGGAAACATTTACTAGGTAATGACTGGAGCAAGGTATCCTGTAGGAGAATTTGCAGGAGCTCCGTGTAAATAATGCATGGGCTCAGATGTGATTGTCTTTGAATATCTAACCAAGGATTTCAGCCTATTGAAAAGTATTCCAAAGATTCCCATCCCATTCCAATGGATTCAGTAAGTCAAAAACAGAAATTCCAGGTTCAAATGCATTTTGGGATCACTGAGCTAAACAAAGGTCAGCGAGTCTCCTTTCTGTAATTCTTTCTTTCACTGCTACCATGTCATCGTGGATATCCAAATATTCCCAAGTATTAACTCATAGCCCTCTTGTTTTTTGTTTCTTTTTTTTTTTAAACACATCTCACTAGATTCAGTGTTCCTTTTTTTTTTTTTTTTTTTTAAGGCAGGCTCTATGCCCAACATAGGGCTTGAACTCACAACCTCGAGATCAAGAGTCGCATGCTCTACCAAATGAGCCAGCCGGTACCCAGATTTAGTGTTTCTTTGAGAACACTTTGGAAAATGGAGCTGCAGAAGCTTTGCCGCTGCCAGAGTAGGAGGCATGCGCATATGCGGCGGCATTTTAGGGGAATTAATCTGGCAGGATGGATCAGAAGAGGGGAGAGACTTGAAGCAGGAGATTATAATCTCCAGTTTGGAGATTATAGCAAGAGTCATTCTCTAAATTATTATTCCACAAACGAGATGGGCCATATGCTCTCTAGACAATGAGGATAAAGTCTGCTGCATACAAAGAGTGTGACCATATGTTCTGATTTGCCCAGGATAGTCCTAATTTTTGTCTGTTGTCCCCACGTAAAGATTAAATGGTGCCATATTTATCCTCAAAATTGCCCTGGTTTGGATACTTAAAAAAAAGTAAATGGTCACCCAATGGTCATGGGGTTTACATTCTACGGACTAGATCATGAGGCTACCCTACCTGGCACCTTTGTGTAAATGAGACAAAGCGTCCCCAGCTGAGTGGACATAGTGCCCAGGCACACAGCAGGACAAATAGATATCCCTCTCATACAAATGAATCAAAGCAATTTTTAGGGGAAGATGCAGCCTCTTCTCTCTTATCGTATGCAGGAGTTCACTAACTCAGTGTGGATTTGGAAATAATACAAAGGACCCAAGGCAATGCCTGGCCCAATCCCCTCGTGTAGCAAGCAACCTGCACAATTAGTTGATTTCCTGAGGATGATCAGTAAGTAAATCAATATATAAGTCAATACGTGTTAAATAGTACAAAGTCCTGGGAAGAAAACTAGCACGAATAAGGCATCTGAGGATAAGGGGGACGTCATATTGCGTCATTCCAACAGGCACCGTTGGTGTCATGGTCTACTACTGGAAAGGGCACCCCTTGGGATTGAGCAACCTGCCACCCCAAGAGGAAGTGCCGCATTTTAGAAAGGGTGGTTGGGAAAGTCCTCTCTGTAGAGGTGGTAGATCGTGGAGCACTGACAGTAAGAGGGATCCATGTAGAAGTATGGGGGGCCGAGGAGGGGCTGACTCAACACAACATGGTGGCCGGCTGCAGGCAAGGACTCTGAGGAATGATGACCTGAGGCTTTCATGTCTGAGCAACTACCACTCAATTCTGCCCAATTTCCTGACCTGCCACGAGTGGGTGGTGCAGGGAACACCCCAGAGAACAAGACCCAGCCCCTTCTCCTGGGGAGCTGACAGGCTCCATTAGGATTTCCCAACCGGGGTCTGGCGGAACACTAGCTGGGTGGCATGTTAATGGGTGTTACTAGAAAAAGTTGTTCAGATAAGTTTGGGAAATGCGGGGTTAAGAAAAATTAAACAGGTTCCTTTTCTGGAAGACTTCTCAGAGCTTTAATAGACTCACATGCCTGTCCTAACTGAGCTGGCTGGGGATATTTTTCTTCACACAGTATCTCAGGAGACTAGCATTTTTCCCTGCGATGGGGGGGGAGGGACACCTGTGTTCTAAATAAATGCTAAATGGGCCAGCATAGAGAGCAGGGCCAGCTGAGAGCTAGACAGGAAGCTGAGGCGCAGAGACAAGGGAGCCCCCAGGAGGACAGAAGACTACAAAGCTGGGGGACCCACGGCTACCATGAGGCCAACCTGCCTGTGACTATTCCCCCAGGCCTGGCTTCACCCAAGCTCCTCTGGTAACCTCTGAGTCAGCCCCCCTCAGGGCCACGTTTAGCCTCTGACTGACTGGCTAAAGTGGTTGCCTGACCTCCCTGGGCCTCCACTTACCCTTCCATAAAGTGGGGATAAAATACTGCCCTCCCTCTCCTGGGTGGCACGAGGCTCTAGTAATTACTGTTTGGCAGGGTGCTGAGGTGCCGACAAACTCGGACACATTTCTCCTCGGCTCCTCCGGTCGCCACACGTCGCCTCCGCTGGAGACCACGGCCGTGGGCAGCCCCCCGCGGCCGCGCCCGGACCCCGACAGCGCTCCGCACGCCAGCAGCTGCCTCTCCGCCGGGGTCTGTCTGGCTGCGGGAGTCGCTCCCGTCGACACACGAGACCCGCCTACCCTGCTGCTGGCCCCCGGGCCGGGCGGCGAAGGTGGAAGGCCAACCTGCCATTCCGGGACCCTGCTGCACCTGGAAGGCCGCGTGGGGCTGGGAGACCCCGAGGAGGCAGCCCCGGCCTGGAGGCAGCCATGCGGTGCCCTTCTCGCTGAGGAGGGGCCCGCCCCCGCAGGGCCCTCCTGGGACCGGGTGATGACAACATCCCAGGACCCGAGCCCAGCCCAGCCCGGCGGGACGAGCGAGCTGAGGTGGGTGCAGGGAGCGGAAGGGGCGCCCGGTGGGAGAGGGGTCCAGCGGGCAGAGCTGGCCTGGCCCCGGCGCTTCCGCCAGGGAGGAAAAGGGAATGGCTCGTTTTCCGGGGAGGAAAAGAGGCTATCTTCTCTCAAGTTTTAAGGGAACTTTGAGGCTCCTGTCCATCCATTCCAACCCATGAACCAGCAGCCCCCACCACCACCGCTTAGGGGCAGGAGTGGTCTCGTTAGGAAGAGCGATGGTCTTTCATAGCTGTGTTTCCCCCTCGGGTCTACTGAGAAGACCCGTTTTTAGTCCGTTTCACCCAGGAAGGTAATGCTGGGGGATGGGCAGTACAGGGTGTGGGACCCTCAAGTCCAGGCTGGAGTCCCAGGGACAGCCCTGCAGGTGATTAAAGTAACAGCTGGCCCCGAGTAGAAGGATGGAGAAAGACCAGGTGCCAGGTGGTCCCTGTATGACTTTGAAATGGCCGTGCGCTCACCTGAAGAATGGGATCATTATAATGCTAAGCTCTTTCAGCTGGCTGGTAGCGGAACTCATTCCTGGGTATTGGGCATTTTCCTGGGAGCTGGCTATTCTTTTTGATCTACACCTTGTTTATTTGCACCGGCATACCTTCTACTCAGCCCAAAAGCATCCCATGAGATGATGGGCTTTGGCTTTCATCCCTGGCTAAATTCAGCAGCTGTAAAATGCGTTGAGAGAGAGCTGAGACACTTGCAGATGTCACCGCACATCTCCAGGCACAGGGCGTTGAATGCCAGTTTAAAATCTAGATCTCTTAGCTCCTGGAAATGGGGGTGGGAGGAAAGGAGGTTCATCCCAGGGGAGAAGCGAGATTGGGGAGTGACGTCAGCAGCCAGTCTCGCTCAGTTTCCAGCCCCCGCCCTCTTTAAGTTACCAAGTGACTTGTCAATGTCAGGGGAGCTGCGCAAAGAATCTCTGGCATGTCGTTAACCTCATTCCAACGTGTAATTAGCCTAAGAGGCCTCCTCGCTGCCTCCATTCAGCGTTACATCATAAAGAACCAGATACTTCACTATTTGCAGGACACAGTGAAGAGTTTAAAGAGTTAATTATGGCTCACTAGAGCCTGTCCCCAAGAGCCCAAGGTCCAGGAATTAAGCTGTTTGCTTTCAAGTGTCAGTCCTCAAGACAGCATTCACGGTGGATTCCTCCGCGGAGTCTGAGACAGACGTTGATCTGAAAGTACACCCGCCAGGGTTCACAGTGGTGAACTGGAGACGGTCATTTGAATTCGGCCTTCCTCCTAGTCTTGGCCATGTGTTTTTTTAGAGATATCATCTGTCCCATGTCGGAAAGAAAAGAGAACCAAGGAGAGCTGGAATTCTACTTATCCTCCTAGTGCCATGGGGCGAAACCAGCTGAAGCCATTTGTAATCTCTGAGCTGGAGAGCCCAGCAGTGTGGCCAGAGTTCAAAGGGAGTTCAACCCTAATCTGGATGTTACAATCTGAGCCAATCTAACCGTGCAGGCTCTGAGGACATTATTATCAGTCAAGTGTAATTAAAGATAACATAGTTTTATTAATCGGCTTCCTAAGGAGACTGGGTTTATCTGATGGCTGTGTGTATAATGTGTGCAGGGCTTTGGGGGGTGCTCTGTGCTGTGTGCGGTTGGTCTATGGGGAGGTCAGGATGTCTGGGGGGCACGGTGGATATGGGGGGTGTGGCTAGAAGTGGCATCTCGGTGTTATGTGGGCTCTCTGCACGAGGGGTGGGGGTATGTGGTAGGGCTGATGGCCTGTGTGTGTGTGTGTGTGTGTGTGTGCTTGCTCAGGTTCACACAATTGGACCTGACATTGTGCCTGTTTCTCTACTATACCTTGCGTTGGTCAGAACTCCGTTCCCCCGCCCCCCGCCCAAAACAGACTTTTCCCTATTTGCACTCGGTTGGAGTCTCTAGAGTTCCCCAATGAGATTCCACCTGCAGGTGCCCTCTTTAGCTCCTAATGGTCAGGAATTTTCAAGTCTTATCTCCAGACCTATCTCAGCATGCCTTTAATGTCCATTACCTTAAACCAGTTTGTCAGTTGCAAAAGATCCCCAAAGAGCAGGACTCCTCCTGAACATTGTTTGGCCTGACCTGAAGTCAACTCTCCCCACCTCCGGGGCAGGAGAAACTAACTCCTTGCGGCCCAGCCCCTGGAGCTGTGCCGCATACAGTCTCCATTCTGGTCTAAACTTGGTGAAACAGTCAGCAGTCAGATGCATGTCAGTAACACTCCCAGGCCTGGCTTCCCCTCTAGAGGGTGAGCCAGTCTCTGAGTCCCCAGAGACTGCAGGACAGGCACAGAGCCAGCCCGGCTCTCTCCGCCCTTCCCTCCAGTCTGTTTGCAGCATTAGAGACCCAGAGTGGCATATTGGAGCTCAGGGAAAAAAGTTTGGATGAGGGAATAAACATCTTCTAAAAAGTACTGCTGTATTTAAGATGATTAAGAACTCTTGGCAAATATTGTGGCTGCCTTCTAACTTCCAAGGTTGATAAACTTTTGACGGATACCAGGTAAGAGACTGAAAATGAATGGATGGATGGATGAATATCTACCATGAGCCAGAGGCATCCACCTGTATTATTTCAATTAATCTAGCGAGTAGCTAATACTATTCTCATTTGGCTGATTAGGAAACTAAGGCTCCGATAAGTTTAATAGTAATAGTAATAATAATTTGTAGTAGTAGTAGATAGCCATAAATTATTAAGTATTTAATATATGCCAGGCATTGAGCGAAGTATTCCTTACATTATCTCATTTATTCCTTACCCAAACTCTAGGAAGTAACAGTTTATTTACCCAGGGTTTTAGATGAGGAAATTGTGGCTCAAGGAGATTGTTACTGGCTACCAAGTGATAGCACTGAGATTTCAACCCACATATACCCACTTTTTCTAGTACTGGTTTTTCCTTTGCTACTTTCTCATTTGGCTTTTGCTTCGAGCAACACCATGTTTAGTTGTTAAATCACCTGAAAATGTTCAGCCATGTCCCATATCTCACTGGTTCTTTGGAACCAAAGGAACAGCTGTTGACTCGAAATGAAACTGAATCCTGTCTGCCAGTCTTCACAGGCTGGGAGAAGAAATGGAAACATTGTTTCATGAAAAGAGATGTGGGCAAGAACCAAA
Organism: Nasua narica; assembly: GCA_028533885.1. Classification (NCBI taxonomy): domain Eukaryota; kingdom Metazoa; phylum Chordata; class Mammalia; order Carnivora; family Procyonidae; genus Nasua; species Nasua narica. The sequence goes on from CM052815.1 coordinate 21,040,460, forward strand.
GAAGACACCTGTCTTCATTTCCTCCCCAGTACCGCATCCCTGGGGAACAACAAGTTTCCAACTGGAACCTCCCCAGGTTTGCAAGGTGAAAGTTCAGGGGAGTCAGGGCTGATATGAGCCTCTTGGTGAGCCTGAATGTCTTCCTAAATTTGAGGGCTCTCCCCCTCCAATTTATAAGTACTGGGAATCACTGCATTTCAGTTAGGCTATGATGACAAATTCTGATAAAAGGGACAAATCAGGAAAATTTATAATAGTGATAGACTGAAATTTTGGAAAGAGCATAACGCCAAAATTATTACACATTCTGTGTTTACAACCAAGACTATATCTCTAAATGAGTTCCTGGACAAAACCAAACTCAGGAAATTTCAGTGTAATTCGGACCACTGTACTTTTTAATGGCAAATGGAACTGTGGAAAGTAGTAAAGGATTGCAAGGAAACAGCTATTTGGAAACAATATTAGTTCACATTTGGTGGAAGAAGAAAACCTACGCAACAGGCTCCCCTAAGAAATAACAGCATGATTCTAGAAAAATACATGGACAACGAATAAGAGAAAAATCAAAGTTTTGGACAAGATCTCATTGCTGACCTGCACAAATTTGTCCCAGAAGAGTAGTCAAGATCCGGGGAACCTCCTCAAACTCAAAGTCCTCATCAACTGGCCAGAGACTCCCCTCATTCATAGCCAGGATTCAAATTCCAGGGCCAACCTTCTACAAACAGTCTTGGGGGATCCCCGCCTCGTTCTCTCTTCCTACTCACCTGCAGGCTTCCTCTTATTAGAAAGAGCGTCTCCTTCTGGTCATCCCAGTCATCCCAGAGCCTAGACCCCAGGCTATCCAAGGACTGAATCCTGGCTCTGCTACTTGTTAGCTGTGTGACCTTGGGCAAATTACTGAAGATCTTTGAGCCTCAGTTTCCCCTTCTGTAAAATGAGGATAATAACAGCCCCTGCTCCTTCAGTTGTTGTGCTTGGCAATAATAAGCAACCATTTTTAGCTAGTCATTCCAATTTTCATGGCCCAGCTCAAATGCCACAACCCACAGGAAGCTTTTTCTGATGGCTGCAGCCTTTGCCGACCACATTCTCTCTGAAAACCTACAGCCCCTAATTCAAAGTTTGCCTTGGAATTATACACTCCCTCTAAGTGTCTCCTCATGAATTCTCTGTTAGAGACACAACTGGGTCTTAGTTTCTTTTTAATATTCCTCAGCATACTAGCCCATTAAAAAAAAACATATATATATGGTAAATATAGTAATTAAATATATTTATTAAGTATAAATATATACATTAAATATATAAATATATTTTTGATATATATTGAATAAATATATATATTTAATTACTATGTTTATCACAGTCACATTTTAATATTTCTGAAATCAGGATAGGCTTTATAATCTATCTGCACCTTTGACACAATGCTTTCTTCTCAAGATGATGATCTAAATCAGTGATGTATACTATAATCAACAGCATCTTAGAAATAAGACTTGGTCGATTGATGAGGATAGATCAGCATGAGTCTGACCACAGCATGAGTCAGACCCAGCAACGCTCCTCACCTTCCACTCTTCATCTTCACACCCTTTGCAGCCCCTCTCCCTTGACCAAAGACGTGCCTTTGGATGGCAACTGGCATGAGGGAGTTCGATCTGGAGACGTGCAAGCCAGTGTGGTCCCACACGTTATCAAACCCATGTGTGATCACTCCCGCTAACAGGCAAGGAAACTGAGGTTCAAATAGTTAAGTTTACCCAGGAAATCTGGTGTCAGCTCACCTGTAGAAAAAGTAAGTCCTTAGTGATGGAATGATTTTATTTTCTACTGGAAGTTCTTCGTTAGTGGGGTTTCTGGACTAACGAAGCTAATTAGCCATTGCTGGAGGGGCGGGTCCATTCAACAGCCAAGATCTCAATGGCAGCGCCATCAGCACCATGCCGTCCTCCAAGGAACAGCATGGACTGGCCATAGGAGTCAATGTCATCCGTTTCTCAAACGGTCACCCCCAACAACACTTTCAGAAATCCAGCCCTCGTGCCGACCAGGGGACTGATGTTTGGTAGGAAGACAATGAAAGAAAAGTATGTCTTTATGAACCTGCCCTTTGAGAAGGTTTCCCCTGGCTGGGCCCCTGAGATCTGTGCCTTAAAAAGCTGTTGTTGCCTCAGATTCATTCCAGCTGACCCCAACCATGGCAATCTTAATTAGTTTGACTTCCAGTGTCCTTATAGGACAAAGGGAGACTGGAAATACAGCTGTGCAGTTGTGACAGCTGTTTCATAAGAATTATCATAATTCAACCTTATGACGACAAAATCAGTATTCTTATCTTCATTTTCATTATGTGTCTGCCAACCGTTGACTTTGCCACTGTTTAACCTCCCCGATGCCTTCAGTGCTGGAAATCACACAGAGATCCTTTGCCTTCATGAGGCTCATGGCCAAGGAGGGATTGTCAGGGGAGCTACTTCACTGTTTCCATCTACCGAACTGGGCTCCTAGACAGGACAGCATGAAGAGCTGAAGGATGAGACGGGTATAGGGGACTGGGGAAGGTTACCCCAAGAGGAAGTAAACCAAATACACAATCAACCACAAGAACTTCTTGAGCACCTTCTTTTTTTTTTTTTTTTTAAGATTTTTATTTATTTATTTGACAGAGAGGAGAGAGATCACAAGTAGGCAGAGAGGCAGGCAGAGGGAGAGGGGGAAGCAGGCTCCCCACTGAGCAGAGAGCCCGATGCGGGGCTCGATCCCAGGACCCTGAGATCATGACCCGAGCCGAAGGCAGAGGCTCAACCCACTGAGCTACCCAGGGGCCCCCTTGAGCACCTTTTTATGCTTAAGTCCATGCTGGGTGTTTTAGGGAACAATAGGTTTATAACTTTTGTCCTTACTTTCAAGGATCCTGCCAGCAATGCGGGATGCCTAAGAAAACTGGTATCTCTTCAACTTAGATTCTACCCTCTCCAGAGGTACCAAATCCTAGCATGATGGTGAAGTTTGTAGACCCTGGAGCATCCACCTAGGTTCAACCCCTGCTTCGTGCTCTACTGGCTGCGTGATATTGGGCAAGTTACTTGACTCTATGCCTGTCTCCTCATTAGAAAAGTCTGGATGGGGACACCTGGGTGGCTCAGCGGGTTAAACCTCTGCCTTCGGCTCAGGTCATGATCTCAGGGTCCTGGGATCGAGCCCCGCATCGGGCTCTCTACTCAGCAGGGACCCTGCTTCCTCCTCTCTTTCTGCCTGCCTCTCTGCCTACTTGTGATCTCTCTCTCTCTCTCTTTCTCTCTCTATCAAATAAATAAATAAAATCTTTAAAAAAAAAAAAAGGAAAGTCTGGATAATAATAATGGCTCCCATGTTGGAGGAATGATATAAAGGTTCGATGATTTAATAGCGTGCCCAGACAGTTCCCGCCACCTAGTAACTGGGATAAATGGGAGCGATTACCATTATTCATTGCAGAAAAGCAACAGTATCCTACTCGGTATGGTGATGCTCCAAGGTCAGCAATCTCGAACAACATCCGCATTTCTCTCCAGAGACCACAATGGTCGCCATTTGGCGAGAATGGACTATACACCAGAACTCACAATAAGGACTTCCAGCTGAGGAGCCTGAGGCCCCGACAAGCTCGTGCCTCACTGAATGTGGTTCTCCAGGGGGCAGATGCCAGGAATGTGTTGTCATACACACTCACTGACAGAACACTTTTCATTCTTCAATGTTGGCGCCGATAGAGCAGTAAACAGTAGAATTTCTCCAGCAGATTCTTTTCTAAAAATAGCATCAAGATAATGGAGACAGGGATCCTGACCCAAAACTCATGCATTCCACCATCATTCTGCAAATCTCTCTTGCTAATGGCATCATCTATGAATTTACCCTGAATGCGGGTTTTTTTTTTAACCCCCTTGTGTTTTCAGCCTCTGCTGCCGGTTGTGCTGCTGGTAAGGGTGGCACATAGAAGGGGAGGAGATATAACTACAGAAACATTAGCCTTGGTTAAAAAGGGCAGGAAAAGCATGGAACCTATTATATCTAGCAAAAAGAACTGGGTAGGAGTCTCAGTCTTATGCCAAGTGACTTGTCTTTGAATTTACTTCCATGATATATGCGTGTGTTCGGTGTCTTCTTTGTCCCAAGAACCACAGGAAACCCTAGGTACCAAGGAGTCAATGAGGTACCAGAATTGCCATTCCACAATGAGAGACAGACTATTCTTTCAACAACCATAAGACCTAGAGATCTTGGACCTTGAACCAACAGAGAAGGAAGGATCCCCTCAGAAGGCAGTGCTGAGGCCAGAGCAAAAGGAGATAGGCTCAGGACAACCTGAGCTCCTGCATCTGCAGTGTGGTTTTAACAGTAGGCAGGCCTGACTTCAACCCAGGCGTGGTACTCCCAATCTGGGTGACCCCCAACAGGACTGGAGCCTCTGTTTCTTCCACCAAAAAAAGAGGGTAGCAATAGCTAATTCCCAGGGTTATTGTGAAAAATAACCAAGGTAAGCCAGGAGAGCATTCTAGCACAATGCTTGGCACACAGTAGACGCTCCATGTGTATATGATTCTTTCTTCGCTGACCCCACACGACCACCCCGGGAGCACTCACAGACTGGTTATCATGGTAGTGAAGAGGATGGGGTCTAGAGGCAGGCAGCCGGGACTAACATCCTTGTTCTCCCATTTATGAGCTGTGTGACCGTGGGCAAGTTACCTAACCTCTCTGTGCCTCCGTTCCCTCATCTGTAAAACGGAGATAATAAGTAACTCCCTCATCAAAGAGTTGTGAGAATTTAATAGCACGAATGTATTAAAAGATAAGCTGAGGCATTTGTAGAAATTTTCAAGTGTTTATCTGAGCAAACATCAACCACAGCTGGGCATCGCCAAACTATAATTGGTTAGGGGCACTCCACTGACAAGAGCCAGGGGAAGGCCTTTTACAGAGCAGACGAAGAAGCAAAGTAAGGGAATTATCTGATAGGCTAGAGCTTAGACACTTGCCTTATTTGGGAAAGGCTACTTGGCAGTTTGTGATTGGTGGCTTTTAAATTTCATTTTTTCGGGTGTCAGTGCATTCATAATTGAGTCTGGCCTAGGTTTCGGTTTGTGTGTGCAGGTTCCCAGGACATTAGAGCGACCAAAGTGTAATGGCCTGCGCGTGTAATTACTTTGACTGATCTCACAGCACATGGGTAATAGAATGCACAGGGATGTAGCACTCCCCCCCCCACCCCCAGGTTGTACCTCATTTAATTCACCCAACAACCCTGTAAGAGATGTACCCTTCTTCCCCATTTTACAGATGAGGGAACTGGGAGGTAAGAACATCCAGTAAGCCTTCCAGGCTCACCCTGCCAACAGGTGGCCAAGCAGGGATTCGAATAGGAGACCAGATCCTTCCAGAATCTGGTCTTAGTCACTAAGTTGCTCTGACGAGCCTAATTAAGTGTTAGCTGTGATTACTGTGCAGTTGAGACATCAGGAGGACAGGCTGGAAATTCAAAAATGCTCCATACCTTGTTCTGTCCTCCTCTTCCCCAACCCCTACCCCCATCTTGCCTTCGATCAACATTCATAATATGATTGTAATAAACGGAGTGTTTGATGTTGTCGAAGATCTCCGCTCCAATCAAATTTAGGTTCAATGTAATAGTTAGACTTAATTAGAGTCAAATTCCTCTTTTATTTTGGTTTTATCTTAATCACCCCTTTTATCCACTGGTCCAGAAGCCTGTAATTTCCCGCATAGGCCCTCAGAGATGCCGTATTATGCATTCAGACCAGGAGACAAACAGAGTTTGTTGTCACACGCATCGACTGGTAGAAAAGTTTTTCACTCTGAAGTAGTTGAGCTGAGACAGCATAAGGAAAAAAAGGTGTCATTTCTCCGAAAAGACTGTTTTCCAAATACAATAGCAGAATACGATGCTTTCCTTGCAAAGCTCTCTACCGAGAAGAGCGCATGTGTGCAGATCCAAACTTAAGAACTGTTTCAGAAACCAGTGACAAGATGGGAAGTGCCCAGCACAGGGGAGGGGGTGTGGTAGGACCGTCTTGGTTCCCTAGACACCAAGGAGCAAGAGGCGAACCACAGAATTTTAGAGCTTAAAGGATCTCAAAGACCATCTAATCCGGTTCTTTGCAAACTCCTTTTCAGTGCAGATTCTTTTGTTCAAAAGAAATCCTACACTGGAGATTTATATAAAAGCTGAGGTGCTCTTATTGAATCAGGGAGGAGAGGCCTAGAGCTTGACCGCCTGGGCTCTCGGCCTCCCTTCCCCAGCAGCCCCCCTGAGGCCTCCTAGGAACTCCGGGAGTTTCCCAGGATTTGTCCCTGCGTTTCCAATCCAAACTCCACCTTTCACCTGGGGAGGAAATAAGCCCAGAGAGGCTGCCGGACTTGCCTGAGGTTACACAGCAAGCCAGTGTGGCCTTATCTTCCTTCAGCAATTTTTCCATGACACCCTGAGTCCTCCAATGAACTGCCTTTTGTTTCTGCAGACCATGTGGGTTTGTATTTGTGCATTTGTAGCCGTGCCCAGAGTTCCCAAGAAAACCTAACGAACGAGTCCCTGCTCTTACTTTAAAGCTTGGAGTCTGCAGTTTGGACACAGTGTCTTGGCTGCCCCGGAGATCTGGAAACACACTGCAAAGAGGCATAGCGTTATAAACGGCTGTCCCGTAGGCGACTGGGGACACTGCATTTCACAGTCTACATCAGGTCGAGTTTTCTGCTCTGGGGCCGAGGGGGGTGGGGGGGATACTACAAAGCAGGTTGTTCTCAGCAAGTCAGGTCCCCAGCCTCGAAGCTGCGGACACCTGATTGGGCCACTAAACCTCTTCGTCTCTCCGTCCATAAGAGAGGGTAAGGGAGCAAACCTCCCCGTGGCTCACTGCATCCGAAGATGCTATAAGTTATCCAAGTTAGTGTTAGAAGTGAAACAGGTAAGTGATGGTTTTGAGAGACAGAGGTGAAGAAAGGCCCCACGTCGTTCCTACAAGCTGGCTGTGGCCTTCATCACATTGCAAGGCACAGGCTGGAGGAAGTGGTAGGGAAGGGGGTTTCTCGCCGATGTGCTCCCTCGAGGAAAGCAGCTCACCAGGGGCTTACTCAGGGCTTCCCTCGCATTAACTCATGTGACCCCCAGAGGCCCAGTGGGTAGGCGCTCTTGTTTGCATTAGAGCTGGTTAAGTTATTAGCTAGCCGGTTAAGGTATGCAAGGTGACAAGCTAGAAAATGACAAACCCAGATTTGAATCCCAAACCACCTAGCCACAGAGCCTGTGTTCCTAGCCCCTGCCCCAGCTGCCCCTGCCCTTTGCCGCACGGAGGGGAAACCGAGAGAATGATGAGAGAATGACGTGATCGCCACAAGCGCAGGACTCCGCGGCCCCAGGGGGGAGGCGGCCGAGACAGGCACCAGAGCTGGATTGCTTTCCCCTCCAGCTTGCACCAACGAGAATTCCCAGCAAATGCAGGGCACTTCCAGCAAAGCTCCCAGAGGCAAGAATTCTCACCTTGTTTACTGAGTCCCCTGGAAAGGGGGGAGGGCAGGCGGGGGCCGATGGGGGTGGGGGGTGAGCTGGGCACAAAAACAGGATAAAGGTAAACTTTCTGCATGTGAGAACCATTCCCCCCTCCAAGGAGCCGTGTCACACAGTATGTCACCGTCATCAAAGGGGCTGTGCGTAAACCTGAAAAACCAAACGGACCTGTCTGTAGGTGTTACTTATATCACAAAGCTACAGGTGCCTTTATTTCCACCGTACGCTGGTGCTGGGAGTGCCTGCCTTCTCTTGCCTTGAAAGCCTCCTCTTTGGACCTAGTCACCCACCGCTGTCCTCACGTAAGCACCTTTTCTTTGCTCTTTTCGATGAATTGTAAGGGGTGTCAGGGCTTAGAGCTCCGGGCTGGGGACTCGGTCTGTTCTTCTGGTCTCCAGCTCCAGATCGCCATTCCCCACCCCCCCCCCCACCCAACTGCCAGTTCCATCAGTCACAATGTCTCCTGGGAGCTCTTTGACAGGGATTTAAGCACTTGCCTGAGAGTCATTTTTGCCCCTCAGGCTGCCTGGCCACCCACTCCTCGGCACCCCCAGGCGCTAAACCAAAGGCGACTCGCAGAGAATATGTTCGGGGACTCGATTCTCTACCCGTTCCTAAAACTGTCTTTAGGAAGGGGAGCTAGATTTTGTACCCAAAAATAGCGAGCTTCAAGGAAAGCCCACCAGCCCCCTGGCTAAACTCCCCCTTCTGCCATTGGCCCTGCTCATGGGTCCCCCTTGATACAGAGCGGAGAGCTGCCTTATTACAGTTTGGGGCCTTTTTCAGGAATTCGTCCGTACATAATAGCTTAAAAGAATCCCTTTTTTGCCCTCTCACACCACCTCAGTATAGACGGCTTCCAGAAAAGCAATGGTTAGGGTTTTTCCACTGTATTCTCAGACCTTTTCAAAGACTCTGCAGGACGAGGGGTTGGTCTGCATTTGCCCCCTGCTGGCCGCCACCGGTAGCACATGCCCCCTTCTCCACCTGAAGAGGGGGACCCACCTTCCCATGGACTAAAAATTTCACAAGCTGGAAAGGATGTCAGAGGTCATTAAGTATAACCTCTTCATTTTACAGATGAGGAAGCTGGGGCCCAGAAAGGTAAAGTGATTTAGGGAGACAGCTTCCTGTGTTAGTCTAGTTTAAAGACCCTGGGCGAGGGGTCGTTTTTCTCCTCTGAGTGAAGGCGTAATTCTTGGTCCTCATGTTGTCGCTGAGAATGTTTTCCATGACTCAAGGTGTTCTAGGCAGGCACTTTCAGAGTTTGGTTGTCTTTTTTCTCAGAAGTCACCAGAGTGGGAACCTTTTTGATATATTGACGACAGTTGCTTCTCCCCTGCCTTGGCTCAGGCATCGATGTATTATGCCCAGACTCTTGCATATATGATCTGATTTTATTAAATCCTCAGAACATCCTGAGGATAGCATGTTAAAATCCCATTTTAAAGATGAACTCAGAGAAGAGCAAGGGTTTTTATAGACTGTACCTTGTGTGAAACAAAAATAAAGAATTCTGAGTAGTAAGACACCTAGATGTCCCATGTCCCTTGTCCTTATGGGTGGCAGAGGTAGGATTTAACCCCTCAGGGATTTCATCCAAAGCTGATGAGCTTTGCATCAGAACCCCCAGTAATCCATGTGACTTACCTGCTGTGGGTCTTTGCTACACCTTTGGAGAAACAACTAAGGACAAACAAACTAGCAAGCTCCCTAAACGAGCTAGAGGAAAATGAGGAGTCTCTTGGACAAAAGCAAGTTCATTCTCCACCTGTTCTGTTTTCTCTCAGAAGAACAAATATTCAAGCACGCCAATTCTTTAACTGCAAGTGTCCAAATAACCCACCAAGATTTCCCCCCATGTGTCCCCCCTTCAGGAGGTCCCAAGTGTGGGAAATTGGCCCTGCTTTGCCCCCAGGGCTTGGGACCCACTGGACACTTAGGTGTCACTGAGGCTTTGGAGGAGGAAAACATTCTTCCCCATGGGACTGCCCAGATGGCGGGATCAGGGAAGGCCCTTCTTGGCCCCCCGTTCCATGGTTTCCACCCTTATGGCCTTGTTCTCTCTGGTGATGTTTAGGTGCATAAACAGCCTATGTGTAGATGCTTAATTGGGTGGATTTTTGGTCACATGCCCAGAGCGAAGCTGATGATCTCTGCCAGGGTCAGGAAGGAATTTTCCTCCTCTGGCAAACTGGCCAAGCCTGGGTGGTTTGCTCCTTCCCCTCTCTCTGGAAGGCTGAGCAGAGGTGCCTGGTTGATCAGGCCATGGGCACCACACCTGTGATTGCTGCCTCTGACTCGTGTGGGGGCAAGAAGCCCACAGGCCTGTCCCTCTGACCGTGTGGACGCTCCCTGTGCACACCTGGTGAGTGAGCCGGCTCTCAGAGGGGTTAGGGAGCCTGGGGAGGCATCGGGGACCCAAGCTTTCCCACTATCACTGTCTCGTTCCAACAAGTCCCTGCAATCAGCCTTTCTTGAGCGTGGAAGGGAACCCGCCAGATTCCTTTCCCTTGTGTGGATTGTGCTCAAAACTTGTCTGCTTACTAAGCAGCTATGGGGGTGTTTGGGGGAAACTGATTCCAATAGCGGTAGGTGTGTGAATGGGCAGTGAGTGAGCGAGGGTTCAAAGCGCTTAAGAGACCGGGCTAGCCCAGGCAAAGAATGTCCAGGGGCCACTGCTGAAAGTAGCGGACATGGGAGGGAAGGGGAGAGGGGAAATCGGGGGGCCTTTGGAGAGCTAAAGTTTAATCTCCATTTGTAGAGGTTGGCTTTGACTCCAGTTTAGAGAGCTTGCTCGACCACAACATCCGGTATCACGGACATATATCCGTGTGTGTGTGTGTGTGTGTGTGTGTGCGCGCGCGCTCACGCCGTGTTTGGATGGGCTGGGCCATTCAGGAGGACGTCTGGAGGAACTCGTGGAGCCAGGGCACATCTCAGAGTCCCCCTCACCAGCCCGGTCATTTAGTAAAGGAAGGGCGGAGGCGCGAGAAGTCGGTTCATGACTCTCAGCCAGGGCTCCTTCCAGGATGACCGACCAGCCAGCCCCTCAAAACCCAAAAACACGCACCTAGGACAGCAGGCCTAGGACCCTCCCTGGATCTCCCTTCTTGTCCTGCCTCTGACGCTAGGTCTAACAAGTGCTTCTCAACCATTTTTTCATTGTCGTTCCCAACGAAGGAGGCTTTTTGAATAATTCTGTCATAGGAACTACCCCCCCATCATTTACGTACGGTGGCCCTTTAGAGGGTCATGAGACATAATAATGTCTAGGATTTTGTGTTGCCCCCCAAGAACCCATTTTTCTCCTCTAGGGTCCATGTCACCCCCACTGGGAATGCTGGTCAAACTTCAAGCCTGGGCCTACATATTGCTGGATCTCCATGTACTGGCTGAGAAAGGGGTCCCAAACAGCTGGTTCTTTCCCCCCACCCTCAACCTGTCCTACCTACATTAAAGAACTCTTAAGAGCTAGAATGTTCAGTTATTGCAAAGGCTTTCAAGGGCCTAGGAAGCTAAGTGACTGAATACAAAGCAGCCATTATTCCTGAACTCTCACACCTAAAGCATGCCGGCTAAGTGGCCAAGGGCTTTTGTGGAAAGCCCAGAGTTAATAATATGCTCTCCGACTGTAATAGCGTAAAATAAGAGAGAAATCTGCTGCTTTTGTAAAAGACATTTTTTTCCAAGAATCAAGAAATAATTACAGAAAAAGAAATAGCCCTTGGTACATCTGAGAGAGTCCTTTAAGAAAACTCAATGGATATAATTCCTTATGGAAGAGATTACCAAGGGGAATCAGATCCGGCCCTGCGTACAGCAGTAGGGAGATTGCAGGTCAAGTGAGTAGGTTGGTGTAAAGAGGAAGAGAAATCCTTAAAAGAGATAAGTATCCTATTGATCAGAAATATTCCTAGTGTTTGATTATCAAATTCAACTTACCAAATGACTTTGGAGAACTACTTGGGTCAGGTGTTAAGTGAGCAAGTGCCCACTCCTGCTATTGTGCTTTTTCACCTGGAGGATTTCTAAATGATGGGGAAGACCTGGAAACAGTTCTATTTTCTTCATGTGGACTACACCCCTCCTTTCTCCAAACACCCCCATGAAGGTCATGTCAGAGGTCGGCCATCTTCTTCCTCCGTTTCCAGAGATTTTACCTTTAGCCCTCATTTACAGGAGCTTTTCTGAGGTCAAGCCTAAAATGCAGAAGGGAGGCTTTGGGCTCTAGGGGGTCTTTCCCTCCCTCATAACCTCCCACCCCCATCCCTCTTCATCCTACCTCCCTCTCAGGATATAAAACCAGCCAATCCGTGGGAAAATCAGAGTCCAAACTCAGGCAGCCTTGACCTCTGTTTGATATGGCTCCCAGGGGGAGATCCATGAACATGATAATCCACCGGGCTGGTTAACCCTCTCTGGGCACCAGAAAGGAGCTTTCCCAGCGGGGCATGCTGACTCTCCAGTGACGGCCCAGAAAGGGTGCCAGAGCGTGAGAATCTGAACTTGGTTATTTCTCTACAACAGGAATGCACAGGGCTTATGCACATTTGATGAAGAGAAGGATGATAGATTTGCAAGCACCCCCGAAGAATTGGTCTTTAATTCTGGAATCACACAACCCCTGCCCTTCTCAGTATTGGGGGGTCCATTTGATATGTAAATGTGTTAGGGATACGTCTGTAGGCAGATGTGACTGTGAGTATTTCTAGAAAAGGAAGCAGATGATCCAAAATTCGGAAACCTTAAGAACTCGCTACAACATAAGGTTGACATCCATTGGCTGTGTGTGTGACCTTGAGCGAGTTACACAAATTCCCTGGGCCTTACTTGTCTCAACTATACAAGACAGGGTGAAGGGAAAGATTAGACTAACTCTGGACTTTCCAACACGTGGCACTCACACCACTCGTGAGACAGGAAATAGATCTGGGCAGGGGTAGGCAAGCTTTTATTTCAAGGGCCAGGAAGTTAGTATCTTAGGATATACAGGCCAAAGGGCCAAATTGATTATAGTAGGTGAGTACATATATAACCATTTCCTATGTAACTATTTACAAATGTAAAATCATTTTCAGCTGTGGACCATTCAAACATAGGTGGTGGGCTGGATGAGGCCTGTAAACTGTACTTTGCTAACCTCTGATTTAGGTGATGCATGGACCAACAGTTTTTATTTAAATCTTATATTTTTATTTTTCTGCATGTTAAAAGGAGACAGACTTGCCATCTATAGTGGTGATACGAAGTCTTCCTATTAAATAAATGCAGTTGTGTTTAAAAAAGAAGGAGTGGATTTTTTTTTTTTTTTAGGGTATTAAGTAAATTATCGGGATGGTAGGCAAATGATTAAAGTTTGCAAAACACCGAACTAGATGATTACTAGGATCCCCACTATCTGAAAATTCTGTATGCTTAATATCTCGAGATCCAGAATCCAGTCTTTGCACTGACATTTCACCTACCAGCTGTGTGACCTTCAGCGGCGGCGGGCTCCCCTTTGCAAAATGGGGGCAGAAACACCCTATCTCATCAACATGATTGTGATAAGCAGCAAAGAGAAACTGGGCAACCGATTTTTCTAATCTACCAAACATGAATTCATTTTTTTTCCCTGAATTGTAAGACTATGGGAAGAATCAAAATTGAGAAGCGACACCAGCCTGGGCCGTTCCATTCTTTTTTTTTTTTTTTTTTTTTTTAGATTTTATTTATTTATTTGACAGAGAGAGAGAGATTACAAGCAGGCAGAGAGAGAGGGGAAGCAGGCTCTCCACCGAGCAGAGAGCCCGATGCGGGGCTCGATCCCAGGACCCTGAGATCATGACCTGAGCCGAAGGCAGAGGCTTTAACCCCTGAACCACCCAGGCGCCCCCCGTTCCATTCTGCCCTCTTTTCAGCCTCCACCAGGCACCTTCTCCCAAATCTTCCTCCTCGCAGGGAGGAGAGCCCTATGATAAGGATCATGACTTCTTAAGTGATAAATCTGAGTTGTTACCCAAAACTCCACCATCCGCCCACCGGGTGGTTTGGGGCAAAATCTTAGAACGTCCATCCTCATCACTGAAAAAGACCCTGAGTCAGAGTTTGTTCCGAAGAAACCATGAATAACGAATACGAAGATGTGGAGTGCTCAGAACAGAGCCCGAAGTGTAGTTAGTATATGTTCCAACTATCACAGGTCCTCGCTCTCCGCACCCTAACCCTGGGACTAGATGTGCTGCAGAATTCAGAATTCCTCAGGTATTAGGAAGGTTATTCAGTATGTATACACTGCAGGATACAGAATCCTCTTGTCAGGGTCTTCCTTCTAGGAAGCATATGTATTGTATGTATCATATGAATATTCATCTAGTAGAATAAATAAAATTATAAAATTATAACTAATTACAAAACTATATAGCAGATGTATAATATGTTGCATATATATACGTGTGTGTGTGTGTGTGTGTATGTTTAGTACATGGTTTATATGCCTGAATATAGATGTATAGAGGTAATATACATGTAACAGTGTATAAAACTATATAACATCATATAACATCACTTTAGGACTGGTTTTCATTTCGTTTTGTTGTATATTTTGTGGGAAATAAGCTTGCAAACACACACACACACACACACACACACACGCACACGCACACGCACACGTTCCTTTTCAGAGCTTGTGGATTTCAGAACTGGGGGTAAGGGTTTGGGGGTATATTAACATATAGCCACACTTGCCCAGCCTTCAGAAGCATATGGCTAAAGGTTATAAGTTAGAGTTCAGGGTTCAGATGTGAGCCAATAGGAAAAGTCAAGCAACAGGAAGGATTGCATCCTACGAAGCTCCAAGTCAAACCCTGAGCTTTACCACGCACAGGTCATGTTACGTGGGCAACCGTCTCAACCCCACTATCCAGGTTTTCTTGTATGTAAGATAGGGACAGATGTACAAACCTCACAGGATGTGGCAAGGATTGAATCACGTCGTCGTGGCAAGCACGTAGAGGGCTGCCCGATTCCTAGGAGGCTGCGTGTTCGTTATTAAAAACCAAGTGTGTCCCGCGGGGGGGCTCCTGCAGGGTGGCCCTCGTCTGCCTCCTCACCGCCCTCTCCTGCCGTTGTAGGGTGATGTTGGACTCCGTGACGCACAGTACCTTCCTGCCCAACACGTCCTTCTGCGACCCCCTGATGTCGTGGACTGATCTGTTCAGCAATGAAGAGTATCACCCTGCCTTTGAGCATCAGACAGGTGCGTAAACCCAGAGAAGCCCGTCTGAGCTGGGAAGAGCTGGGGCAGGAGGTGGCACTGGCCTCTAGGAGGCGGCAAGGCCGAGCTGGGGGCCTGAGTGCCAGCTCTCACCGGTGTTCAGGGCAGAGGACTGCAAGAGATCTAGGCAGCAGGAGGGGCAGCTTCTGCAGGGAGAAAAGCACCGGAATCCTCACCTCAACCTCTTCCCAGCTCTGTGGCCTTGGGCAACTCTACTCACGTCTTTGAGCCTCGTTTTGCTAACAGAATCAATCTCTTGGAGTTATTATATTTAAGCAACATAGTGGAAAGAAACCCTTAGCCCAGAGCCTAGTGCGCTGTGATTGCTTGATCATCATGGATTTAGCTAACATTTGCTGAACGCTAGCTATGGTTCAGGCCCGGTGCCAAGCACCCATCTCATCCTTACAGCAGTCCTATGAGAAATGAAGAGTTATTGTTTCCATTTTATGGACGAAGAAACTGAGGCACAGAGAAGTCAATGACTTGTCCAAGGTGTTACACTTAGTTAAGTTTCATTCAAGTTGACTTGAGCACCTATACCTTAAGTATCCCACACGGTCATCTCCTAAATGATGTTACCCTGTGGTTATTGATATTAATATTACTGTTTTTCTCTGAGCTTTTCCTTATCCCTACAGCAGGGATGATGAGAATCACTGTGAGGACTGAGGGACCCCAGCTGTGTAAAATACATAGCTTGGTGCAAAGCAAGTGCTTGGTGAACATGAATCCACGCCGTCCACCAGGTCTCCCTTCCCACCCTTCCTCTTCTCTTGGTGGGTCTTCTCCACCTACAGAGGAAGCGTGGGGCCCTGTGCAAATCCTGTCCCCGCTGAGCTCGGCCCCAGCATCTCTCTGAGGGCCGGTGTCCCCAGGTGCTCGGGTGACTGCACAACAGCAAACCTGGCAGGGTGCTCCCAGGGCAGGTGCACGCCCCGAGGCTGGTGATGCAAGTCCTCATTAAGCTGTCAATCCTCCCAGGCCTTAACCCTGTGCATCCCGGCTCGGCATGGCCCACAGTCGGGGGCAGGAGGCAGGTGGATCCAGCAGAAGCCAAGCCTCTGAGGATGCTGCGAAATCCCCCCCCTCCCCGAAAGGAAGCCCCTGCCTCCAGACCAGAGGCCAGGGCATCACAGACGCCCTTGGGGAGCTTCCCTCCATAAGCCGGTGCCGCACCTTCTTCCGCCACCAGTGCAGGTGCACACGCACGCACAGCCTGTCTCTCATCCCACCTGAAGGGTTCCGAGCCAGCCGGTGACATAGCCCAATTCTCCTTTAGGCCTAAGAGACACTTTGATTCCCAGAAAGACGATGAAGAATGTCTTCTCTTTCTGGCCCTCCATATTAGGCCGAGGCTGTTTGAAGAAGGAAAATGAAGGCTTTTGCGTCCCCACTGTCTCCCCCTATGTCCGACGCTGGCAGGGTCAGGGAGAAAGTCCTTCTCTCCACACCTGCATAGCCAGGACTTGCCATCCCGGGAGCCCTCTCTTCCTGCCTGTTCTTCCAGGTGGCAGCTGGAGAGGTGGCAGGAGGGGATGGCCTGTCGGCCCCAGGAAAGAGTTCCAGCAGTTTCTGTAGTCATCGAGAGCTCAGACTTTGGAGCCGGACCTAATGGCAAAGCCTGGCTTTGAGATTTATTAACCGTGGCATTGTCACTTCTCGCGCCTTAGTCTTCTTATCTGTAAAATGGAGAGAGCAGTAACGCCTGCCTCGGAGGATGGTTATCAGGGTGGCTTGTTAATATGTGGGACGTGTTTGGGACACAGTCAGGGGCAGGACAAGCACACATGGGCATTTAACAATGAAGGACTAATTTCAGTCTGGGAAGAGGCAAAGGTCCTGGAGACGGGCAGAGCTGACGGCTGGCACAATCTTGTGAATGGACTTAATGCCACTACACTTAAAAAGAGTTAAAATGGTAAATTCTAGATCTCTTTTACCACAGTAAAAAAAAACAAGAGCAAAACAAAACAAAAAAACGAAGGGTTAACAGAAGTGATCATCAGTAGGATCGCCAATGGGGCTGATAGCTGACAGCCTCAGACAGAAAGACACAGCTTTCTCCTGTCTGAGGGCTCTGCATTTCCAACAGTCTAATGAGAGTTGAGACCAGGTCATTGCTAAGACCCCCTTCCAGAAGCTTCTCTGATTCCTGCATCACAGATGTAGCCCTCTTCTCCCCCCACCCACTGAGAGAAGACAAAGTTCCACCAAGACATGAAATACCCCGCAGGAGTCACCCTCCCTGAGGGAGGGGCCCGGCTTTTGACTTGCCCCCTGGCTCTCTGGAGTCCCGAAGGAGCTGGATGTCTCCGAGCTCCTAAAGGTGGAGAGAAGTTGGATGTGACAGGGTAGTTGAGAGCTGCCTGGGCACTGGGTGGGCCGTGGCTGCAGGCCGTGGCTCTCCTCAGAGCCAACACCCCCTCTCCGCCCCTGTGGGAAGAGTGCCGGCCAGGCCTCTGTATTTTCTTTCCGAGAGAGGTGACACCTCCGTTCGAGTGTCTCTCACAGAGTCCTCTCTGAGAGGGAGGCCGCAGGGGACAGCAGCCCCGCCTCTGTACACGGCTCTGCAAACTCCCTGCGGTCTGTGGCCAGAGAGACATCCCTCCAGCCCCACAGGAGACTCCATCTTGAATTCATGGTTGTCCCCGTGGCACTTCCTGTCCAAGTCCAGGTTCCCCAGGCCGGCGCTGCCACTAACCACCAGTGCCGTGACCTCGGCAGGTTTTTCCTAACGACTCGGAGATACACTTTCCCAACTGGAACAACGTCGGCCGGCTAGGGCTGGGAGGCCTGCTGTGCCACATGGGAGGTGTTTCGTGATGCCAGGCACTTGGTAGAAACCCAGCATTGCCAGACACACCTCATGACCCCCCGCCCCCCACCCGCTAGTGGAAAACCAGCTCGGTCTCTCATCCCTCTTCATTTTCCCTATTGAACAAACGTGACAAGGGGCCCCGTCTCATCCTTTCCAATTCAGGATTTGACCGCTTAGATACTTCGAGACCAAAGGGAAAGAAAGGGAGAAAGGAGTGATGTGCCGACTGGACAAATAGTGTCTGCAGAAGCGCAGGGAGGAATAATCAGCTTAGTCAGGGAAGCCAGCTGTTTCCACAACCTTTTCAAATGGCTTTGGCAGACAGCGGCCAAATCCGGGCGCGGCACGCGCTAACCACAAAGGATCGGACCTGCTCTTTGAAGCAGGCCTTCCATGTGGCCTCTCTGCAAGGCCGTGGAGTGGACGGTCACAGAGTACAAAACACTCTAGAATTCCATTAACTCCCCCGGGGGCTCCCCTTCTGCTCTCTTAAAGAATTACCGATACTGGAAAGCTTGGTCGAAGTGTGCAGGCCGGCTGCCTGTATTCGACAGGCGTCTCATACTTTTTAAAGACGATTTCTCCACTAGAGTTCTGACAAGTCACGGAGTACCCTGGCCTCACACCTCGTTTCTGGCTGTCCACCCTGAACCTCCACACCCCCACACACCCTTCCCCTGTTTGCCGAGGTGACCACGCCGACATGCGGTGGCCTCTGCTTTGGATTCTGGTTTCCACTCTGGCCGTAGCAGAGGTTTCTAGATTAGGGCCATTCCAGGGATTCCTGAGAGGTCCCTCAGGGACCTGGGGTGATGATTGAGAAGGCCACGCTCCAGCTCCTGCTCTCGAGCTAGGCTCTTGTGCCTTGAAGGCACTAAGGCCCAGCTGTGGGAGCTGGAGAACCCCTATATGACCTAGTTCCTACCCTGCCACTTCCTCAGAGGACTTGGTGGCGTGCGGGGTGGGGGTCACATGAGCACAGAGACCAGCACGCTAACTGCTACAACCTACGCACTTCACGAATATGTCAGCTATCGCTACACCTTCGGAAATTGTATTTAAAGAAGGAATTTTATTTGAAAAGGTGCAAAACCTTTTGAGTATTAACATCCAGAAGATCAGGGAGCGAGGCATTTGGGTCCCACATAGGCTTTTCTCAGCAAGATTCATGTGCTGGATATAGAAGTCCGAGAGCGCATGCAAAAGAGTCTACGAATTTCTAAATCAGAACCAGATAAATCAACAAAATCACTAAAGAGCGTGAGGTGGGCCCGTGGCGGCGGTCACATCCCAGGAGCAGCCCCAGAGAGAGACCTCAGCGCTCCCCACCAGCAGCCCACCCTGCACACACCGAGCGGCGTGACCCTCGGGGCCTGTCCTACACCTTCCCAACCCCACATGCCCCAGGCCATAGCTCTCCCCACCAGCCCTTCCAGTCTCTTCTCCAGTTCCTTACACTAATCCGGGCTTCCCTCCCGTCCCACCATCTCATGGTCTAAATCATTCCACAGGCTTGGAGGGCATGCCAAGAAGGGCTATCGGATGGAGCTCAACCATCTCTGGGAGGGAACCTGGAAGCGATTTTTCATTTCAGGCTCTCCCCCGCCCATAAAGTCCTTCCTTTCGGGGACAAAGCCACAATTGATGATGTCCCGTGCTACCCAGTCCACTCGCTGGCTCTCTCCAGTGCGGCCCCAGGCACAAAATTTTCCCAACTCCCTATGCTAATAAATCATACTAATTATGGTCCAGGCTGTCTAACTCAGGCCTCCTCTGACCCAGACTGTCTGCCTCCCCGTGCCAAGCCCTGGGCTTGCTTTGTTCTGCTTGTCCCTCAGCTACGCCGAGGCTCCGGAGCGGGGGAAGGCTTCATTTCCCTGAGAACAAACGCAGTCCCCAAATAGTAACGAATTCCAGGTGACTTATCCTGAAGGCTTGCTCTCCTCCAGGTACCTGGGCTATGTTCTTTACAGGTACCATTTCTTTTCCTTTTCATAGAAACTTCCTACGAGGTCGACACTATTATTCTTGTTTTGCAGAAGGAAGCTGAGGTCCAGGGAGGTTAGGAAACTCCGTTAGGATTTCACAGCTAATACGATGAAGAGGCGGAAGTGCAAATCAGGGAGGCCCGTTCCCCAGCCCATGCTCGGGGACAATCCCCAACTCCTTTCCAGGTCCCCCCCTGTGGGTCCCTTCCTCTTCAGGTCACTCGATGGAACCATGGGACGGAGGATGGGAACAAGAGTCTGATTGAATGCTGGGAGCTGGCAGGTTCACTTAGCTCCACAGACCTTCTCCTCGAGGCTCCCCGATCTGCGGAGGAGAAAGACCGAGTCCTCCTGTGGAGGGTCTGGGGACCTGACTCAGAGCTCAAAGCTCAAACTACTCTCACAGTCTCCAGTCTCACAGATGTTGCACTCTACTGCATATCTATCTTGTTGTAATAAGAAAAGTCAAATTCTCCCTCGCATTTTGCTTCAAGGGAGGCTGCCCCAAAATGAACAGTAGTGGTCAGTGTAGGAAGGGCTCAGGGGCAGCAATCCATTTGGAAGAGATGGCAAAGGGACACACCTAGAATTTTTTTAAGAGCACTTCGCCTAAGATTGAGAAGACCACAGGTTTCTATAACAAAGAATGAAAGTCGTGGATTACTGGACCCACTCTCTAGCATTTCCACGGGAAATGCACAGGCATTAATCATGTGGGTTCAGTTACCCTTGTCACCCTCTGTCCACCCCGGGGGGAGGGGGACAGGAATTAGCCCCTGCCCCTCCATCCCAGTGTCAGAAGCATGGGTCTCATGTGTGTCCTGAACATCAAGCATTTTACAAAATCACACAGACTCACCGGTATCCCCACATTTTGAGCAGTATTGGCTGCCTAACTCATGCTGGCCATTCGAGGACAAATTAGCTTCGTTTATAATAGAACTTCCTCAGTTTTCATAAAGAAAATAAACCCAGGGCGCCTGGGTGGCTCAGTTGGTTAAGCGACTGCCTTCGGCTCAGGTCATGATCCCAGAGTCCCGGGATCGAGTCCCTTATCGGGCTCCCGGCTCTGCGGGAAGTCTGCTTCTCCCTCTGACCTTCTCCCCTCTCATTCTCAATCTCTCTCTAATAAATAAATAAAATCTTTAAAAAAAAAAAAAAAAGAAAAAAAACCCAAATCTCTGGAAAGGAACAAAGCTGCTGACCTACACACACACACACACACACACACGCACGCACGCACACTGTATCAGAAGTATTTGAGGAAATACAAAGTAGTTATAGCAGCCCCAGTATTAACAAGTATACATGGGTGGTATTTAATGAGCACTTACTACATGCCTGCCTGTGTCCTAAGCACCTTCCGTGGACATGCCCTGCTGACTGTGTGGGCATTTGGGTGTGCCCCCCAAGCTCTACAGGCTTAAGTCCTCCCTCTGAATTTAAATACATCCCAAGTTAAGAGCATCACTTGTGAGAATCCTGCTCCCTTCACCCCCGGAATTGCTAAAAACTCCCTTCGCTCCTCAGTTCTTCCTCCCGGTGTAGCTGGCCCTTGAACAAATGTCCTGACCTACTTCCAACTTCAAAGGAGCTGACTGAGACTGTGCTTAATAGTGGCCTGCGGATATTTGGATTAATCTACCATGCAGGGGAAGTGGTTCATCCCCAGCCCCGCACACACAGGCAGAAGGGTTTCAATGCTCAGCTTCTCCAAAGGGTTTGGTTCTTTAATAAAGGCTAGATGGATTGAGAAAAGCACTTTGCATTTCCAGACAATACAATCTATGAAAGATAACATATCCTGTGGGTGCATAACCCCTTCTTTTATTTGCCCTGAGTTTATCTCTTCTGAGTGACAATAGGGTCTTCATATCATCACAGAGGTTGCGAACTTTGTCGTCGTCAGTGTCTCATCCTTTTTCTGATTTTTTAAACTTTTTGTAACCTAAATTTATATATATATATGTTAAAGATATAGATATATATAGATGTATATTTATATATAGATATATATGTAAAAGATATATATATATAATTTTATGTGTGGATATACCTTTGTCCAAATCTTTTTTAGTCAGTCTTGGAGATATGTGTCCAACTCGGTCCTCCTCAACCAGTAACAGTGAGGCATGATATGATACAAAATTCTCACATTTAAAGATGGACGAGTTGGTGTGGACCTAACTCCCTTACTGGCTAGCCATGTGGCCCTAGTAGAGTCATATAATCCCGCAGACCCTCCTTTTCCTCACCTATAAAGTGGGGATAATAAGCCGTGGTCATTCGGCCAGTCGGTTACATTCACGGGGCACCCACAGCGGCGTAGGCCAGTCCCCAAGCACTCCTGACTCAGGGGGAGCAAAGTAGATCTGGCCAGCCATGTGGAGTTCATGGTTTGGCGGGGGAGGCATGAGTCCTTCTGAGAAGGACACCTGAGGAGGCTGTGCAGACATGAGAGGCCTCTCTGAGATGGGGGAGTGAGCTGTGGTCTTGAGGATGAGTAAGAATTAGTTAGGAGAAGGTAGATGGAGCCCTTGTTCTGGGCCAGGAGCAATCCTGAGGGAACGATGGGGCCACATGAAGCAGGCCTTGCTCACCTCTGTCGGCCTCACCTCTGCACCCCACTATGAGGACGGGGCCATGGAAACACACCGCAACCAGAAAGCACCCCGTGATGCTGGCTCTCTTTCCCTCCATGTAGTGAGAACAGCCAATTTCCTCTCAGCTCCCAAGGCTGTGGGAAGGCCTTTCCTGGTGAGGAGAGCCCGCCATGCTTGGCTCTGGCTCTGGCTTTCTTCCAGGGGGAGCCGCACACAAAGCCTGCTCTGTGGGTGAGCTTCAAAGGAAAGAGCTGAGGGGAAGGGAGCCTGCCAGCAACACCTCCTCATGTCAGTGCCCACCCCCACCCGGGCGTTTCTCCGAATCCTCTAGGCCCTTTGGCTTCCAGAAACAACATGGCCCTCTTCACGTGCCAAAGAAAATAACAAGGGGGTGGAAGTGGAGAGAGGAGGGAATGGAGACTTGGCGAAACCTTTCCATGAAAAGAAATAAAGTGTGTCCTCCAGCTGCTGCACAGATAGCCATCTCTGTTGGGGGCTCAGCTCAGGACCAAGGGTGGAAGAATTTCAAGGCTCATAAACACCCCTCATCAGAATACCAGGAATGTCAAAGGCCCCCTAGGTTTACTCAAGCCAGAAATCAATAGATGAAAGCACAGACCAGACTGGAGAATGGCTGCCCTATTTTCTCAGGAGACCCTATTGGCCACATGGGGCCCCCCACAGGCTAGTAGGCCAGCTCCAGCCAGCGACCGGCAAACAAGAAGAGAGGCAGCCCCCTTGTCTCCTCACCCACCAGGTAGAGGCAACAACATTGACCTCAACCATCCTGGCAGAGTACCGACCCTTTACTCACATGCATATAAAATTCTGATTGAACATTTAAGATAAAACAAATCTATTGTTTAAGTTGATCACCCCTCAGTCCACTCCACGGTGGGAAAGGAGATTTCTGGGAGGGCTCTGAGTTCTAGGGTGAGCCGCAGTTTCCTCCCTTGTGAAACCATACCTACTTGGGAGGATTTGAGGAACTTAAGCAGCTGACTCACAGGAGGCGCTCCCAAGGGAGCAATACCCCTGACCAGGCAGAGAACATCTCTCCTGCCTGGGATTGGAAGCGATTCACTGGGGACAGTGGCAGCACATGCAACATTTATGGGGGAATCAGAATAGCCTCGTTGATATTTGCTGTGGTGTCTAGCCCGTGAGTGACCTTTTTTGTCGTCCACACAGCCTGAGCCACACTCTCCTCTCCACCATTCTCCTCAGGCCCTCTCACTCTCTCTAGCTCTCTGTCTGCCCTTGCCTCTCCAGGTTTCATCTCTTCTCTGTCCTGACACTCTGAGGACTGGTACGGTGGAACGGGAAGAACGATGGCTTTCCAGTTCTGACGAGGGTTTAAATCCCAGCTCTGCCACACGCTAGCTGTGGGTTTTAGGGCAAGTCCTCTGTGACCCTCAGGTTCATAATCTGTTACCTTCTAGGGGCCAAGGACCAAATCTCTTACTGTGAATCTTTAGCTCAAATTTGTTGCTTCACACATAACAGGTGTTCGATGACAATCTTAGTAATAGCATTAGAATCTTCCAGGCTCTGTTCTAAATACTTTTGCATATGGCAGCTCATTTAATCTATAAACTCTATGACATGGGTGCTATCATTATCCCCATCTTGCCCATGAGGAGACTGAAGCTCATTTATCGGATGAGTGAATAAATGAATGAGCACCATGGGAGCCACAAGACTCGTGTCAAAGGGCCTAACCAAGTACCTGGTACCTCACTTCCTCCACACCCCTTGTCTGCCACCCTTTCTGTTTCTCCCGGCGTTGGGACAGAACTGTGGAGCACCCCATCTCGGTTTCAAGCCAGGCCCGTGGCCATTTCCCAGCCTCCCAGACAAGATGGTGCCCCCCTCTGTCTGGGTTTGTATGGGGCTCTTCTGGAGGAGCGAAGGGGCTCGGCCTTGGGATGGAAATTCCTCAAAGCATCATCAAAACCACAAAAGCAATATAACCAACGCCCCCACTTCTCTCTTCTCCGCAGCGCCATTGGCCTCTGGGCAACGTCTCACCAGCTTGAGGCCCTCGGCCCAAGAGGACCAGACGCTGTGCACAAACCAGTAGCTAGTGTTGGTGACCGTGCCTCGGAGCAGAGGGAATCAAATCGGCTTCAAATTGTGCCTGGCCCATGGCAGGCATTTAGTAACTCTTGAATTGGATGACCGTTTTCTGGGCACTACACAGCCTATACAGGTCCACTCCAAACTGTGCGACAGCCCTGTGGGTTGGGCATATTATACCTGTTGTGCAGACAAAGAAACTGAGGCTTAACTGTCTATGGACCCTGCCCAGATCAAAAGCAGCCCAACTTGGGTTTGAACCCAGGGCTTGTCAGGTGCCAAAGACTGAGCTCTGGACACTTGTTGTTTGAAACCCAACCACTGAAGGGCCTCATTCTTCCCTTTCTCCTCGAGTCCCCCTCTTTCCAAGGACAAAAACTAGGCCCCGGCACTGCCAAGCCACGACAGGTTTTCCCGCAGGTCCTTCTCTCTCCTGCCTCACGGCGCGCCTGGAAGATCCAGTCCCTTCTGGTTTTTGGGGTGGAGGAGATAAACCTGGGACCCGGAGAACACTCCAAGGCCGGAGGCCCTTTTAACTCAGAGGCATGTGGATGGTAACCTACAGGGTAACCTTCACTTTCTCTTCACCGCGGTCCCTCACTTTCTCTCTCCTGCTGCAGCCTGCGACTCCTACTGGACCTCCGTCCACCCCGAGTACTGGACTAAGCGCCACGTCTGGGAATGGCTCCAGTTCTGCTGCGACCAGTACAAGCTGGACGCCAACTGCATCTCCTTCTGCCACTTCAACGTCAGCGGCCCGCAGCTGTGCAGCATGACGCAGGACGAGTTCATCGAGGCGGCCGGCATCTGCGGGGAGTACCTCTACTTCATCCTCCAGAACATCCGCTCGCAAGGTCAGTGCCCGTGGGGCCGGGGCGGGGCCGCGGGACGGCGCGCGAGGTCCTTCCCCACCCTGTGACTCACGCCGCGGGATCTCAGCAACTGGAAAGCCCCTTAACCCACATCTCTCAGTCCCTGGAGGTTCTCCTTTGCTAGAATTAGAAACTGTCGGTCAGAGGAAACAAGTTGAGTACTTCTTTAACAAGAAAAGAAAACCCAAAAAGACATTCAGGAACCAGGCAGATACAACAAAATAATGTATCGCAGATACAACAAAATAATGTATTCTGTTAAGAGGTGCCACCAGAAGATAAGGGGAAAAAAGAGGTTTCTGCTTGACTTTTCATTAGGCAGGAGGAGAAGGAAATGAGCTAGACCCTTTTCCTTCCCGTTTCCAGAAAACTCCGAGTAACTGGCATGTCATTGTCGCTTGCCTAATGGTCAAGGACCAAACGGCCGGAAGGTGGCGCCAGTGGCATTAGTTAACATTTCCTCAGGCCCCTGCAAGATCAGAATGTTGATAACAGGTGTTTTCAGACTGGAAAGGTTTCTTTGAGAACATATAATTCTGTGTCCCCGTGTCACAGATAAAGGAACTAAGGTCCCAAGCGGTTAGGTGACTTCTCCAAGGTCACACAGCATACAGAGTTGCTTCGTGAAAAGTCAACTCGAAGCAAGGGCTTTGAGTTAGGAAGGACCTGGGTTGCAACCCTGACTCCAGGACTCTGAAGCCACAGGTCCTCTGGCAAAGGACTTGGCCTCTTTGAATTTCCACTACCTCATCTGTACATTGGGATAATAACACACACCTTCACGGGAGACAGGACTCCATCAACCAGGACCCGAAGCAGCACATAAAGATGCAAATGTAGTAAATGGCAGCCGTTTTTTGTCATTATGCATACAACCAAGGGGAAAGATATTTTAAAAAATAAAGGAAACACTTCTCGTTCAATTTTAAGAAAGACTTTTCTAAAAGTTAGCCTCTTCTTTTTTTTTTTTTTTTTTTTTTTGAAAAGACTGCTTCAGAAAGATACCGAAGATAGGAAGCTCCCCATCACTAGGGATAATCAAGCAGGCTAATAGCTCCCTGACTGATGGGATGCTGAGGCAGGAATTCCTGTTTGGACAGAAAACCACGGAGGACCTTCCAAATCTAAAATTCTTTGCTTTCCCTTTGCTCTCCCCCATCATGGGTGCCCAAGGGCAGGAAAGCGATAAATGTTGGCCCTGGGGCACTTACCTCTCAGCCTCTAACCTGGGAGCCACAACCCACCAGGGGCGAGGAAGGGACCAACAGACCTGCCGTCCATTGTTGTCCAGTCTTGGCTTTGTTACAGCCGGTGACAGTGCCCTGCCGGGAGTGGTGGTCCAGGGCACAGAGTGGGCCCTCCGCGAAAAGGAGAAACTCTGAATAAATCACAGCAGCTCAAGGAGGGCTTCCGTTCAGAACCCTCCCCGGAGAGTCCCCGGGCCACAGACAGGGAGGTGTCCCATCCTGAAAGCCGACGCGGCTTGGCATCGCCAGCTCTCTTCAAACATTACGTCAGTCAAGTTTGTCTCCAGACCCGCAGCCCCCATGCTGGGGTCCCTCCGCCTGGGCGCCTCCTTTCCCTGACGCTCGTCACATCCCCTAATCCCTGCTCGGGGCGCCATCACCTCAGGGCCTGTGCGAACAAGCCAAACACGATCATTTTGCCAACACGCCGTATTTTGCCTCTTCTAATTCTGAGGCATCCCTGGGGCCACCGGGCCAACTCCAGCGGAGGAATTTCAGGCCAGGGTACTTAGCGGGTTGAGTAGAACTACCTACACACCAAGCTGCTCCGCACCGAAATTCCCCCTTCAACGTTCCCCTCAAGCAGGAATGTATACGGCGCATCGTGATCGAGATACGTGTGTTGAGCCCAGAGTTTACAGTGGCCCGGTGTTCCCAGGACACACTGTCTCACCTGCTACCCCAGACTAAGGATAATCAGCACTGTCTTTCATTCTCAAAAGTGACTGCATTTGTAAAATAAATTAGATGGCGATCTGGTTATTACCTAGTTTAGGCCTTTTTTTAACCGCATGGATTAGGACGCTGGCAGTTTGGACAGCAGGAGGAGTTACGGGGTGCGGGGGGAGGTAGGGCCCAGTGTGAGGCCTGACTCAGGAGGTATTTCAGTAGGATTCGAGGGCCCAGAAACGCAGGGACACTGGTCACTGGAGGGTGAGGCCAGCAGGGAGGGCGAGGGGCCGTGGGTGGTTTCCACAGTGGGAGTGGAATGGGTCCCTCATCAGTCAGTCCTCCAACCTGTACTCGGAAGGCCCTCCGGGCAGAGAGCCCCCAGGAGCCCTGGCTGACCGGAACCCATCCGAAAATGGCAAGTCACAAATGTGTCCTGTTCCAGGCCCCTCAGTCAGTGGAAGTTAATCCTACTGGATGCCAAGCTAGAAAAGAGGTGTCCCTTGGCCTGTGCCACCACGTGGTAACTTGATTTGAGACTCTTAATCCCCCCCCAGCCCACCCCATTCTTCAGAGGAGCAAACTGAGGCCCCGACATAACCTCCCAAATTCTTATTACAGCCTCTCGGTGGGTCTTGCACGCCTTTTGGCCTCCTATGTGCATTTGCCCCTCTGACCAGCTCATGAGGGCATTCAAACCCCCAAGGGATTGGAGGCCCCATCGCAGACCACAGACCCTGCGAGTTGAAGGGGAAGGGGAACTCGCTCGGTGGGAGTCTTGTCACATGCTGCCCAGAGACTGAGTGAGGTCACACTGGGGGCAGTGACACAGCCCAGCTCTGTCAGGGCCCAAGGCCCTTGGACAATCCTCGAAGCCGCTGGAATGCCTAGCCCCGGGGGTTGCTCCGGGAGCCCATTAAAAACTAGGAGATTGTCCTCTCTCAAAGGTGGCTTCAGCATAGCCTAGTAAGAGCCAGGTGGTCTCGAAGGTTCTTTCTGAAATAAAACTACCCCACAGAGGGGACAATTGTTCCCCTTCTCGCCGGCAGCCCCTCTCCCGGCGGGGAAACCAGTATCGCCCAGTATGGTTTGCAGACTTCTTTTTCCTTTCCAGGTTACTCCTTCTTCACTGACACTGAAGAGACCAAGGCTGCCATCAAAGACTGTAAGTAGCCAGGTTCACGCGACCCAAGGTGGTGCCAAGGCCACCGGTGGGCACATGGGCTTGACGGTTCTTTTTTGACCACGACCAAAAAGCTGATGACCTAAAACAGTCACGGAGCAGGAGAAGACAGCAGGGGGAAATGTGGTGGGCAGAGCGTGGGGTCTGGGTGTATGGATTCCTCATCCTCGCCCAGACTCAGTTTCCCTATCTGTAAAATGGAGCGACGCTCCCCGGTTGTGGTGAGTTGGAGAAACAGTGCATACAAAGGGCCCAGTGACAGGGATGCTCCAAGCGCTGCTCTGTCTGAGCAACAATTACCATAATGACGAACCCCAGGGGGAGGGGGGCTGCGGTTGACAGTGTCTCTGAAGATCCAGGCTCACCAGGTTTTTAATTCTAAGGTGATGGAGGCCCTCCAGTGGCCTGCTGATTCTGAGAAGTAACGCTGTCTCTCTTGCGGTCTCGCTTTTGCAGATGGAGAAGGTTTAGGAAGTGCGGCTTTGGGGCTTTCATTGTTTTGAACAGGATGATGTTATTGCTTTTAGTTCCACACAATGTGCCACACAATGGCTCTGGCCTGGGGGCCAGCGGGACACATGGGTCCTCGGCAGGCCCCTTCCCTCTGTGGACTTCAGCCCCTTCAACTCTGGAGGGAGGACAGGGTATTCGGGGAAGGCGGGGGAGCTCCTGAGGTCTGAGAGGGGTGGACACGGAAGGATGGTTTCTTATGACTTACTTGGCTGTCCTGAGATTCCCAAGCAATCAACTGAGGATTCAGGTTATCTGGTTAATGCAGGCTTTCTCATTCAGAGTTTTAGCACAGGAAGAGCTGTGTCCATCAAGCCCAGGCTGCAGACTTACAGAGGCCCTCCGTGCCCCACAGCCCCCCAACCCCCGGCCCTCCCAGGAGGTGCTTTGCCTTCCTCGTGAGGTTTCCCCGCTCTCGGGCCAGAGGCCAGAGCCTCTCCTCCTGCCGGTGAACAAGGCTCCATGGAGTTTCCTGGCTCCGCCTGGAATCCCTTCCCATCCATCCACAGCGCTCTGCGGGGTACAAACCCTGCTAACCACCCAGCGCAGTCCAGGCAAAGACCTCCAGAAAGAAGGGAGCCCACTGAGGCCCGGGGGCTATTACCGAGTCTTAGGGCAGGTGCTTGCCGTACTCCTGAGCAGCAGTGAGTTGGACCTGCCCAGACTTTTCCCAGTGGTCCGTGTCTCTGCCTATAATGGTCTTTTTGCCAGCCAACCCCCCCCCCCCCGCCACACACACACAGCTAGGCAGATATAGGTGTCCCATAAGTTCTTTAGAAGTCGTTACTTGAGTATGACCTAGCCCCAATTAGAGTCATTGCAATAATAATAATGGCAGCTAGCATTCACCGAGTGCTTATAATGAGCCAGGCCCTGTTCTAGAATCTTCACCAACATCGTTTCAGGTAATCTTTCTCATAGCCCTGTGAGACAAGACCTAGTACCACATGGCAACTAAAGCTGAGAGGTTAAAGGCGACAAAGTTAGGAAGGGGACAGATAACCCAGGTGTGTCTAAATCCGAAGCCCTTAACCCCTTCCTCCCCTCATGCACCCCTGCCTTTCCCTTTTCATTCACTCACCAAACATGTAGGGTACACGTACCACGAGCCATGACCAGGCATCTACTACGTGCCATGGCTGCAGTGACAGTGTCCCCTTGGTCTTCCCCTCATAAAGCAAGAGAGAGAGAGAAAGACATTAAACAAATAATCCGTCATAAGTTTGTAATGGCCAAGTATGATTATACCACAAAGGAAAAGGACAAGGTGACATGTGTGTGATGGAGGACAGATTGCATTTCAAATGGGAACAAGGGCAGAACTCCTGGAGGAAGAGCTTTTTAAATTAAGCCTAAAGGATGAGCAGAAGTTAGTCAGGAAGAGGGAAGAAAAGGGTACAGGGAGTGAGCGGCAAGTGCAAAGGCCCTGAGGCAGGAACCATCTTGGCGTCCTTGGGAAAGAATCAAAAAACTAGCACCAGGAGGCTCGATGCAGTAAGCAGTAGCCACATGCAGCCAGGAAGTTTAGTTAAAATCAAATAAAGTGAAAATTCAGCTGCTGAGTCACACTAGGCACATTCCAAGTGCTCAATAGCCACAGGCAGCTAGTGGCTACCACACACGACTGCTCAGATTTCCAGCATCGTGGTTCTCCCGGATGGCCCCTTGGAAGATCGTCAGCGACAACAGCAGAGGGAGGAGGGGGAGCTGAGGCCCAGAGCAGGGCAGGAACAGGTCACATACGGCTTTTGAGTCTGGATTTCATTCTGAGCAGGCTGGGAAGCCACTGAAGCAGGAAACAATAAAATCCCCTCTGTATTTTAAGAGGATCCCCCAGACCGCGGTGTCTGGTCAGGAAGGAGCCCAGCTAGGAGGCTACTATCCAGGAGGCAGCGTGCTGGGGGGTGGGGGCCCAGCCCAGGTGATGGGAGGGATGGAGAGAAGTTTCTGGAGGTAAGGGTGGTGATAAGACAAGGGCTGTGAGCTGGCATCTCTACGGAGACAAACAGTCCCCGGGGGCGGCTGCCCCAGGCTTTGCCCCGTGCAGGCCCTGCCCAGGCTGACCAGTGAGAGAGGCCCCGTTTCTAGACCAAACTCAGGGCGAAGCAGTCCGGTGAGCACACCGAAAAGCAGCACCACAGCTCTGCCGAACGGCGGCCTCCACTGCCACAGCCAGGAAACCGTGGCCTTCCCACGGAGCCCCTGAGGCCCATCTCTGGCTCCCCGCAGCTCTCCGGAAACAGAGCCCCCAACATATGGTTTAAGGAGAATGAAGACGATGGACTGACAGATTACCCAATGAGCCTGTTCTAGAAAATCCGGGACAGATGATCACGATGCCTATGGCCCGGCTGATGTTTCGTGATCTCAGTCCCCCCCACGAGAAAGGAGATGTGCCAGCCAGAGGCCAAGGCCGGGCCAGCGAGGACAGCCAGCACCCTGGGGCTGCAGGCAGCGTCCCACCAGTCAGCAGCGAAGATGAACATCTGCCCTGACCACCTGTGGAGCGCTGTGCCCTGGGCAGCGCCAGACAGAGGGTTTCACCTGCTCTAACGCACCGGATCCTCATTCTACTCCGTGAGCTAGGGTGCTTGCTCCCATTTGCATCTGAGGAAACCAGAAGAGCACTAACTTGCAAAGAAGTGCACAGATGGGATTCGAACTCATTTTCTCGAAGTCTGTGCTTCCATACATTAGGCCATTCACCACCCGCATACACACGCACACATGCATGCATCACATATGCACACACGCACACACAAACATATGTGTACATACACACATGCACATATGCACACACACAGACAGGTGCACATGCCTCCAGACCCTTGTCTTCATTCCACTGCCCCCTCAGCTGAGACCCAAAGCTCCAGGCTCTTCCGGATCTGGGCCCAGCTCTGCAGTGACCGGAGAACAAGATGAGTTTCAACTCAGTACCCGAGGAAGGGGCCCAGGCCCGACAAGCTCTGAAGCCATCGGGCTGGCCCAAGCCACACGCCGCAGCCACTGGCCACTTGTCTCTGCTCCCCGCCCGCCCTTTCCCACCCCCACTGCAGAAATGCCAGAAAACCAAGCCTGCAGGCCTCGGGGCGGGGAACCTCCCGTTCTGAGGCTCAGAGCTTCTCGCGGCACGGAGGGCGGGCTCTCCAGCAGCCGTGGTGGCCTGCGGGACATCGAGAGCTGGTTTTAGAAACTGCCCCTCCAGCCCCTGTCTCGGCTTCGGGACTTCAGTCAAGGACCGAGAACACATCCTGGGGCCACATTTTAACAGTCTCCAGTCTCAAGGCAACGAACTTCTCCAAACTGCACAGACAGCAGAGAGCCCAGGCCCTGTCGCCCCACACCAGGCACCGCCCAGCGGCGGGGACCCCTCCCAGGCGCAGATAGTTCGGAGTCCAGGGGAACTGTCGCCCGAGCGCCAGGGACATCTGCAGAGTTCGGTGGGGTCCTGAGGCTGCCGTGGAGGTTGTGACTTGGTGACCCGCCCCAGCCCGGCTATCTCGGGGACGGCTACCGTGCCTCTGCCCCGACGGTCACCCCACGGCCACCCCCAGCCGAGCGAGCTGGAGCCGGGAGTAGCGTCAAAGCCACCGCTGGGAACTGGAAGCAGGTAACACGGGGAAATCTCTGGCAGGACCCACAAGGAGAGCCTCCCACAGGCCACACCACCCGGCCTCACACCGACCTGTCCCGGGATCAGCCGACCAAGCCAAAGATCCCTCATCGGCGGCACACCGGAGAAATCCCGCACATGAAAAGGGCGACAGTTTCCCTCCCTCTTCTTGCCATTTTGGCATTTCGGGGCAAGCTTTCTGTCTACTCACCGCTGCGGAATTCACCCGGGTTTACCTCGCCCCTCCATTTGCTTTCTCTCTTCTTGGAAGACAAGTTAAAGCCACGCTCAGTCCGCCCTGCAGGTGGCAGCAGGTGGCAGCAGGCGGCAGGTGCTCGCCGGACAGAAGGGCGCCGGCTTCCTCCCGGTCTTCCTCCCCTCGCCCCGGCCCTGCTCACCGGCTTGCGCCCGCTCCCACTAGGCGGCTGCCTCTGCATCAGCTGATGCTGCCCGGCCTCCATTTGTGCTTTGCACACCCCTGCCTGGGTGCAGAGGGGACCCTGGAAGCTGAAGGCCCGCGCTCATCCGGTTGTTGGTTCCGGCGGACATGCGCTGTAGCTACTAGAGCTGAGGGCTCGAGGCCGGCGGCCTGGGTGCCGAGTTGGGCTCTACCCCTGGCCGGGCACCTGACCTGAACTGTGCCCTGCAAACATCCCCAGGGCTCCCTGCTTGCCCGCTCCTGGTCAGGAGTCTTGTCTGCGGGCCCTGATTAAGAGTGCAACGTGGCTCACCCCCCTTCACCCCTGTTTCCCTACCCCCACCCTGTTTCAATATTCTCCGCAGTTACTGCTTCTTCATTAGATGTTTGTACCCACTTGGATGTAAGTCTCCAAGAGGAGTAACCTGCTTCTGCTGTGCCTCGAGCACCCAGTGGGCGTCCTGTGGCTCGACACTCATGAATGAATGAGCGAACGAGCTGCGGTGAGCTCCCTGACCTTGCTTTGCCTCCATTTACTTCTCTGTAAAATGGGCCCAGGACTAGACGTTCATCACAAGGGTGGGTGAGATTGAGTGCCTGGCAATACTAAACACCCAACAAACTCAGCTAATAATTACTCACGAAGTGTGCGTTGCACACCTACTATGAAAGACAAGATAGAGTAGTAGTTCTGAGCATTATTAGCTCTGGAACGGACCTGCTCTGCTTCAAGCCCTGCCTCCACCACTCTGGATAAAATTCTTAGATCTCTGGGCTTCAATTTCTTCCTCCATAAAATGGAAGTAGCCCTAGTCCCACGCAGGGTGGCTGCAGGGTCTGAAACAGATAGTGTATGTAAAGAACTTAACAAGCACTTGGCATCGAGTTAGTGCTCTAGAGTAGAGCAGAAGAGACAAGGTCAGTCCTTACAGTGGCGTGGCCTAGTGCTGTGATACTAAGGAACACACATGTGTATGGAACAGAGAGGGGATCTAACCCAGACGGTAAGTTCAGAGAAGACTTTCTGAAGAGGTCTGGAGAGTGCAAGTCAGCTGGGTGGAAGTGGGGAGCAGGGAGTCATGCAAAGGCCCTGAGGCAGGGAAAAGCCAAGCAGCACTGAGACTCTCTGACCTGAGAGAAGGGAAGAAGTTGGGCAGCAGCAACAGAGAAGGCTAGATTGCTGAGTGGAGATCAGTCTGTGAAAGGCCTGACAAGCATGGCGGCCTTCATCTGGGAGACAACGAGGAAGCAACTGCAGGACGGTAAGCCAGGGAATAACATGAGCCAGTGGCATGGAGATTGCCCTGGGCAGCAGTGTGGTACACTGCTGGACACCATTCCTTTCCATGACAACACATTTATTCTTTCATGCAATGATTATGGCATAAAATACCTACTAGACTATCCCGTGCATGTGGTTAGTGTAGAATAGCATCTGATCTAGTGGCTGCCCAGTACTAGTTACCGAGCACCTACTATGTGCCAGGCCCGGGGCTGGGTGTTGGGGGATACCTCTGGAAACATCCATCCCCAACATCTGATCGTAACAGAGAGTGAACTAAGTAAATAAATACACCATATCCCATGTTCGATGATGAGAAGTCTTGCGGCAAATAATAATAATAGAAGCGGATACAGAATGCTGGGTAGGAGTGTGTGTGATTCCACTGAAGGTGACTTGGAGCAAAGATTGAGAAGAGGGCCTAAACCCATGGATATCCAAGGAAAGAGCCCTCAGGGCAGACGGAGGGCACGTGCCAAGACCCTGGGGTGGAAGGTGCAGGGGAGTCTCAGAAAGAGCCAGGAGGCCAGTACGGCCAGAGCAAAGTGAGCAAGGGGAGCGGCGGGGGCAGGGGAGATTGGGCACCACTTTTTTTTTTTTTTGTAAGTCATATACTCCTTTGAAATAACGCAGTGCACGTGTCTCAGATTGTTACTTAAAGCGTGAGTCCTAACTGAGCTCTGTATTGAGTTGATGCCTTGCTTTCTACTGTTCCTAAGCTCTGGTCTCTTTACTTGTACTTGCGTCCCTTCCAGTGTGTTTTCCACACGCTAGTCAGAGGAATTCTCTTAAAATGTGGATCTTGTCAAACTCCCAAGTCTTCACTTTACTCTTTGAACAAAATCCCAAGTGCTTACCATGGGCCGGCAAGGAAGGCCCTGTGGGCTCTGCGGGCAGCTGGCCTCCCCAGCATCACTGTCTACCCGCCCCTCCTCCCCGGCCCTGGGCACAATACAGGCCTCACTGGTTCTCCGTCGGTGCTGCTCCTCCCCTCTGGAAGGCTCTCTCGCCTCCTCACATCGGCGCAGACGCCTCCTGCCCACAAGGCCCTCCCTGACCGCTCTATCTAAGCAGGCACCTCCTCCCCCTTCATTCTCTACCCCATGTCTTGCTGCCTTCCTAACACTCACTATGGCTGACCTGGTTGACTTGTGTTTACCTTGCCCTCGAGTTCTTAAATTCCACGGGGACCGGAGCTGTCTCCTTCTCACTTGTTCCCAGCACAGGGCCCAGAACCCTGGCACCCAGCTGGTCCCTAGTGTTTGAATGTGAATGCCCCCCTCAAAGGCAAACACCTCCCACCTCCTAATGACCCCAAAGCATCTCCTGTGGGGTCTTCTACCGCCAAGGCGCCCAGTTCATAGTTGCTCATTTTGGTGTGATTGGAGGGCTGAACTACTCCTACCGCCGCCGTAACTCGCTCTGTTATTGCAGATGCCGATTCTAACTGCTTGAAAACAAGTGGCATCAAAAGTCAAGACTGTCACAGTCATAGTCGAACGAGTAAGTGTAGAG
Source organism: Nasua narica (assembly GCA_028533885.1). Taxonomy (NCBI): domain Eukaryota; kingdom Metazoa; phylum Chordata; class Mammalia; order Carnivora; family Procyonidae; genus Nasua; species Nasua narica. The sequence continues at coordinate 21,076,091 of CM052815.1, forward strand.
ATGCCTTTCCTCCTTTCTAATTTCCTAAAACCGTTCAGGAGACAAAGTATTCTACTACGCTTGGACACGGAACGTTTGAAGGGGACCAGGGGTTCCCCAAAGAAGACAGCAGAGAAGTTGACTTTTATAAACTGTTATCAAAATTACATTTCTTTTCACTTGGACATGGTGTTGTAAGAATTAAAATGCCGAAGCGAAGAAATTATCTCACCATGGTCAAATTCCAAGTAAGGGTTTATTTCTCCCGGTCTTCTGAGGGTCCTTCTCTCTGAAGTCCTCAGGGACGATAGTGAACACCATGTGTTGGCAACTCTCTCAGCTTTTCCCGGCCCTCAGACAGACCTACCCGGAGCCAAATCTAGTCTGCCCTCCTTGGTGCCAGTCACTTGATTGTTAAACGATAATCCTCCAACTTCTGCCATGAGGTAGGTGCCCCTCTAGTCCCATTTTACAGAAAACTGGAGATATTACAATTACAGAGCTAGAAAGAGGTGAATTCAGGCCCCAAACCCGGGCAGTTGGACACTAGAACCAGTCTTAACCACAACTCTAATGGAAGAGAAACACCAGGTTTTCATGAAAAAATTCATCGTAGGATCAGTCCGCCCAGACAGGTGTGGCTATGGGATTTTAGTACCACCATACTGTCTGTCAGAAAGATCATTTGACTGTCATTTTATTAATGCCGAAGAATTAGTCCATAATTCCACAGAACAAGGACAGGCTGGGAGACACAGCGTTTCTAGTTGGTATAAATTCAGTGTCCCTGTTATGTGTATTTTATGATTGCTTTATTCTTTTTAAGATTCTATTTATTTATTTGAGAGAGAGCGCGGATGGAGGGGTAGAGAGAGAAGCAGACTCTCGTTTGAGTAGGGAACCCGATGTGGGGCTCGATCCCAGGACCCCCGGGATCATGACCTGACCTGAAGGCAGCTGCTTAACTGACTGAGCCCCCCAGGTGTCCCTTACGATTGCTTTAATAGAAGACAGTCATTTTACAGCCCTGTAGAGCTGTAGAATAGAGCACTTGGTCATAATATGGAAAATAACCCCATTAAAAAAGCAGCAATTCTCAGGAGTTAATGAGAAATGGTACAACTCCTTAGAATTTTTTTTTTTTTTAATTGTAAGTAACTTTTTTTTTCCTTCTCAAAAGGCCTCCAAAGTTCTCATCTATGGGAATTTGTGCGAGACCTGCTTCTCTCTCCTGAAGAAAACTGCGGCATTCTGGAATGGGAAGATAGGGAACAAGGTATTTTTCGGGTGGTAAAGTCAGAAGCCCTGGCAAAGATGTGGGGACAAAGGAAGAAAAATGACAGAATGACGTACGAGAAGTTGAGCCGAGCTCTGAGGTGAGTTAATAGCATGAAACGCCATGAGCCTTCGGGCCGAGTTATACAAAACGGACAGCCACAGAAAACTTAAACTGTTTTTGCAGCTTTTTCCTTGATAATGGAAAGGTTGTGAGACAACGCTCTGGTTCTTAGTTACAGGTGGGATTATAGTTTGTAAACGGACACGTCGTCCTTCTCATTCTTGGCCGCGGCCCCGGGGATCACTCTGAATGCCGGCCGGCCCACACCTACACACACAAAACACGTTTTGATCTGAGTGTGGTGAGGCTTAGCCTTCAAGGTGTCTGGGAAAGGTTTAAGTGTAAGCTGATAACAGGGTGTGAAAATACCAGGGTAACCAAAGACCAGCCCGGTCACCCAAGAGGAATGAGGAGAGTGGTTCTGCCGCCTTCCCGGGGCGCAGGCCTCCCCACATTTCTCTTCTGCTGTCTTTCTCAGGTACTACTACAAGACAGGAATTTTGGAACGGGTCGACCGAAGACTAGTGTACAAATTTGGGAAAAATGCACACGGGTGGCAGGAAGACAAGCTATGATCTGCTCCGTCGCCGGGCTCCTTTTACGGCTTTCTTGTCTTCTCAAACAATCACATTGCAATAGACATTTGAAAGTCTTGTTGTCGTTGTCGTTGTCGTTGTTAACCTGCAAATGTGCTAAAACTTCTCCACCTCTCAGCTTACATTTGGATTCAGGGTTGTTGTCTGCTCCCACGGTGACAGCAAGCCTTTAAGGAATTCTGTGTTTTCTTACCCGAGGGAAGGGAGGAATGATCTTTTGTGGTACCTCGGTCAAACATTCCTTCCCTGATCAAGAGTTGCAGAAACACGATAGCCCGTGCTATTGGTGCTACTCTGAGAAAAAGGACCCACTTCTGCCATTTGAGACTCATCCAGGGGCTCCCCTTCCAAAGGCTCAGAAGTTTTCTCATATTTAATTGAGGCAGCTCGCAAAGGAAAACAGGAAAAGTGACTCTTCGGTAGTTAGTCTAGTAGGAGGGGGTGAGATGTGGGTAAGACAAACCTACTGTAGATTTTAAATCATTAAAGTCAAATGCCATAGAAGAGGTTCTTAATTAGTAAAAGAACGAACGCTGGGACATGATTGGATTTAGCATAGGTTTCATAGCTTCTGAACCAGGGCATCTTTGGGGCCATTCAGCCAAACTCCCACGGCCATCTTTCTAGGGCCACACACTTCAAATTAGGCACATTATTAATTCCTGCTGAGTCTATCCCCCTCTTCTCCTGGGGGGAAGCAGGAGCAGCTGAGTTAGTCCTCAGGTCCTTGCACCGATTTCCAAATCACCACTGTTTCTGATTTAAGCCGTCAACACCACAAAATCGTAACTTGTCGATTCTGTCTGTGGCCCAGACGTTAAACCTTTACGGAGCGGGCCAGGTCCTGACAACTCTGTAATGGCCGATTACATGAGAAGTCACCTTTGTTTTGTCTTCCTGGCACGTACTCAAGCTCTAAAACTATTTCCTTGACAAAAGTAGGAACGGTGAATTGCTATCAGTAAATGTTCACGGGTTAAAGTCTGCACTGACATCTCCTCACCGCTCACTGGTAGGGAAGTCATTAGTGGCCTTCGATGAGGCAGCCTGTCCGGGGGACTGATACCCCAGCAGCGTGGGCGGGGGGGCTCCGTGCGACCAGGCACTGAACCACGAGTCAGGCTGAGGACCTCCGTGCTTAGAGCTTCACTTCAGAGCAACTTGTTTTTTAAAAAATGTGAATTACTGTAAAATAATCTATTTTTGGACTCAATGTGTTTTCCAGGTGGATATAGTTTGTAAACAATGTGAATAAAATATTTAACATGTTCAAGTGTCTCTGTGTCGTCAAATTCGGCAAGGCAGGCTCAGGAAAGCGATAGCAACCTATAAAACCTTTGAGGACACTTCGGTTGCTTAGCATTTTGGAGATGGAGATTTTTAAAGAGCCCCAAAAGATGCAAGAAATATATGCAATGATCTTACCCACTACCTCTACATCCTAAGACAGAGGGTCCCCTTACAAAATGGAATATATGGGCCAGTGGGGCCTTACAGATAATGTTTTTGTTTGGTACACACACACACTTTTTTTTTTTTTTTGCTAGTTGTTTTGAGGTTTGGTTTTGTTTCTTACTACGAATTAGTTAACCTTATCTAAAAATCAGGGGATTTACAGAAAAATCCAGATTTCCAGCTTCGTTTAAAAAATCAGATCTGCCAACACTCGTTCCTCAATGCGATGCGGCAATGATTTCCTGGAGTTAAGTAGAAACAGCCCCTTGGGGCAGAGCATTTGGTCACCACGTCATACCTCTTTCCAGATATTCAGCTTTGTTCTTGCATCATTGTGGTTTGTTTTGGTTTTGGCTTTTTTCATACATCCAGAATGCTTGTACATTTTGTATTTGGGAGCCCCGTCCTAGCCATCTAAAGAGGTAAGTACCATGTCAATGGAAAGGATCAAAGCCCACAGTCTCACTAAAATAAGAGATTGTCCAGAAAATTGGAAACGTGCTAACAGGAAGTAACCAGGAACTTCTAGGCAGAGCTTGGAAGGAGCAGAACCAAGAAGCTGAGGCAAGGAGATGGAGGGGAATGAAGTGAGGGCAGAGCAGCTGGGGGCGGGGGTGAAGGGAGAGAGGAGGGTAACAGGGGCCTCAAGCAATTTCTTGAACAAAAGCATTTCTCCCTCTGCCACTCAAGACGTTTTCCCTTTACAAAACCATTAAATCAGCATCCTCTTTGCATTAGGTTCCTAGCGCTGCCCATGACAAAATAACCAAATTTGGAGGCTTAAAACAAGAGTTTATTCTCTCCCAATTCTGGAGGCTGAAAGTCTGAAATCAAGGTGTTGGCACAGCCATGCCCCTCCCTAGGCTCTAGGAAAGAATCCTTCCTTGCCTCCTTCAGCTTCTGGCGGCTCCAGGCCTCCTTTGCTTCTGGCTCCAGGATTCTAATCTCTGCCACCATCTGCATGTGACCTGTCCCTCCTTCTCCCCTTTGGTCTCTTAGAAGAATACTCATCACTGGGTTTAGAAACCATCTGAATAATCCAGGATGATCCTATCTTGACCCTTCACTTAATGATATCTGTAAACTCTTTCCAAATACGGTCACCTTCACAGGTTCCAGAGGTTGGGACATGGGCCGATCCTATTGGAGGACATCATTCAACCCACTATCCTCTTTAAAATATGAACTTTGCTTAAACATATAGTCTCATGACACAATTCACTGAAGAATGGAAAATACAAAGAGCTGCTTAAAATACCCCACGATAAGCAAACGATACCGAAGCAAAACAAAAATCTAAAACAACAATGTAAAATTTACTTCTCAAATAGCCAAATGAGGAACTAAGATCCTTTAGAAAAAAAATCACAATACAGCTTTCCACAGAAGACTTTCAGTATATTCATATGATTGTTTAAAATTGTCCAAAATTGAAAAGTATACAGAACTTTTTGAATTCACCTCTATCAACCTTTCGCATCTTTAAAAGCTCTGATAAGGATTGTAAAGCCTTCAATTTGTCTTATCAGCTCATTTAAAGTGAAATTTGCCCATTTGCTTTGTGGTACCAGGAACTAAGAGGCAAAGATATGGCCAAGCAGCTTGGCCACTTTCCTCTCAGAAAAGTATGTGCTAAGTTCTTAAAACTCATTTCCTTAGTAGATAAGTTAAAGTGACACTCCTTTATCAGGGAAACACAAAATTAAGGTATTTTTAAACCAAAATTCTGACCCTGATTTTGAAAAGAACAAGATCCTTCCCAGAGCTTTAAAGACCAGACCTAGTCCTCTTCTCAGAAGAGCAAGCAATCAATTTTAAAATACCAGGAGTTGAGAGGCACCTGGGGGGGCACAGTCAACTGAGAGTCTGACTCTTGGTTTCGTCTCAGGTCATGGTCTCAGGGTTGTGAGATTGAGCCCCGCATCAGCTCCACACTCAGCACGGAATCTGCTTGGGTTTCTCTCTTCCTCTTCCTCTGCCACTCCCACTCGTGTACGTGCTCTCTCTCAAATAAATAAATCTTTAAAAATAAATAACATAACATAACATAATGCCAGGAGTTGATCTTTAGACAGCGGTGTGCTGGCGTTAAGTGAAAATGCCTTTTAAGGTGAGAATATGAGAAATGAAAACATGTGTCCACACAAAAGCACGTACGAGAATGTTCTCAGCAGCATTATTCATAGTAGCCAACAAGTGGAGACACCCACATGTCTATCGACTGATGAAAGGGCAAATAAAACACAGCATATCTATACAATGGAACATTATTTGGCAATAAAAGGAAATGAAGTACTAACACATGCTACAACATGTAAGAACCTTGAAAACATTACGCTAAGTAAAAGAAGCCAGTCGAAAACACCATACTTAAATGTAGCACTCCATTTAAATTAAATGTGCAGAGTAGGCCAATCTAACACAGCAACTAGATGGGTGATGGCCAAGGGCTGGGGCAGGATTCAGCTGAGGGGAGTGGTGAGTGCTAGCTAATGAATGGTACAAGGTTTCTGGGGGGCAAGGGGAGTGCCAAAAATGTCCTAATGTCAATTGTGATGATTACACAAGTCTGTGTCTATACTAAAAACCACTGAATTGTATACTTTGTTTGAATTTTATGATATGTAAATTATATCTCAAAAAAGTTCTTATTAAAAAAAAAAAAGAGGTTCCAATGACTCACTGTGTCAAACACTGCTAAGAGACCATGGGAGTCAAGAATGAGAATGGACCACTGGATTTTTTTTGTTGTGCTAAAATATATATACACAAAATTTAGTATTTGAACCTTTTACTGAGTACAAACTGGTTTTGAAGAGCCGAGGTGAAGGGAAAAAGGATTTTTAAAGAAAACGGGTTTTATTTAGTATTCAAGAGCTCACCTTTAGAGTATTCCACTTGATTTTAAGCATGATAGGCAAAGATGAGTTAAAGAAAAAAAGAAAGAAAAGAACTGGAGGTTCTTATTTTAAAAATTCATAATCAGATAAGGTGAGCTAATGGACAAGAGATCTAAGTAACTTTCAAAGTTGGAAAGTTTGCTATTTTCCCAGTAGAATTAAAAGTTCTGGTCCAGAGTGTCATAGAAAGCTGTGTCTAAGACTACTGGTTTAAACAAATAATATAGTATCCCTATAATACTGGTATTTTCAGTTTTAAGGGTAAGTATCTGATAATACATGCTCTTCAGACTAAGAGTCCAAGTGATATAAGGAGCCAAAAAAAAAATCAAATACCATCCTTCTTATGTGCAGATTATTTTATTGTAAAAATGTAGCAATTACAAATCAGTCTGTTGCAAAATCAATGCTCTATCAGCATAGATGTAATTCCAAGTTTAGAAAAATCTGATCACTTCCAGGCAGGAATAAGCATCAAGCTATGATGTCAGTGAAATTATTTCAGAAGACATCAATGCATTAAATGTGTTTTTCCTATACGGAACTGAGAAAAGTTAAAATTTCTGAGTAGATGATCTTTTCTTCTTATATAATTATAGCCATATTTTTATACAATAAGGCCACGAGATGATATGTAAACATACTAATTTCATCAAGATTTTTTCTTATCAAATAAAATCATATTTCTGCCAGAAACTATCATTCTAGTCTCTCTCTTTTTTTTTAAAGATTTTACTTACTTATTTGACACAGAGAGAGATCACAAATAGGCAGAGAGGCAGGCAGAGAGAGAGGGGGGAGCAGGCTCCCCGCTGAGCAGAGAGCCCGATGTGGGGCTTGATCTTAGGACCCTGAGATCATGCCCCAAGCCGAAGGCAGAGGCTTTAACCCACTGAGCCACCCAGGCGCCCCTATTCCAGTCATTTTAAGTGAATAATCCAATCAACTGTCAAAAGCAAATAGAGTTTTCTCTTATACCATTATTAAGCCCTACCCTTATTTCCCCCTAAGGAAATAACACTAAAAGCCACTGCTACGTTATTTGCTACAGAAACCTGGATTATTATTTCAAAGACATGGCTTGCGACTGCGCACCTAGCAGAGGAGAATCTTCTATCCGGTGCAGCGTGGGTAGGCGGTGAACACCACGATTTGCTTCACAGGTGGGGAGCAACCTGGGGCAGGCCCCGGGCCCCGACTCACAGGTTGGCTTTCTCCCTTGCCGCCAGGTGAGACCCGTGCTGCATAAAGGTGTGAATCGCGTTCTGTTTGAAAAGAACAAGACCAGCAGGCTAATTAACTCGCTCAGCAGCAGCAACTTCCTGTTCATCTAGGCTTTCATTTGTGCTCAAGTAAAATAATAACCATTGGGAACTGCATTTACCTACATGACCTGGTGTGGTCCAGAGCTAAAGGGAAGAGGTTGTGCTGGGCAGGTGAGTTCTTTACCTGGCAAGGGAGTGTCTGAACGGCTTAGAAAACCTAATAGTTGTCCCTGAGAGGAATCATCACTAAGGAAACCAAACTTGCCAATCCAGTCTGGTCCAGGACCCCCTTCCTTTACCCCAGCCGGGCTGCTCCGGGCTCACCTTGGGTTTCTCAGCATTGTATTTGTCCAGAAGAGCCTGGATGCGGGCCCCATAGTCAGGATGGACATCACTGAAGTTCTTGACCTGGACCCGAATGACAAGAATGTTAATATGACCCCGGCCCCCTCCTAGGCCGGCCCCACGCGTGCGTACTGTGTACTCTGTAGGGGAGGAAGGAAGGCACAACCACACAGCGTCTAACCGCCCAGAGTAAGACTGGGGGGCTCCGGGGGAAACCCTGGCACAGACTGGCTGAGCAGCCGTGGACAAGTCATTCCTCTGAGCCTCAGTGTCCACGCCCCACAAAGTGAGCAACGTCGTTAAACCTACCTCAGAGAATGAGGTGAGTGGCACTTGCTGCACGTAAGGAGCCGACCTCAGGGTGACTCTACAAGTCACAGTGATTCATAGAACAAGACGGGCCCAGACCCCGCCTGAATTTAAAGTGAGGCGTACAAAGACGGTGGCCCGTGCTGGGCAACCCCACACACTTCGAGCAGGAATTCCCGAGCACGGCCTGCTCCGGAGCGAAAAGCAGGAGGGAGGCACCGTGAGCCCCCAGGAAGCCAGACAGCCTCAGCACAGGCCAGAGAAGAAGGCCAAGGGTTCAAGCCCCGTTCTGCTACTTACACACTGTCCCATTCGTTCTCATCAGTGAGAGGAAACCTGCCCGCACCTACCTCGCAGAGCAACCGTCCAGCTCTCCGCTGCAGACGGCAACGTGTAAATAGTGCCTCAGCAGTTAAAAGGTCATTTGTAGACACGCACTTGTGAAAGACAGTTAAAGACACAGAACTTTGCCTACAGAGAAAGCGCCCAGCCTGCTGGTACTTGTCTCCAGGCCTTTGAACACATCCCAGAGAGCCGCCGGTCCAGCTGTCCCTTTGAACAGAGAAGCAGCCGCCGAGACACGAGGCAACTGCGGGGTTGTCTCGACTTCCGAGAAGCTTACTCCTGTGGCAGGCCTGAAGGCTGCGAGTGGGAAGCCTCCACGCAGCGCCGGGAGCTGCCGTCAGAAATACCCTGGCAGCTCAGCTCAGGAGTTCAGCCTGAGGTATGGAAGCAGCTCAGTTCTCCCCAGAGAGCGTGCAAGTTTCTAGTTGCTTCTGAAGGAGGGTCAGGTGTCATGACACCAAGTGGTTAGACAGGCTTCGCAACACAAAAATGCAGTCCGTATTTCTTATTGTCTAAAGTCGAAGAAAAACTGTGGCAGGACTCACATTTTTATACTGGACATGACTCTCTGGTACAGAACTTGGCTGCAGTCAGTGGAGAGCATCGGACAGAATTCACCCTGAATTCAACTCAAGTAATCTACACTGGACAAGGAGCTAAAGGATCAGGGGCTATGCCACATTCCCTGGAGAAAAAACATGCAGAGTAAAGAATCGGAGGTGGGCTGGGGATTAGTGCTATTTTTTTTTTAAGTCCAATTAGCTCAAGCGGAATAGAAGCGGCCTTCACTTAAGGGTTCTCTTACACAGCTGCGCTCTCTTCTCCGGCCAGCAGATGTCACCCGTCGGCTTACTAAGTTTCACTCACCGCTTTCTTCTGGATGAAAAGCTGCGCATCCTTCAGGTGGCCAGCGATGTTCTCGCACAGGCGTTTCCTCTCCTCCTCATTCAGCACCTTCGTGTAGAATGTCCGCACCTGTGCAGGGAAAATGCGCGATGCGGAGAGTCAAATAACCAGTCTGTCATGAACAAAACTCACCCAATGTGCCACCTTTGAAATGAAAAAACAACTCTCATTGGTGTAATGAAATAGTGTTTAGAATTTCAGGATAAGTTAAAATTCTAGTGAAAACTATCATTTTTATGGAGTTCCTCACTTTTTGTTTTGTGGAACAAGGAGAATTTAGTTGATAACAGCTCTCATAAGTGCTTCTTAGAGTAATGTCCTTTGTAGTCAGTGCTCATATATCTCTTATAAGCAAAAGACACAGTTGAGCCTACAATTAAGAATCCCACCACATCTTGCTACAGACACATCCAGAGTGGGCAAGCCGTCATCCAATGGAAACTTAGCATGATACAACCTTTGTTCAATTCATCCAGAACCATAGAGAAAGAAACCCTAATTCATTAATATATACCTTAGTTTTTCAGAAGCCAAGCTTTCTTGGAGAAGACACATGTTAATAGTGAAACTCTGTTTATATGATTGAGCTTACCTCTAAAATGATTATCAACCAATTAAAATGAATAATAGCAGCTTAGAAATAAGGTAGATGAGTCCTAAGGGCTTTGCTCACTTCTGAAATCAACCATTTCTAAGCAACAGTTATGATTTTATTCTAACATTTCATTCATTCATTCAACCAGTACTTATTTATAAAGTCCCTATAATGTACCAAGCATCATTCTATGTCTTGTTCTACTAATGTTTATATATCCAATTAGCCAAAATAGCCAAAAATATCCAAGTATCCAAAGTATCAAATTCATAAAATTTCAAGATGTTTATAGCTTTTCTAAGTGTGTTATCAAATATCAAGCCATAAAAACATTTTTTAAAAATTTGAACAAAGTTTACATTTGATATCAGAGTTTAAAAAATCAAACTTTGGACATGAACACAATTCAATCACAGTACTGCATTGTGGGGATTTTCTCAGATCTATCCCCCAACTCACTAATTCTCTCTTCAGCTGTATCTAATACACTGCCTAACCAGCCACTGAGTCACTTTAGTCTGATGAATTTTTATTTGAAAGACTGTACTTTTTGTTTCTAAAAACATCTATTTGGTTCTTTCTTAAATCTATTCAATTTTGTTTTCCCATATCATTTTTATCTTGTAGATCATATTCCATTCTCTATCTCCTTTAATACAGTATACATGCTTATTTTAAATATCTAAAAGATTATTCTATCATGTACATGATTCTTCCATCCATGGCATGTGCAATTTCTCAGGGCATTGGATTTCCTGACTTGTATTATAATTCTTTCCTGGGACTCAACTCCAATAGGAGTTATCTTCTGCAGAACCATCACCTGGGCCCAAATTGTAAAGGAGTCTTAAGATTTTTTTCACCACTTCTACAAAGGCCTAAAGGGTTCTCTGATTCACTGTTTCTCAGGTCAGGACTTCTAGGTGGTTCTAAGTGGAACAAGAGTGCAGAGACCTCACCTCAGAGAAGAGCGGAGGAAAGGGATGCCCAATTTCTCAGGAAATCTAGAGCCCGCATGCTGGCAAGCTGCAGCCTCAGTCTGGTGGGTAGTTTTTCCCATGGAGTGCCGCTTCCTGACTCTCCTCATTATGTCACATGTCAGGAGCCGCGTTCTAGCTCTCTGCAACACAGGGAGCCTGCAGCCTAAACTCCGAGCCCCTGGAGTCATAAAATCTTAATAAGATGTAAATACAGTCTGGTTACCCACCATGATAAATATACTTTTGATATTCATGAACTATTGTGATTCCTTTTTCATTTCTAGAATCCAGAGATTTAATTTTGTTAGCTCCACTACTTTTTTTAAAATTTTAAATCTCGCATGTCCATGTATGACAAGTAGAAGTGCAGCTTCTACATCATTCTACTGATGACGTCCCATCAGTCTGCCATCAAACTAAAAGGTAATTGGTCCTGCAATTTCAGCGGTGCGCTGGAGCCCACTTGCTCATGAGAGAGGATTGTCATCTTTTTAAGAATTTTGTGAGTTGTTAAAACAGGGTCATTATTAAAAACTCAATTATATGTTTATATATAATTCACACCCAGTTAAATTACATTATGAACAAAAATAATAAACCTTCAAAATGTATGATTTCCCCATTAATACGTTATTACCTATGTTCCTGAGGTTATTTGTGTCTACTGTATCACTACGGTGAAAATACTACAAAATAGTGTGATACTGAACCTCGTGCCCCAATGCCACAGATGCGATGATGCCATGTTCCTCGCTTGAAATCAGCTCTAGGGAATATTTTCAGCAAGAAGATTAACAAACACTGTAGGGCGTCTGGGTGGCTCAGTCAGTTAAGCCACTGCCTTTGGCTCAGGTCATGATCTCAAGGTTCTAAGACAGAGCCTCTGCCAGGCTCCCCGCTCAGCAAGGAGGCTGCTTCTCCCTCGTCCTCTGTCCCTCCCCCTGCTTGTGCTCTCCATCTGTCTCTCTCTCTCTCTCTCTCTCTCTCTCAGATAAATAAATTAAATCTTAAAATAAAAAAATTGACAAACACTATACACCAGGGCTTTTCCCCCTGTACACAACTGTTAATATTTATCAACATACCACTCATAAAACCCATATGAAATACTTGCTGTCCTAGAGATCTGGTTAATCTAGCTCCAAGAGAATAACAAAAAAGCACACGTACAAACACAAAGATAAACGGCACCCTTATCACAGCAGGTGGACAAGACGGCTGCAGTGTAAATAGTTTGGAACCCTTACCCATCTGAGCTTGGCTTCAGCAGTCACGCTGCTCAGGCAAAAGGCAGGCGGGACTTGGAAGTCCAACTGAAGAAGCCTCCAGGGTTCTCTGACCTGCACGGTCTTACACCTGGCTAGCAACCACCGACTACACACACGGCTCAGTTGCTCACTCGGGGGGGCACGGACTCCACACACAGGATGGTTGCTCGTATTGGCCAGATAAAGATTCTAAATGCCTTTATCAGCTCCAACACTCTAACACTGACCTTTGATAATAGGACCAAATTCTTTTTAAAGGAAACGTGATATTTTTACTAGTACATACAAATTGAGAGAATGATTTTTTTTTCTTTAGTAAGCTTTTTAATTTAAGTATAACGGCCCTACAGTAAAGAACCCTAAGTGTGCGGTTCAATGATTTTTCAGTGAACACACTATGCAACCACCACCCAGATCAAGAAGGAACATCATTCACACCTCAGAAACCTCCCCACCAGAGTCCCTCCTCCCAGTCATTATCCCCCTTTCTCCAACTGCATCCCCAAAGGCAATTCTTTTAACTGCTCATAGTGTCAATGTGTTCTGCCAAATATGCTTAGCCAAGCTCTGCTGAATATCTGGGTAACAGGAAAGGTCTTGTACGGGCCTTCTGACACTCACGTATCCACATTCCTATCCAGTTCCCACATAACGCTGTACTTTACTAGGGTCAAAAGACACACGTGTGTTTAGCTTGAATGGACACTGAGACACAGTTCCCCAAAACGGCTGAACTAATTTACACTCACAGGAGAGACAGAATTGTTTCTCGTTCTCTCAACACTTGGCGTGGCCAGTCGTTCTAATTGTAGCCACTCTGGTGCGTAGGTAGTGCTACCTCTTTGTGGTTTTATTTTGCATATCCCTGCTGACTATGGAGATAAACCACTTTTCTGTATGTTTTTCAGTCATTTGGATATCCTCTTCTATGAAGTCCTTGTTCAAGTCTTTGCCCATCTTCTATTCCTTGGTCTTTTTCTCACTGCTCTGTGGGAGTTCTTTACATACTCTGGACATGAGTTGTTAGTTAGATGAACTGCATATATATTCTCTCACTCTATAAGCCACATTATTACCTAAATTAATTTTTGCAGAGGTAGTGTTTGCTAGTTTAACACCAGAGCAGGCCTCATGCAGGCAAAATTCTTTGAGAGGCAGGGACTGTATTATAATATATTGATATCATCTGCCTCACCAAGAATAATGCAGTTACTACAAAAGGCTTTTAGAAGATGTTTCATTTCATCTAAATCTGGTTTACATCCTACTATAATTTCTTTTTTATATATACATATCTATGTATGCATCCCTTTCAAATAAAGATGTCTTCACAGTGCATTAATTCGTGTATTTAAGTATCTTTTACTTAGAACCCACATTTATAAATTGAGAAACTAGATACAGTTCCTATTCTAATTTTGATACTAAGTTTAACACCAGCCACCCAAACCGAACTCTAAGACAATTAGACTTCTTAATTTCCTTTTTCTCTTGTGTGAGGTCTAAGTTGTACTGGACACATTAATGAGGAGGCTGCTCTTCAAAGGGTCTCTTTCAGCACGCCCACTGAGAGAGCGGCAGCCCTCGGTGATCAGAAAGAGGGTGAGCCCTTGACCCAGGGCGGTCAACCATAGGTTGGCCAAAGGTCAAGGATGCAGCCTAGAGTGAAAAGATCGGTCAAATCAATTTGACTCCCTCTCTCTAGAATCCAATACAGAAGTCCTGAGAGAAAGGGAGAGTGAAAAAGGGTCCCCCCCCAAAAGTAATACATGGAGAAAGAAGCCATAAAGAAGAGTTACGCCAAGGTCACAGCAAAGCCACAGCAATGTTAAAACAGAAGCTATGAGGAAGTGAGGAGGAAGTCAGAAGGACATGGTAAGAATAAGCAACTGGTACTGAAAAATAGAAGCCGACAGGTGGAGAGCAGCGCAGTCCCGTGAGCAGTGCGCCCTCCAGTGGACACACCCACACTCTTGCTACTGAGGCTCCTCGTGCTACCGTGAATCCTGTTCTAGTCACTTAAAGCCCGCTGTCCTGCCAAGCTTCTCAGATGTGATTGTACTTAAGCTTTATTTGCGCATTTCTTACATTTCCATGTGTCACTGCTTCCCCAATGGCCCCCACCTATAATCCCTTCAATAGAATTTGGGGGAACTGAAAGGAGTCTCCATACCTTGTAGTGGAAGAGCATAGGAACACAACACTTCCACTCCACCTAATAAAGGGACTGATTTATGATTAGAGCTGTCTTCCATGAATTCAATTTAAGACATATTAGGCACTTGAAGAGGGGGGAAATAGAGGCAGCCTGGTGGCTCAATCAGTTAAGCGTGTGCCCCTTGATTTCGGCTCAGGTTATGATCTCAGGGTTGTGAGATCAAGCCCTGCATCAGGCTCCATGCTCAGCATGAGGTCTGCTTGAGATTCTCTCGCCCCATTTACCTCTACCCCTTTCCCCACTCACACGTGCTCTTTCTCTCACTCTAAATAAAATCTTAAAAAAAGGGGGGGGTACGATATATAGACATCAACAAGGAAATCGGTCAAGTGGTTCCCATGGCGGACCAAGAAGCCATCACCTGAGTGACATTATCTTCGTTGGCACTCTCGAAGCGCTGCACATCCGGAGAGCACCGGCTGCTATGCTCCAGGGCATAGGGCTGTTGTTCCGGGGCACTGAAGCTATTGGGGTAGTAATTTGGAGCACCACCTTCAAAAGAAAACCATACAGATTCACTTGGGGAGGGGAAGAATGAAGCACGTCTACAAGCAGTCAATGTAGTAAGATACAGTTCAACGGGCACTCACATACACCTGTATATACCCACGCACGTGCATGCCTATTTACACATGCCACGAACACACCACTTCTAACATCTGTTTGGCTATAGGCAGGACTCAGATTCTTAGAGAATAATGCCACCTTCCAAATGCTCTCATGGGCGGTCTCACTCTGAGTCTTAATGAAGAGATCTCAAGTTTTCTTCAACACTTCAAGTGATCTGATCTTGAAAATCTTCCAGTGCTTACCGGTACAGGTTTGGTCTGGCCCCCACAGAAGATAAGACCCAAAGATACATTTCAAATCTGAGCATTTCATTTGGGCTTGGGCTTAATTCAAACACTGAGTCACAGAACTCTTGGGAGCAACTGAAAGTTCTAGCTCTGCTTCTTCAACATACAGACGGAGATAAGCTGAGCCCTGAGATGTTAGCTGCCTGCTCCACGGTCACATGGTTCTTAGTGGTAGAGCTGGGATCTGGGATCTGTCTGGTCTCTTCCATTCCGGGACAGGCCATATTCCCATTACAGAACTCTATTTCACTACTCCTTCAAGGTTATTAAGAGTCTCGCAGTATCTTTCCTTTATTGACTCCGACTTTATTCAATTCTAGCTTCACTTTCACTTCCTTCCACAGGTAAATAAAAAAGGATTGTTTTTTCAGTTTGATATTTCTAGTATGGCAGCACTCATTCATCTGGACTTACAGAAGAAATAATGACAAATGTAATCAAAACATATTTTCTGACTTCTGAAATAAATTAAAAGGCATTTTTTTTTTCATTTTGGCATATTTATTTTCCTAACTGCTACAGCTGATGTCGGCTGAAGCCTGAATTGCCTGAGTACACGCTGCCTAAGCAGGAGTGGCCTAGAAACATCTTGAGTGTTTTGAACAAACCAGTCTGAGGTTGGAATTTTAACCAGCTGCCAGGATAGATTATGCAGAGTGGATAATCAGGAGGCATCTACAGATCACACCCATCAAGGCACCAAGGGCATGTAGGAAGAATGCCCTTAATACGATGGGGCCCAATTATTAGCTCTTGGGATTCATTCTAGGTTAGCCTCAACTATCTGGAAGGCAAAGCGCTCCGACAACCAGACACCACAATGGTCCTCTGCACTAAGAATTAGCTCTTTGAAATGTGCCTATCTGAGTAATTTTAAAATTCTATCTCCAAATGAGTTCTGACCTTTCCTCAAAGTGGGAGTTGTCTCCAAGTCACTGACTACTGGGAACAATTACGCTCCGTCATTACACTTCAAGAGCACAACCCAAATGCTCGGCTTCTAAGAGTAGGCAAAGGGTGTGTCAAAATGTATCCTTGAGCAGTTTTTTCATATATATGCCACCATAATGGTGAACAAAGAAGGATAAACATGAAGCAAGTACTTATTAATGAAGTTCCAGAATATACGTGAACCTTTCCGATACAGCCCATCTCGGGAATGAAAGGACTGATGAATATGAAGGGAAGAAACCACTTTAGAATAAAAATGCAGAAGGCCGACACAGGAAGTATCAGTTACTTTGGGCAACAGCATGAGCTCTGTAAACCTCGGGGAGCTGAAGTACTGCAAACACCTTAATGTATTCAGTTAGTGAGCAAGTAAACTCGTTGAATACATAGAAAAGGCTTAGTCATAAAGGTAACAAGTGCGAGGGACAAAATCATATAAACAAAATAATCTTAAGTCTCTAAAAAATAGTCTCAGAGAAAACAGGAAATAAAGCAAAATGCAACAGTTGTGGCCTCTGAGTGTTGGGGCTATAAGTGAGTTTATGCTCCCCTTCTCTTTTTTCCCTTATATTTTCCAAATTTTCTTTAGGGCACAATGTATTATTTGTATCGGACAAAAGTAAACATTGTTTGAATACAGACATCTATGGCTATAAATATAAATCATCAGTAAATTTTCTGAAGGGATCGATGTAAGCACGCTATTACTAAAACAAATGTACCCCAAATAGGGAAAAAAAAAAAAAGAGAAAATTAAGATCAATATTAAACGGGAAACATTAAAGGGAAAAAACATTAATCAAACATTCTCTAATTAGAACAAGTAATCAACAAGAGGGTGTTTTTACATGGCACCAAAAACAGTAGTTAAAAGGAAAAAATCATAAATCTGATAAATGAGCTCCAAAGAACAAAATATAGTAGAGTCTCATCTCAACAGCTGATTTACATGAATTCAACTATACTCACTTCGAAAAAAAAAAGTGAGGGAGAATTCCTTGATTTACTCAGTCTCCCTTATTCTAACCTGCCCCAAGCCCTTGAAACCCCAACTACGTTTGTTCCTCCTTGGCCCAGCCAAGTGCAATGGAAAACAAGAAACAGGAACTCTTGACTTTTACACTTCCAAGAGTCTTAAGTCCCGGTGATTCAAGAGTGATAAGGAACTGCCCACTTTGTGAAATCTTTAAAACCTAACCCCTAAGCTGAATGCTACTCTTCAACAGCCATGAAAGATCTTTCTCCCACCTTCCATTATCTGATGGATGGCAAGGAAAATCTGAGATGGGAACTCCCGATTAAACATATCAAACAGTAAAAATATAGAGTCTTCGGGCAGTTTAAACCGTCCTTGCTTCATAGAGCAGAAGGTCCCCTGGGTCGTCTTCACAGAGCAGGAGCCTGAAGACCACGGGCCTGGCGTGACCTGCCCCGCCCTCCGCTCAGCGGCGCCCTCGGGCCCACCCCCCCAGGGGAGCCAGACACCTGAGGCCTACCCTGATTGTCAAGCATGCACATGGGGCCGTCCCGCTGGTAGTTGGCCACTCGAGCGCGGAAAGGACAGTTCACGGGTATCTGAAGATAGTTGGGTCCCAGGCGGTGGCGGTGAGTATCCGGATAGGCAAAAAGGCGGCCCTACAGTTACAAATGAAACAGGCGCTGACTGCGTGCGGCCACACACACGGCAGAACGGTCTGAACGCCTGATTCTCCACCTTCAAGCACGAAGCACTCTGTACAGCATTACCACCAAACCCTGCCAAGCCCCCCAAAAGAGCAAAGTTTCCGTTCTCATGAGTTCTCCCGAACCGAACGGTCCTTAATCTTCGCCGTCCGTCACACGGCCCAGAGAGCCACAGATCTTCACACCCGTTCTAGAAGAACACATCTTCTCTTCCCCTCAGATAACTAATGAGTGCCCTGCCTTATATTACTTCCCACTCTCAAGGATGGACCACATTGTAAAATACATTTGCTGGCACCCCACTAACTGGAATCTGTGTCCTTTTCACTGCGATCTGGCTTACCACTTTGGGTGACACTTTAAGGTTTAATGGCACGATCTTGTTGAAAGCTAATGGGGACCCTTGTTCGGGACCAGCCAGCCACTCTCGTCCTCGGGTGCTCATTAGTTCCCATCAGAGTGATTTCAAAGTCCCCCTACCTGGCTCTCCACTTCCGGCCCCTCTTCCATCATCACTGCCCTACACATTCCTGCCGAGGGCACCAGCCTCAGGCCCCACACAGATTACATGACTTACCTACTCAAAAAACTTGAAACGTTTCCTCACTGGTCACCAAATGGCTAAGTAAGCCCACCAGTCCTTCCGTGCTGGACGTATGGCTCCTCACATGCTCCCTGGCATCAGAACTCCCAGCTAACTGACTTACGTTGTGGAACGACTGGGCTAGGGACTGGGATCTTGACTGTGCCTACTAAATAAAGCCCTTTCACTTTCTAAACACACTAAAAAACAAAACAAAACAAAAAAAACCAAGAAGACAGCACATTAAATTTAAAATATGTTCGCCATAGCTGAAATTAATATCGACAGACATTATAGGATTCATTCATACAATTCAATTCACTAATAGAATTGCATGATTTCGGTTTATCATCTTTTCTTAGGACCTTCTTCCCGCCGGTTTCAATGAAATGTCTTAGACATTTGCTTTTTGTTGTTGCAGAGAACATGGATGCGATCTGTGGTCCTCTGCCCTGGGCCCAGGCCTCCACCCAATGCTTCTCGGCTCCTCTAACTTTACAACTCAAGTGTTGTTAACTGTCTCCATGTCTCACTGTGGCCCCAGAGAGCCGTGGATCATGAAGAGAATTCGGATAATATTTGTTCTTCAACCTATTCCCTCAACACCAGGGTTATGCAGTCTGAGCTCTACCCATGACAAGTTCATGCCTTGGCAAATCCCAGGAACCTCCTCCACACGGTTCAGCTCCCTTCCGACCCCAAGGCAGGGAAGGCTGGATGCCCAGGGTCCCAGGGCTTGGCTTCCTTTACTCCTTTCAATGCAAGCACTTCTGCCTGTGCTCTGTGAGCCTTGGCTTTCCTTCTCTCTTCCCTGACCTCCAGTTCACCAACTGGACTGATTCTACTTGATAAGCCCACATCACATTTCTCGAAACTGAACAAACCTTTTCCTAAAAGGGACAGCTGTACAAACTTCTACTCAAGCACTGAAGTCCCCTCTGACCTATTTTCAATGAATCCAATCTTATTTCTTCCGCTCTAGAAAGAAGAGACTGTCTACGGTTTAAATATACCCAACATAGTCCACCTATACCCAGGTCTCTCTCCTGCCCCATTTTCTCACTGTTGAAAACTGAAATCCCATCTATTCTTCAAAAGCCACCTCAAATGCCACCTCATTCTTGAAACTTTGTCGTCATCCTCCTAACAGACAAGGTTTCTCCTGATCCAAATGGCATCTGCCTCATATTATAGTTATCTTACGTTTTTATATGTTACAGCAGTGCGAGCAGCATATCATATGCAGAGAGGTATTCAATTTCTATTAGTTAAGGGATACCTGGGTGGTTCAGTCAGTTAAGTATCCAACTCTTAATTTCGGCTCAGGTCTTGATCTCCAGGTTGTGAGATCAAGCCCCACATCAGGCTCCACACTGGGCATGGAGCCTGCTTAAGATTCTGTCTCCCTCACCCTCTGCCCGTTGCCCCCTCACATGTGGGCCATTTCTCCCTCTCAGAAATAAATAAATAAATAAATACATATATGATACAGATCTATATGTTAGTTAAACTGAACTGAAAGCTAATGAAAAACTTATTTTCTATAAAAACCTTAGATGTTCCCAATGTCAAAGCAGAGAAGCTACTATTAAAAAAAAAAAAACAGGGTGCCTGAGGTGGCTCAGTCGTTGGGTGTCTGCCTTCAGCTCGGGTCATGATCCCGGAGTCCTGGGATCAAGCCCCACATCGGGCTCCCTGCTCGGCGGGAAGCCTGCTTCTCCCTCTCCCGCTCCCTCTGCTTGTGTTCCCTCTCTCTGTGTTTCTCTCTGTATGTATGTATGTATGTATGTATGTATGTATGTATGAATAAACAAACAAACAAACAAACAAATAAATAAATAAATAAATAAAATAAAAAACAATGGAGGGGTGCCTGGGTGGCTCGGTTGGTTAGGGAACTGCCTTCGGCTCAGGTCATGATCCCAGGGTTCTGGGATCCAACCCCATATCCAGTTCCCTGCTGAGCAGGGAGCCTGTTTCTCTCTCTGCCAGCTGCTCCCCCTGCTTGAGTGCTCTCTCTCTCTCCGTCAAATAAATAAAAATAAAATCTTAAAAAAAACAAAACCAAAAACAATGGAATCTTAGCTCATCTCCATGGACAGTGACACCCGAAGCAGAGCCAGATGCTTACACAGGAAGCGGCCATCAGTCACTGAGACCTGATCTCGGGTAATAATCCTTCACCTTTGCTTCACGGTCAGAGTCCAAAAACACAAGAGATTGATTTACTCAGTAATTATTAAGCTGATTATTTCCCTGATTTCTGGTCCCAAAAAAGTATTTTTCAGTCTTTCTACTCTTGAAAGAGCCTAGTGGAGAATGATGAAAACATAGTGAATGCGTAGGAACGTTACTGAGACAAATGGCTATATTAACCCACTGCCGTCAATCACTGGTGACGTACATTCAGTTCACAAAAACCATCTCCAGTCTCTTTTTACAGATGGAAAAATTCAAGCATCACCATGGGACAGGAAATGAATCAAGTTACACTGAGCAGTCAACAATATTTCCTCCCATCAGTGACAGACTGAATGAAGAGTGCTTTACTCTACAAATACCTGAGGCATTTCTCATGTAACTTCTTCTAAATTAAAAGACTAAATATCAAAGCCTTAACATAGTATGAAATTTGCTTTATACTGTAATACTGTAACATCAGGATGCTTCTGTCAGACCTGCAGGAATTAAGGACCAAGACTAATTAACATTTAAGTGATGTTCTAGTAAATTCTTCATATAAAGGTCATGCCAAATTAGAGCACACGCACATACACACACCTGCACGTCTGCCTCATATGATCTCACTCCACCAAGCTTACCTGAAGCATTTTGTCAGGGCTGGGCTCAATGCCAGGTGGCATGTTGCTTGGGTCAAATGCCAACTGTTCAACCTCAGCGAAGTAATTAACTGGATTCCGGTTTAAGACCAGTTTACCAACTGGGATAAGAGGATAGTCCTGGTGAGGCCAAATCTAAAAATAAATATCATATTCACAATTATCAAACAACCAACTAAAAGAAATTAAAGTAATTATTAAAAATACCAGATGTCAAGGTGCCAGGGTGACTCAAGTTGGCTAAGCATCTGCCTTTGGCTCAGGTCATGACCCCGGGTCCTGGGATCGAGCCCCACATCCAGCTTCCTGCTCAGCGGGAGTCTGCTTCTCCCTCTCCCTCTGTCCTTAACCCCACCCGGCTCATGCTCGCTTGCTTGTTCGCTCTCTCTCAAATAAATAAATAAAATCTTAAAAAAAAAAATACGAGCTTTCTAATATAATGAAACCAACAATAAGTGAAAATAATCTTTTAATCCAACAAAGTGAAAAGAACTTCAGGTGGGTACACTGGTTGCATCTTTCACAACAGTAAACAGTAAATAAAGACATCTTCCCGGGGAAAAGGACATTAGCTTTTCCAGATCTGTGCCCTGCTGATAATGAGAGATTCAAGCCACTTTGAGGAACTCAATGAACTCAGCAAACAGGAACCAGAAGTGAGATGCACAGGCCAGGAAACTGCAAAGTGGCTGCCCTGCATTTCACATCTGACCTCTCTATCATTACGAACACTTGACTGGAATTTGTAAAATTAGGTACAAAGAGACTTAAAAAAGAAAACAACTTAGTTGTTAAACGGACTCACCTTGGTAAGATCAAAGGGATTGAATGGAAAGGTTTCTGCCTGATTAAAAGTCATGACCTGGATGTAAAATGTCCAGGAGGGGTAGTTGCCTGTGGAAATGGCATTGAAAAGATCCCGCAGGCCGTAGTCAGGATCTTCCTGAGAAAGTCTTGCTGCGTCTTGGACAGAAAGGTTTTTGATCCCCTGGTCAGTCTACAGAATAAGAGAAAGCAGCTCAAACTGAAATGTACTGGCAAACTTAAGAACTTTCACCAGTTATGCACTGAAGGATCATGAGGAATGCAACTCAAAGACTGGATTTTCCTTGTTCAAATCTAATACAAATAGGAATTCATCAACAAGAAATTCTACTCGGTTATCTTGATTCTTTTAAATGCTCAGGAAATCTGCATATATATTTCATATTTAAAATTAGTCCTATCTTTCCCTTTCTGTATCATTTGAATTTTTTAACTGTTAACATATAATTTATTTTTAATTTCTCACCCATATAAAGAAGGCTGTACTACTACCTTCAGAAAAGCCAAGAAATTTTTGGCATAAAATATACATAACATAAAATGTACCACTTTAGCCATTTTAAAGTGTCCAGTTCGGAGGATTTTTTTAGTATATATCTCAAAATACAGTGGCCAGGTCACGTGGTAACTCTATATTTAATTTCTTGAGGAATTTCAAAATTTTTTCCCGAGTGTTTATTTTAATTTTTATACTCATGTTACTTTTCAAATCAGAAAAAAAATCAAAAAATATTTTTAAAATAAGCAAATAATTTTTTTGCATGAAGTAATTTTTTAATTCTTGCTTTGTAACAGCTCAAATCAATTACTGAGATTGTGCAAGCTAGCATCCCTCCACCCCTACTCTCTTCCTTTTATTTTTTTCAGAAATCAGAGGATCATAGTTCATAGAGCTGAAAAGAACTTCAGTAGAGCCACTCTGAACCAGTTCTCTGCCTACGAGCAGGCAAAATTAGTATTCTGACTTCCCCAGCAAGCCATGAAGACCCAACCAAGTCAGTCACTTTCACCAGTGCTCCTACTATCACACCGTACTGCCTTTTCAACAGATTCTCTCCTGTGTCTTATTCTGAAAGATCCCCACATGCCAAGCATGGAAAGATTTCCTCGGCAAAGTCAACTCTGAAACTCTACCACAGAAATCTCGAGTCTCTCTAGCTAGTGGCAAGATTTGAAGCCTTCTCACTACCAGACTATAAGCACAGTCACCTTCCAGGTTGAAAAATGGAGGTCATCATCTGCGGATCACCCAGAAAGCTAATACATTAAATTGTGCAATAATATTGCAATACTTTTCTGATTTTCACTGAATCCCTCGGGCTTAGAAAAGACTAGTCATAGGTCAGAATAATCCAGACTGATATATCCAGATAGGTCTCAGGCTCCGCCGGGGCCCTCTGCTGAACAGGCCCATAAGCAATCCAATCCTTCCAGGGTCATGGACAGCTACTATTATTATCCCAATTTCACAGTGACAAAGCTGGAGCACAGAGACCTTTTCATAATATGACCAGGTCAGAGTTACCAAGAAAAGGGAAGATTTGAATTCAGACTGGTCTGCCTGCAAAGCCACCACCATGCAGGTGCCCCAGTCATTTAGCCCTTGCTCTCAGTGACACAACACTGCTCCCTTTGGCAGTTACAAGCCAATGGGACAACTGTTGCTTAAAACCGTCCCCTGCCAAAGATCAAATATCCAAGTTATAAGTATAAAGAAGGGAGACAGTTTTCCTGTTGGATACACCTACCTAAGTTGTTCAGATAAAGATTAAGACAAGACAGAAAATAGTTCTTGGGATAGATACCATTAAGGAGACTATATTTATCCTGACTCCACTTCTGGTCTGTGCTTATTTTAGCAGTAGTATTTGGAAACATGTCCTTAGGCAACCAGACATTTTTTAAAATACCTTCTAGAGTTCTCGGAGAATATTGCTTATTGTAACAAATGCCAAGATCATAATAAGACAGAGCTCTTTAAAACACTTAGATTAATTAAAATGTTCTCAAAGCTTTCCCCAAAGGTAACTTATTTGATATGATTCTATGAAAGTAAATGAAAAAAAATTTATTTTCATTATTTTCCATTTGTAACTGATTGTACTTTTTTTGGCCCTGTTCATAAAACACCCTCAATAAATGCTAAAAAAAATGGATGGGTGAGTTAAAAAAAAGTTAAGAGAAATGTTTCCGGAAAGATAGCATCAGATTAAAAGTGATGGTGAGGTTGGTATTACGGAAAGGAATGCCTCATTTCTGCCACAGTCCCCTCCTGGACCACAAAAGATGTCTACATTCAGCACGATGACTTAGGGCTAGGTAAGGCAAAGCACAGAAATCTCGAGTCTCTCTAGCTAGTGGCAAGATTTGCTTTACTTTGCTAAGGCTTGATTCTAAACTCCAACAAAGAAGTCTAGAAGGCTAGGCTAAACCTCGTAGAAATCTTTCACATAGCCTGGAGGCCTATATTATGTCTTTCCATTTGAGCCCAAACCAAAACCTTAGGTCTTCCCTTTTCAGGGAGAGTGGATATTCACCTGCCAGCACCAGGAACATTAAGCCAGAGAACCAGCATTAAGTGAGCTTTTTCCCAAACTATGCATTGCTCCCAGGACCCAGAAGGAGAAGAAAGCTTAACTATTATTAGTAGCTGTGTACTCCTACCCTCTGGCCACATGGAAAGAGGAGACCAAAGAGAGCCCACATGGTTCCCTTAACTAGGCAGTATGCATCTGTTCACATGGCCAGAGCCAACAGTAGAGTCGTGGTCTAAGTCACCTGGACCAGTACCTCTCAGCCTTCAGAGGGGAGGTAAGGGAAAGGCGGGGAGGGGCCTTGATCTTCACCCAAATCTCAGGAGAAGTAAAGAACGTGGGTAGTAGGAGCCTTGTACCTTCTCCCCCAAAAGCAACGTGTACCTTATAATGGAATTTGCAATAAACTGCCTCTCCCTTGGCATTGACCAGCTTGAAAGTATGCGATCCGTATCCATTCATGTGCCTGTGTCCATCTGGAATCCCTCGATCACTGAACAAGAAGGAAACCTAAGGAACAGAAAAATGAAGCCTAACATTTTTCAGTTTCAATCAAAACATCCTAGATTTTTAAAAGAAATTCCTAAGTTTTCGAAGACTCTCTTAATGACATGGAACACACTAAGCAAGTTCCCATAGGAAAAGTTATCGTTAGTATCGTTTACACAAAATAACAAGAACTTTAAAGTAGAATGACATGTAAATCATTAACCTCATGGCTCAGAATTCAATAAAGACAAGCAAAAACAAATCTAAAGAGTAGCCTAACTTATTATTCAAAATCTATGTTAACAGTAAATAAATGTGGTAACATTTTTCCCTTCTTTCCCTAATACAAAGAGCTTTACTTCATACTAGAGACTTTAATACTTAATATTGCTAACTATCAAATGATGATGTTTCTAGCATCACTTAAGGTCTATGAATGGGGAAGATTAACAAAATCAGTCATTATAAAACTCTTTGGGGCCAAGAAATCTGAGGAAGCCTCCCAAAAAGAAAGTAAGAAATCAAGTCCAATGAGAGAGTCAAAACTGGAGAACCACGTGATGAAGCATAATTCAGGTGAAACGTTACATGGAATGAAAAAGAAGGGTTCCCACCTGATGCAGAGACTCGGGGCGCAGGCTCCAGAAGTCCCAGACCATGTCAGGATCCTTTAGGTGTGTTTGCGGGTTTCTCTTCTGACTATGGATAAAGGATGGAAACTAGACAGAAAAAGAGAAAAAATCCCCAAAACTAAGTTTATAGGAATTATGGTATCTTACATTATACATTGCCTATGGCTAAGTCTACAGATTGTAACTTGGAACAAGGTAATCCTAGAATTTTACGCTGCTAAACCCTAAAATAAAATTTACCCTCAGCATGTTTCCAGGGCAAAGTGCCTCTTTTTATTAATCTTCCAGGCTCTACAAAGAAAACTGGACTATTCCCATAAAGTCAGTGAATCTTGAAATGCCAAACTGAAAACCAACGGTAACCGTTATTTGATCTTATAAAAAGACACTAAATACAGAAAAATGTGCTTAAAAAGGCAATCGGCCAACCGGAACTCTCTTCTTTCTGCCTTTTCCAGGGCTTCTCTTCATCATATGCCAGTCAATACAGTGTTTGAAAGCAATTTAAATCAAACGTTCGTAGAGTGTAATACACTTTATCACCTACCAATATGGCATCCCTGATGAAGAAAATGGGGGTGTTATTTCCAACAAGATCCCAATTACCATCCTCTGTGTAAAATTTCACAGCAAACCCACGAGGGTCACGAACCGTGTCCGCTGAGCCCGACTCTCCAGCTAGAAAATTCAAACGGGAAAAATGAAGCGTAAGCCAGAGTACTTGGCATCCAAGAAACCTAACATCATAAAGAAACACTGGGATCTGTCCTTTCCGATCCGCTTCTAAAAAAGAACATCAGGTAGTTAAGTGCCTGGGTTATTGTTTCTACCACCTACCAGCTAATGTGAGTCTACCAATTAAACAAAAGAATTAATTGAGAATAATAAGAGAGTACATAACTATAAAAGCTGAAAGGATTATCCATTTAACATAAGATAACTTTGTTTAAACAGGTAATTAAAATTTAAATGAAAATAAAGGAAGAAAATGATTATAAAGATTAAGATAGGGGTGCCTGGGTGGCTCAGTTGGTTAAGCAACTGCCTTCAGCTCAGGTCATGATCCCAGAGTCTTGGGATCGAGTCCCACATCAGGCTCCCAGCTCCATGAGGAGTCTGTTTCTCCCTCTGACCTTCTCCCCTCTCATGCTCTCTCTCACTATCTCTGTCTCAAATAAATAAATAAAATCTTAAAAATATATATTAAAAAAAAGATTAAGATAGTAAACAAGGAGCATAAGCAAGTAGTTGAAATTGTGAGGTTAAGATTAAGAAAATGAGTGAAAATATAGACTCTTATTCTTAATGTCATTTATTTTTACATCCACAGTATTTTAAAAATGCACAAACACAGATGGAAGAAAAATAGAATTAATTGTGCATTGTGGGGTGCGGAGAGGTGGCATGAGGGATCTAATTCCTACGAGCGCTACTGAAAAAATCACTTCATCTCCAAAACAGAAATAACCCCACCTTGCAAAGTCGATCTACAGATGAGATTACAGCTATCGTCTGTAAAGCGCCTAACGCTGGATGGCACAGAGTTAATTCCCAATAAAGGGCAACTATTGTGGTTGCTGAATAAGTGCCTCACTCCATGCTTCCCTCTGAGGCAACCACTTGTAGGAAAGTTCTTTTCAAACGTCTCAGAATTGCAGTGCTGGCCTGTGCCTGAGTGTGATTTCCTAAGACCTCAAACAAAGAGAATTAAAAGGAACTTTCTGCATGTCTCAGAATATTTTTTTCTACTGTAAAACCTGGCTATTATTTGGAGAAGTGTTTTTTTCTATCTTCTAATATGCTTTCCTTGAAATGTAGCTATAAATGCCCGGAAGAAGGTCAAGGTTGAGTGACCGCAATGCCAGTCATGCAGACAGACGGACTTACCGACAGTGGAGAATCGAACAGCAATGGGAGTCCTCTTTCCAATATGCTCAAACACCTTGGCTTTGGAGTATCTGGTAATGTCATGTGTGACCTCGAAGTAGCCAAAAGCCCCTAATGAGAAAGACACAGAAATCCTCATCATGAGACCATCGAAGACCACTCAATAGGCCCTCAATGAGCATCTGGGTGACAAGAGAAACGGATGGTGCAGCACCGGCCTTCTGGGAGTTTCCACGATGACCGGAGAAAGGGGAGATGTCCAAACACAAAATGATGGGGGCAAAATGCAAAGCCCCCAGTACTACACCAAGTGCTATTCAGCTAGAACCAAGAGGAAGGAGAGATGAGTGGGCCTGGAAGCAGTGGGTCAAGGTTGACCCCACGACACAGGGCCTGAGTGGTCTGGAATCACAGGGAGGACCCAGGAGAGAAAGAGAAGAACAGGGGGAAGAGGAGAAAATACAGGGGACGAAAAGATTGATTAACACTTAGGAAGACACCACAGGCCGAACTACAAACTGCACAGCACACCAAAGCCCTGATGGAAAAGCCACACAGAAAAAGCTGGAGAAGATGGAAGGAAAAAAATAAAGAAACTAGGAAGTTCTAACTGGGAGTCAGAGAAAGCAGCAGTTCTTCCTTCCTATCAAGCTTTCTTTTAAACACCACCCTATGTGGCATTTCTGCAATGAAAGCAAGATAAAAAGTTTTACACAACTTTTGGACAAAGAAGGAAAGTCACCCCAAACCTACCGCCCTCACACAACTATCCTCAATTTTGTGCCATTCACTCCCGTCAGTGCGCCATCTAAATCGAGCTACGACTTCAGCATGCCCATGTCTGTATTTTCCTATTTTTATTTCTTCACAAAAGTGCACAAGGGAAGAAAAGGAAGATCACTTTCGTTTTAACAAAAATATTTTCTATCTCATGTTCAATCCGAAGAAATAAGCATCATTTAATCATAAGTTCCTCTCCCGATGGACACTTTTTTTTTTCCTTTTTCCCAGGAATGGAGATTTGCCACTTCTATTTAAGGCGCTCCAACCCTGCGAGAAGTAATTTTTAACCCAGGTGTTGTGCAAGAACCCTCTCCCGACAAATAAACGCGGCTCTCACCTGCTCCTTTGGCGTGCACGACTCTCTCAGGGATTCTTTCCCGGTCAAAGTGAGCCATTTCATCGGTGAACACCACATCCTGAACAAGAAGGGGCCCCCGGGGCCCTGATGTCATAACATTAAGTTTGTCTCCGACTGGGTTACCGGCCCCGGTGGTCAGGACATCAGGTTTCTAAGTGAATAAACACAAAAGGACAAAGAGCACAGGAGCGTTGGTACAATCAACCCATCACTCACACTGTCAGAGGGCACACTGTTTTCCAATTTTTGGACTTTCTGCTCAAAGTCTTTTTTAAATTTCCTGGGTCTGAAATGCTGAAATGCTCCAAGATACACCACTGCCCGAAGTTCAGAGTCGAGTCTTGGAAATCCTTGAAGAATCTCAACACCAACCTGCTAAGCCATCTGCTCTGGAGAGCAGAAAGAGGGCTAATAAGTAAGCCGCCAGCTCGCTCAGCCCCTGCTCTCGATACACCTCCCGGGCTCCACGCAGGGAAGCCCCGGAGAGGGGTCTCCCCACGCGGGATGCCCGAGCCAATGGTGAGAAGCGGTCTCTGGAGGAGCCAAGCTGGTCATCGGTCAACTGGCAGCTGCTTTCGGAGTGGGACGGCTGTCCACGTGGGTCACCCCGCAGAGCACCCCCCTCTCAAGCAGCGGGTGCCAGCGCTCGGCAAGATCTCGTTCCAATTCCAAAACAAAAAGCCGTGGCTTTTATTGTCACTGAAAATGAACTGTTGCTAAGACGGGTTATAGTATTAATTTTCTAAAGATGTCAAATGTCCCCGAAATGGGATAGGTTATTGTACTGTAACAGAGAATTTGTTTTTTAAGCCACTCAATTCTCCAATATCAGTTACGTCGGAAGCCTCCTGGCCGTCCCTTCTCTAGGATGGGAGCCCCAGCATTTTTTAACAAATGATCCTAAGCAGCTCTTAGCATCATCTTGGCTCCTACCCTGTACTCCTGACC
This sequence comes from Nasua narica, assembly GCA_028533885.1. Classification (NCBI taxonomy): domain Eukaryota; kingdom Metazoa; phylum Chordata; class Mammalia; order Carnivora; family Procyonidae; genus Nasua; species Nasua narica. The sequence goes on from CM052815.1 coordinate 21,105,961, forward strand.
AGGGATAACTGCCTCTCCAATGTCTTCCCCTGGCCACTGGGAAACCAGGGGAGAGGAGTGGGGGAAGCAAAGCCCAGCCAGGTCCATTGAGAACAACTCAAAAAGGTCTAATGATGAAAGTCCATGGTGCCAACTTCATGCGCCCAGAAAAGCATTATGCATAGAATTTTCACAAACCTGGAGTGGAGTAGATAACTCTTCCTCTGCAGGTACACCTGCTCTGAACATTAAAAGAAGGTCAATAGGGCGCCTGGGTGGCTCAGTTGGTTAAGCGACTGCCTTCGGCTCAGGTCATGATCCCGGAGTCCCGGGATCGAGTCCCATATCGGACTCCTGGCTCTGCGGGAAGTCTGCTTCTCCCTCTGACCTTCTCCCCTTTCATTCTCAGTCTCTCTCTCTAATAAATAAATAAAAAATCTTTAAAAAAAAAAAAAAAGAAGGTCAATACCTGTCTCTTCCCTAGAAGGGGATATTAGGAGGAGAGGCGTCACTTTAAAAACTATAAAAATACCATGAGCTCTTTGGGAAAACGCACTACACAAGAGAGATCTCGGAATCTTCAGAATTAATAAACAAGACTCCTACACCCACTAGAGTTCTGCTCACATCGAAACGGGAAGAGGTCAACATGGAACCTTAGAGAAACTGTGAGTGCTGTCAACACAGAGCCTGGGTTTGACTTCCAGCCCTGCCAATCACCAGATGTAATGCCCTCTTTTCTCATCTTTATGTTATGAGAAAGTGACAGTGGACACTCTGAGGTTAAAGGTTCCTCCTCACAGAACCCAGGACAAAAAGGAATGAAAAGCAGTTATTAAATACATCTGCTTGCCTTGAGGATCACTATATTCCAGTCCCCAAAAATATTACAAAATAAGCAATTAAATCATCTCCCTAGCTTCCCTCTTCTACTCCCTAGATATACTCAGAGTCAGCAAGAATGTGTGCATTAAGATTTAGAGTAAATTTACCCAACAGAGTGCCTAACCAGTGCCTATGGTGTGTTAGGTGCTGGGGACTGCCACAGCAAACATCAACATTCCTGCTCTCATGGAGCTCAGTCTACGGGGGTGTTTAATGTCATATTACTTACGGTAGCAAAAGCTGACAGGTAGCTTAAACATCCAAAAATAGATGAAGAGCTAATTAATGAAATACTATGCCACCATTAAGAATCTCACCCACAGAAAAATTCGAGTAACAATGAAACTATCAAAACATTTAGGTGATATAATTATAGGTCATTTTAATTTTCTTTAGATTTCTATTTTCTTTCCTAAAATAATTTCTAAGAAAGTCTTTGCCTACATCTAATCAAATATTGGAAGTTTTTCAAATTATTTATATTTTGTATTGACTTAATGAAGGCAATGTATATACCCTCATGTCATACAGTTCCTAAAAACGTTTTAAGGTCTTATTTATTTCAGAGAGCGAGAGAGAGTGCAGATGCGTGAGGGATATAGGGGGAGGGAGAAACAGACTCCCCACTGAGCAGGGAGCCTGATTCAGGGCTCCATCCCAGGACCCTGACCTGAGCAGATGGCAGACACCTAACCAACATGGTCACACAGGCGCCCCCTTAAAAACATTTTTAATGAAGGTACTATGTCACTACAAGTGTCCACTTCCAATCACCTTTCTCATTACTTTTTAAAAACTCCCTAAACCATGCTTAATTTTCACTTGCCCATGTAAATTTAAAAGCATGAAATCTCCGATTGGAGTTACATCTTCAGCTTAAAATGACTGCATAGAAGACAAAAAAACATATGATAGATACGTAATCATTTTTATGAGGAAAGACCCTAAATGAGATTCTTCTCTACTTTCTTTCTTGAGAGAAATAATTACAACGCAGCAGGAAATTCTTCAGAAAATGGGCCGCTGCTGAGCACAGGCTCTTACACAAGTGTTAACTACCATAGTTCACCAATGGTAACATACACAGTTTTTGAATAGTTTAAGATCTTTAAAGCTGGGGTATGGCTTACCATCTGTGGCATTTTAGCAGCGTGTCCTGGTTTGGACAGGCAGGGTTTCTCCTGAGTGAGATATAGGA
>CM052815.1:21108522-21137531 GCA_028533885.1 Nasua narica
GGCCAGGCCTCTGCAGCGTGCTCTTAGAGCTGATGGTTCTACTTCGGGGGAGACCCAGAAGCCAGAGAACCAGGCAGGGTCACAGCAGCCGGGGGTCTGTGCTGTGGGGACACCGCCAGGTGCCTCCTGGGGCGTCGGGAGCTAAGAAAGCCACGGGGTGATGTTTGAAGGGAGAGGTGGGAGGGGTGCTGGGGGGCCGGCCAGTGTGATTTTTAGTCTGCAAGCAGAGGAAGCTTCGAGGGAGGGAGGCTTTAAGTAGAGGAGTGACAGTCTTAACACTTGTTAAAGAGCCTGGAGCCTGCAGGGTGGCAGCCAAGCAGGGCGAGGCCGGGCCCACGTCATGGGCTGGAGAGGTGGCGGTGGGCGGCTTGGGGCCGGGTGGGCACAGTGGCCGTGGAAGAGAGTGGGCAGACTGCTGCGCGCTCTCGGGGAGGGAGCCGGCCGAGATGGGGCAAATGAGAATACACGTAACTCCCAAGTTTTGAGCCTGAGCACCTGAGCGGGTGGCCGCGCTGGGCACCGAGGCGGAAAGGTCACAGAGAACAGGTTGGAGAAAAAGTCAAGGAAGAGCCTAAGGAAGTGATCTAACTCGGAGAGGCTCAGCCCTTTGGCCCAGGCCCCCAGCCTGGGAAGCCCCCCTCCCGGGGGTCGGGGGGCATCGCTAACCCCCTCTCGTCCTTCCGCAGGCCCCAGCACGGCGAGGCAGCCGAGCCCGCGGGAGGTAGCGGGCGGCGTGGGGCTCACCTTGGCGTACTTGTAGGTGCTCACGGCGCTCTCCACGCTGAGGGTCTGAGAGCACAGGATCTCACAGTGTCTCTGCAGGGCATCCAGCTGGAACAGGCTGGCAGCCGACAGCAGCTGTAGGGGAGGCAGACGTGGCCTTGGACGTGGGCAGCCGGGCCCGTGGCCCAGGCACCAGGGAACAGAAAGCTGCTCCGTGCAGCGGGCCCTGGTTTCTCCCATCCTCGGGGCCCTGCCCGCCTCCGCAGGTCCAGTCTGAGGATGGAGTTCTTTCTGTTCTAGGTCACCTAGGTACTTGCTGGGACGCTTTGGAAGGCACAGGATGGGGGACAGTCACTGGATGGGATTCCTGACCTCAGAAGGTTTTCAACCTTGAGCTGTGCTCTGTGCCGACCGTACCTACTGTACCGTCTAGCCAGGCGCCCGACTAGCAGGGGCGCTCACTCCTCTAAGCAGTGAGGACGTGAGTGGGAGGCTGGGCTGCCTTCGATCCTGCTCGGCCCCTTATCCCGACACCCAAGCCCTTCCCCCGCCCCAGGCCTGGCCCAGGAGGTGGGTGGGCAAAAGGCCCTTCCTGTCACGGGAAGCGAAAGGACCAGCAGGGAATGAGGAGGACCTGGAAGAGGCTGCCTCTCCTCTCGGCTCTCCAAGTGCCCTGTCCCTGAGTGCCGGCACTGGGCCCACGGGCTCCCAGTCCTCCCCGGGGCCTCACCTCCAGGATGTCGGCGGCCGGGATGTCCAAGGCTTCTGTCCCTCCGTAGTACAGGTACTGCATCATCATCTGCGGCAGGAAGAGGCCCCATGTGAACACCAGACATGCCCACGAATCCCTGGGCCTGGCTCCGCCCTCCATCCCTCCACAGGGGGATGCACACACATCCCCCAGCTCCCCGAAGCTACTGTTGGTGTCGCAGTGTCTAGAAGTCAGCCCCAAGATTGTCCCTCCTGATCGCCTGCGTGTCGGACAGGCCTCCTTTCATGGGGTGGCTCCACTCATCCTCAGGACAGCCCTGTGAGCCCAGAAGGGAAGGTACCGTTCACAGATGGGGAAACTGAGGCGGGGGGGGTTTGGCGGGTAGGCAGCATGGCTCAAGTCACTTTGGTCTCCCGATCGCCACACCAGACCTCAGGCGGCACGCTGTGCATTTCTCTCGCCTACGTTCTAAACGTGGGTCTGGGATAGGGGGCTGCCCTCAGAAGCTGCTTCCAACTTTCCTGTGCCGGGACTCCAAGGTGGAGGTGAGAGCCAGAGCCTGTCTCGCCCCTGGATTTGTTCCCTTGGACGGCAGGCCCAGAGGTCACCTCGCCACCCGGCCTAGACCTGCCTGGGGCTTCTGGGAACAGAGGGCCCAGGAGAGCAAATGAGGTAGCCCGGGAGTGGGGAACGACATTCAGTTTCGGTGAGGTCTAAGTTCCGAACTCTGCCATCACGCTGGAGTCGGGGAAGTTTCGCTCTGGCTGAAGACACAGCCCCAGCGCGGAGTTGGCACAGTGTAAGGGCCGGCACAGTCGGGCTCTGTTAGCCCCCGGGCTGCAGGAGGCACCAGAGGGTCTGGGGGACGGAGCCCAAGCCCGGGGGCTCAGGGGTGCGGAGATGGCCGGGCCAGTCTGTCCAGGCCCAAGGTCTGTGCCCAAGACCTCCATCCACTGCGCCCCCCCCCAAGAGGTGGGGCGCCCACAGGCCGCCTGCAGCCCCAGCTGGAGCACGTACGGGGTGCTCTGCGTTTGTGTCTGACCCTCCAGGAGGCGTGTGCGGCAGGGGCCCGAGGCTGGGCTCTTCCACCACCCCGCCCTGGGCTGGGCTCGGAGCTGTTCAGGACCGCACCGCGGGGCAGCCTCCGATGAGCCAGGCCCAAAGCCCCCGGCCCAGGGCCTCCCGGGATCGGAGGCTAAGCAGTGCCCTCAGGGCAGCCCCTCAGCAAGAAGGGAACCTGGTGTGGGCGGCAACCTGCAGCTCCCCTTCCCAGCCTCTGCCTTTCAGGAGCTGGTTTGGACAAGACACAGCCCACTGTGGCCTGCGGAGCTCCCCGAGGTCATTTGAATGCACATTAGTCCACGGAAGTCAGACCAGAACTCCCCCGGAACGTTGCTGAGGGACCTGGGTGGCCAGCAGGCCCGGACAGATGGGTTTTGCTGAGCCTGGCAGTCCCCAGGCAGGACGGGGGTCATGGGCCTCCCAGAGGGCTGCCCGCGGCTCCGGGAGGGGCTTGGGCACGATCCGCTGCAGGGGGGAAGCGCGGTGCGTCTGGGCAGAATAGGAGCCCAGGACCCCGAATGCAGGAAGGCCACGGACACAGATGGGCCTGGGGTCAAGCCGGGGAAGACTGGCAGGGCTGTTCTGCAGAGACCTGGGTTTAGTTGGCAGTGACCTTGGCGAGCGTCTAGACCTGCACTAATGCCACAGCCTCTGGTCAGGCGTAGCTGTTAAGCATTTGAAATAAGACTGGTCTGAATTGAGATGTGCCATGTCAGGCACACACTGGATTTTGAAGGCTTAATTTGAAAAGGATGTAAGATATGTCAATTTTTATATTGACTGCATGTCATATTTGGGCTATAAAGAGGTAAATAATATATTATCAAAATTAATTTCACCCATTTCTTTCTGGTGTTTTATGTGGCCACTACGAAATGTTAATCCCACAGGTGGCTTGCGTTATCTCTCTCTTGGCTGGCCCAGCTCAGAGCTCCTTGGACCTGTTTCCTCTGCTGGAAAGCATATGTAACGACCGACCTCCTTCCCTCCCTCTCTCTCCCTCTCCCAGGGCTGTGAAAGCCAGGGGGATGCTCAGAGGCGGCTGTGAACCTTGCAGGCTTTGTTAGGGAGCTCCGCGGCGGTGGTTCCCCAGGGCTGCACGCTGGCCCTGCTGCCGCCCGTGCCCTCCTGCATCTGACCGTGACCCCACCTCAGGTCAATGCACTCAGAGGCTGGGCTTCTTAGCCAAACAAGTTTCCAGAGCTGCCCCCTTTCTGGGGAGTTGGGATCAAGGGAGGGAAAAGTGGGAAGACTCCTCCAGTCCACTGTCCGGGCCAGACCCTCGGCCCGGCCCCCCCCCCCCGCCCCTGGCCCTGCACTACCCCGATCCCTGCTCACCTTCACCACACAACTGGATTTCTCTACAGCCTCCTACCTGGTGCCCTGGCTGGAGTCGTGAGCTTTGTAACTGGGAACTGAACCATTCCACACAGCCCAGGTGTGAATCCCGGCTCTATTGCTTCCCAGCTGTGTGACCTCAGGCAAGTCCCTCAACTTCTCTGTGCCTCTGACTCCTCTACCGAGAGGGAAAAACACACCCACCCCTTCTAGGACCGTGCTGGGCTCCGAAGCTTAACTGATGAACACGGACAAAGGACTTGGAACCAAGCCTGGCTAAGTGTTATCGGTGAGGGCTTTTCAGGAAGCTTCCTCTCTAGGTTAAAGGTTAAACCCTCCATGCAGTGGCTCTCGGGGCACCAGAATGGACCAGAGGGCATTGCTGGAGGATGTTGTGGTCTCTGCATCTGGAGTTGGGCCTGCATTGTCCCCCTGCCTGGCTGCCCCAGTCCCCAACAGCCACCACAGCTGGGGGTTAAATGCCACCTTCCTATGCCCCCCACGCTGCCCCCACACCTCTCACTCTTTCGGAGCCCCGTCTCCTGAAGGTCAGGGCCCTGTCCTGTTAATTGCTGTCCCCACGGTGTCCAGAGAAGACAAAACGCGAACGGTAAGTGGGTGAAGACGGCATGAGGGGGAACTAGGCCATTTTAGATGGAGGTTCCCTGTGCTTCTGTGACATCGATCCCGTCTCACTAGGCCCCACAGCTGTCCTGTGCAGGGCCCGGCCCTGGACCCCATACCGGCTGCTCCCTGGCCTCAGTCCCAGCCCCTGGGGGTCGTCCCTGCAGCCCGGGGCCCACTGCACAGCCTGGAGACCTACAGTCGCCACTTCCCAGAAAGGAGCTCTCAGCTGGGGCTCGGCTGAGATCCCAGCCAGTCTCCTCCCTCCAGACTCTCTGGCCACGACTGGCGGCCAGCCTGTGGAGTTTCCATCACGCAACCTCTGCTGTTCTCTGAAGCTGAGGGACCGAAAGACCCGACCTGGGTCTTCCACAACCAGCATGGGCCCAGCTGGCTTGGCCTGCCTGGCTGTGGTCCGATGCTCGGGAGGACTGGTGCCGCCCTCGGAGTGGGGGGCCCGCTGCCCGGGGGCCTGGTGAAACGCGGGAGGGCGGGGGGCCCACCCTGAGGAACGAGGGCTCCTACACGCACGTGTGGTGGGTGCCGGGCCTCACATGTCTGCCATCCGTCTGCCCAGGCCCCTCGCCCAGCGGTCAGAGCTCAGGACTTGGGAGCGAGGCTCCAAACTGTAAGCCGACACCGCAATGGCCACCGTGGCCTGGGACAGACCCGGATGCTCCAACCCACCACGGATTTGGTGAACGCAAAAGGCAGTGGGGACGGAGTGCAAGATAATGGTCAACCCCCAGCCCAGATGGACAAAGCCATGGGGTGCTGGGGGAAGCCACCCCCCGCCCCAGAAGTGTGCAGCATGGAGGCGCACGCACCTGAAAAATGTGATACTTCATGTCACTGATCTCGATGGTTTTGCCGCCGTCGCTGTCTTGTTCTGATTTATTGGTCATCAGCGTCTTGAACCTGGAGCAAAGGGGGAGAAACCAGGTGGGTCTGCACATGACTTTGACTTCATCACCAGGCAGCAATGGCACCATCCATCACCTGACCGGTCACCAGGCGACGGGGCATTTTCAAAATTACTGCGGCACTCCCAAAATAACTCTCAGCAAATGGCAGCTTACATCATCCTGGGCTGACAGCTGGGCCAGGCCCTGATCTGTCCCCACTGCCCCCCATGAGTGACTGGGATGCCTGTGGCCCGAAAAGTGACTCTTCATTCCAGAACATTTTTTAGTAATCGAAAGCAATACCTCGTCTGGGAAGAACGCCACCGCAGAGCAGCTCTTGGAGAGCTCTGGGTCCCACCCCTACCATCTCTGCCCACGCTGCCCCGTGCCCCCTGTGGGGCGGGGGGGCTCCACAGGGCAGAGGCTCCTCTAAGGAACCTGCGTCACATCCCAACTATGGGAAGCCCGCCCCCGTCTGGGGCCAAGGCCAGGGCCTGTTCCCTGAGGCGGCCTACCTGTTCGAAGCTGTCACCAGCAGGACCTTGTGTGCATAAAACAGCTTTCCTTCCACTAGGAAGGTCACGTCAGACATCTCCTTGTTATTCAGAAAGTGAGGATCTGTGCCCAATGGGAGAGAAGGGACATGACCGAGGGCCCCCCGGGGGGTTGGATAAGCATTCCGAGAGGCCGGGGGTGGGGGTATAAAGGGGAAGAACAGAGACACTGAGGCCAGGGCCTCGGTGCCAGGAACGGGAAACCAAGATGCATGGGAGAGAACCAGGAAGACAGACGGGAGGGGGCTCTGGAAAGGATGAGGGGCGGGTGGCCGCGGGGCAGGCCTCACCTAGCCTGGCGGGCAGGGTCTTCCGGATCTCGGGGATGCTGGGCACCGGGCTGCTGCCGTAGCAGTGTGTGAAGATGGCGGCCAGCTGCTGGGTGACCGCGTCGTTCTGTGGGGCACAGGGGAGGGAGGCCCGGTGAGCCTGCCTGCCCGTCGGCCTTGGCCATGGCGGCAGACACAGCAGGCTCGTCTCTGAAGTCCGGGCCTGGCTCGGAGCAGTGGCCGGCTTTTGTTCTCCCGGATCTGGCCTGTTCCTCCATCGCGGAGTCCCCAGGTGGCTTCCCTGGCCACCTTCTCAGGCCCCAGCCCCGAGAGCTCCCCTGTAGCTGGGCCGCAGCAGTCCGTGCGTGGGGTGTGCAGGGGGCGGGGCCTGGGTCGGTCTGCCGCCTGTCGGTCCCCATGGCTGCGGCCAGGGCCCGGGAACCCAGCCTGCTGGGCGCTTGGGGTGGGGGCCCGCCTGGCGTCATTCACCTTGCTGGTCTTGAGGATGTCGAACATGAGCTGCAAGCCCTCGGTCACCAGCTCCTCGTTGTACTCCTCCTCCTTAATGGAGCTGAAGTCCCGCAAGAGGCTCTGCACCACTGAGTAGCGCGACTGGGAGAAGGAGGTCCTCAGAGACTCGATCCACACGTGCAGCTTCCAGGGCACGCCTGGGGGGACGGTGGGCGGCTATCACCTCTGCCGGGCACGGCCCCCGAGCCCACCCCGCAGTCACCCGGTCCGGGCGGGCTCCCGCCCCTTCCCTCATGTGGAGGGGCCCTGCAGCCAGGGGAGGGGAGCTTCTGTGGACCCTGACCGGCCTTGCCCAGAGGTCAGAGGAGATTTCGGGTGCCCATCAGATAAGGTAAGGGAACAGCTCTGGCCCGAGCGCAGGGCACCCAGACGGCTCAGCCTGGGGCCACGCCAGCCCCACTGTTTATGGGGCCCCGGAACTACTTACTGGGAAGACCTAGCAATTACCGACCAAGTACGGACACCCGGGCCCACGCCTGTCCAGCACTCCGAGCACTGGCATCCAGTGGCATGTAATTACTGGGACCAGCTCCCTGGAGTGTGTCAATGGGGCCATAAACTAGCTTAAAACTACGTTACTTTGTGGAGGTCACGACAAAAACTAGTAATTTCCGTGGTAATCAGAGAGATAGCTTCTTACCCCCCAGCCTCACTGTGGAGTCAAAAAAAGGACAATGGCATTCCCCAGGGCATCAGCATGCTCAGTGTTCGGACTGTTGCTGGGAATGATGTACCCATTTTACAGGGAGGAACACTGAGGCTAAGTGTGGCTAAGTGAGGCTAAGATGGTGTGGCCTCCGCTCTCCTGGCCCAGGCCGGGCACGTGTGGGTGGCGGCTGCTGGGACAGTAAGCGCAGCTGCCCTCCCGCACGCAGAGCTCACGGAGAGCTGGCTCCAGGCCTCGCGTGACGTCACGTTCTCAGTCTAGGCTCCTCAGCGCCAGTGACGGAACGGCTGGATCTCACCCAGGTTGGCCTGTCTGAGCGGCCTCCCCGGAGGCAGGCGCGTCCACAGACTCGCAGACCCGAGTCACAGGCGCGCCTCTAACTGACCAGGAACGTTGACTCATAGGGACGCAGATGCTCCCGGGGCCGCACGTCCCGGGCCACGACCGGGTTGGAGGCCGCGAAGCCCACACCGGGGAGGAGGAAGGGCCCAAGGCTGGAGGGCTGGGCCGATGCCCTCCTGACGCACCCCACAGAGGACCGGCTGAGGCTCAAGGCCGGTCCCGCCCCGGCCGGCCGCCATCAGGCCCTCGGAGACGGAGTGCTGCCCGGCTGCCCCGTGGCCTGTCTGCCCCTGCGGGCCCGGCCCTCTTCTCGTCTGCTAGAGCGACCGAGTGCGTGCACGTGCGTCCATGTAAGCACGCGTGTGTGTGCGCGCATGCGCATATGCGTGGCCTCACCCAGCGCCCGCAGCTCCATGGTGATGTCTACGTAGCCGTGCTCGGCGCTGTAGTACATGGCCTCCTGCAGGGCCTTCGTGCGCGTCCGGCTCAGCCGCACGGGCCCCTCGCTGCTGCTGCCCTGGCTGGAGGCGTCGCTCTCCTCCACGCCCTCGGCCAGGATCTCCTCCAGGGACAGGACGTCCGCTTTGGCCTGCTGGGGCTGCGTCAGGAGCTTCCTCAGGACGTTCCTGCGGGCCCAGGGGTGATGGGGGGATGCCTGAGGTCCTGGCCGTGGGCGGCGCCCGCGAGAGGTGCCCTCCCGAGCCCCGTGGCCTCGACGGGCTGCTGTGGGCCACCTGTGGGCACTAGGGGCTCGCGGCCTTCCCCTCCCAGGCCAGCTGGGCCGGGGCTCCCAGCACCCTCCATCTGCAGCCACCTGAGCAGGGCCGGGGAGGGTATGGGGGGACCGGCCCTGGGGAGACGCACCCCCACCCCCACCGCCATCCTGGTACTACTAAGTCATGGCTTTGGGGCCGAGCCGGCCCTGCCATCCTGGCTGTGTGATTTCAGACAGGTTGCTCTGCCTCTCTGTGCCCTGAGTGCTGTCATCTGTGGAGTGGGGTGTCCACGTCACCCTCTTCCGGGGCTAACGGGGGGCCGATGTGACCGCATCGGATAGCACAGCAGAACCCTCAGGTGGCAGCCAACCGTACTCGCAGGAAGGGTCTGAGACCCAGGACGTGCTCATACGCCGGTTTCCCGGCCCGCCATGAACAAGAACGAACTGACGTCAAGATGCCGGTTACTCGGACTTTCGCGTGGAAAAGGCTGGACTTGACGGAGCATGTTCCCGTGTACTACTGCATTAACCCTGTGAGAGCCAGGGACCCCGCTGCTCACGGTCGATGACTGCATTGTGCTTGTCACACGGGGCAGGAGTGCCAACCCGGGACTGCTGGTTCCGTACCCCAGGCTCGTTCGGTCACACCCGTGGCCTGGGATGGCTGCAGCAGCGGGGCGGGCCCACGGGTCAGCTGGGGGTGCTGAGCCTCCTCCCAGCAGCCCTGCCCGGCCCGCTCCCCAGTTTGTGATGGAGGTGGTGCTCTGCCAGGCAGAGACCCCCCGAGAGGCCCGGGGTCCCCAAGCTCTGTAGTTCCCTGAGCTTACAAAGCACCTCGCTTGTGCCGTTCGCTGGGTGGGAAGGTGAGGTGGCCACCACCCCGGTCCCCCAAATCCCGTGTTCCAGGGAGAGAATGGGAAGCAGACGTGTAGACAGAGTGTGTCTGCACAGAGCGAAAAGGCTGCAATAGGGGAAACCACGGGGTGCTGGGTGAAAAGGCCTGGCGCCACTGATGTGCAGAATGGCACTGGGGGAGGGGTGAGTTTCGGTGGCTGAGCAGGGACGGTGTCGGCAGAGGCCGGAGAGGAAAGCATCCTAGGGAGGAGGCCACAGCAGGCGCACACAGCTTTTGAGAACAGCACTGGAAGATAGGAAGTAGTTGTCCCGCCGGCCCTTCCCTTCTGGCCCCTTCTCTAGCTTCTAATAACCTCTTCTCAACTCACTCTACCCCCCAGAGCTGCCGGATGGCTCTGGTCGCAGCCTGCTGCCTGCCCCGCCACGCCCCTGGCAGGCCTGGCCCCCACAAAGCAAGGTCGGCCATCTGCTCCTGGAGGGCGATGTGATTTCCCACACAGCCGCCAGGAGGCTCTTCGGGGCAAGCATATGCTGTGCGAGGCCCCTGGAGCCCTAGAGAAGAACCACCAAGGGAGTGCGGGAGGGGACGTGGCCCCAGGGTGGGCCGGAGCGTGCAGGGGAGAGTCTACCAGAAGTGGGAGACCCAGGCTGCAGTCCCAGCTCCACCAGGAGGTGGGGGGGCCTCTCCACACAAGGGGGCCGTCTCTGCCACCCGGTGTCTCTGTGCTTCCAACATCTGAAGCCTCTCTGCTCCTTGAGGACCTATATCTTCTTTCTGGGTGGCTTCCACACAGAAGCCCCATCTAGAAAGATCTCCAGCTCCTCTGCTCCCCATGGGGGAGTGGGCTCCTGAAAGCGTTTCGTGTTCCCGCATCACACGGGGCAGGAGCCCCAGGTGCGTACCTGTGGCCATGGGCGGCCGAGTGGCTGAAGCAGTTCATGTCCTCGTGAAGGGAGGAGGCCATGCCGTTGGCTTCGAGCATGCTGAGGAGGGGGTCAGCGCCTCGGCTCAGCAGCAAGCTGACCAGCTCGTAGTTCCCTGGAAGACAAGGCGGACGAGGGTGCCACCGCGGCCCCCGTCACTGCGCCTCTCCGGGCCGCTGCCTGGCTGCCGAGTTCCATAGAAACGCTGAGCGACAGGGCGAGGGGGAGCCCCCGGGGCCCAGCAGGAGGGGTTTCCGGGCTCGCCTCAGGGACCTGGGCGCGTGGCTGCAAGTCGGGCTGCCGGCCAGGCCGGTGGAGCCTCGGGGCAGCGGGGGGCCCTGCCGGGCAGGGCGGCTGTCCGGATACCTACCGGCCGCGGAGGCCAGCTGCAGAGGCGTCTCCGTGGAGCTGTCCTCACCGCCACTCACCACGGAGCCCTCCACGTGGGCCCCAGCGTCCAGCAGCAGCTGCGGGGCACAGGGCGGGACGGGGGCAGGACACGTCAGCGTGGCAGGGCTGGGGTGCGTGCAGGGGAGGCTTTGGGAGAAGGGCCCCCAGTTTCCTCCAGGCATGTGACCAAGGCCCAGGTCACCGGGACAGCTGAGGAACCTGAACTCTGGAATGTGAGGTCACCCTCAGGCCTTCAAGTTCCTAGAATCTTCACCTCTACTCTGGTGACTTTGGATCAAGGCCCTGAGCTGCGGGGACCTCGGAGCTGTCTTTCTCTTTCAAATGCTTCCCTATGAATCGACTGCAGTGACCTAAGAACTCAGGCAAGTGAGCAGAATAGAAAGTATCTCCCCCGGTCTACTAGGGGAAACTGAGGCTCTGGGAGGCAGCGGAGCTAGTGGGAAAGGCAAAGGTGTTAGAGTCAGAAAGAGCTGAGTGTCCCTGCTGGCCGTGAACCGGTGAGCGAGCTGGGGTGGGGAATGCACTCAGCTCCCGCGGCCTCGGCCTTCCTCATCTGGAAAATGGCCAGAGGCCTGCCTTGCCGCCATGCTGGGGATGCGGTGATCTGGTGCTGAACCCACCGCCAGGATTCAATAACTGGCGGCCTCATGGGGGGTCCCTGGAGGGGTCCGGCGGGCAAGCTACGCAAGGCCGGGAGGCATGGGGCTGGGGCAGGCCCTCGCTGTCCGGGACTGGCAGGGGCACGATGGCGCCAAGCAGTTCCGGCTGAGCCGGGCCTGGCTTTGCCTCGGGGCAGGGGTGGCGCCTGTGCTGCCCCAACAGGTGACTTTCGGCTGCACCCCACCTTTCCTGCAGGGAGCCCTTAGATCCTTCCCAGGTACCTGGACACCAAAGCCCGCCCGCCCCTGGAGACCAGGCACGAGGGGCCGGGCTGACCGCCAAGCCTGCGCTCCAGTGTGTGGGAAGGGGGAACGGCGGTCCCTGGAGGCTCTCGTCAGTCGGAAACCAGCTGCGGCCCTGCGAGCCGGTGCGCCGAGGTGGGGGAGGCGCGGGCCCGCCCGATGGGGTGAAACTGGGCCCCGTCCAGGCGGGTCCAGGGCACAGCCCCGGCAGCCGGTCTGGGCTAGGCCGGAGCCCCGCTCGGTGCTCGGGAGGGCAGGCAGGGGACGGCGGCTGGCCTGGCACAGACCAACCACCGAGTCGCAGCGACAGGCAACAGCCTGGACACGGCCCCGCCCTCAGAGGACCTGCCACCTGGTGGACAGTCTGCGAGGGGGACGTGCGAACTCCCAGGAGGAGTGTGCAACCCTGTGTCCCCCGGTGGCAGGAGGAGCAAAGGAGCCTGGGAGTCGAGTGGCAGGGTGGGCTGGTGGCCTACCTGGGGTGGGCCGCTGCTCGGCTCTGCTTCCGGGCCGGAGCCCCGCCCCTACCCCAACCACAGCCGCCTTGAGCCGTGCCGCTCTGAGTGCTCTCGGCGACTGGGAAAGTCACACACTGAGCCTTGAATGGGGACGGGCAGAACCCTGAGACCTCTGTCCTGCGGACCCGGTGAGCGGCCCGAAGCAGCCCCTCTGCTCTCTCGGATTCCGGGCAGGGCTACTTTCGGGGCCCGGCCCCCCCGAGCGAGCGAGGGGTCCCTGCACCCGTGCCGGAGGCTCACCTGCACCACAGAGATGTGTCCGTGAAGCACGGCAAATGTCAGCGAGGTCCAGTGCCGGCTGTCGGGATGGATGGAGGGGTGCCTGGGGGAGTTGCTTGGAACCTGGAAAATACCACAACGGAGCTGTTGTTTTTGAGTGAGTGACATTCCCGGGCAGGTGACCCAGGCATGTGAGCGAGGGGGGCATCCTGCAGGGATGGTGACTAGGAGCCCCTTCGAGTGCCTTCTGTTCCCCAGGTCACGTCTGCATGGAGCCCCCGTAGACGAGGCTCGGCAGGACAGTTGGTGAGTGCCACCTGCCCTGGGTAGGGACACGGCAGGGACAGGGCTGTCCCGGGAACAGAACCGAGCCATTCTCTCTGCTCCGCTCCCCGCTCTCGAATGGGAGGCCCACGTGAGAGGAGAAGCGCCCTGCGCATCTGCATTCCCATCCCTCCAGGGCACTGCCCGGCGCGGCTGCTGGAGACCGTGGGGTGCTCCCTTGCGGGGCCGGGCGCCCCGCGGTGCTGCTCACCTGGATGTCCAGGTTGGCGCCCGCGTCGATCAGCATCTGGACCATCGCCTCGTCCCCGGCCGCACAGGCGTACATCAGCGGCGTCAGGCCCTACGGGAATCAAAGGCTGACGCTAAGCCCTCTGGGATCGGACGCAGTGCCCCGTCATCCACAGGCCTCGGTCCCAGAAACCACAGTCCGGCTCCCGCTGGACCTGGCTGCCCATCCTGAGCTCGCCCTCCTGCCCCTTCCGGGCCCACGGGACACACAGCCCATGAGGCGCGAACAGGGGCCGTTTCCACAAGCGCGGCGGGAGCCCAGAGGGGTGACGAGCACGGGCCCCGGAGCCAGACTGGGCCAGACACGACCCTGTGCCATGGGCAGCTGTAAACCGTGTCCGGGTCACTCGTCTCTGTTTCTTCTTGAAAACAAGAACGATAGTAGCTAGCTCGTAGGCTCGTCGTAGGAAGATGAGGGGCCGCGTGTGACGTGCTTAGTCCAGGGGAAGCTGACCTCAGGAGCTAAGAATCACGAGAACGCAGTGAGCCATCGCTGCCGCGGTGCCACCAGGCCCTGTCCTCACCCGCCCCGGGCCCTGGGCACCCAGGTCACCGCGTGAAGGGGTTTACGGGCAACATCTCCTCGAATCACCATAACGTCCCTATTCGGGAGGCTCTGTTATTATCCCCATTTTACAGACGAGGAGCAGAGAGAACCTAGGCCAGGCCACGCGAGGAGGAGGAGGAGCTCACAGGGGACCCCGGATCCACCTGAGCCGCGAAGCTGCCCCTCGGAAGCAGCTCACAACGCGTGGACAGGGGTCTCACTCGGCTCTCCCGAGCCACGGGGCCAGTCCAAGCCTTCCCAAAGGCTGAGGCCCAGTCCCTCCCCGAGTTTAGGAGGACGGCTCGCCGGGCTGCCTCCTGGCTGGGAGTCTGTCTCCGGGGCCAGTAATAGCAAAGGCAGCAGTGGAAAGTGTTATTCCACAGCTGGATCCTGGCGAGCGAGCGTCTGGAGCCCTGCGACGTTATTTATTAGGTTATTTGTGTGTAGACAAGATCTCCTTACCTCATAAATCCTTGCCTAGCGCCCAGAGATAAAGAAATGGCCCGACATTAATCACGGGCGAGAGAGCGGTTTACCCACAGATCATCCCATAAATACCAAGGCCGAGGGCACAAACAGGATGGAGCATCCAGAGAAGAGCCCAGTGCCACGGAGGGAAGCCCTGGCTTGCTTTCAGCCCCCGCCGCACTTGCCTCACTTTGTTCCCCACGCGTCTGTCCGAGGTCCAGACCTTACATCGGCCTAGAGTCTCGGGAGGAGAAACTACCTTTCTATGTCAGCCCTGTCCCCCTCCAGGTCCGTAGGGAGGGCAAAGCAAGCCGGGCTGATGAACGGAGTTCACGGATAATTGTCGCTATCATCACAGGGATGTGAAACCCAGAATGAACGCTCACGGAGCCTTTATTATGTGCCAGATGCAGAAGTGTCCCTGAACCCTACAGGGCCAGGGCTGCTGTCCCCCCTCGATGGAAGTGAGGAAAGGGACCCTCAGGGAGGTGGGGCAGCTTATCCAAGACGCCACGGCTAAGACAGAGCGGATGGCCCCGGCCTCACCCCAGCGCCCCGAGTGGGGAGCAGACGCCCCAGAATGAAAGCCCCGCAAGGCCCGGGGACCTGCTCTGACAGAGGGACCCCGGGGGATCCAGATCCAGCCTGTCACCTCCCTGCTGCCCTGCCTCGGGCCCCTGGCCAGCACACGGCCGGACTGACCCCCTCTGTGCTCCTGCTCCCGGTCACCTCCTCTCCCTGGAGCGCCCGCCCCACCGCCCTCTGCTGCAGCCTCCCCTCCCCCTCCCGGAGGCCCCGGGCCCCAGCCGTTGCGCCTCACGGTCACCCGTCCAGGTCCACCCTGGCCTCGTGGCTGACCCGGCACTTGAGCACGCCGCGTCCCGCGCAGGCATCTCACAGGACAGCATTCCACCCAGGCCCTCTGCTGTCACGGGGCTTCGTCCCCGCGTCTGGGTGGCTTCCAAACCACAGTGCCACCACCCCGGCGGCGAGGACGCACAAAGTGGCGTCAAACAAACCGGCCAGTCCGTAGTGGCCAAGTGCCTGGAGTCAGACCTCTTCTGACCCCGGCTCTGCTCCGGACTGGCTGTGTGACCTCGCGTACACTGCCTTCTCTGGACCTCGGTTTTCCTCATCTATAAAATGGGGATGCGAATAGGACGACATCCTCGGGCTACTGTCGAGACTGACTGAGTTCATCTGGGCAAAGCACTTCTGACGGTGGCTGGAACACGCCGCGCTCTACAAATGGAAGCTTCACAGCCGACACAGTAAACAAAGCAAACGAGACCCCTCGAATTCCGTCTCAAAGCGTCAATCCCTTCCGACGCTTCCTTTTCTGGCTTCACTTTAGTCTCTAGCACTTTTCACAACATACTCTGTATTTCTTAGCACACGTTCCCCTGACTAGAACCTCAACTCCATGGAGGCAGCAGGTTCCGTGGGCCTGGTGCGGAGTAGGCCCGCGGGGCGCCCAGGGCACGCGGCCCAGTGACTGGTCGTCACAGCCGGTCCTCCAGGCCTCTTCCCAGCCCTGCGCCATCCGGGCCAGCGTCTGGCCTTCCAGCCGGGGCAGCAGAAGCTCCTGCACAGGTTTCCCCGGCGGGCAGGGCGCCACGCGGGGGGCTGCCCACTGCTCAGGAGCACCGAGCGGAGCAGCCCTGGGGACTGTGCCACCCCCTCTGGCCACGAGTCCCCGCGAGCCCCCGTCTGCATCCCCCGCGCCTGGCTAGCGGGGCTCCCACACGCACCTGGTCGTCCATAGTGTTCACCCCATCCGGGCCCAGGGCGTCGATGGCCTGGTTGATGAGGTCCGTCCTGCCGCAGTTGAGCATGCGGAAGCCCAGGTCCTGGTTGAACTTCTCGGTGGCCGCTCGGGCGTCCAGCCTCCGGAAGGAGCTGAAACAGCACTCGGGTCTGCACAGACGAGACCCCGAGGCGTGTGATCAGGACTGCGCGGAACGCCCGGGGCGAGGGCTTCGTCTCTCAAGGAGGCGAGGTGACGAGGGGCAGGATGACAGGGTGGAGGGGAAGGGCGGGGAATTACAGCCCATCTGCAGCCACCGGCCTGGGCGTGCTCAGTGCCACGAGGATGACAGACTTCCGCTTTGTACAAACATGTTAGGGAAGAGCTCTGAGCTCCTCGGAGCTGGCCACTGTCAGGAAACGAAGTCCCCTCAGGAATAACCCACTGGGGGCTCTGCCTGAGCCGGGCACAGCGCCAGCCCCGGGCCCGGGCTGCGGGGCTCGCCTGTGTGCTTTCTGCAGGGCGAAGGCTGCCCTCGGACCACAGGATGGCCACGGAGGCCCAGTTCCAGCTCTTGGCTTACATCGTCTCCTCAAGGCTTCCCGAGGAGACCCAGAATTACCAAGCAGATGGTGGAGAAAGGCCCAGAATCCCACTACCACACAGCCTTCCTACCAAGGAGAGTCACGGATTAAGAACTGTGTCTACGAGATGGTGCACGACAGGCCTCCCACGGGGGGCTTCGGCCTGGAGCCTCAGCTGGGCCGAAGTGTGGAAACTTTATGTCCCAGAATGACACTTGGGAATTTGCCATGGAGACAGAAGTTGGGGCGAAGGCTCAAAACAAACAAACAAACAAAAAACAAAACCCCAAAACCAAGGCTCTTATAGAACAAGCATAGCCAGCAGCAGAATGTTCTCCAGACTGACTTTAGGAGACCAGTCCGATATAAGACAGTCATGCTGGGAAGAAAGTCAAAAGTCTAGGCTTGGGGCCATGTAGACCTGGGTTCAAATTCAGGCACTTTGCTAGCTGAGTATCTGTGCACAAATTATTATTCTTCCCCGATCCTCAGTTTCTCCACTTGTAACCTGGGCATTACAGCCTTTCTCTCTGTAAAGCTGTCACAAGGACCGAGATGACGTATGCACAAAGGAAGGGCTCGGCCCAGCGCCTACACCAAGGAAGAGCTCAGAAAAAGTAGTGTCAAATATAGGAACAGAGGAGAGGACCCGCCTTTGCTGATTACCCCCCAAATATCCCACAGAGCCAGACTGTGAGGGCTCTCCTGCCCAAATCCAAATGCGAGTCTGCTCTGGGACCCGCGGCTGCAGAAGATGCACCCAGAAAGCAGCCAGGGTCTGGAATGATGAGTCTAACAGGCCTGGCCCCCACAGAGCGTGCCTTGGGAGGGCCCCCCCCGCCCCGGACAGGAGGCATGCAGGGGGCTGGCCGTGGAGCCTGGGGCCCTCCAGCCTCACTCCTCCCCAGTTCCATACTTGAGCTGCCGAGGCTCACAGTCCAGGCCGGGCAGCAGCAGCCGGGCGGCCTGCCGGATGTCGCCGCTGTCTACGGTGAGGCTGCGGCGGTGTTCTGCGTAGGTGATGGCCACGCGCATCCACTCCATCAGCGGCGGCAGCAGCATGAAGGGGCTGTGAGGCGGCGGTGGGGGGAGAGAGAGAGAGGATCAGGCTGGTGGGGGGCGCCCTCCAGCACGGGCGCTCCAGGCCCGGCTACAGAGGCTGTCACCCCTAAGCTTCAGGCGGTGAGGTGTGGAGGAGGCTTGCTCCTTGTCCTCACAGAGAGCCCAATTTGTCCCTTCCACAGACGCTGTCATGGGCCGAGCAGAACCCGAGGGCCTCAGGTGACCCATGAAAGGGTGTGCCAGCCTGTCAAATGGGGGACTCCTGAATGTAGATAGGGGTCTCTCTCTGCAGAAGGAGAGATGCCTCCTGGGTAGTGGGGGGCGTGCGGAGGGAAGAGTCCCACAGGCCCCGGTTCCCACCCCAGCTTTGCCCCGAGCAGCTGTGCTCCATCACCACAGACCGAGGCAGCCCGAGCCTGCTCCCGGCATCTGTGAGATGGGCTGTCGTGAAGCTGTGTGGGACGATGTATGGCACAGAGTGGACGGTCACCCCTTCCTCGACCTGCAGCTGGGCCAAGGTGGCCCTTACGTCCCTGCCTGTGGCAGCCCGGAGCTGCCTCAGCACAGCGCTCCTGTCTCGGGAGAGCATAACATCAAGAACCCAGGGTCACAGTGACAGGGGGCCCGAGGCGGAGGCAGGGAGAGACTTCTGCTGGGGAAGACCTCTGAGTTGCTAACTCCAGGGGGCACCACTCACAAGGTCGTCCATGTGTCACCAGGGGGCGCCATTCACACGAAATCTGACTAGTGCCCCCTGGCATTGAGCAATACAGCCCGCACAGCTGCTGGTGTGTGTGTGTGTGTGGGGGGGTGTTTGTGTGTGTGTGTGTGTGTGTGTGTGTGTGTGTGTGTGTGTGTGTGTGTGTCCTCTCCCTGCCCCAGGCCGCCCCATCCCCATCCCCATCCCGCGGGATCTGGGTTACTGCTGGGGAGGCGGGGTCCGCTCCCTATTGAGGGAGGCTTTCCTCCTGTCCTCCGTCAGTTCTGGCAAAGTCTCCCATGGTGAAGACCATCCTGGGAGACCACCTCACAGCCCAACCATCTCAGTGCTGTGGGCGGCCCCGATGGCCAAATGACTCAATGCCAACCAGCCTGCTCTGCCCAGAACTTTCCTTGCCCGGTCACAAGGATGAGGCAGCCCTGGCACCCTGCCCCTTGCGGCTGTTCTAAGGACAGCCCGAGTCCGCCTCCCATTCCTGTGTGTGCCCCCGCCCTCCTGATGCCTACCACTCCTTCACACCCCACTCCCTGTGACGCCCTGGGCTCCGGGAGCATTGGGCCTCTGCTGTCACCGCCATCTTGCCCCTAGACTTGCAGAGAGGCACTGTGACCAGGAAAAGGATCTCATGCTCTCTCCTCAGCCACTAAGTCAGTCAACCGGAATCCATGAGAGACCCTCAGATCACTGGTCTCGGTTTCCACTCAGGAAATCATCAGGGCTTTGAGAGCTTCTCTCCTTGAGGAAAAGGATGTTTTTATTTTTAAACAAAATAGGAAATGTGATCTTGAAGGTGGTTCATTTGGAAGTTATTTTGATGTTGTGGTTCCGTCGTTTCAGAAAACCTATCCGGGTCTGAGTATACCAATCGGAGCGATGAGGAGGAGTCATGGGAGGGGGAAGCCTGGCTGGTCTCGGTCTTCAGGAGTGCCCTGGACCTCACCCAACCCATCTCCAGTCCTGGGGCACATCCTTCACCAGGACACAGACCCCCAGGCCCCCGTCCTCTCAAACTTCCCCTGCCCTTCCTGCCTCCTCCAGAGAATGAACCTACTCTCACCTCTGCCCGTCCAGATCCTGTTTATCCTTCGAGGCTCAGAAGCCCTCCCAGATCCTCTCTCTCTGAAGAAAATAATCTCTTCCCTCCCGCTCCAAGATCCCTTAGAACTTGCTGTTCCAGCAGTGAACGTGTCTTATCTTCCTGACTAGACCCATTGCGTCTCAGGACAAGGACGATGGCCTGCTCATGTCTGCGGACTTCCAAGTACACCCAGCATGGGGCCTGAACATAATAGGTCCCCAATAAACACTGGCCAAATGACCAAAAGTACGGCTAAGTATCAGGAACTTGTTATGATGTATCTAAGTTTTCACTTCTGGATCAAGTCCGGTTTCTGCCCAGAAAAGAATGGCATGTGATTTTCAAGGGCATAGTGCTGACTTGCTAGAGTGGGAAAGCCAGGAATCCATGGCGGAAGCATATAGCATATAGGAAGGAACAACAAGCCATTTGTGAACTCCTCCTCTGTTTATAGAACTTTGATTATAAATACTCACTTGAATTCTCCCCAAATAGTCTTGGATTTTCCAATTCTGACATTGCAATGCTAGAAGGCAAGCTCACACACATATTCCTATATATATCAGTCCTTCTGATCCAAGGGGAAGGCTTTATCTAAACCACCAGCATTGGGACTGAAGTGTGAATGAAAAGCTAGTTCGTGGATTTGCCAGCCACTCTTCCCTATTGTGGCCAACAGCCAAGACCAAGTGCCAAGTATGGACACTGAAGCTCTCGGCAGCATCTCCCAGCTGCACCAGGGGAAATCCAAGAGGGAACTTGGGGAATCACCAAGTCTAATCAGATGGTGTCGTGATTCATTATGCTCCGGGCCTCTTATGCTCGGCACATGAAAAAATACGGCGTTGATAAGCTTGGTGGGCAGGTACTGGAGATTGGCTCATTCAGCCTCCATTATCCTATCTTTGTTGGAGACATAAACCATTGAAAACTACATTTCCCAGACTCCTTTGCAGCCAGGGTTCTGGAGCAAATTAGGTTTCACCGCTAAGATGCAGCTGCAAGAGATCCGGTGAACAGGTGTTTCTGCTAGCAAGCCAGGTCTTTGCTAGAGGTCACGAGGTCTAGTATTTCTTTTCTTACAGACCCTTCCAGTGTCCACTTCCCTCCTCGCGGAGTGCTTCAGGGGCTGGGGTAGTGCTACTGAAAGCAACGACAAAGACTTCTTCAGGCTTCAGTCCAGAGTCGCATTTCCAGGGGCTATCTCAGGGGGAGCAGCCCCCCGGCTGGAGGAGTCTGGTATCCTCCTCAGAGGCTCGACCTTGAACCTGCCCCCTGAGCTCTTCCAATGATTGTTTGCATCTGATTCCCTGCACTAAATCCCTTCCTGCTTAAAATACCTGGAGTGGTTTCTGTTTCCTGAACCGAACGCTGACTAGATATTCTCAACATGCACAACCGTCCAGGGTTAAGAGTGTCCCTCCACCTCTGGGCTAGCGGCCAGCGTCCACCTGCCAGTGCCGGCCCCACACTCACTTCTTCAGGCAGTTTCCCCCGGCCTACCCAGCCCCCTGTGGTCCACGGGAAGATAAAATGACAAGAAATTCATGGACTTTCTCAGTAACATCCTTCCCTTGGCCTGTGGGTTCCAGGCTATTACTTCCTTTCTGGTAATTTCAGCTTGCCCACTGGACATGCTGAGAAGCTGGCCTGTGTTCCTGGACATTCTGGAAAATCCCCATAAAAACTCCCATCTGGACCGGCTGCAGTTACATCCTACTCGCAGGGTGAGAGGGCCCCAGAGGAGCGAGGCTGAGAATATCGGACATCTGCATTGCCCCTAGGGTCTCCTGCTTTGTCCCTTCCCCTCAAAAAAGGCGGTTTCTCTCTTCTTGCCATTCCTCTAGGCTGAGCTTGGCCACAAGCCTTTCACCGCCAGGGCAGGTATCACCGCCAGGGCAGAGGGGGAGGGGGCACGGCTGAAGGAACCCCCTTTTGTTGGCTCCTCTGCCGCCGAGATTCTCCCTTTGCTGGGTCCAAAAGCTCTGAATAGCAGTTCTGGAGTGTTCTGGATCTCTTTTGTACTCCTACAAATTATTTGAGGCCACCAAAGAGATTTTGTTTCAGTGTGTTATTCTACGGCTATTTACTGAATCAGAAATCAAAACAGAAAATGTCAGGGGCTCCTGGGTGGCTCAGTTGGTTAACCGTCTGCCTTCAGCTCAGGTCATGATCCTGGGGGTCCTGAGACAGAGACCCAAGTCGGGCTTCCTGCTTAGTGGGGAGCCTCCTTCTCCCTCTGCCACTTCCTCTGGGTGCTCTCTCAAATAAATAAAATCTTAAAAAACCCCACAAAAAACAGAAAATGTTCAAACATGTGAATACGCCAGTTCGCATCCTCCAACGGCCTTCGTCGATACCGCCATCACCTGAAACAGAGCCTCTGGAAAAGCTCCCCAGACACACATGAGAAGATGAGAGTGAAAAGGCAAACAACACTTTGTTCTTATGAAAATAATTTTGACCCTGCAGATTCCTGGAGTCTCTGGGACTTTGAGAATCGCCACCTGAAGACAAGGCTACACTTGGGCAGAGCGTGTGGCTGGGATTCTGCGTGTGGTGGCACATGGCATGGCCAGTTCTAGAATACCATATGATTTGCATGCACCTTCCCAGCCCAGCGAACTGAGGCTCCTACCCCTTTCTCAGCAGCATCCTCACTGCAAGAAAGCCCCAGGGTCCTGAGGCAGGTGAACTGATTCTACCACCCGGGGCTGATCATTATACTCTTTGGGTCTGTTTTTCTCTTAAAGAAGTGGCTTCTAGATATTCTCCACGGTGAGAACTTTTTTGCTGGTATTTCATAGATCCCACGTGACAGTGGCTGTGTATTTACTCTGCAGTGATCAAGACTGCAGGCTCAGGTGGGAGCCTTCTGCGTTGGGATCCAACGTCACTACCAATAAATTCAATTGTGATCCTGTGCACCTTAGGTCTCAGTCGTCCCATCAGCGAAACGGGTATAAATTATAGGACCACCTCACGGGAAGTATGTATGCAAGTGCTTAGCCGAGCATCTGGCACACGGCAAGTTCTCAATAAACGTGAACTATTATTACTATGTGAGCATCTGTTGATAGAGAAAACACATCATAGGAAAATAGGCTATAGGAACCTGATCCTATTAAATGCCTCCACGCTAGCTCTTCAAGTGGGGCCGGCTCTCTCCGCACCCCCCCCCCCCCCGGGTCCTCCAGCGAGTGTCAACACGTAAAGATTGCAAGAGCTTGCAGGCAGACTGCCCATCACCCACTCCACCCCAGCTCATCCAACAGACTAAACAAACGTGATCACTGCGTGGAGGGTGATCTGGAAGCCGTTTCTGGCGGTGCGGGCTCCCGGCCTTGGCGGTCTAGGACTGCGCTCGGGGGAATGGACAACGGCAAGGAACACAGACTCACGGACACGTGACGTGGGGCGGGCGCGGAATGCGGCCAGGGACCTACACCCCCTGCCCGCCCCGAATGCTGCCGAAACCCGCACACTCGCTCGTGCATACCCGCACATCGGGTGGGGTTGCCTCTGTGACAAACCAAGTCACTTAAAAGGGCCACCGACTGGCCGCGTGAGTCTGTGTGTGCAAGACAGCGGCTACCGTCACGCGGGACCGTCCAGGAGATGCGGCTTCCACGTGAAGAGGCGGGCACGGTCTGACCCACGTGTCGTGACTCAGTTTCTCCTCGAGTCTCTAAGTTAATCATTTACCTGAACCTGAGCCTATCGGTCCAAGGGTCTCAGAAGGCCTTTTGACAGGACCAGGCCTGCAAAAACTACTTTTTCCCCCCTTAAAAAAAAAAATGAAAGAGAATAAACTTCTTAAAGCCTTGGTTTTAAGAGGTCCCTGCAGCCTGGAAAAAAAAAAAAAAAACCCAGCCCCACTCAGCAAGCATATGATTTATTGGGATTACAGCCCTATAAGCAGTGTCTTAACAACATGGAACAGGAAACGACTCTAATTCCCAGCTGAAAGCAGCCTCTGTTCTTCCGTGAGGCGGGCAGCGGCCTCGGGGAGAGGGGCAGGTTGGCAGAGGGGCACAGGCCTGTAACTGCAGGCTGTGTGCCCCAAGCCCGAGGCACGAGAAGGCCTGTGCTTCCGTCCTCCCCCGGCAGGCCCGTCCCCTCCGTGCCCACCCACGAGGAGCCGGGCGTGAGCACGCAGGCAGGCCCCAGACGTGCCTACCGGCTGGGCAGGGCCTCAAACCTGGCCCGAGCTCAGCCCTGGGAAAACCGGCCTGCAGTTTCCTCCCTTCCAGCCTTGGCAGGGAGCACAAAGGGCTCTGGGCGTGGGCCTGGCTCAGGGGGCGAGGAGGGTTTGGGGAGGTCTGTGCCGCCTTTGGCTTGCTCCCTAATGAGATTGCCCCCTTCCCCAGGAAGCTCAGTCCACCCCACCTGTGGGCACACCTAGCCCAGGAGAAGAATCTCACGGCCGCCAGACCGTCTCCCACCCTCAGCCCTACCTCCTCCCCCGGACTCCGCCCCACCTTTGGACTGAGCCGCTGCCAAGCAGGGGGTTTCCTGGGGCCATCTTCCTGCTGCATCCCCCTCCTTCTAGCTCCCCGCTGGGGCTCGAGCTGCTCACATGCCCTCCCCCCATGCTATCGGGGCTGGGGCTGGAGAGTGGCAGCAACGGGAACCAGCAAAGAGGCCCAGCTTTGCCCAATGGAATGACAGCTCTGCAGGCAAAGACTCCTCTGGGAAGGTCAAGGTCAGCTCTACCATGCTGGCCCCGAGGCCTTCACCATCGGATGTCTAAGATTTCCAAGAGCCACCATGGCCTAAAACACCAAGCCGAACCACCCGTGCTGGAAAAACCAGTGTGTCCCACTGAAGTCAGATGCAGTTCCCAACACAAAGGAAGCAATTCTAGTCCGGTTCACATCCTGGACTAATTAATTTCCTAGGACTGCTTGGTAAACCAGGATGGTTTGGCCCGGCTTGGAGTCAGAGCCGGGTAAGCACCTCCTCGACCCTCAGGCCTGTCTTCTCTGGCGGCCACTGTGCCCCAGCACCCAGAGCTGACCCGTGGCAGGGCCTCCACGTGGGCTCCGAGGACTGCCGTCAGAGCTCAGGGTTAGCTGTGGGGGAAATACTCTGTTCTTACTAAAACTCAGCTGTTACGGATTAGAGGCCTAAAAAACCCCTCTTGTAATTTGTACCCGTATGTATATTGCCCAGATATACATACAGGTACAAATTTAGACTGTAACTAAGTCATGATCAGCTGTGAGCCATTTCTCTGCCTCTTCCCAGGGCGGCCCGTCAGGCCCCCCGGGAGCCCGAGTGGGCAGCGGGATGGGAGGTCAATCAGGTGACGACTGGGCATCTTGGCTCGGCTCCCGAGGTGTGCGGGGAAGAACCGAGAAACACTAATGACTGAGATTTCTACAGCATGCACAGCGCCAGGCACGGCTTTAAGCTCCTCATACCTATTGACTCAACCCTCAGAGTGATGTTACGAAGCAGCCTCTACTGTTACCCCCATTTCACACGTGGGGAAACTGAGGGCCAGGGAGGTGGACCACCTCGCCCCAGATCACGCCCCTCGGCAGGTGGCAGAGCCGGGATGAGGCCCTGGGCTGCGGACCCCAGGCCCTGGGCTCCCGCATGGAGCATTCAGCCGCCGCTCGGCTTAGGAAATTGGCTCTGGTCCTCCACTTTCTGGACCCTTCCGCAGCTCCCTCATCTTTCAGGCACAAGAGCCATAGCTTTTGTCAGCCAACCTGGCCCACTTCTGAGAGGAAAACGGAGTGCTGCAGCCAGTCCCACCGGGCAGCAAACTGTCTCAGACAGCCCAAAGCATCTGTCCCCAGCCGAGGGCGCCTCAGCGGAGCCTGCGGGGGACTCCCGCCGCCCCCTCCTGCCCACCCTGGAGCGGCTGTCCACTCGGCCCCCGGCCCTGTGCCTTCACAGTGCTCACCCTGTCACCGTCTCGTCCGTGTGCTAGCTGTTTTCTCTCCAGACTACCACCTCCCCAAAGGCGGCGACTTTTGCTCGCTGGCATTTCCCTCCTGTCAGCACAGGGGCCCGCGGTAGGAGCGCAGTCTCTGAATCTATAACCGTGCGGCACGTTTCTCCCTCCTGGCGGCAAAGCCCTCCAGCTGCGACCGTGCTTTCAGGGGTCTGCTCTCCCTCCAGAACTCTCTGCGGGACGCCATGTGCTACGAAGTCGAGGGCATCAGGCCCAACTCTCCACAGGCAAATGAGCTCGTAAAATGGGGACCGGCTTCGTCTTTCATTCTTTGAGGCCTGAGTTGGCCTGGGTATTGGCAAGCGGCCGCCTTCAGCAAAAAAAAAAAAAATACTTCCCAGATAAAAAGACAACCAGGCGCGCCTGGGTGACTCAGTCGGTTAAGCGTCTGCCTTCGGCTCGGGTCATGATCCCGGGGTCCTGGGATCGAGCCCTGCATTGGGCTCCCTGCCCTGCAGGGAGCCTGCTTCTCCCTCTCCCTCTGCCTCCTCCCCCTGCTGTGCTTTCTCTCTCAAATAAATAAAATCTTAAAATAAAAAAAAAAATAAGACAACCATTTCACAGGAGATTTTCGACCCTGGAGCAATGTCCCGGGGCGGGGCTCCACAGACCGGGGTGACCTCCAGGGTTTTCGGGGTGGGGGCCGGGGCACAGCGAGGACGCTGCGGGGGGGCTTCTCGGGGAGGGAAGCAGGAGAGGTGCTTCTACTGCAGCCCGGGGACACAGCCATCAGTCTCGGTAACTGGCTTTGTGTCCAGGGTGGCATCTTGGTGGGCAAGACCGTACAGATTCCAGGGGCGAGACTGCACACTGGCCACCAGCTCATTGCCCTCTGTCACCCTGCAGGGAGGGCTCCGGGGCGCGGGACTCCCTCGGTGGACGGCGGCTCCCCTGGTGGGGAGCGGTGTGAAAGCAGGCCTCTCTCCACATCCCTGGGGCACGGCTGCCTTGGCTCGCCCGCCACACCTCACCTGCGAGAGACTCACCTTCTTCACCTCTGCCAGGCATCCGGGATGGCGGACCAGAGACCACAGACTCTTTCACCCAGTGGAGGCCACACCGCACGGGCCTCCCACCTGTTCACACCCACAGCAGGGGGGGCGGGCGGCCACCAGCCATTGGCCGCTACCCACGGGGCAGGCTCAGGAGGAAACTGTGGTTCAGCCTTTCCTCGTCTCCCGCACACCCGGGGCGGGGGGGGGGGGGAGGGCTTCCGTGTAGGGTCCCGGATGGAGTCCGCCGAGTGTGAGCACACAAAAGTTGCCTCTCCCTCCTCCCCAGTCTAAGGCAAAGAAAGATGACCCATTCACGCGGCCAGGTAGAGTTTTTAGAAGCTTCTAGGAGGAGGTAGGGGCCTGGGGTTCTTGAGGCCTGACAGGTGTCGGGGTAATTCCCCATTGGCAACGAGGGGCTTTGACCCACGTTGTAAAGGGCGGTGCGCCCAGCCCGAGGACTAGGGAAAGATGGCGCGGGCTCCCGGGACTGACCCTACTTTCTGCACCCCCCACATCCCAACTCCAACTTCTGAAGACACTCTGGCACTGTCTTCTGGGCAGTAAACCACTGCTGCGATTTGTTGAGGACCTACTAGGTGCTGAGCAGGCCTGAGAAGACTCTGCCCACGTGACCCTATTTCTAAGATAGCCACCCTGCAGGAGAGTTATTGGTCTTTAGCTATACAGTTATTAGTGAGCACTTTACAAATGTGGAGACTGAGGCTTTGAGCGGCTGGGCCGCAGATCCAAAGTCACTTAGCTAGCCACTGCCAATCTGTTTGGCTTTAAAAGGTAAAACAAACAAAAGAAAGATTCTGGGGTCCTTCACAAGACCAAGTTGCCACACACAAAATGCTCTGAGCCCAGCAGCTGGCTGAAACCCGGGAAGCAGGCAGGGCAGACAAAAGGCTGCCCCCCTGGCTCACCTAGGCCCCCCGAAACTCCAGTTTCTGCACCTGTGGCCTCATCAGCCCTGAAGTCGGCAGGGAACGGGAGGCTGGGCTGGGCCCCGGAGCCCCAGGGGTATTCTCCAAACCTCTGAAGACACTTCCGCCCTCCCCAAATGTCCAATACGAAAGCAGCCAAGTGGGGGCGAGTCCTAGGTGGCCGTCCGGTCCCAGGTGGTTGGTCCTGCGGGAGGAGGGGGTCTGCAGAGCTGAGCGGCAGGCAAGCAGGAGCGCAGCCTGGCCCACCTGCAGCCATCATCTGAGCTGCTCTCCTGTCCCCTCTGGGCCTGGGACATCAGCAGGCCAGCCCTGGAAGCCACCGTTCAGAAAGCAAAGTCTGTTGCCTGCAGAGCGGGGACTTCCCATCCCACCAAGGCTCTCTGGGATCCCGGCGATACTGTAGACAAAGGGGGTTGTGGCTGCTGTGCCAGTGAGTGAAGCCCCCAGGCCCGGCAGCGCCCATCCAGTCGTCTTTTCTGCGAGGACCGGTGGCGCCCACCATGGGGCAGGAAGTCAGACGCAACAGGCAGCCCCCGGGCACACCTGTCAGCGGCAGGGCCAGGATCCCGCCGGGTCTCAGGCCCCCGTTACCTGGCACGACCACTTCTTTTGTCTGCCCCCGATCCCTAGCTCGTTCCTTGTCAGATGCTGGCCAGACGCCCACCGTCAGGCTGCTCCCCTGAGCCAGCGAAATCCCGTCTGCCAAGGAAGAGGCCCCAAGTGGCTGAGAGCGGGCGGCCTACATCACGCTGCGTAGACGTCACGCAGTGCCCCCGAGAGACCTGGCTCCCAGGGTCCTGCCTCCTCTCTCCTGGGAGGCGGGAGGGGCATGGCTCCCCGATGAGGTGGACGCTGTGCTCTTGTAACCGGGCCTCCCTGCCTGAGCCCAATCTGCCCCTTCCTAGCTGTGACCTGGGCTGCCCCTCGGACCCTCTCCTGGCCTCGGTCTGCTCATCTGTAAGTGGGAATGGTAACAGCCTTCTCCAGGAGCTCTCCTGAAAATCGAACGGGGGGCCGTGTACGGAAAGCGCTTTACACGCTGTGGACCTGGCCCGTGTGCGATTCATCAGATCGTGTCACTCCCCAGCTGAGACCTGGTCACCGCAGCCCATCTCGTGGGGCCACTGGGGCCAACGAGCAAGCCAGGACCAGGGTACCCCAGTAACGGTGGAGAGGGTCTGACCCTCAGTCTGCTTGGTCTTTGAAGCACTGGGCGGATGAAATCCAGTTTTTAAAGTTTTCTTCGTCCTTGGGTGGTGGGTTGTGATAAGTGTAAAGTTTGTACACATCTCCATCCAAAGCTGTCCTCACTCAGTCCTTTGTGACAACTGGTCTACTTCAGGTTCTCTCGGAGTCACCCAGCTCCCTGGCTCCCGCCGGGCGGACTTAAAGGAATTAAGGGCTGGGACTGAGGGCGTGTGTATGAAAGGGAGAGAAAACATGTTTTTTGGTTTTTTTTGTGTTTTTTTTTTAAGATTTATCTATTTCAGAGAGAGTGGGAGAGAGAGTGGGCGGAGGGGGAGAGGGGGAGAGAGAATGTCCAGCAGATGCCCCGCTGGGCATGGAGCCCCACGCAGGGCTCGATCTTACGGCCCTGAGATCATGGCTTGAGCAGAAACCAAGAGTTGGCCGCTTAACTGACTGAACCACCCAGGCGCCCTGAGAAAACACGCATTCTGAGTAGTTGTGATTCTTTAAAACTCCCCATTGTTTCTGGATTATTTATGCATTAAACACGGTTTCGTTGTTTCAGCCTTCCCTAAGGTGGATGAAAACAGTAATTATCCGGATAGCAGCAGCCACGGCGTCTGAAGAGCTGACTCTGTGCCCACCCCCCCCCCCCCCCCCAACTGCCACAAGACCCTGGGCAAGGAGCTGCAGCCGTTCTCCAGGGAAAGCCGAGAAGCGGAGGCCGGGGAAACGAAACGAGCTGCCCCAAGCCACCCGGCTGGGAACCGGCCGAGCAGAGACCCCACGCTGCCGTCTTTCTGACACCAGAGTCCAACCTGCAGGCTCCACAACCCGTCTCGTTAACTGAACAAATT
>CM052815.1:21138031-21155879 GCA_028533885.1 Nasua narica
CCCCCCGCCCCCTGCACCGGCTGGAAGGTGTGCTTCCTGTGCCCTGCGTGCCCTTCCCCGCCCTGTGACCCCTGGAACACCCTTCTGAGATGGGTCTATCTGTGGTTTTCAGGGTTTTTTGCTGAAAGCGGTTCTTCTTAATAAGGCAAAGGAAGTGGGCAGGAAAGCAGAGTTTGGTTTTTGTCTCTCTCGCTCGCTCTCTCTCTTTTCCCCAAAGAGGGTCTGTTTGTTCTATTAGCAGAATCAGCAGAGCCATTGCTGGGCTGGCTCCCCTGGGTGGGGGCTCCTTGGGCGCTGCTCTTGCTGACTTGCCGGGGCCTCACTCACTGTGAGGGGTCAGAAGCAGTGGGAGGGGCCATCTTTCGGTTCCTCAAAAACAACAAGCAAAGTGATTTGGGTTTGCGCAAAGCTCTAGAGTTATCATTCAGTTCCTTAGGTCAAGGGGAGGCACTAACTGATACCCTGAGTTTCAGCAGTGGTGGGGGGGTGCATTCTGTTTTCATGGTGTGTGATTCCACGTGACCTTAACCCGAATGGTTTTTATCCTGTCCTTTTCCCAGGAGGGGTCTTCACGGGAAGGAGGTAGAAGCGTGCGGCTGGCGGGAGGCCGCAAACCGACAGAGGGCAAAGGGGGCCGTGGAGGCAGAGTCCATGAATTTGTGGTGAGGCCCCGGGCAAGGTCTGCCCACGAGACACTGTACACACATTTACAGAACATCAGGTCTTGTGTCAAAATACAGGTGAAACGTTCTGGGCCCCGCGCTTCAGGGAGAAACTTCTAGTCGGGAAGCAGGAATTAAACAGGCATTTGTACCACGGTCTGCTAGATGCTGTGCTTGGAAGACCCCGGCCGCCGATCCAATTGGGGGTACGGGGTCATCACAGCCCTGCAGCCAGTGTCGTTTGTGTGGAGATCGGAAATATAACAGAGGTTAACCCTCGGACGTCTGAAACACAGGGCCCCCATCAGGGTATCCTTGGGACTCTCACGAAACACATTTCCAAAGATAACTTCCATCCACGCCATAAAGGAGATTTGGGGTTTACTTAACTGCTTGATGCCTTTACTGGTGGCAAGACCATTGATAATTGTTCCCCCTAGGAACCCTGTAGCCTCACTACCCTGGGCAGTGGATGGAATGTTGAATACACAGGCCCTCCGATTCTGCAGGAGAGTTTCATTTCCCTGCGAGGTGGCCGCGACAGGCTGGGTGGGGAGATCCATTTATAAACCGAAGACTTTCTTAGGAAGAGTTTGTGAGCACGAGACTAGCCCCGCCACAGAACCCGAAGAGGGATGGGTTTGTTGTGCAAGAAGATACCCGCTTGGCATCCCTCACGTGGCCAGCCATCGCGTGTGGGGCCGGGATGCCAGATTTCGGCAGTTGCCATGGGACCCAGACTGAGACAGGAAATCATGGTAGGATGGGAAGGAGTCCAAAACACACACGGCTGGTATACAGGCTGCAGTTAGGAAGGAGAGTAAGAGAACAATCTATCTATTTTCCTGCACGAGGAGTGCAAAATCAAATGGGGTTGTTTTTCCACGACTCCTTACGTTTTATGGACCTGATTTTCAAGCTTCAAGTTTTTCCATATTAAGCAATCCTTGGGTTATTTGAAGTGACCCTTTTGTATGTTTGTGGAGAGCACTCCTGCGGTGGGTTGTGTGTTTTTTAAAGCTCCCAAACTTAAAAAGAACCAGTGTCCCTTCTAGCCCCGGGAGGGGGGGGGGGCTTTTTTCCAGAAGCTGGAAGGAATCTCTTTTTGGTTTTGCCACTGTTGTCCCTTTCCTGCATGCTGCCCCCGTGAAACCCCATTTTCCGGGACGTGCCAGTGGAAAGTAGGAGGGGTCCTGTTCTAAGCAGACCCCTCATGGCTGGGTTTTCCTGGCGGTCTCTGCTGTCAAGTCCGGCAACTAATAACTCTCATTCATAAAGAAGCACCTTTTCATCCTGCCCGCGCGGTTGTTAAAAGAAATAGAAAGATCAGGAAGGGAATCTTGCCTTGTACTTCTGCAGATGTCGCTCTAGACAAGTTCAGACCGGGCCAGACCGCTCACAGCTTGGGGAACAGTTCCAGGCCTCCAGGGGGACTCTTCACAGGTGGCTACCGAGAGCTCTCCGTGGACTGCCCCGATCTCTCTCTTGGGGGGCGTGCCAAGCTGTCGACGAAATGACAGTTACAGCACGGGCTTCGCAGCCCCGGGCCCCATGGACTGCTGTCTCTCTCTCTCTCTCTCTCTCTCTCTCTCTGTCTCTGCTGGGTCAGGTATGATTTATGACTCGAAGTCATTTCACTGGGTTGATTGCCCTCACCCCGCCCTGTGGTACTCTAACCATCTCACCAGTTTGGGAGTGAGGTGAAGGCGACACTAACGTGGGGACAGCGCCTTAGGGTTTTCACAACGTCCTTTCGCGTTCCACCTCATTGATCGCCGTTATAGCTAATATTGACTGAGCCTTTACTGTAGACCAGCTACGTTGCCGAACATATTACAAACTTCACCGGGTTTAATCCTTAAAACAACCGTACGTGGTAGCACTCCATTTCTATTTTATAGACGCGGAAACCGGCCCAGAGAGAGTAAGCCTATCACCTAAGATCCCATAGCTCGTGAGGGTGGACCAGGGATTGGAACCCAAATCTACCCACTTCAGAGCCCATGTTGTTCGATGTCACGTGGTGGTGCTCTCCTTCTCCCTGTGCTCCAGGCAGATGGCTTCATGCTCTTACTAGAAGGAACCAGGGCTGTGTTTGAGGTCCCAGGGCCAATGAGGGCTGGGACCCAACTGGGGCCAGACCTCAGGTCTCCTGAGAGACCCGGACTTTGTCATTACCCGAGATCTGTTAACTTGAGCAGCATTATCTAAGCAGGGTCACCAGCATTTCTTTTTTTTAAAGATTTTATTCATTTATTTATTTGAGAGAGAGAGAGAGGGAGTGAGTGGCAGGGGGAGGGAGAGAGAATCCAAAGCAGACTCCACACTGAGCGCAGAGCCTGATGTGGAGCTCAATCCCACGTCCCCGAGAGCTTGGCCAGAGCCGAAACCAAGAGTCAGGCATTTAACCGATTGAGCTCCCGATTGAGCTCCCCAGGCGTCCCAGGTCGCCCGCATTTCTAAGCCAGCAGCCACTTGCTCAGAAGCAGCCAGCCTTGTACCCACTCTTCGGGGTGGCCAGATGGGAAGGATTCTGAGAATTCGTGCCTCCTTCTCCTACTTTTTGAAGCTGAGAGGCCATTGCGTTACTACTTAAAAGTACGCTTCTGTTTAAAACTTCTGGGTCAGGATTCTGTAGGTCGCAGATGCATTTCGAACTAATTCAAGAAGGACGTACACTGGTTTATTTTATTTATTTTTAAAAGATTTTGTGTATTTATTTGACACAGAGAGAGACAGATCACAAGTAGGCAGAGAGGTAGGCAGAGAGAGAGGGGGAAGCAGGCTCCCGGCTGAGCAGAGAGCCTGATGTGGGGCTCGATCCCAGGACCCTGAGATCATGACCTGAGCCCAAGGCAGAGGCTTTAACCCACTGAGCCACCCAGGTCCCCCATTACTGGTTTATTTTAAAGCCCTGAAGTAAGGTTGGCTTCAGGGGTGCTTTGACTCAGGGGTTCAGTAGGATCTTTGAGGTCCCGTTTTCTCTTGCTCTCTCCTCTTGATTCTGCTCCTCGCTCGGCTCTATTGTCCATCAGCTTTTTCCTCGTGATTATAAGCTGCCTGCAGCAGCCTCAGCTTAAAGCCTGTAACAAAGGGGTCAAGTCTACTTGCCTGGCAGCTCAAGCAAAAATGCTGGATTTGAGTCTCATTGGCCTGACCGAGGTCGTAGGCCCGCCGTCGAACCAATCGTGCTGCAGCCCACGTGCGGTTCCCATGCTGGAAGGGAGCGCTGGGAGCCCTGTGGGTCGCAGAATCGTCCAGGGGCTCCGGGTAGCAGAGAGAATGGATGCCGTGGAGACAAGGCACTGGAGGACCTGGGGGGCGGGGATGTAGGCTGGGCGATCTGGGAGGAAAAGTCAGATGGAAAAACCAGTTTTATGGAGAAACACATCTCCACGTTAGGCTGGGCAAGGGTAACTTTTTTATTTGAAGAGAGCCTCAGCAGACCATTAATGCAGACGTGAAGCTCACAAGTGTCTTTTTGTTGCAGCTACTAGAGCAATTATTTTTTATTATACTCTCCGACTTCAGTGTACATTTGTTCTAATGGGACCTTTCCTCTCTGGAAGAAAAGCACCCTGGAGTGCGTCTTCAGGAGTCAGATTATAGGTTTGAGGGAAAGAGCCATTAGGTCCTGGATAGCTGGCGACCAGGCCAATTTCTGTCTCAATGGCATCTTAAGTTATGCCAGATGGATTGAAGGGCCACCCCTTTTCTTCCGGTCTGTCTCCAGCTCAGGGCCACCTGCGAGGGTTAGTGAGCCCATTTGGTCTAAGCTGTGTGTTGTCAGGTGTCACAGACAAGTTCATCTCGCAGATCCTTGCTTTTAATCAGCTGCAGGTGCCAGTGGAAGGTGTGATCATCTTAGAGGCAGCAGGTTTTCAGAATCCTGGATGGCTTGGTGGTGAATTTGCTTTCCATTTGTGAACTAACCCAGACAAGGAGGGGTGTTATTAAATGTTCCTTTTGAAGTACCTATAGCTAACTGGATCCAGATAGTATGAAAATGTAGCCAGCAAGGGCTCCCTGAATGCCTGCCCGGGGCCGGCAGCTTGTAGGCATCACGGGGGACATAGAAGGAGTGGTTTTTTTGCTAGACGAAGGAATGATCCCGCAACAGTACCAACAGAAACTGTTCATTCTGCAGTGACTCTGAGTAGGCCCCAAGCAAAGCACTTGGCATCCGTTGTTTCATTTAATCCTCAAGGCAGAGACTCTGTCCTGGGTTTGCAGAAGAGGCCGCGGAGGCTCGGAGAGGTTAGGCACCTGCCTTAAGTCACACAGCGTGTGAGCCGCAAGGCCAAGCTCACGGCGGGCTCTCCCCAGCTGCACAGCCCGAGTTCCTCAGCCCAGTGCCGTGGACGGAGCCTGTCACTGCAGGATTTCTCACCGTCCAAAAAAATGAGTTCTCCCCTGATAACAGATTTCATCACTCGTGAAACTGCAGGCCTGGGAAGAAAGAAGATTGCCCGACTGCTGAGGCCAATGCCTTTCCAGAAGGAGGATACTGGGTGGGCCTCCCGCCAGCCTGTCTGACCCACGTGATGCCTCCATCTGTCTGACTTCTGACTCTGAGCTGCCGGTCCAGCCTGCCTGCAACCTGGACAGCAAGGACCAGTCTGAGCAC
This sequence comes from Nasua narica, assembly GCA_028533885.1. Lineage (NCBI taxonomy): Eukaryota > Metazoa > Chordata > Mammalia > Carnivora > Procyonidae > Nasua > Nasua narica. The sequence continues at coordinate 21,143,321 of CM052815.1, forward strand.
AAACCAAATCTGGCTTCGGGAATCGGGTGGGACCAGAGTCTGTCCAGAGCTGTGGAGGGCACCACGGTCTCGGTATTTTCACACACCACGTGGATGACACGTTGGAGGGCGCAGGCAGCATGGGGACCGGAGGTGTGAAACACACCGCAGGGAGCCGGGTCTGGGAGGCCAGACGGCAGACAGAGCACGTCCTAACCACACACACGCACGCCGCCGCCGGGGGCTTGTTTAAACCAGATCCTGCCAAGGTCGTAGAAGCAGAAAACGTAATCCAGAACCCTTTCTTCTGGGCAGGATCATTTGATTTTTTAAAGGCTTTCTTCCCCCATATATAGTTTCTCTTGGTAGAAGTGTGAGATGTGGCGGGCGGGAATAGAAACGAGGGGACTTTTGCCCCAAATCCTTAACAGCATGAGCCCCATGAATATAGCGTGATGCTGTAGGGTTGGGAATGAACCCCAAGGACTGAGGGTGTGATCCTGGACTGGGGATGGTTTTTTCCAACAAGGTCACTGATGCGTTGGGGTGGTTTTTCCTCAGATGCTCATTGAGGTCGGATGGGAACCGGGGGTGAGTACAGAGCACTAGATATGACTGAAGCCTGGGAGGGGAAAGCCAGGGAATGTCCCTGGGCTCTGGGACAGCTGAGGTGGGGGCAGGGGCTGGGAGAAGACGGTCTTTCTGAATGGTTTCCACCTCATCCTACCAGAAACTTCATCTTTTCCGTGCTTTATGTAAAAGCCAGCGTTGTAACAGTCCTCTTTGTCCCAAAGAATTCTTTGCTCTGAAGCCTCCTTGATCTGATATTAATGATTGCCACTCCAGCTTTCCTTTGATACATGTTTACATTGTATATTTCTCTATACCTTTAATTTTATCTGGTTCGTACTATATACCAGGTGAGTTTCTGGGAAACAGCATATAGTTGGATTTTGTTTTTTCTTTCTTCCCACCATCTCTGTCTCTCCTGGTGTGTTTAGCCTGTTTACATTTAATGTAGTTGTTGGTATATTTGGATCTAGGTTCTACCATTTTATTTTTTGTTTGTCCCCTCTATTTTTGTTCCTCTTTCCTTTTTTCCTGCCTTTGGGTTATTTGGACAATTTTTAGTTTTGCATTTTATCTAATATATATGTGTGTGTATGTGTGTATATCATCTTTTTGTATAGTTTTGTTTTAAAAAGTGGTTGCTCTAAGGTGTAAGAAAACACCTATTTATGTTCTCATATCAACTGAGAAATCATATCATACTTAACTGCAATATAGACCACTCACCACCATGCAGGTCCCTTTACCCTCCATTTAAAATCTAGCTTTAGAGGAAATCATTCTGACCCATCAGTCAGGTAGTATAGAGAGTGGAGGAATGAATGGAAAGAATGAAATTTGGTTTATCTCATTTATTCATTCATTCAGTAATCTTTATCTAGCATTTAACCAGGCAGCAGAATCCCCTCCCTTCTAGGTTAGATAATCCAAAGACTAGTATTGGTAGTAAGAATAGTAATAATAGCTAACTTGGGCCACTTACTCTGTGTCATGCACTGTTCAAGTTCTTTACCAGCATTAGGTTATTATTCTGACAACTCTATACTGTAGGTACTGTAATTACCTGCATTTATAAATGAGGAAACCAGGGCACAGAGTGTTTAACTTACCCAAGGTCACCTAGCCAGTAAACAGCAGACTTTTGACCCATTGATTTTCTCCCACCATCAGAGGGTCTTGATGGAGGAAGAAGGTGTGCAGACTTCTAGTCTGTCCTATGGATCTTACCTTCTCCACCATGTTGAGATGGCCCCCTGCTAGAGCCTACTGATGGTCCACAAAGAGACTCCTTTCCCTCCTCCTGGAAACACTGGTGGGAGACCCTCTCTGTGCCAGGAGTTACGCACATAAGATCAAAGCTCCAGAAACAGACCTTGAATCTCAGGTCAGAACTGGAAGGGTCTCCTCTTCAGGTGTGGAATCAGATGTGGGAGGAATGAAGCAGCCTGCCATGTAGAGGCAGAGCCTGGACTGGACGTAGGTCTCTTGACTCCTGCTTTTGGTCTTTGTGCTTCCATGTGCCTTCTTGGCAGAAAAGTGTGGGAAGCAGCAGAGTAGCAGAGCTGGAAACTGATCTGTAAGTGACAGGGACAGCCAGCAGTCCCCATAGGGGGGCCCTTCCTTGCATGCCAAGCCTCAGAAGGCTTTGGCAGCTGGGCTGCGCTATTTAATAACCTCCTAGAGGCTGATCCAGTGGTCTGGCAATATCACTTGCTGAGGCCAAGGTTTGCTTGGAGCCTTTGGTGTCGCATTTCCTGAAGCGGCAGGAATGAACCCAGAAAGAACTGTTGAAGGAGAACTCCATCACACTGACACCTGCTTTTTAATAGCAAGTCCTAGTATGGGAATGGCAAGTAGACCTCACCTCTTGGGCCAGACCGAATCGAATGACACTAACTGCCTACAGCACTGTGTTGAATCCAGGCTCCGTGGTGGAAAGAATTTGGGGATCTATCAGGGTTGCCTGTCCTGGGCCCAGGAATGGGCTGGAAGCCTCTGTGTCAGGTGTGTGCCACCTTTAGTGTGCAGAGGCTAAATAAGTCTTGGACCTTAATCGTAGCACAAGACCTGCCCTCCTAGGATCATTGTGAGGATTAAATGAATATACGTAAATTGTCCATTAAATGGTAAGCATTCCAGTTAGTGTCAGTGAGGGCTTTAAGAAGAGAGAGAATTCAATTTCTTCATTCACATATTTGAGTGCCTTCTGTATGCGTGGTGCTGCTCACCAGAGATAGATTGTGTAGGGTACGCGAGGTCACTCTTCTCGCGGAGATTGTTCTAGATGGAAGAAATCGTGACTAGTAAACAAATAGGGTAACTCCAGGTCACAGTGAATACCGAATGGCAGCGAAATCGGACTAATAGGATAGAGAAAGATCGTGGGCGGGTGGGTAAAGCCAATATGAGGAGGTGACATCTGGGCAGAAGTGTGAGTGTGAGAAGGAGCCGGAAATGCAAGGATCCTAGGAAACATCGCAGGAAGATGGCAGAGAAGGTCCAAAGGGCCTCGAGGAAGAGCAGCCTGAAGGCATGGTGAGCTTTCTGGAGGCAAGGTCAGATCATAGCATACCTTACTTACTAAATCCTTGTTACAAAATATTCTTTAAACACTAAAAAGAGTAGAGAACTGTGTAATGCACGACTGTATATCCATCACCCAGATTCAACAGTTAGCACCATTTCCACACCGTCTTTATGCCTCTGCTTGGCGGAAATAAATCAAATCCCAGACATCATGACATTTTATCCCTAAATACCTCACTATGCATCCTTTGAAGAAATAAGGATTTGCTTCCGTGTCATATAGCTTCTTAAATTTAACGGTCACAATGACATCATCATAATTCCTTGATGTAAGCCAGTACCTAGTCCATATTCAGATTTACCTGCTGGCCTCAAGAATATCTTCTCCAAGTTGGTTTGGGTCCGAACAAGATCCCACGTTACAAATTGTTGTTCACCCCAATGTGTTTCCCTGATGGGCAGAATTCGGAGAAAGGCATCTGACGTCAGACCTGCATATTGGGCTGGTTTTTGCATGCCTCTGTGGCCTGATGCAGAGTGTAATCCTTAGGACCTCAGGAGGATGGTGAACTATGACAGATATTGTTGGATTATCTCCCAAACTGGCACCAGAACCCGCTGTCTCCTCTCCCCCCGACCCATCCTTTGTTCTCGCGAATGGCAAGCTCTGTCCAGGAATCAGACGCAAGGTGCTTGGTGTGTCTGGGCATCTGAGCTTTCCCTTCCGGCCCAGAGGTGAGTCCTGGCCACCCTGCCAGTTGTGGTTCTTGTCCCCTGAACAGTGGTTGATTCAGGAATGGTCCTGGGATCTCATTCAGGCCATTGAAGGAAGTCTGCTTGGTGGGGCTTCTGGAAGGGTTTTCCTCTCAAAGGGATGACCCAAGTTTGGGGTCTTCTTTTCAGATTTTTGGATGTCATCTGGGCATATCCGGAGCTGAGGCAGGAGCATCCCATGGCTGTGCAGGGAAATAGGATAGAACCCACCAGCCTGATGCAGACTGACGGGGAAAAAGAAAATAACTTGGATCCTTCATGGTAATGTTGAGTCACAGAACCAACCAACCCTGAAACTCCCCGACGTGAGAGGACTTAAGAGCTAATAATTGTGCTCACTGTTTAAGCCCCCTTTTGTTGCTTTTTGTTGTTTTATACCCAGAAGCATCCCAATGAGACATCCAGTTCCACAGGCTTCTTTCTGGAAAAAGAAATGTCATCCCTGTTCGGTTTTAATTTTCTTTGAATCATAAAAGGGGAACTGACCTTCAAACTCTCCTTGCCCTCCTGATTAAACCTCTGTGTTTGTGTTTGGTTTTTGTTTTTTTCTGCGTTGGTTGGTTAATGTTTCTCCTTCTCCTATGAGCTTTTGGCACACCGGTGTCTGTGATTTGTCCAGAAATGGTTATGAAGGTCTGACCTCTGTGCAGGGGAAATCTGCACGTGTCCCTTCCCTCCTTTGCAAAGACGTAGCCCAAGCTGAAACATCTTTGGTGCAAAGCCAAACTTCACGAGAGATCTTAGTGCACCTGGCTGAAAGAAAGATACGAACTGTGGGGGTAACAGAAGTGAGCTGCTGTCCTCAGGAGAGGAAAGGCAGCAAGGAGGCCTTGTCCCGGGGGAAGTAAATTTAGCACAGTATGTGTCGCTGGGAGGATTTGGTAACCCTCTGGTGTGGACCCGCGGCGCTCGTGGAGGACGTGCTCAGGGGCGGCTGGGTGAGTGAATGGGGAAGGCACTCCATGCCACCCACCCAAAACTGGGGCTTCCAGTTTCTTCTTTGGAGGAAAGATTCTGCAGTGGTGAGACGAGTCCATTCAGTTGACCCATTGTCTTAAGTCTCCACTGGTGGGAGTTGAAATGGCCATGCCTTCAACTTGGAGATTCAACTTGGAGATCACCCGGGCACAATTTCTCCTCACCAGCTGGACTGCTTCTGCCACTGAGTACACTTCTAGGGCCCTGTCTTCACACACGGCTTGCCCAGGAGATGCAAAATATTTCAGTGTTTGCCCAAGTTTAACATCCTCAAAAAAGTCTCCTTTCTCCTATAAAAACATCAGTGCCTTCGAAGCTAGACTGGTTCCTGATTGGGTCACCCGTGCACGTACGTGGGACAGACAGACATCAAATCACATTCAGCCCTGTGAGTCGAGATCCTGGGGAATGAGCTGTGTGTTAAGATTAAAAATAAAACTAGGGGGCCCCTGGGTGGTGCAGTTGGTTGAGCGACTGCCTTCAGCTCAGGTCATGATCCCAGAGTCCCGGGATCGAGTCCCACATCAGGCTCCCAGCTCCATGGGGAGTCTGCTTCTCACTCTGACCTTCTCCCTTCTCATGCTCTCTCTCACTCTCTCTTTCCTAATAAATAAATAAATAAAATCTTAAAAAAAAAAAAAAAAAAACTAGGAACCCTGTATTAAGGGATTAGAATGTTCTAGGTCCTAAGCTCTATATGCTTCCTACCTAGGAACTCATTATCCGCCTGCTCTCGAAGAAGGCATAGTGTCTCATTTTCCAGATGACAAAACTGGGGTGGGAGAGGTGAAGCAACTTCCCACGAGGTGACCAGTCATGGCGAGGGGACTCACAGCCAGGTCTGGCTCATTCTGAACTGCTTCCCAAGGTCGGCAGCACAGGCCACTGTGCAGTGTGTGGTGGCCGTCCCCTTCTTGTCCATGGCCCCTCCGTGGCCTGGTTCCCCTGCCCTGCCCCTTAGACACTGGCCAGCCCAGGCATCCCTTGGTCCTGATGGGACCTGTACCTCTATGGCAAGGTTGGAAGAAAGCTCAAAGGAGCCTTGCTGGTGACTCTCTGACCTTCTCCACCTGACCTTGGATGGACCGCCCGAGGTCGGTGGGACTGTGGGAAAGGAGGATTGAACCAAAGCTTCTTGTCCACCCGATCCAGGCCTCAGAGCTTTAGTGCACTGCCTCGTCCGTCTCGCCTCCTGGAGTTTGGGGTAGTCTTTGCTCCAGTGCCGTTTCTGTTACCCGGGGTGGGGGGTGCGTGTGACAAAATGTGGTCCCCAGCTGCGGGAGCCTTGCTGTCCCCTTTGCTGAGGCAGTGCTAGTTTCTGGCTCCAGAACTGGAGTCTGGGGAAGAGGCAGTGCAGCTGACTCGGGCTAGTGACGGGCGCCGTCCCCGACAGCCATGCCAGCTTCCTTCCTTGGCCCTAAGATGATACCTCTTGGTATTTCTTCATCAAGACATCTCGTTTCTCTGAACACCGGGTTCGAGGGATTACTTGGGCCGGTGCTTAAGCTGCTCAAGGAGAACCTGAGCGTGGCACATTGGATCCTTATCACACGACGGGTCACCTCGCAACTCGGGAATACGGCGTCCCAACTCCCCAGCTGGCACTAACTGGAAGATAATCCCCTGGGCTTTTGGACTCCATACTTACCGGGTGATTCACAGTCGTAAAAGAAGTAGAACCACCTTCTTTCTGATTGCCCAGAAACCTGAGTTGGAATTTTGATGACCGCCCCATTGTGTGGTTAGAAGCAGAGACACGAGTCACGTCCTGGCTCTGCTGCCAGATGGCCGAGTGACCTTTGGCCGGTCACCTGAACCCTCGGAGCCCGTGCTCCCTTCCCGGGAAATGGCCGGTCCGTGACTTGGCTGCCCTTCGGATCAGCCGTTGGCGATCTTGCTGACCAGCCCCTCCCCGGACTTGTTCTCTCTGGCAGCGCCTGCGGTCGGGCGCTCTGTGGGCCAAGTGCTGCCTTTGGAAGTAAGCGTACAGCCCTGGGAGAGGGGACGTGTCCCAGCACCTTTGCCGGCAGGAAGATTATAGTCTCCAGGGTAGACAGGCCTGTCACAACACGCTGATGACTGTGATAATGGTCTGAAAGGAGGGCAGTGGAATCAGAGGGCACGGACGGCCCGAGCCAGGCCTTGTCCAGCGACTCTAGAGAGGAAACAAATCTCCCAGGTGACATGCGTCACCTGCCCGTGACAGGTTGTGCTTTTATGGAATGCCTGCCAGTGCCCTCTGTGAGCTGTCGGGAGGTCGGAGTCACTGTACCTCTGCTCACCCAGTAGTGGCCTGCTAGTGGCCGAGAATGAAACACCCTTGAGGTCTCTCCCGCCCCGAGCCCCTCCTCCATGGTCCTTCTGGAGCTGATACGGATGGGGCCCGAGTGTTCTGCCCAGGTCTTTAAGTTCTTTCCCATGTGCCTTTCTGGGCTTCCCCCATGAGGTCACGGGCGTGTGGAGCAGGAAACTGTGTCATAGGCGGCTCGTGTCTTCAGCCTCACTGCTACCTTACGTGCACGCAGATCCTTAGTGTGCCCTTCGCACAGTCCATTAGGATGGGCCCAGCTGAGTTTGCGTCATTCTGGGAAGCTCTTTATTTTATTATTTTTTTTATTTTATTATTTTTTAAATATTTTATTTATTTATTTGGGAGAGTGTGTATAAGTGGGAGGAGGGACAGAGGGGGAGGGAGAAGCTGACCCCCGCCTGAGCAGGGAGCCCGACATGGGACTCGATCCCAGGACTCCATGATCATGACCTGAGTCGAAGGCAGACGCTTAACTACTGAGCCGCCCGGGTGCCCCTTGGAAGCTCTTTATATACAGTCTTATTGTTGTAGTTTTAGCACATTGACGTATGTGGTGTATTTAAAATGTGTCTGTGTAGGTACGTATTTACACATATTCGTGTCTGTGTGCTGAAGCTCACAGATTAGCAGCAGCACCAGTGGAAACAGCAACTTGGCCTTGGCATTTTCACCACTCAGCCGGGTGCCTTTGTACTTGATGATGTACTTGTGGCAAACACATGTTTACACTTGGTCACTGACTTAAGCCTGTCGGTTTTAGGAAAGCAAATGAGCAGAATGTAGGAGATGATCCAAAGAGTATCTGTGCCTCCCAAAGGGTCAGGAGGCCCAGACCACTGGCTGGGCTGGATCTGAGCTTGACATGAAATCATTTCTAGAAAGTCAGTACTTACCTACTGAGGAGTTCTTGTGTCTCCAGAGGGTCCCAATTACCGAGGGTGGAAAAAGGATAAAAAAGGAATCATTTGTAACTTGTCTAACACGCATGTGACAAGTGCTACCGTGTGGCCAGAGCCGGGGACTGACCACAGAACGTGGGCTCCTGTCAGATGCCCTTGGTCGCGACGGCACAGCCGTGCCCACCCGTGCCCCATGGAGCGCCTTTCGAGGCTGGAACCGTAGTTTCCGTAAAGCAGAGTGATGTTAGCATTTTTAGCCCTTTTCGAACAAATCTGGCCCCTGGGTCACGAGGTTGGCTCTGGTCACGTCAGGTGTTAGGACACTGCAAAACATTTCTTTCTGACCTTACAACTTGAACTGTCAACATTTAATTAGCAGCTTGGCACGGATTGGTTAAAAGTCGCTGTGTAAGCTGACCTGGACGAAGCATCCTGTGCCCCCTCACGCCCCGTCTCTATAAAGGGACTGACCGGCACAGGTGTTTGGGGAGGCTGCCCATCTGCCGGAAGTGTGGACGTCCCGCCGTGGAAGATGGTCTAACGCATGAAGGGTGCTTGCTTCGGATTGCTACTATGACAAGGGAATTGTTTTGGAGACCTGTGTGCCTGAGAACCAGACTCCTGGTGGGGAAAAAAAAAACACCTCAGGGCTGTGGCCGGCCAGAAGTCTCCCTTTCCTCCCTGCTGCATCTGCTGCGGGCGAGCTGGGATTGGGCACGGGGAGAGAAATGGAGGAGAAGGGAGCTGGCTGCGGGGGAGAGAGGAGAATGGGAACCCAGAACTCATCCCTGGAATCAGTCTAATTGTTTCCATTCCTCCTCATGAATATTTGGAGCTCTATTCCCCAAAGCTTTTTTGGCTGCCCCAAAACAGCTTTCCATTGTTTCAGAGTTTCCCAGAGATGGGTTTTGGAGCCTCAGAGAGCCAAATCCCAGACCCCTCCGAGCCTGGGGTCGGGAAGGCCCCGGACACAGGTGATTTCAGCTGGACCCACTTCTCTCCGTCGGCAGAAATCAAGCCGACCCGAACTGGATGTGTTTGCTCAGTGAAATCCAGGAACCTCAAGCCACTGGTTTCAATCAGGACAGCTCGCTCTGTGGTAACTGGGGCTCCTCAACCAAGGATCTGGTCCCACTTAGGTTTCCAAACGCTGGCAAGCTTGTTTCCACAGAGTGTCTGCCACTCACGTGGCCTCCTGCAAACGTAGACGGTCCTGAAGACAGACTCACTAAAGCAAGGGCCTCTCTTTAATGTGGAATTCGGAACGCTTCTGGCAGAGATTTTTCCAGTCTTTGCTTTTTTTTTTTTTTTTTAAAGGAGGGTAAGATAATACTTGATGGCCTTTCTGGAGAAGTCATTTGGAGAGATGAGCTGGAACATGGCAAAGTGAAAATGGTTGGGAGCAACGCCGGGTTGATGATGTCTTGTACGCTCCGTGTCTCCCTCAGCTTCCCAGAGCCCCCCCCCCCAGCGGCGGAGTGGGCCTCATGGGGGTGTATCCTGCGGGGTCTCATAGGGTCCCCACTCGGAAGGGCCCCCCACTTCGCTTACTGACTTACTATCTTGAAACCCTTAATGTTTGAACGAGGGGCTCCATACTCGCGTTTTGCCCTGATCCTCACAGGTTATGTGGCCCTTCCTGCCAAGAGGGTTCAGGCCCCAGGGGTGGACCCCTGGGCCGGAGGCCGGGCTCTGCCACTCACCTGCCGTGAGACCTGGGGCTCGGGGATGCTGACCTCTTAGCCTCCGTGTCCTCCTTTCAATGAGAACCTGTCGCCTATGGCTGCCACCGAGAGGAGGCGAGGTTATGCCCTGCAGCAGGTAGCCCAGTGTGTGGCACATAGTAGGCCCTTGAAAACACACACATCTGGCTTGCTTTTCTAGTCCTCTCCTTGTGTAACAAATACTGTTGAACACATGCTAGGGACTGAATTGTGTCCCCCTTAATTCATATGTCGAAGCTCTAACACCCCCCCACCCCCCGTATGGCTGTATCTGGAGGTAAGTTCTTCAGGAGGTAGTTAAGGATAAGTGAGGTCAGGAAGGTGGGGGCCTGATCCGATCAGATTGGTGGCATTATAAGAGGGAGAAGGGAGGGGTGTGGGGGACAGATCTACCATGTGAGAGCACGGTGCACTCCTCCCTCGCCGAACGGCTTCCAGAAGTCTCTGCTCTGAGTTTATCTGGGAAGAGCAGCAGCCTCAAAAGTCTGGGCCCCCTAGGACGTGTGGAATGGCTGCTCGTCCAGCTTTGCCCTTGCCGGGTTTGGGGTGCTGGGTATCCAAGAGTTAAAGCTGCCCTCCTGGGAACGGTCCCGGGCATCGGTCTCCTCCAGCTGCTGTTGTGAAAGTCGGGACCTGTTTCTCAGATGTTTATCGCCAGGCACACCACCGGCAGTCCGCTCGCCCCAGTGCTGGGTGTCAGCCAGGGTCACGCCCCTGTGATCCTCCCCCAGCTTGGAGAAGAGCTAGGCCTGCACTTCCGCCCGCCAGTGCTGGGGAAGTCCCTCTCTGAGGGCAGAGGTGAGGGGGTGGTTGAAGTTTTATGCAGGGAGTCTTTGGACTCTGGCTACTCACTGCAGGGTGGTAACAGTAATGAGGATAACCAGTGGCGTTTGAATGTTATGCATATTAACTCTTTCTGCCAGAGTTGCAAAGTCCTACTGTTAAGCCTATTTTACAGACGAAGAAACTGAGGCAGGTGAGTCCTCACAGCGGCTTCTCTCCCACTTATAAGGCATGGCTGATAGCATCGTCTGTGCGTGTGTGTGTGTGTGTGTGTGTGTGTGTACGCGCACGCGTGTGTGATACCAACACCTGCTATCTCTCTGGGTGTTTGAGATCACTTCTCCAGATGTCCACCATCCGATGGCTCTTGGTTGTTCATGAGGGAGGGAAGGGCCTTGACTTCAGCCGGGACGTGGCTGCCTCCACGGGGACAGGAGGCGGAGCTTCTCTGGTGAGTGTGGCCGTGATGTAGCCCGCTGCTCAGATGCTGGCTCGTCTTCGGAGTCAGGTGGCCTGCAAGGAGCTACCAGACACTTGAAAGAATGCGGTCAGACCACCTCCTACCCAGGAGACAGCTGGGGTGCTCAGCAGCCAGCCACTAGAAGGCTCTGTGAGCGGCCCTCAGGAGTGCCTGTTCACGATATCTGGTCGTCCTCCTGCCCCTCGTCCCACTGCCAGCCACTCTCCAGCTGCTGACCTCATTTCACAGAAGGCTCCAGAACTCTTGAGCGAAAAAAAAAAAAAAGCACACAGGCTCATGAATAAATTGCCCCACTGACAGTGAGCTCTTATTAACCCTCTTGGTCCCTGGGCCATTTCCAAATCAAGAATACAGATTTGACTTTAGTGTGTGTATCTCACTTGCTAAGGAAAGTGCTTTGTTTTGTTTTGTTTAAAGAACGTGGTTTTTAGAATCACTTAGGCTTGGTTAAGGCCCAGCTGCGCTGCTTGTCAGCTCTGTAACCTATCCCAAGTTGCTTCCCTTCTCTGAGCTTGTGTCCTCCTATAAAGTGAGGAGAAAAGCTCTAACACAGGGTTATGGAGAGGAGTGAGTGTGATAATGCATGAAACCCATTCACATAATGTTGGGCCAGCGGTCCTGGGGAGTGTAGGAGACTCAATAAGATGACTGCCGATCCTCTGTCTTGAGATCTTCCCCCTGAAACCTTCCAGGCAGGAGGCCTTCCTTCCTTGGTACACAAAGGAATAAAGACCCATAAAAACCTGCCCTTATACGGTATTGTCCAGCCCTAAAGTCCACCCTTATATGGTGATTACCGGAGCCCCTCTTACTCCCCGATGAATATCGGCCTGCCATGTTCCTGGGCATGACTTCCCGGCCTCACGCCCTTGTGAGCTGAGGAACCTCGCCCGAGGGTGCATCCATTAAAGCTTGCCTCTATTCTACTCGCCTGGCTTCTCTTTTCCACCGCCGATTCAAGCCTGACACATAGTTCCTGGCATATAGTAAGTGCTCAGTAAACATCAGTTGCTGCTGTTAAGCAGTCTGAGGTTAAGGCTCATTTTTCTTAAATCAACTGAGAGAGGAAAGAAGAAACAGGAACTCTGAGGATTGCAAACCTTGATGCAGGGAACATTTTAGAGTGATCTTTTTGATCTATAAATAGTGAAGTACTGAACACTCTACTAGGCCCAGAAGCCAAAGACCAAGTTCTGATGCAGCCAGTACCTGTCCAGCCTCCCTCCGTGTACGACTCATTCCTGTCACCCTGAAGGCCACCTGTGCAGGTAGCTACCCCCCCCGAGAGGCCCCCAGTTGAGAAAGCTTGCCTGATTCTGCAGAGTTGAGCCAGAAGCTCCTGACCCCCAAATCCCGTGTTCCTTACCTCTCAGAGACCCTCTGATTACTAAGTGGAGAATGTGGGTTTTCCTGGGATCCCAGTGTTGAACCAGACTGGGAACTCTCTTGGGTATGTCTGGATGTGCTCAGTCCCTTGGAAGACACCTTTCCAGGCTTCTAGAACCACCTGATGTTCCAGAGGATTATTTGAGCC
>CM052815.1:21156379-21206154 GCA_028533885.1 Nasua narica
GGGGGGGGGGACATGAGTGTGGGTGCTTGAAGGAAAGGGAACAGCCAGCGCGAGGGCCCTGAGGCAGAAATCAGCCAGGACTTGAAGTCCAGAGTGGCCCGGCTGGGGAGGTAGGCACAACTAAGGATTGTGGTATCTCTCCTCAGGCAGGGGTTGTCGTGGTCAGGACTATGCTTGCAAGGGGAGGATCGCTCTCTCCAGAGGGTGGCTGGGTGCTCGGGGCAGGGGCGGTGAGCGGGAGGCCTGTGTGTAGGCTCTGGGGTGCCCCAGGAGAGAGGGAGCAAGCTTGGACCAGGTAGCTTCGGAGACTGAGGCAAGGCAAGTAGATGGTTTGAAGGACACCCAGCGACAGACTGGGAAGCTGATTAGATATCGGCCACGCTGAGAGGGTCGGGACTCAGGTGTCTGACATTCACGGCAGGGGAGATACCAGAGGCTTCCACTGAGGTAGTGGGGAGGTGCCCATGGGGAGAGGACCCGTTTGGGACAAGCTGAGGGTATCTGTGAGATAGCCAAACAAAGCTGTAAGTAACGAGTTGGATGATGGATCTGAAGAGGACTTGAAAATCACCCCCAGTTAGGTGAGCAGGAGCTAGAGGTCCAGGAGTCCTCCCTGCGGCTGAGCCCCTTCTAGGCCTCATCTCATGTCACCAGCAAGCACGCGACACACACATACAGTGCTTATACCCCCTTTAGAAATGAGAGCGGAGGCCTCATGGGTGGAGGGAGAAGCCTCCCAGACCCCATGGGTGATCAGTCTCAGGGTCAGGCCTAAGTGATCTGAAGCTCACACTCTGCCAACCGTCAGGGGCGATGTAGGTTTAGGGAGACCCCAAGGTTATACAGTTCAGAAGAAGAACCCAGGGAGAAGGAAGAAAGAATCCCAAATGACAAATGCAACAGGAGCATAAAAGCAGGTGTTTATTTAGAATGAAAAAGATACTGCAACACATCCATGAGGGCTGATACGTCACAAAATCCAGACCAGTCATTTGATTAACTGCCTGATACACCTTGATAGGACTTTTCCCCCACAGCTTTTGGCTTTGATCCCCTCTTCATATGGCAGTACTTTTAAACTTCTTTCTGTAGGGATAATTCAGTCTTCCCTTTAGAAAGGTTCATCAAGGGCGCCTAGGTGGCTCAGTTGGTTGGGCGGCTGCCGTCGGCTCGGGTCATTATCCCGGAGACCCAGTATCGAGTCCCACATCGGGCTCCTAGCTTCACGGGGAGTCCGCTTCTCACTCTGACCTTCTCCCTTCTCATGCTCTCTCTCACTCTCTCTCTTTCTCTAATAAATAAATAAATAAAATCTTTTAAAAAAAGAGTTGATAGATTCACTTTAAAAAAAAAAAGGTTCATCAAAAGCTTGTTTTTCTTGCATCACTGATGGTTTAGAAAACTTTATTTTGGCTTTGTAACTCAATGTTGGTGATGTCAAATACTTAGAGGATTGTTAAATTTAGGGGAACGGTGATCACATTTAGTTACAAGTGGTGAGATTTAGAAGAATTTCCTACAAACTAGCTCCTGACCCCCATGCATTCTGAGCTTCGTGTCGTCTTCGCTCCAGTCACCTTCCGGTGCTGAGCGCGGTAGTTCCCAGCCCAGCCTTCACACAACCTGCGTCCCGTGTCGGGACACATTCGACCACAGGGATGCGTCTGGTTGCCCTTGGAACCCTGGGAAGGTTACTGATGTAGTAACTGTGTGTGGAAATGTAACCACCAAGCCTAGTGGACTGTATCCCCAGCTCGACCCCCCCGCCCCCAGCTCCCGGAAGTGCCCACCTAACGCCTGTGGACACTGGATGGACAGCCAGCTGAAGTGGGAGGGGGCGGCAGTCTTAACCAGTGTCTGTAATCTTGCTTTGGCCAAATTGTGTAGAAACACATGTCCATCTGAACACATTGCTGGACCCCACCGAGGGTTTTAGAAGGGACCTGGGCATGTAGGGGTTGCCCGAAATTGGAGCTTCCTTGGCTTCAGTTTAAATCTGCCTCGGCTGAAACCTCAGCCCATCCGACCGTGGGGTCATCCGTGTGCTGTAAGCGCCCAAACCTTACCACGGCAATAAAACTTCTCAGCTGTTTCGACCGGAGTATTTTAAAAGTGTCTCACCCAGTTTCCTGTTTTCTGAAGGAGAGCGAGCTGAGCAGACGTGTGTTCTTGATGACTCAGAGTCTTCGTATGAGTCTCCCTACAGCACCGTGCTTGCTCTGAGGGAGTGATTCACCCGGGGACCCCACGATGTGACTGGGTGTTGACCCCAAGACCAAATGGTCCCACACTTAGTCTTGAGTCACATCTGCTTTCTCTTCTTGTATGTTTTTTTGAAAAAGTGGAGGGAGGGGCAGAGAGAGAGGGGCTGGGAGAGAGCATCTCAAGGAGACTCCCCACCGAGCACAGAGCCCGACGTGGGGCTCGATTCCAGGACCCCGAGATCATGACTTGAGCCAGAACCAAGAGTTGGACGCTTAACCCACTGAGCCACCCAGGTGCCCCTCTTTTTTGTATACTTTTAAGCCCTTCTAAAGCTGTTAGCTGTCAGTTCTTCGTCAAACAAGCTGTGGTCTGAGGGAAAAAAAACCCAGCCAGCTTCAGTGGCATCCTTGTGCTCATCTGAGTATCAGTTATGTGTCAGCTGGTGACGAGCTGGGCCCTGTCTGTGTAGTAATGACGATGAATGATGATGGGCATCCCCGAGTGCTTGCTCTGTATTGGGCGTTCGAAGCCCATCACCCTTATCCACTCAGCAGTCCCCATGGTACGGGGCCTCACCGGCTGTGACGTAAGCGCTACTGCCATGACCTCCACCCTGCTGGTGAGGAGGCTGAGGCTCAGAGAAGTGAAGCGGCTTGCCCGAGGTCTGGGATTCCATCCCGCAGAGCCTGGCTCCAGAACCACATTCTTAACCGCCGTGCCCCATCGCTTCTCAGCGTATATGCTCTCGAAGGAAACATTTTACACTGTTTTCAGAGTAAGGAAATCAGAGCTCAGAGGAATTCAGGAACTTCCCCAAGGACCCCGATTCTAAAACACCCACGTTTTTTATTCTGTAAAATCAAAAATAAATTTTTTATTCTCTGAAACGCAGAGAATCATCTACTATGGAGCTGGATTTCTAACCACTGGTACGTAGACTCTGACCCGGAGAGCATTATGTATGTCGCCAAGGAGCTCACTCTCTCGAATGTACGCAGGAGGAAAAGAACTGTGGTGTGAGTCTGGAGAGGCCTGCTTTTGGAGCCAGGAGTGGGGCCCAGGGCCTTGCTGTTGACTGTTGAAGCTCTCGCTCCTCATTTCCTGATCGTTGGCTGAGTTCTGCTCGGCGGGGACTGCTGAGGAGCTAAGGTTTGGGTATGTGAGGTGTTGAGTTACCAAGAGCTTTGAGGGGGTAGTAATGATGCAGGACATGCGTACTAGGGGATCGCGGAAGACCTAGGGGGAAATGTGGTCATAGCTGAACATGGCTGGTCATTTCTCAGTTCTGATTTCACAAGTCTTTTAGAGAAGTGCCCTAGTCATTCTGGACTCTGTGTGGGACCCAGCGACAGTTACCCTTTTGGGGCACCTCAGGCACTGGTTGCTGTTGACTAGTCTGGCAGTGTCAAGACGGAGTCTGGATGGTTCGGGACATTGTTTTATGGGTTCTTAGGATACTGAGCTCTGAGTGAGTGAGCGATTCATTCAGGGAGGTGTGCAAGAAAGTAAGTCTCATTCAGTGGCCCCTCACTGAGTCACTGAGTCTTCTAGCTTGAGGATTTGTTCTGCCCTTTTTTTTTTCTAAGTCCCTTATTACACTATTAGCTGTCATTTCTTGCTGTGTTTGGAAAACCAAGTGGGCAAGCTTTGGTTCAGTCACTAGGCCCTTCTGAACACCCGTTACGCGTTGGGGTCATCAGAGCTCTCAGGAGCAGAATTTTCTAAGTGTTATAAGGCAGTGTTTGTTTATAAAAAGGAAAAGACAACTAAGGAAAAATGGCTCACTTTCCAGTCTTTCTTTTCCTGAAGAGAAATATTTTTATTGACAGGTAAAAAGCAAGAACACAAGTGAAAAAAATCTATTTGTTTATTTATTTGTTTGTTTGTTTGTTTATTTATTTATTTATTTATTTTTGAGAGAGGGAGAGAGCACGAGTATGCAGGGAGAAGGGGCAGAGGGAGAGAGAGAATCAAGCAGGCTTCACGGCCAGCACGGAGCCCAATGTGGAGCTCGATCTCACAGCCCTTGAAGGTCATGACCCAGATCAAAATCACAAGTCGGATGCTGAACCAACTGAGCGACCCAGGCAGCCCCAAGAGAATATTTTTTTGAATACAACTCAGATGTGCAGTGGGTTCCATTCACTTTGAACTTCATCTCCCTCGCTGGGTCTACAGTGTTGCTTAATGAGAAAATTGGCTTAGATTCATGGTGCTGAGACTTCACAAATACTTAATCATCACATGGAAAGTTATTTTAGTTGCTGAAAACTGTACTTCGAGAATGGACTCTTTTTTTTTTTTAAAGGTTTTATTCATTTGAAACAGAGCATGAGGAGGGGAGAGAGGCAGAGGGAAAGGGAGAAGCAGACTCCCTGAGCTGGAAGCCCAACATGGGCTCAATCCCGGGACCCCAATATCGTGACCTGAGCCGAAGGCAGACACATAGCCATCTGAGCCACCCAGGTGCCCCAAGAGTGGACTCTTAGACATTTTAGAATTATTTTCCCCTCTAAGAAATGGAGTCCAATGTGTAAAAATCCTGTTGTATTGTTTTATGTAATTGAGGCTTTGCTGACTCTTCATGTTTTTAGAAATATAAGGCTGTGGACTGACACCAGGTAGCCTTACCCTGTCAGTAACTAGCTTTCTTGAGAACGACAGCGTGAGGTCAAAGAAGGTCAGGTGTGCCCTGTGTACTGATACAGGAAGGCGGCAGCTCGCAGGTGGCTCAGCCAAAAAGAGAACAGACGTGTGGCAGAATGGTAACAACTGGTGGATGGAGGTGACGGGCATATGGGTACTAACTGTATTCGCCTTCCTGCTTCTCTGTAAGTCTAGACATTTGCTGAATGAAAAGCTGGAGGGGAAGCCTCATGGGACATCTTTTGTTCCCTAACTCAGTTGGCTCTGAGGGCAGACATCACCATGAATGACATAGAGACCGGAGGTCTTTATGGCCTCCTTTTCCCTTATTCCGCTCATTTCCAATAACCCAGCCTTGAGGCCACCAGTAAACATGAGATGCACAATTCTTTTCTGCCAGGATTTCGGCAAAATCTCCCCAAGGGCTTCCTTGACTTGATCGTTTAGTTTGTAGGAAAAGAGGTCCTAAGACCTGCCTGTGCCCCCCCCACCCCGCCCCGTGATGCCTTCGGGAGAATCAGCTGCTTCAAACTGCAAGGTTTACCCCTTCAAGGGGGTGGGGGATGCGCCGCGCATGAAAGAGAGCACGTGCGCCGGGAGCAGGCTTGTCCCCTAAAGGCTTCTCCGCTTGCGCGATTCAGGAGAGCGCTGCCAAGAGTTCACGTGTGAGCCCGGGCCTGGTCTCCGGGGTGTGTGCTGCTGAGTTTTAGCGCGGAGGCCCAGCTTAGCGTTCTGATCCCTGGCCTCCTCTAGATCAAGCACACTTAGGTGGGGTCTTCCTTTGGAGCCTGTGTTTTCCTGAGCCCGTGATGTGCGCTCAGAGCGGGGAGCCCGTGACCCACACTGGTGCGCCGTTCCAGCTGCGCTCCCGGAAGGTCCTGACCTTCCTGAGGCCGCTTCGAGGCTCTGCTCTCTGCGCAGCCCGCAGAAATGACACGTGGCCAGCATTTCGCCCGACAGTCCCTTAAATGGCCTGTAGAGTACA
Organism: Nasua narica; assembly: GCA_028533885.1. Taxonomy (NCBI): domain Eukaryota; kingdom Metazoa; phylum Chordata; class Mammalia; order Carnivora; family Procyonidae; genus Nasua; species Nasua narica. Next base: position 21,162,216 of record CM052815.1, read on the forward strand.
TGGGGAACGGCCCCGGAGACTGAGGCCGACAGAGGCAAGACAGGTCAGTGCCGCTGCCCTGGGCCCACCCTCACCCCTGGGCCTGTGCCCTGTGAGGGGACAGCAGCCTAAATGCCGGTCTGCGGGGCCACTCCAGCCATCGGTTGGCCTAGAACCCTCTTGCCTGGACTGCCTGGCTTCAAATCCTGGCCCCACTGCTTCCTAGCTGTGTGTTCAGGGACAGTCACTTGACCTCTGTGTCTGTCTCCTCACCTGTAGAATGGGAATCCTGCGCCCCTCAGAGGCTGTTAGGAAGATGAAGTGAATTCACATGTCACAAGGGCCGCTGACCATGCTGGCTCCTGTAGGCGTTTGCCACTAGAGGCTTTTTTCCTTCAAGTGTTTATATTTACATTCATGTCAGTTAAATACATTCAAAGAGCAACCACTGGAAAGGGTGAAGAGTGCATTTGAGCTTTTTTTTTTTTCTTTCTATAAAGGAAAACATCCGACCCCTTCTTCCACTAGGCAGGAAGCTTCTACAAGGTGCCACTCATGAATTCCTTGCAAATGATCAAGATGGCCTTAGATGTGGGGAGGTGGCTTCTGATCTTCTCACCGTGGAGAGTGACCCATGCTTGGTTGGTTAATACAAATTGGAATGGAAGGCTTGATAAGCCATTGGATGGTGGTTGATGATCGGCTGACCGGAGGTTGGGTCCTGCTCAGTGTAGGACGTCACCTCTATACCTCGTCCTCGGCGTCCCCCAGGCTCTTCCTCTTGGCCGATGAAGTAAGCCGACCGCTGCCATCTTCCTAAGCACCACAGACCCCGTAGGACTGAGGAGTGGGAGTTGCTCATTGTATGGTCTCTCTCCTTGGTTCTCACCTGAGAAAGTGTCCCACGGCCTCTGTCTCAAAGGCCTGAAGGACAGGAATGTTGGGAATGGAACTCATCAGGAATAAATCTGCCAGAGGCAGGAAATGGAGTTAGAGGTGTCTTATCAGGTGCCGATCTTAACCCTGCCCTCCCAGAGAAGCGCCAACAACCCCAAGATCCAGATACACAGATAGGGTTCCATTTACAATGGGAGGTTTGACAGCCCCAGACCCCTGGTTAGGGCAGAACACCCCCACTCCCATGACTCTGGGATGCCTTCTGGGTGATAAGCCAAACTGCCAGGAATGGCCCAGCTTCCCTTCTGACTGGGGCTTTGGATATAAGGGTTCATGGGGGGCTCCTTAGCATTAGCCGGCCCCAGGGAACAGCTTGCTTTGCTGCAGAAGATATTTCCAAGGCTACAAACACAAACTGTTGGAGGGCCTCAGCCCCACTGACCAGCGCATACTGATGACAGAAATGGTGGGCCCAGACCAACACTCAATTTCAGGCCTTGGTAACCTTTCTGGCTATTGCTTGAGCCCTCTGTGGCCGGAGAGCTGGTAGACCTTCTCCTATTGGAGCTATTGATGTAAGAATTCCTGCTCTCGAGTTTCTCCCAATAGAATATCCCTTGATGGATTTGAATCTGTCTGATCATGACTTTCAGATAGGAAGATAAGGGTTTAATTTTAGTAAAGAAGCCAGGGAGAGATTAAAATCCTGTCTATGTATCATCTGGGAACAGTGAAATTAATCACAGCACTCGGATATGGTGAAATGTACGCATCCATTAAAGAGTACATATTTGAGGGAAATGTGGTGGCCTAGGGAAATGCTTAGCAAATATTCAGTCGTGGTGGGCAGGAGGGCGGGGCAGGAAACTCAATCAGCCATGGTCCAGGTCTGTGAAAACATATGTCAGCTGTGTGTGGAAATGTACCAAAGTGTTACTAGCGATTATCTCAGGGAGTTAGAAACACACGAGATTTTTTATTTCTTTATTCTTTCTAGTATTCGCCAAATTTTGTGCCCTGAACGTGTATGATGTTGATGTATTTTCTAATGTTACATATCCTGCAATGAGGAGAAGCCGAAGAGTTCTGAATGTTCCGAGGTGGATTCTTCTCTGGATTGCAGACGGAGGGTGACGCTGAAATGATTGGGTTTCAACAAAATTGCAGAGTTCACCGGCATCTCCCTCTCCTCTCCCTTTTAGCTTTGAGGTGAGGCCTTGCACGCTTTGCCAGCAGATGTGAACTCACCAGTTTACTTACCCATTGTTGATGCTCGCTTTCCGATGGACAGGAAGAGCACATGTTTGTTGATTTCTATTTTTAAAACTCAGTGGAGTCAGGACGATCTTTGAAAGATCCATTTCAAGTCCCCAGGCCCTTATGTGCAGCTGCATTGTCTGAAACACTCTGAACACACAATTTTTGTCTTGACTGAGGTGGGCGGGTGTCCTCGGAACAACAACAGCCAGAAAAAAGGGGTGTGTTTAGGAGCAGGTGAGTCGCTCCCTCTTCTCTGGTGCCCTTTATGACCACAGTGACCCAAGTGAGCCAACACACTGGCAGAGGCCTTCAAGGCTGCGAGTTGCTTTTTTGTAATAGCCCTGGAAGCTGGGAAACTAACCAGCTACCGAAATGTCCTATAATTGGACAGAAAGACAAGGGACCACAGAGATGGTAGACAGAGCTGCTTCCTCTCCTCTCCTCCCCTCATGCCTCCTCGTTAATGGCAAAGATCGAAGACAGTCCCATCTACCCGCTGGGGTAGAATGGGTCTTCCCCTCCCCCACTCATAATAAAGGAGATGGATGGTTGGAAGGAAGGATGAGTAAAGTTAACCCAGCCGGAAAAGAGTCTATGATTCCCATTCTTTTCATGAGAAACAAACAAAGAGCAAAGGAAGGAAAACAAAAGGGTAGAAGCATTTACAGTCCTTAGCGGGACTGTTGCAACTTGAAACCCCTTCTCGTTGGTTGTGTTTTCTTGAGTACCAAGAGTTTGAGCTCATCCCCCCACCCCCAATTTTCTTCTTTTAAAAGAAAGGATGAAAAAGCTATGAGGGGATGTATGAGCTCTGATTATGCCCAATTACATTTGGCAAGCCCAAGACGAAAATTAATGGGACCAGATTATTCTTCTGCACGAGATGCAGTATTGCCCAGCCTAACGATTTTAGCTCTTGCCATGCCGGAGATCGTCAAACAAATTAATAGCATGCTAATGGGTGCCTTTCAGCCTTCTCGTTTATATTAATGAGTTCCACTCCATCCGATAACCAGTGATTTATAGCGCTGGAACTTGGAGCCTGGCTGTCGAGATTGTCTTTTGTCACTCTTCCTGGGGTGGAGCAACCCGCCTAACAAGCTAAATGGTAGGGTTTTGTAATTGAATTCTAACATGTGAAACGCCTGATACGAGAACATTTCATTCTGATCATGGCTGTGGAAATTGAAAGGCCTTCACTGTGTCTCCCACTACCCAAAGCTGAATGCGGTCTGATTTGGGTTTCCGCAACTTGTGAGACGGGAGTGTGACATGATTCTTAATGTTGGGGTATTCATGCTGAGCTAGCACGGCGGTGAGAGTCAGTGGGCTTGTAGAATCGCTCCACTAGAAGAAAACAATGTATTTTTAAGAGCCATGAAAGAACCCCCTTTCTTACCTTGAAGATCCTTGCGTCCCCCCCTTGGGCCCTCTCACACACCAGCAGGAGGCACAGAACGCTGGGTGCCAGGCACAGTGCCATGTGGGTTATTCTAATCTTGCTTACTCCCAGGGGTGTTACGAAGCAGGTAGCAATAGTCCTCCCGACTTACAGAGGTGAGACTGGAGCACCAAGAGGTTCTCGGGGCCAGTACGTGGTGCACGGGGGATGTCAGTCGCAGCAACCCTCCGCTGCCTCCCGTATCTCCCGCTTCTCGCTTCTTTCCAGTGGAGGAACAATGCAGAATGGAGCCCCAGAGCAGCAAACTCCAAATGCTTTTGGCAGGGGGGCCCAAAGTATCACTGATGTCAGCTTGAGCCTGGGAAAGGAAAAGCCACTTGCAAGTGAAAAGGCCCAGCCCCTGGAAGGCTTCAGGCGGGGCTTGCTCCTGGCCTGCGTTGTCCCAGGGGGAGTGGGGGGCCGGCAGGTCCCCGATGGAGCAGGATCTGCAGAGCGGCAGCCTCCTCGGGCTTGGCAAACAACCGCCTTCATTGTTTTCCACGAGGACTACACTGTCACGACTTCCCCAAACACACAGTCCTTCCAAGCGAGGCAACCCAATACCGTTGGAGATCCTGGCTTACACATCACAGGAATGTCCTGCTTAAATGATTATTATTTTTTTTACATCAATTTGGATTCATTTTCTTTGGTCCATGACCACCGTGTATAGCCAGGTCCTAGAAATGGTCCGAAGACAGCTTATTTTTCATAAGCAGTAGTCTGGAAATTTAATTGATGTGCCATTCCTGCCTCCCGGTCCGAACCCAGCCCGGTCCGTCGTCCTTACCTACTTTGGCTTTGGTTCTTTCAGTTCTTCCTATTTTACAATCTCCAGCCATTCCAGAAAAACATCTGCTAAAAAGATCCTTCCCCCGTAGTGGGAATTAAGTACATATTTTAACTTCAGACGATTTTACTTAATGTTTTCTACATTGCATGGAACAGAGGATTAATGCAGACGTCCCTGAAAATCTCCTATGAAACCTTAGGCTGCATCTTCAATCACTCAAACCGTTCAAGGGCCGGAATTTGAAAGAGGGTGAGAAGCACCACGAATGAAATTAGAACAGGGATCTTCATTAATTTAAACATTTATGCAGGCCCAGTTGCACGTAGGAAACACTCAGCTCTTTTGCTCTGGTGTATCCAAGCTGAGCACAGTTTTCTACAGGAAGACTTGAGAGTAAAACGGCTTTCAAAAGTAATTGGCTTCAAAGAAAAAAGAGAGAGAGAGAGATTTCCGCCTCCCCCACCCCAACCCACGTTTCTTTCTGAATTCACCTTCAGTGTTCTAAAGGTAGAAATTAAGACCTGAGTTTTATGCCAAGGGTAGGCCACAGGTGATTGAGGCCGGTCAGCCATAGTGCCCTGAGATGTGGGCATATGTTACGTGGCGTAGATTGGAGTGGTTGATAGCCAGGGGTCCTGGGTTCTGGTTCCGTGTCTCATGCCCCTCGTGTGACCGTGGACAAGTCACTTGGCCGCTCAGAGTCCGAGATGACAAAAGTTGGACCAACTGTCTGTACACACTCAGCTTGAACATAAGGCTATGTTCCCCTTTCGCGATATTCTACTCCAAAGCATGTTAGAAAAAGTTAGCCAGAATTTGGCGGACGTTCTTCATGTTAACTGCTTAAAAAATATGTAGTTGAGGAGACGGGAGGAAGAACCAGCCTGAGGTACAAAGGCTTCAGAGAGGCAAGGGACTTTTAAGGAAAAGCAGATTCGCTCCCAAGTTCCCACAGAGCGTCTGCGCTGGGCCAGGCACGAGGCGAACGCACGGGATGGAAGACGGATAGGTACATAAAGCGCCGAGACTAAATGATCTTCCTTAGGGAAATGCCTTTATAAAAGGTGTTTCCTTTCATGGCGAGTCATCTATAGATGGCTACATTGTCCATATGTCCTAACATGAAGCTTTTAGTCCTATGGACGTTAGGCTTTTATTCGTATATACAAACTCACGAATGGGGGTAAATTTTTCTACGTCTTTGAGCATCGTCAGAGTTGTCCAGAAGTCCAGCTTTTTTTTTTTTTTTTAAAACATTTCTTCTGCCATCTTGTTGTCATCGAAATCTCCCCATGGGCTGGAGGACATTACTGACCTACAGCTTTCTTGAGGAGAGGCTGTTTCTCCCACACTCTGTGTACACAGGGCCTGGTTACAGGTCAGGACTCTCCTGGGCTCCTCATTGTCATTTCCAGACCTTTCCCCTACCGTATTCCCCTTAAAAAGAAAAACAAACTCCCAGTTCCTTCAAAGCCTCGGGCATTTTGGATGATGCCACCTGCTATTACTCCTTATTATTTCACTGATCTGCACATCTTCGGATCCCCGCCCTTCCTTGAAGATGGGGGCCCCTGCCTCACTGCCCTTCTCGCCATGGCCACCCCCCACCTCCTTCCGGGCACACTGCCCTCTTGGTTCCTGGACCTCCTCACTCCCAGTGGTCTTGTCCTTTACTGACGTCAGCCCTCTGCTCTTGGACGCCTGCCCTGGGCCCTGTCGTGACCACTAACTACAGCACGAAGTCCTCTCTCTCTCTCTCTCTCTCCCTCTCCCCATCTCTCCACCACCACTCCTGTCTTTCTGCCTTAATTCTTGGGTCCTGACGCCCGAGCGGTGCCTCTCTTCCATTGGGACCTCCAATCCATCGATCCCACAGTCCACGAACGTGAATGAAGGAACGTGAATGAAGTCCTTCGTTCTTCCCTTCCCTCCCCACCTGCGTTAGGTTCCAGGACCCGGCGCCCTCATCACTGCCTTGTCCATAACTCCATCTCACACTCCGGAAAATCTTAACCTGGGTTAAACTGCCCTCTGCCCGCTGGCACCCAAGCCACTGAACGTTCTGGAGAAGAACATGCACACAATCATTCTGATTAGATTCACTTCACATTTACGGCCACACACCTCAACTGAGCTTTCTGCTTTGCTTGGCAGGCCACCCACTCTTTCATTTTCCCACACCTCATCTCCTCTCTGAAACCCTAAACACTGACTTTCCACTTCTCTGGTCAGTTGCTGACTCTGCTTCGTATGTCACTGAGAAAACAGAAGCAATCGGAAGGGACTCTCCTTCTCTTGCCTTTGCCAAATGGAACGGCCTCCTGGCATCTGTCTCCATATACTTCTGTGCCCCCAGCGGATGGCCTTTTCCTCCACCCGTGTGTGGCCAGCTCTCCCCTTCTCTGTGAGCTCTGGCCTCCGGAAGAGTTCTGCTCCTATAGTTCTCCCGCCGCTGCTGGATTGTCCTCTTCGGCAAAGGTGCCAGCTTACATAGATACCTTCCTAAAAATTTTTCTCACTTGACCCCATGCACACGGCCCCCTCCCATCTCTGTGTCCCAGTCTACAGGAAACCCCCCCCCCCAAAAATGTTGTCTCTAGATGATATCATCATTTTCTCCCCTCTCCTCTGTTGGGCCCACCAACAATCAGCGTTTTTTCTTCTCCATTCCTCTGGGGTGGACCCTGTGGAGGGAACCAGAGCTCCTGGCCCAGTCTACGTGCCTCGTGGGACCGATCGCTCAGAAACATCATTTCTTTTTTGACTTTGACAAATTTTCAGATGTAGAGATGCAAGCATAGAACAAAGAATTCCCCTCTTCCTTTTACCCAGATCCCCGTAGGGAACATTTTACCAGGTTTGCCCTGTCCTTGCCCCCGTCTGTTTCTTCCACTGTGCGGGTACAATGTTGGACCCCGCGGGTGGCTCTTCCTTCCCGGGACAGGTTCTTCACTGGCGTCTAGAGCACCCTCGCTCTCCTTCACGGTTTCCCTGGCAGGTTCCTCCTCCTATCCCGGAGGGCTGGCGAGCTCGCCAGGGCTTGGCCTTGGGGCCTCTCGGCCTGCTCATTCCTTGGGGGATCTCATTTGACTCTGAGGCTCACATCGTACCTCCGGCCTGGACCGCCTCCCTCGAGCCGTGGCTCTTCTCCCACCGCCTTCTGTCTCCTGTCGGATGTCACAGATCTGATGCCCCGAAACCAAGGTCTTGATTTCACCTTCCCAGATGCACTTCTCACCTAGGGCTCCTTATATCCGCAAGTGGCATATTTTAGTCACTCTGCCAAAAACCTTCCAGTTATCCTCGATTCCTCTTTCTCCTGTCGCACATCCAGGCCCCCAGCCAGCTTGCTGGCTCTGCCTTTGGAGAATCCTCTTTCTCCACGGCGTTGCTCTAATCCAGTCCGCTGCCTTCTCTCCCCTCCATGCCATCAGCATCCTCCTAAGCTGTCCGCCCGGGCACCAGAGCTTACCTTGCCACTCCCCTGACCAAAGGCCTCTCATCCCACTTAAAATCAAATCCAAGCCCCTCCAGCGGCGTCCACGCCCTCTGCGATCTGGCCCCGGCGCTCCTGGGTGACTCCTCTGTTTCCACCCCTCAGGGCTGTGCACCTGCCTTTCCCTTCACCCAGGTGGCCCGTCGTCGTCGCAGACGCTCTCCCTTGGTTCGGGTCTCTGCTTCACTGCCACCTCTTCCAGCGCCCTGGGGGGTGGGGGGGGGGAGCTGCACTGCCCTGTCCCTCCCCATTCCCTTGTCCGGTTTAATTTTTCTTCGTATCGACAACTACTATCTGCTATGTATATTTGCTTATCATTTCTGACCCCCCCCTGACCCCAACTGGAAGGGAGGACTTAAGGGACCCCTTAAGGGAGGACTTTTGTCCATTTGCTCCCAAATGCCCCGGTACTTGTTAGTGTAGGAAGTGTTCTGTAGAGCATCCCATATTCCACTGCGGCAAAGGCAAAAGGACTGGCTGCTTTCCGAGACGACCAGAGACCGGTGGCCCGAGTCTGGCCACTACCTTCTCCACGACTAAAAGGATCCTCCGGTCCACTGGCTGGTTTCAGGTTAATGTCAACATTTTACCAATTTGCAAAGTAGGAGAGATCATCTTCGTGCCACCAGGCATGTAGCTTCTTGTAGCTGTTTTCGAAGTTTCCAAGCAAGTCTTTGCTAAATCATTCCCAGCCCTGTTACAGACCACCTGACTTCTCCTTCATTACTGGGGAGGGAGTGGGCTTACTGGACGGACCGCTCTGGGCCCGATCCAGTGGGCTGGAGACCAGGGCTTCGAGCAGAATGAACTTTTGATTTAAGGTCTCTTGAGACTTGCCTGCCTCCTGCCCCAAGTCGGTAGGTCCATAGACTGTGTAGGCTGAGTTCGGGGCTCAGTGAATCCGTGTACAGGCCCGTGTCTGAGACATAGCAATCTGCTGAGCTCAGGTTCCTACCACATTCATTTAAATGGGACCTCTGTTGGATTTGCGTGAGCCGTTCGAAGACCCTTTTTTAAAAAACGGAACTGTAATTTAGCCTCAAGGAGGAAGGTTTCTTTTCAGATCATTTTCACTCAACTAAAAGCCCATTCGTGTTAAATGATAACATTAAAAACAACACAAAAAATAAATCGGATCAAGATCCGTGGGAGGAACAGTTTTCGGTCCCGTGTCGTACCCCCAGAGAGCACGCAGCTGCATCCGTCTGTCTGAGCCTGTGACCTTCCAGACTCAGCCGGCCAGTGTGTTCAGCTGACACGGGGGTCTCCGGCTCTGCTCCCTCCAGCCTGGGGATGTTGCTTACAGACCCTTCACCCCAGCGGGAGAGGCTGGCTGGGAAGCCGAAGCTGGTCCACTTGGGATGAAGACATCAAAGCGGATCCTGATCCAATTAGAAAAAGATACTGTTGTCCTCTGAATTCCCGAAGTTCAGCAGGCTGTTAGGAACACTTAGCCAGTTTCCTTGGGGATCCCTGTGGCATTGACTTCGATCTGGAGCTCATTGATATGCGCACATAAGGACAGGCTCCAGCGTGCGGGGAGCCAGAGAAACCTGGGAACCACTTGCTTCCTTTTCTACGGGGCAGATGGAGGTTTTCGGGGTTTTTGCACAGTGGCTATAAAGTTCTCTTTTTTCCTCAGTTGGTCTTAAGTGAGCGTTAGTCTCTTGTGTCTTAGAAAGGAGAATAGGAACACTTTATTGGGGAAAAAAATTTATAACTGTTTCCATTTTTAGCACTTCGGAGAATGAACATGGGAAATAGTTTAAGCTGGTAATTTTAGCTATTAGTCCTGGCTGTGGAATTCCTGGAGACACTTATCCGTCTGTGTTCAAGTCGCAATTATTCTGTCCTCTCTGGAACACACTCTTCTTTTGTTCCACTTTTTTTTTCCTTCCCCTCTGAAGCTTTTCTGAAGGCCACCTGTCTTTGATGATGTATAGATGATTTTCATATCTGCCCTATGTGGCTAATGAGCTGCCTAAAATATCCGCTTTCTTCAACCACTACCATCTATTATAGAGAAGAACCACACTTTTAAAGTCTAGAAATTATTTTCCTGGGGTTACCTGGATTGGCACGGACTGCTGAGTCAGGGAGGAATTAGAGCCTTAACAAGAGAAAGTCATGCATTCTCTGCTCCCTTGGCCACAGTGTAACCCTTAACTCGGGCTGCCATCTTGAAATGCAGGTGATTGGTCTCAAATGGGACTGAACCCAAATCCAGTCCCGCTCTGCAAAGACACTTGCTCTCATCCGGTTGTTTGTAGGCTTTCATCGTTTCATGATTTTGTCTATACCTAAATACATGGACTGTAAACAGATTACATTTCGCTCAATATTCCTCTTTAAATCTAGCTTTAAAAATTCAGCCCTGTTCTGAGTCATACTGTCCACACCATTGAGTCTGATGGGCTCGTATTATTTTTTTGTAACACATTATACATGTTACTATTACTTTTTTAAAGTGTTAATCCAGATATCACTAAATTTCCTGGCACTGCAATAAGAGTAATATTTCTTTTGTGTAAGTGCTATTTTTCTTCAATAATGATTTAGAAATAACTTTTTGAGAGAATCAGAAGGTCTGTATTTAGAGACTACCTAGATTTTAAACCCCATTCTGATTTTAGATATGCAAAAACTCAAGACGTGCATAAGCACGTTATGGTACTATGCAAAAGTGAGGAATTTGCAGGGTCTTCTCTGAATATAAAAATAGAGCATTTAGGGACATTGTTTGAGATAGAAACAAAATGAAGATTAGAATCACTAGGGTCCCCATAGTTTTTAAGACTTAAAAAAAAAAGGGAAAGAAAAAAGACTAAGAAAATGCTTCATTCAGTCTGTCATGTGCCCTTACTTATAATGCAAACTTATATGAGTGTATTTGGATCTTTCCTGCTCTCTGCCTTTCAAATGAACATAACTTTAATGGCCAGCACTCTGGCCCAGATATTTCAGATGGAGTCTCTTTTGCCTGCTGCCCTAAGCAAAGAGTTCTATGTCCCTATTCATGTATATAATCCCTTATCCTAGCCTTGGAACCCTGTTAAACCTGACATTCTTTTTTCGCAAAGGGGATGACTCTTCTGATTTTTGTCTGATAATATTCGGTCACATTGTAAAAAAAAATGAAAGCAACACAGAACACACCCGTATCCCATGATCCTACCCCCAGAGCCACACCCAAACTTCAGCAGTATTCATCCATTTATTTTCATTTTTTAAAAATATTTTTTGAACTGTGGTGAAAATAAATAAAATTGACCTCCTTTTTTTTTTTTAAGATTTTATTTATTTATTTGACAGAGAGAGACACGGCAAAAGAAGGAACACAAGCAGGGGCAGTGAGAGAGGGAGAAGCAGGCTTCCTGCTGAGCAGGGAGCCCGACACGGGGCTCGATCCCAGGACCCTGGGATCATGACCTGAGCTGAAGGCAGAGGCTTAACGACTGAGCCACCCAGGCACCCCTAAAATTGACCTCCTTAACCATGTTTAGGTAGTTTAGTAGTATGAAACATGTTCACGTTGTTGTAAAACAGTTCTCTAGAACTTTCTCATCTTGCAAATCTGGAATTCTGTACCCATTAAACAGCTCCCCTCTTCCCCCTCCTGCCAGCCCCTGGTAACATTCTACTTTCTGTCTTTATGAATTAGATGACTTTAGCTACCTTATATACGTGGAATCATGTAGTATTTGCCTCTCCGTGACTGGTTTATTTCACTCGACATTATGTGCTCAGGATTCATCCTTGTAGCCTGTTTCAGATCTCCTTCCTTCTTAAGGCTGAGTAATAGTCCATTATGCGTATACGCCATATTTTATTTATCCATTCATCCACTGGTGGACATTTGGGGAGCTCCAACCTCTCGGCTATTGTGAATGCTGTTGCTATGAACACAGGTACAAAGATGATCTCTTCCAGGCCCTGCTTTAGATTCATTTGGATACAGACACAGAAGTGGATGTTGCTGGATCACATGGTAGTTCCATTTTTAATATTTTGAGGAACCCCCATACTGTTTTCCATAGTGGTTGTACCATTTTACAGTCCTCCCAACAGTGCACAAGGGGTTCTGTTTCTTCACATGCTTGCCAGCAATTGTTCTTTTCTGTTTTGGGGACAGTAGCCATCCTGACAGGCATGAGGCAGTGTCTCCTTGGACATCCTTCCCGTCTTCATATGTCTACGTAGCACATGTCTTTAACGTAAGTGGGATCGTATTTTATGTGCTTCCGTTGTAGAAAACAAGCTTTCTCTATTGCTATATTTTTGTAAAAGGGCTATTCACATACATAAATATTTGAACTCTTAGTGCCAAGGGACTAACACAAGCTAAAGCAGAAGACCACGTTAGTTTGGTTTTGTTATGTTTAGACCAGGTGTTTTTAACCACTGTTCTAATGAGTCCATTCGGAATCATTTTTTAATTCTATTTCTGTATATGAAAATTTTTGTAATAACTTTGTAATACCCCGTGTTTTTATTAATTCGCTCTTAGAAGGAGAAAAGTGGATTGAGATAATAACATTCATCTTCTTGTTTGCCAACTCCTGCTGTATGCTTAGAGAAGTGTTATTAGCTTATGAGCAAACACGGAAATGGGCATTCTGAGAAGGTCTGGGGTCGGGGGGCTTTGGGGCTTATAAAATCCAAAGCAAGAGGAGAAGCATCTGGGGACCAGTATCAAAATTCCTCTGTGGGAGTCAGTACAACTGGCTTGCTGTGATTTAGGAGTCCCGCTCAAATGTTTTCAGGGGTAGGCCGCTCATCTTTGTTCATTTTGTTAGCGAAGGTACTGGAGGTAGGACATAGGGAACAGTGAAGACCATGGAGTCAGCTGCAGGCCCTGACCAAAAGCTATTCAAATTTAAACTTAAAAAAAAAAAAAAAAAAAGGCTAAGTTGTGTGAGCCGAGCAACACACATACACACATCTGGCCTGAATTGCGCCCATGGGCGCAATTTGACATCTGCTCCGGAGCTGGTTCTTTGTGGGATAGTCTTTGCCTCGGGGGTTGATTCGCCATCTCCCAGGTGTCCGTGACCTGCCCTTAGTCCTCCCTTGTTCCGGGCCCCAGAGCCTCAAGCTCCTGGCTCATGCCCCGGGCTGTTCTGGCCGGCCTGCCAGCAGACACCGTCTCCTCGGTTGACTTTTATAAGGCATTTGCATAGGAAGGAAGACTTGGGGTCAGGAGAGCTTCAGGTTGTGGCCTGAGCATGGGTGGTCTGAGGGGGTCTCCAGAAGACCATGAGGTTCTCAGTGGTCCCGGAGTCAGGTCTGGGTAGACTCCAAGGCTGCTGTCTACCAGTCGTGTAGCTCTGGAAGGTAAATTGCCTTGCCTTTCTACGCTTCATGGTCTGCCCCTGAGAATGGGGTAATGACGACGATGAAGGGGTTGTCAGAGATTGGGTAGGACAGTGTAGGTAAGGAGCCTGGCACAGGGCGCAGCGCGCAGTCAGCCTGCGTTAGCATCCACCGCAGCTGCTCGGACTTAGAGGCCTTGTGGGTGCGCCATGGCGAACCCCTGAAAATAATCGCACAGTGCTGTGTGGACGTGCACTTTATTTTTCCTGAGGGTTGGGGGGAGATCCGTTACCTTCCCTAAGACTCTGAACATCCACTGAGATGGAAGAGCGAAGCTGTTTAGGGAAGCTGAGGCCGTCATTACCGAAGTGACCAGCAGGTCGTCCTGGGCCTGGAAGTCTAAAGTCGTGTGTGCTTAGCTCTGTCCATCCTCATCAGAGCCTGACTGATCATAGATTTACACCATTGGCGCACTGTCTTCTTGGGCCGAGCTGGTTTTGCGGGCAGTGCCGATGTCAGAATTGGAAAAGCAGACCGCCGCGAAAACGTCCATGTTGCTGGGTTGCCGCGTGAAGCCAGGGCCGGGGGTGCGGGCATGTGATGAACCACCCCAGGGGGACTGTGAAGGTCACTGCCAAGGTTAGGACCAGATGCAGGAGCAGAGGAAAGCCGGGCTTCGTGTGAGGGCGATAAAGGAAAGCATTTCCAAGGACACTTGGCTGCACCCTTCCTGCGCACCCAGGGAGCGATTTCCGCAGCAACGACGCAGAAGCCTGCTTCCAGGGCAGTGGCCTTGGAAACGTGGCTGAGGTTCGTCCTTCACTGTCATTCCCCTGTGAACCCTCGAGTCTTTAACCACCTCCTCCGCCCCTCCTCCCCCCAGGCCAAGCACAGGACGGAGACTAATGAGGCCATGAAAAAAGAACCCACCTCGAGCTCTGTGCCGCTTGATGGTTCCAGAGCTCAGGGAGTGTGCTCAGAAGACGTGGAAGGGAAGCCTGGCTGCCAGGGCCCCAGCTTCTGGAAAAACATAATTATTCTTGCACTTGGGACGGCTCTGAGGAGTGTTCTCATCCCCGGTTCGTTTCCTTTGTTTATGCAGTGGGGGCCTTTTTAGATGATGGGATGGAAATTGGTGGAGAAAAAGTCAGATGGGTTCCAGGACAGAAGGAAGACCGGACCGGAGGACAGGTCTGTGATAATACATGGATAGCAAAATATAAGGGATGCCCCTAGTCTGCGTGGTGGCTACATAGGCGTTCACCACAAAATGTTTTCAACTTTGCTGTATGTTTGAAAAATTTTTAATAACCGAATTGGGGGGAGGAATGAAACATTTGGGTGTAAAACTTTAGGAAAAGGGGAAAAGAGAATTTATAAATTTGTGATTTCACCGCTCCCCCTCACTTCCTCCCCAATCTCCACCCCCACAATCCTTTCCCCATTTTGTTCAAGCTCTGTGGTCTTTGTGGTCTAGTCGCTGTGGCGGGGCACATTCGAGCCCGTCCCAGGCGATGTGGCCCACAAGACAGGCCTGGAACGTGCCTCTGATTGCACGAGGCGGCCATGAGTCGGGGGTGGGGTGGGGAGGGGATTCCACGGAGTAGATCTCTGGGTACCATTCACGTTGCATATGATGAATGGGGTCCCCAAAGCTGAGTACTGCAGGTTGAGGCCCTGGCGTGGGCAGAGAGGCTGTGTGTTGTGTAAAGGCCGACACTGGAAAGATTCGGAAGAAGTGGCTCCATTTGGCGACTAGGATCAGTCCATCATTCGTAATTGCAGAATTTCTCCACCCCCATCCCAGGAGGGGACCCATCCTGTTGGTACATATTTTTTTTAATTATCTTCATGTGGTAAAGTTGGCTTTTGGGTATGTGTACGGTTCTGTGAGTTTTAATGCGTGTGCACATTTCACCGCAGTCAGATGCTAGAACAGTGCCATCACTCCCCAAAGCTCCCATTTGCTCTGCTTTTTGGTCACCCTGTACCCCCCCCCCCCGCCCAACCCCCAACAACCGCCGCTCTATTCTACTTCGTGATGGTCAGTCTTTTGAGAGTATCCCGTCCGTGGAATCCTGTAATATGAAACATTTCGAGACTGGCTGTTTCCATGTAGCATCATACCCACCAATGTGTTTTTCAGCCTCCTGGGGACACCTTGAGGATCGTAGTTAAATGCCTTTGGTTTTGCTGGCAGTGAGGGCGGGGGAAAGGAACAACACGAAAATGGTGGTGGGTGGTGGGGACCTTGGTGGACACTGGGAAGGGAAGTACAGGCATGGAAGGGAGGCCAGGGGAAGTTTTCTCCTGTCGGTGTGTAGTGCGAACTTCCTTTGATTTTCCCCAAGAAGCTTTCAGTACTGTCGGGTTATGGAGCTGAATTTATTTGGAGGACGGGCCAAAAGTCAGCCTTCTGCTTTTCAAGGTGGGCACAGACTGAGGCTGCCCGTCGGGTTCCCATCCGTCCCAGATGCAAGCTGCAGGGGGGACAACTTTTGGCTAAACAGAAAACATGGAATGAAAGGATTAGGAGAGCTTTTGCCTCACTGCATCCCGGGTCCCTGCTCCTGAAAGGCAGTGAGAGACGGGCCGGCCAAATGCTGTGCCCTTGGGCTGGGACAGGGGCTGCTGAGCTCTGCCCAGCTCTTTCAAAGGCAGGGATCCCCGACTAAATCCAGCTGTCTGTGCAAGTGTGTGACGGGGTGAGCATAACCGCACCAAAAGGTGGGGTGGTGGGCCCCCTGCCTTCCCAGCCAGGCTCCTCCAAGCCCCGGGCACCCCCCCTCCCTTTGACCTTCCTGAGATGACATGGATAGAATGGCTTTGGAAACGGCAAACCCGCCGCGCTCTTTTAATAGTAACTGTCCATTGCTGCACCTTCCCGGTTAAAAGAGCTGCAAGATAATTAAAAAAGAGGGGGTGGTGGGGAGGCCAACCTGTTTTCCCACCGGAAAGGATGCGTCGCCATATTCCTCTGGTTACCGGCAGAGGGGAGCACACGCAGGGTCCCGCTGCATAATGACGGGTCCCCAGAGACCCCTGATAGTGATCGATAGCCCCCGCCTGGCTCTGGGGCTCACATAATGAGCTGTGCGGCCCTGCCAGAGTCCCCGGCCAGCCTCGGGGAAGCCTCCCCTCCCCCACCGCCCACCGGTACAACGATCGCCCCCCTCCCCACCCGCCGCCTCGGTTGGGTTTCCCTTTGATTGGCAGAGGCCTGTTATTTCCGCCTGGGCTGTCTGACAGCCCCTCCGCCTGGTCTAATTATGCCGGTCTGTTCGGGCCACCGCGACCCCAGGAAGGCTTTATCAGATTGTCCAGCTGACCGTGACCAGATCTCCAGCACCTGCCTCCCTCGCTGATGGAGGCGGGAAGGTGTTTATACACAGCCGAGCTGGGGGCTCGTTGACCGGCCGGGGTCCTGGGCTGAGGACCGCCCGACTGAGTGTCAGGGATGAAAAATGGAGTCGCCTTACCACCCAGCCTCATTAAGGCCCCTCCAGGTCTAGACGGTGTCAAGGGGTGGGGGGTACAAGCTCAGCGCCTGCTGCCATTGTTTGGAGCCCTCGGGGACACACTTATGGCTGCCGCGGGCTGCTTGGGGCCATCTCTTACCATTTTTACGTCCTCTGCTCTCCCTGCCTTTCCTGTTAACAGTAGTACGTTCCATGCTTCCTCTTCACCCTTCTCTAATATCCCCTAAGTGTGGCCCCGCACCCTCCTTCTAGTGTCAGAAGCAGCCAATCGGAATGACTGTTCGGGGTTGATTTGGTTTTGCTGGCATGAGAGCCCACTTCTGAATGGACCCTCCAGTACCGCCCACTTGGTTCTGGTACCCAAGGGTGCTTCTGGTTCTACAGCGTTTCTCTAGGGTAGCCCGGGCCTGGGGGCTGCTCCCTCTGGAAACTGGAGCATTTTGTTAGGAGCATTAAGTCGTCAAAGCCCTTCAGAGTGCCGTCTAGATTACTTGCTAATGGGTCACCGGTGACCCGAGGAGGTAAGAGTTTTCCACAAGCCAAGCCGTTTCTGCCCTCCTGGATGGTGGGATTTGGGCTGAGAATCATGCATGGGGCCTTGCTTCTCAAGCTGTGGGGCCCTAGACCAGCCTCGGCATCACCTGGGAATGCAGGTGAGCAATGCCCAGTGGAGCCCGCCCCACTCCTGCTGAATTCAAGTGCACACTTGGACAGGATCTCAGGGAGCATGTATATGGCGCATTCGAGAAGCTGGGTATGAGGACATTATAAACCTGGGTGGGGGATTAAGGGAACCCAGCAACTTACTCCCAGAACACTGGCTGGTGAATAGTCCATTCTCCCTTCCTTCTGGCTTCCAAAGGGACCTTGTGAGGAAACGAGAAAACCAGTTTGAAGCATCTTTATGGACAGTAAGGAACCAAATGTGGGTCCTGATCCCAGGGACTAAGCTTCTGGGCAGTTTCTCCTCGTTCTCGGGAAAATGTTTTGGTGTTGAAAGACCACCTACAAAAAGTAGTAAAAAATAGTAAAAATAGTAAAGATAGTGTCCTCTGGGGCCACCTTGTGATGATACCCTCCAAGCTGGCTGACATTTAGTGACGATTTTCCATCTTGATCTGGGCCCTAAATCACTACTATTTGCCTTTGCACTGATTTGAAACTTTGAAGCTTGGATTTATGGGATGGTGGTTTCGTTTTGTTGGTTTTCTGTATATATTTTAAATGGACACCTGCTGCTTCAATCAAAAGAAAACTTTTTATGATTTTTGTACAACTAATATGGTCAATGTAGATAAACTTTAAAAATAATGTGGTTTTTTTTTTGATGATCTATAAAGTCAGCTATAACCTGACCATTTGGAGAGCGCCTTCAGGAGGTTTGCACAGGGCACCTGGGTGGCTCTCAGATCCGCGTCTGCCGTCAGCTCAGGTCATGATCTCGGGGTCCTGGGATCCAGCCCCCCCTCGGCTCCCCGCTCAGCAGGGAGCCTGCTTCTCCCTCTGCTTGTCTTCTCTCATGCTCTTGCGCGCTCTCTCAAATAAATAAATAAAATCTTTAAAAAAAAAAGTTAATGCACACACAGGGATATTTTCTTACAAAAATGGGATCTCACTCGTGTACTATTTTATAATCTGTTCATTGAATACGCTATAAATACCATTCCAAGTCGGTAAGCCTAAATCTTCGACATATTCACTCTTCATGCCTTGCACAGTATTTCATCCTCTGGGGTGCTCTGTGTAATGGATTTATGTCCTCCGTCACCCGTGACTGGGCATTTTGGTTTACAGTTTCTTTCTCTGTTTTATCTACACTGTCATGAGCTTCATCTGTGGCAAAATATTTGCACGTGGACTGAATGACTACTTTAGGATCACTTTCTGAATGCATATCAAAAGCATGAGATTTGAACCAGAGGCCTGAAGTTCCAAGAGCCGGAAGGTGGCCTTCGAGGGCTTACTCCCTCCCGGGATGTAGGCCGCACGCATTCATCTGTCCGTCAGGAGAGTAAGCTGTGGGTCTCCTGGGACACGGCGGGGTGGCGGCTTCCTTGCAGGTGGCTCCTAGGCATCTTCTGGGTTTTCCAAAGAAAACAAATTGTTTAGCCTCCGGGACCCAGCGGCCTGCCTAGCAGGTGGCCACAAAGGGCTGCGCGGGGGTCTCAAAGCACGGGTGGCCCAGCGATGGTGAGAGTTGCAGGACTGTCTCGGCGGAAGGGCTCAGGGGAGGGGCAGAGGCTCTTGGAAGCAGGTGGGAAGCCTGACTCTGCGGGCGCCTCTGGGGGCCACGGCCCGGGCTCCGGTAGAAGCCAGAGCAGACCCGAGGCTCGGGTGCGGGCAGCTGTGCCGTGGAACTTGAGGCGATTTCAAGGAGGCGCGGAGCTGGGAGCCCAGCTCGCGGAGTGGAGCGACCTCCACACCAAAGGGCAGACGCGGATCCGAGAGCCAGCCCTCGAGGAGCCAGGGTCGGCTGTCTCAGTAGGAAGGTTGTCTTCAAGAACTCTCGCTGTGTCCTTGCTGTACGCTGAAGAGCTCCGGCTACTCCGGAAGGGGTGTCTGAACCTGCCTGCAGGAGGGGGTACGCGCTCCGGGTCCAGAAAGGACTCTGCGGGGTGGCAGGCCGCTGCTGAGACTGCCGTTTGGAGCAGACGGTCTTGTTTCTGGAAGGCTGTTGGCAGTCACGTTCTCTCCCGGGCCGTCCCATACAAGGCAGCCACGGCCGCTCCTGGCTTGAAACAACCTCTTCTCTTTTGCTCTATCTGTATCACGGTTAGGGCATTTCCCGTTGTCTTCGTTCTGCTCTCTTTGGTTATATGCATGCCTTAGGAACACCAGGGTGGGGTGGGGGAAAGCACCCAGAGATTTCGAGTTTGCCAGCTCTTCACTTAGCATTCTGCCTCCGACCACTACTGGGTCATCCTTTGTAAGTCACTTAACTTCTAAAGAAAACAGGGTGGTTGCAAGGATTAGAAGTGACGACGTATAAAGTGCCGCCTTAGTATCTGACCAAACGGGCGGTGCTTACATTGTCCATTGGTCTTCAGGGCTTAATGCGGTCTACTCTGTGAGGGTGTGAGGACCATTATCTGAGGCACAGCCCAGTAGACATGCCTGTGAGGTTAGTAATAGGGGCTCTGCGGTCAAAAGGCTTAGGACAGCTATTGTGCCTCCCAGACCTGGGCCGGGAAAGCAATCACTGTCAACAGATCATGGAGTACACCTTTCTAAAATGAGGAGGAGAGAGGGGCCCCGGGGCAGCTGCTGGAGCTAGGAAGGGGCCGGGTGGCTGAGAGTTTCTGCAGAGGGCATTCGGGACAGGCTACAGCGAGAACTGTGTGACGCTCTCCTCTCTGACCTGTGTGCTGGAGACAGGCCAGCCCAGCAGGCGAGGGTAGGAGACACAGCCCAGTAATTTAGCCTGGCTTAACTCACCATCTTAGCTCCAGACTCGCCGTCCTTTGCCATGAGGTCCAGGATCATGATCAAGCCTGCATGTGACAGGGTCCCATCCCAGCTCCATCCTTTCTGCTTGGGTGACCCATGGCAAGTTTCTAACCATTTCTTGACTCAGTGTTCTCATCTGCACAATGGGCGTAATAGTACCTACCGCATTGGATCCTCGAGAGGATCAAATGGGTTTATCTATAAAAAGCATTTAGAATACTGACTGGGTATAGAAGGCAATTTTCTCTCTGAATGCTTGTTAGTGCCTTCTGGAGTTGGGATCTCCAAACCTCAGGCCTTTCCTCTTAAAATCTTCTTTGTTCTCGAGAGCAGAATCCCCATCTGCTCTGTTTAGCCCCGACAGTATGTAGCAAAGAGTAAGGACTCCTAGGTGTTTGTTGGGTGGATAGGTGGGGGCTGCTCAGGCTATGACGCCGGGTAGACCTGGGTTCAAATCCTGACTCTGCCCCTGTCTCCGGACCTTTGACTGCTCTGGCCTCATTGCTTCATCTGTAAAATCGGCTCAACCATAGACTCCTTACAGGGTTCAGGCAGTGAAGATTAACATACGGAACCCATGCACAGCACATGGCAGGAGTGAGCTTTCAGGAAGCGACGGTGATCGTGCTGAGGAGTGAGACGGCGCCTCTGTCGTGCTCGCTCTCACACATTAAGTAGGTGCTTTGTGTATGTTTTTCAGGTTTCGTTTTGAAGTAAAAGGATGCTTTCTGGTTTCTATTTCATTTTCCCCGGTGACTGTCAGAACCCTAGGAAGAAAGCAGGACCTCCGAGCACACATGCATCCTCTCCCATAGAGTTGCATTTCTGGGACTTTCACGAGTCATTCTCAAACATGAGTGACCCCCCCCCCCCCAAGAGGTTCGCTGTGGCCTTTGGAATCCACACTGCGTGTCCCTAGTGGCCAGGATCATGGGACATCTCCCCAGCCTGATTGTGGCAGTAGCCTGACTTGGAGCCCATCTCCTAAGGGTTGCCAAGTTGGCCTTGAGTCTCCTGCTTGGAAAGACCAAACGCACAGTTTTGTGTGTGCGCGGATTTCACGCTCACAAATGCGCCTGTGCGGTCTCCGCTGCCACCAGCGTGCCTGACGTCTGGGGGGCCTGGCAGGCCGTAAGGCCGTGTTTCCAACAGGCTCGGACCCCGCAAATCGCTGTGGGAAGCCAGAGGGAAGCCGTGTGGTGTGGCTCTGCCCGCAGTGTGTCCACAGGGGCCGGAGACGCTCAGCCAGCCCCTCGTTTTGGAAGGCATTTCACAGCCTTGGTAATTCACCACGAACACATCTTTTTTTTTTTTTTCCATGTAACATCTATAAGCATTGCTAGGGGCTAGGCAAAAAACACTGAGAATATGAGACTCCTAAAGGAGAATCTGTAATTTTTTTCATAAGACACTTAGAAAATGGTGGGATTTTAATTCAAGTAGTTTTAAGGGAAAAATTTTTTTTTGTGGCCACTTTTAGATATGATCATAAAATTCTCAATGTCTGACCAGCCTCGACCCACACGACCCACCAGAAGATGCTCCCTGTGGGGTGGGGGTGGGGTCAGACTTCAACCGGAGGGGTAAAGGTAAAATTGGAGATTTCAGAGATGCTCTTTATGAAACCCTGGATGAACTGGGGTTGTGCATTCAAGTCGTTCCCTTCGAGCTAAAGGCACACATTCTCAGCCAATTGGGCTTCTCTTGGGCCAGCCCCTGATCTCGTTGTTACAGTTGGATCGAGTGGTATTAGATTAAAGCAGTATGAAAGATCGACAGTGATAGATTTGTCCCCAAAAATATTTTTCATATTCTTTGTGTCTCTGGGGATGGCCCTAATCCACAAAACTGCTTTGCAGTGGAATTGCCTTGACAGGAATCCTTTGAAAATGTGAGTGTCCTCATACTGCTGCACCATGGAAATCGGGATGAATTACCAGACCCCCGCGAGCCTCCTTGCTCACTTCCTTCGACTGTTCTCGTAAGGAATGGGAATGGGGATCTGCAGGTCACAAGTATCCCGGATCTGAGAGTTCATGAGGTCACTCCCGAAACCTCTGTGCCGGCTCAGCAAGAAACAATGGAGCGACTGCGAGCTTTTGTTTATTATCCTAGCCTTCCAACCGTACATCCCACTCACCCCTTTGCTCCTGTGGCTGGTCAAGCTAATTTGATTTGACATCCTGGCATTCAAGATTTGTCAAGTATTGTAACCCTAAGCGGTACTAATATTGAAAACCATACTTGAAATTTATATAATCCAGATGTGCATGCCAATAAAGCAGATGAAATGGCAGGCTTGGGCCGGGGAGTGTGTGTGTGCGTGCCACGTGTGTGTGTGTGTGTGTGTGTGTAAGAATCCTGTGGCCCTATATTTTTTCCACATGGTATATATATATATATAGCCAAGAAGGATTTTATGTATTAATATTTTCCCTTAAGAATAGTAACCGGATTATGAAATACAGCTTTAAGTAAGTACCAGAATTGGTTTTATTTGTAGCCAAGAATAACTGATTAAGTTTTGGGGAGCAGGAAGGTCTATTTTAAATGCTTTTTAAAACTTTTAAATTGGTCCGGACCCTTCAGCAGTGCGGTCTAGGGAATTATCAGTCACACGGAGTCAGGATTTTTGACATGGCTCTCATTAATGTCAAATTTTTTTTTTCCTGCTTGGACACGTCACTCTGCTCACTAGAGGACCTTCGGTGTGATTCCAAAGACCCCTGAGTTGTTATTTCCGAGCCCTCCCACGTTGGTAAGGCCCAAAGGCCATTCCTCTTCTCTGTAAGCTCAACAAGCCGCTGAATTAAACGCGAAAAGGTATCTGTCCAAGTGTGTGACGGCGACCTTGCTTGAGCGAGCGTCTCCTCTCCCCACCGGCCAGCGGTGGCCCCCCGTGACACCCCTAGTGGGACAGTCACCTGCTCCGGCTCTTGCTTCGCCCCGCTGTGAAGACCACAGCTGACCCGGTAGAAGAGTGCATGCAGCTCATCGAACAGGGTTGAAAGTTCTGGTGCCCTTGACGTGAAAGGGTGGCAAATGTGTTATTATTCCTCAGCCTGCCGTGCATAATTAACAGCTGTCCTTAACTAGACCCGGCAGACCAGGGAAGACTGGCCGTACCCGCTTAGGAAAAGCAGATGAGGAATGATACAAAAAGGAGACAGAGCTGAGACCCACCGATGTGGGGGTGACCTCCATGCTCAGGAGCTGCAGTTGGGTCCCCATGTCAACCCGTGTCAACCGCGGCTGTTTCTAGGCAGGAGATCAAGGTCACGTTGCTGATTTAACCCCCTCTTAGCACCGAACCAAAGGAAAATGATGCCTGATATTCAGGGGAAGCTTGTGGCAAGCCGTCGTCCCCGCAGTTTCCCCTCCGCCGGACGGTTCTGAAGAAAATCTAGTGTGTGCTGTTTCCACAGCGGGCAGGATGGGAGGTTTTTCATGGGAGGGGGTTGCCCACCACCTTTTCTTTTGTCCTAGTTTACAGCCCAGACTCCAAGAATGTGAGGAGGACCATGCCTGTGACTCTGACTCCTCTCAGCAGAGCCTTCGCCTGTGGGCTCCAGCCCTGTTCCCACTCAGGTCTTGAGTAAGGAATGCTGTCACGGATCCAAGCTAAATAGATTCCAAATGATGGAATCTGCTTTTCCTGCTAGGTTCTGAAGCGAGGGCGTCAGCGTGTGGCGTGTGCGGCCCCCGTGGTTGGTTTGGTTCACAGACGCTCGCGGCCCAGGGCGCGGAAGGAGGGCGCGGGAGCCGGCCCGGCCAGCACGGGGTGCAGGTGACTCACCAGCACCTGGAGATGGCCTTCCCCTACGCAAGGCTCAGCAGCCCCGGGATTGGGGCCCCGGGCAGGAGTCCGACGGTCAAGGCCGCTGGTCCAGTTTTCCCTGCTGACGTCACCCCCCACATAGTCTGAGGATGAGAGCATCTGGAAGTGGGAAATCAGAGGTTTCCAGGGCACAAACATCGTGGGTTTTCAAGGCACCTTTGCCCAGTGTCGTGCGAGGCCAAGCCAGCACGGGCCGCGGATCCCAAGACCGAAACGGGGTCCTGTGCATCTACTGGTCTCACCGTTTATCTCCCAGATGAAATACAGATCTGCTTGGCAAAAAAAAAAAAGCCAGAAAAGAAAACAAACAAAAAGACCTGTCTTTTATTTTTAATGGTGTCCAGCCACCGTGTGCTGGTTTGTGTTTGTTCATATAGAGCGACCCTTCCAAACGACTGCCTAATGCAGGGATGCGGCAGATCATACTAGAAGGTCTGCGAGTGGAATGGGGCCAGCCACGCATCACAGCCTGAATGCAGGGCAAAACGACAGCCAGCCCAGAGGAGCTGTGACCGTGGGGTAGGGGTGTGGCCTGGTGGCTCTGAGAGCTCCCGGGTGGGAGTGGCCCGGGTTTGAATCCTGGCTCTGTGGCTTATCGGCTCTGAGCCTCTCCAACCTTCTCTTCTTCTGCTGTGAAATGGGGTGACGGGCCCACGTCTTTTTTTTTTTTCTTTTTAAAGATTTTATTTATTTATTTGACAGAGAGAGAGATCACAAGCAGGCATAGAGGCAGGCAGAGAGAGAGAGGGAAGCAGGCTGTCTGCTGAGCAGAGAGCCCGATGCGGGGCTCAATCCCAGGACCTGAGATCATGACCTGAGCCAAAGGCAGAGGCTTTAACCCACTGAGCCACCCAGGCGCCCCCGGGCCCACGTCTTATGTTGGTCCGACAGCTGAGGGCATCTGACACAAATTAAGTGCTAATGAACGGCAGCTCTGAGTGTGATGGTTGTTCCCCCCGCCCCCTCCCGTAGCAACAGCCTGTTTGGGGGTGCTGCCCTCCACGCAGCTGTACGTGTCTGATCTCCTTCCTCTCTTACATTGTTGCTCCCATACTAGTGCATGAGGGCATGTAAGTTCTTAGGAGCTTTGACCTTGAAGCCGGACTGTGTAGCCACCATCAGCCCTCCTCCCACGGGCCCGTTGTCAGGATGGGTTCCTGTTCCATCCACCCCCTCCGAGGTCTGCTCATGCTTCACCGCGAAGCCCACCCAGGGGCCACCGGTCAGATGGAGGGAGGGGTCTCTCAAGGAAAGCCTGGGCATTCTGGGATACTGCGATCCGGGGTCAAGTGCGGGCCTTCGTGCAGTAGAAAAGGCCAGTCCGGCCAGCCAGCCCTGCCCCTCCCACGTTCCCTGCCAGCTGACTTTCCAAAACAGTGAGCCTGGAGTCCGTCGGGGTTCCACAACAGAGACCCCGGGCCTTCCAAAAAGCAGGTTCAGGCCCGGACTGCCGGAGTTTCCTCCAGAGAGCAGCAAGGTTTATTCCAAAACAAAACAGCAACAAAAGCAGACGGCCGGCATTTCCTTGGCTCACTTCTATAACGCATCCTGACCAGCAACCAAAGGGGAAGAAAGGCTGGAGCTCCATGACAGAGGCCGGCCAGGATTATTCTCCCCCCTCCCTTCCTGGGTCCCAGAAATAGGGAAAACTGTGAACATAATAATAGCTAAAACTCATGGAGTGTTTTCTGAAGTGCCTACCTGGCACGATTTAAATACTTAACATGCATTAAGTTATTTAATCCTAATGATCCTGCCAGAGAAGTTCTATTCTGGTTCCCCTTTTACAGATAAGGGGACCAGGGCACAGAGCAGTTACGTAACTTGCTGGAGGTCACACAGCTAGTAAGGGGCAGACCCAGTTCTAGAACCCAGGCGGAGGGCAGTTTGAGGCTGCACATTTAGCCACAGCCCTCTGCTGCCTTTGTGATAGTTATAAATTCTAAAATGGTTTTAGTCATAAAAATAAACCACCGAGGGGCGCCTGGGTGGCTCAGTTGGTTGAGCAACTGCCTTCGGCTCAGGTCATGGTCCCGGAGTCCCAGGATCGAGTCCCACATCGGGCTCCCAGCTCCATGGGGAGTCTGCTTCTCCCTCTGACCTTCTTCCCTCTCATGCTCTCTCTCTCTCTCTCTCTCAAATAAATAAATAAATAATAAAATCTTTAAAAAAAAAATCTGAGGTTTTAAAAAAAATAAAAATAAACCACCGAAAATGTGCTAAAATGGCATAGAACTATACATACACCTTATTCCAATGTCCATTTCCTAGTGTTGCTGTTGTACGGTAGTTCTGTAAGAGGTATCCCTCTAGGGGAATTAGGGGAAGGATACCCAGGGCCTTTCCGGACGATTTTTGCCACTTTCTGTGAATCTATAATTATTTTACAATTAAAGGTCCCAACAAACAAGCCACAGGCAACTTCGTATTGCGCTCTGACTGTACGCCACGCGCTGTGCTAGGCCCTTTGCAGACAGTATTTTATCTCGTCCTCCCAACTACCCACGGAGGTGTGGGTGCTTTACCACCTTGAGTTACAGATGCAGAGACCAAGGTGAGTTTAAGCAGGGATGGCCTCACCAGGAAGTCGTGGGGCCACGGGGCCATCCTGGCTCCAGAGCACGAAGGCAGAATGCACCTTTGGAAGTAGGAAGGTTTAGAAGGCGTGGGGCGTGGCAGCTCTGTGTCACATGCCACTGTGACGGGCTCTGCGGTCGAGCTCCCTGGGGGGCAGGTAGCTCCTTGGATCGGGCCCGGACCTTGTTCGGTCTGTGGCAGACCCGAGGAGGAGGCCCATCGGTCAAGGGCCATCATCTTCTTTCCTTCCCCACTGCTCCTCCCAGCAGTCCCCTTCCTTCCTATGAAGAACGTGCCGGTCACTCGGGCTCAGCAGCCCGTGAAGGGATGTCCTCGGGGCTGCATAGCAGGTGTTTCTCACATCCCAGTGCAAGAGTGGACTTTGGGGGCTCAGACCTGGGTTCAGATCCCCGCTGGACCTCTCATCAGGGTTTTTTTTACCTAAAGAAAGTCGCTTAAACTCCTAGCGCTGGTTTTTTAAATTTGTATTTAATCTGCACAGTGGGAATAATGATAGTCCCTCCTTGCTTCATGACAAATATCGAGTGGAATAACGCTCTCGATGCATGAATGTTCCATGAGTGCTGATTTCCACGTGCTGGCTCAGCAAACCTTGGGCCCTGCTGGGTGCTGCACATGACATTGCATTAGCCAGTCGAAGCCTCTGCTGAGGTTTGGCACTGAGGACGCCGGGGTTTCAAGGATGACCGCAGCGTGGTTCTACCGTCACAGAGCACGTCACGGGTCATGGTGCAAAAGGCAAGTTATCAGCATTTATAGAGTGTGAACTGGGAGCAGGGTACCCACTGAGCCTTGAGCCCCTTCCTCTGGATCCAGAGTCTGAATGTGGGACCCAAGCCAGGCCCCTTGCTGGGATTCAAGGACACTGTTGCGATTTGGAGGAGGGAACATTATCAATCACCATGCTGGATGGCATCAGCGATTATCATCTTCATTTCCATCAAAGGTGTCTTGTGACAGGATACCGTCAAGTTCAATTTGGTTTGAATGGGGACATGGCAAGGACTTATTTTCTGTTTCTGCCCTGGGCTGAACCTGCCTTGAATAATTTCGTGTTCATCTAATTCCAAACACCAAGCTCTTTTGTTTTTTTTCCTTGTACTGCTCTCTTCAGGGTCATGTGGCTGCTTGTTTCTCCTTGTTTCCTCTCCAAAAACCCACCCACCCACACCTTTGGCTGCTAGGAATAGGTGTTTGGGGGAAAAGAGTCAACTTTATGTTGACTACATACAAGTAGTTGTATGTTGACCACTACAAGGTGGTATCACCTGCCTGGAGTTTAGAGACAGGCTTCAGGGCAGAGGCTGCACGCAGAGGCCAATGGGCATCTTTTGACCTAATACTGAAAAAAAAAAAAATCTTGTGCTATCGTTTAAAATTCGGAGATTTCCTGATCCGGCAACAGTTGGCTATAGCTGTGTAGCACCCGCCCCCTCTGATGGAGCAGATGTTCTCCAATTTGCTGTGTGCCTTCATCCCCCCAAAGTCACTCATTCACCTCGCCTGCCTGCCCCCATTCGCATCGTGTGGTCGGCTCCCGACGCAGACGAAGAAGGAAAACTGTCTTGGACGGTGTAGCTGATTAGAAGGCTCAGGAGCTAATCAGGCCCTGGCAGGTCGTGAGACCCGGCTCTGTACCGTGCGCGGGTCCAGCCAGAAGCAACGGGGGTCTGCTCCAAGTCCGTTCTCCCCCCAGGTCAGCGCTACACCTGGCCGTGCTCGTTAGGAAGCTAGGATTCTAGAGGAGAATTCTCTGCTCTGCACCAGCGCCCCGGTCATGGCAGAATTCCTAGAAAAGTGACGGGAGATGACAAATGCCTGGGAGCTGTGGATGCGTTCGTACATCTGTGGGGGCGTGGCTGGCGTGGCGGACGTTTGGGCGATGTGGGGTATTAGCCGGGGGTACCAGACAAGGAGTCAGAAGCCCTGTACGTTTCTGTCAGGCTTCACCGCTTGCTAACGGGGCATTTGACTTGCTGGAGCCTCTGTTTTCCCATCTGTAAGATGGGGTTAATGTCTAGCGTGCCCACCGCTGGGGTTCATAAGGGGATCGGGTCACCTGGTCCTGTGAAAATATGATGTGAAGTGCAAAGTTGTGTTGAAAAATGAGGTCATATGACAGGAGGGACGTCCTGTGGGAAAACATACCACCTCATCTCTCTGACTGTGTGATGATCAGGGGTCCGCAAGCTGGGGTGGTGGGACATATCCTGCCCCCGAAGAATGGTTTGTACATTTGAAATGGCTGAAAAACAGTAAGAGATAAATAATGCTTATTGGTACATAGAATTTCTACGAAGATCAAATATCAGTGTCGGTAAACAAAGCTTCGTCGGAACTCAGCCATGCCCCTCTGTTTACATATTGTCTGTGGCTGCTTTCCCCCATAGGTTGGCAAAGTTGGGTAGTGGTGACAGAGACCAGATGGCCCCCCAAAGCATAAGATGTTTACTATCTGACCTTTTACAGTAAAAACTCAGCAACCGCTAGGGAAGAACATGGAAGGAGAGTGACTCTGTCCCCCACTTCTTTTTCTTCATGTCTTCTCCCGGCCAGACTGAGGTCGTGTTGCAAATAAGTGGCCCCAGGAATCTTTTCAGATCTAAAACCACACAGACGCATCCTCCACGGGCCACAGCCGATCTGCCCTTCATGACGCAGCCGCGGATGTGTCTCGATTCAACTGCCGTGAAGCGACGCTCCCATTCTCCCGGCTCCAGCTAGGGGCACTTCCTGATGAAAACCACAGCATTTTTCATAAAACCAATCCCCTTTTTAGCAAAAACCGCAAAAGGAGAAGAGGCTGTTCCTGTCACAATGGGCTTTTCTCCAGCATATTAACCGCGAACGTGCCTGGTGGGCAGTTTCCTCCCCTGAGGCACAGACTGACAGGAGACGCAGCCACCGCTCGGATAAGTCCTCAGGAGAGCGTTAGGGCTGGGGTGCCCGGGGGTCTCAGTCAGTTGAGCACCTGCCTTCGGCTCAGGTCATGATCCCAGAGTCCTGGGATCAAGCCCTGCATCGGGCTCTCCGCTCAGGGAGGAGTCTGCTTCTCCTTCTCCCTCTGCTGCTCCTTCTGCTTCTGCTCTCTCACTCACGCTCTCTCTCAAATCTTAAAAAAAAAAAAAGTATTAGGGCTGACCTGTGTCCCCCAAAAGATATGTTGAAATTCTGGCCCCCCCATACCTCAGAGTGGGACGGTGTGACTTTCCTTGAACGTCAGGCTGTTGCTGATGTAACTGAGATGAGGCCCTAAGAGAGGGGGGTGGGCGGCTAATCTAACATGAGCAGCGTCCTTATCAGAAGGAGCTCGCAGGTACACAGGGAGGGGAGCACCGTGTGTGGGTGGAGGCTGAGGTTGGAGCAATGCGTCCAGAAGCCGAGGAATGCCAAGGATTGGCAGCCGCGACGGGCAGCTAGCAAGAAGCGAGGAAGGATCCTGCCCCCAGAAAGCACGGCCCTGCGGACACCTTGATCTCAGACTTGTAGTCTCCAGACGTGTAAGAGAATACATTTCTGTTGCTCGAAGCCACCCCGTCCGTGGTGTTTGGTTACAGCAGCCCTAGGAAACTCCGCGGGCAGCTTGCCCTCCCTCCAAGCAGCCTTCTGATGCCTTTCAAGGCCCTTGGCGTTGACCCTGCTCTACAAATGAGGTACAGCCAGCTTCAGGGAACCGGCTGAGGTTCGGGCCCTGGCCGAGCAGGACTCAAACCCAGGTCTTCTGGTTCCCAGCTGCTGCGAGGGATGGACCGGGGCACGGCATTCCTCCTGCTGGCCCGGATCGTCCTCCCGGAGGGAAGGGTGTGCTCCCCGAGTGGAGGCTTCTCTCCCTGTTGTTCTTCCTTCTAGGAACTGCACCAAGCACTTCTATCCTGGGGTAGGGGGAACCTGTGTAAGGGGAAAATTCAGTCGGTAACTTTAAACAACAATAACCCCCCCCCAAAAAAAAAACAGAGTTGGGGGATGTGTTTGCATACATCTGTGTATTGTTTACAATTGGGAAATAATGGAAAAGGAGGGAACTATCTGCTCTCTTAGCCATCTTCCAGAGCATTCGAAGAATGTGCCAAAGAGATCCTTGGGGAGAGGTCCTAAATAAAACCCCGACATGGGGGGTGATTTAGCAAGGCCTCCTGGAAAGCGTAAGAACATTGATACACTTCCTTCTCAGGCAGCATCTGCTTGCCCAAGTTCTTGCGTAACAAGTAAGTGAAATCCACACAAAAAGCTTTCTGAAATGCCGTGCTTCTCCTTGCAAAGAAGATTGCTTTGACGCTCCCAGGTCGCAGTCTTGTGAAGAAACCCGGCTTGCAAATGAGATTCTTACCACTGAAAGTCTGGCCTTTTGTTCAAGACTGTTGTTCTTTACTGCGAGTGTTTTTGAGCATAGACACCTGTGAAGAGTTGGATGAAGAACTCTGACCGCGTACCCATTACCCAGACTCAACAGTTACTTCCCTGTGCCTCAGTCCCCATTGTTGCTGGAGAGTCTGAAAGCGTAATCCCATCACTCATTTCATTGCATCCTCCCTCCTGTAGTATAGTTCTCCAAAAAAAAAAAAAAAAAAAGTGTTGCTTCTCTTGTGACCAGGATATCATTGCCGCGCCTCTGCGCACTTGCAGTCACAGGGGAAGTCACGCTCCCTCGTTTGTGTTCACAGCTCAGGGCCAGGGTTTTCAACTGCCTGGGTGGAAATGGAGGCTGTGGGGGAGGGGCTAAGGGCATCGGGGATGGGCCAGAGGCTGGGGTTGGAATCCGGGAAAGAAAATTTGAGGATGTCCTCTGGGACTGTGAAGGACTTTCAGAAAGTCAGCAAGGCTGAGCTCACCTGGGTTGGTCTTGGGCCAGCAGAGTCTTTCCCCCAGGGACGTGGGTACCCACGTTTCTCCATGGAGGTCTGCCAGCATTGGCTGGCTCTCCGGAGGGTGGCTGCCTCCTGGACACCCGAGAGTTGGATGCCCAGCCTCAGCTCTGGAAGACTCAGCACTCATGACATATGGCTGGCAGCACCCCGAAGCGCGCTCCTGGTTGCTGCCAATAAAGTGAATTGTTTCTCTCTCTGAGCCGTGTTTACTTCCATCAAGAGAACCTCCCTCTCCTACCGCCACTGCCGCCAACCCCCCAACACACACACAAAAAGGAGGGGGTAGCTTTTTTGGAATTTGTTTTTAGTGGGTTCACTCAGAAGGAGCTTTCTGTTTATTTTTTGAGTGGCTCTCTGGCCTGTTGTGTCCATTTATCATGCCTCACTAGCAGCCCTCCCCTGTCTCTCTAGTCGGCAAGCCGAAACTTCATCAAACCGCTCCTAACGACTACCACATGGCCACGGAGGGCGCTGGGGGCAGGGGCGGTGGGAGCTGGGAAATGAAGGAATCCTCCCGGGAGCACAGTAGCATATTAAAATTCAATGGTTTAGTCATCAGAGTCTTCAGCCCAAGCGCTGAAGGAAAAGAATGGAATATTCTCTAACCGTCTTGCGGATCTCAGAGGAAGGGGGCGGCCGGGGGAGGGAGGCAGTTGTGGTTTTTAGATAGAGGAGTTCATGCTGTAGAGAACAATTAGAGCCTTTGCTCAGAAATAACAAGACCCACTACTGTTTGCCTGCTTGATAGGAGACGTGCACGGCGTTGGCCCGAAGGGACCGCTCCAGCGGGCTAGCCTGGCTCCCAGGCGAGGAGACTGGGCTGCAGGCAGGGGGTGGGACTTCTTCAGAGTCGCATGAGTTAGTGCTAGAGGTGGGACCTGATCCCAGGCCTCAGCACCCCTCCGTCCGTGGTCTCTCCTCCTTGCTCAAAGAGGGCATTTTCCTTTGGCTGGTGGGTCCCCTTGGGGCTGGTAGCAGAAGGGACCCCTCTTGTCGGAGGACTCAGCTGGGAACTTCGTAGACTGTAGAAAGCTGGTGCAGCCTTGCCCCCCTCCTCTGGCCCTCTCTGTGAGAGAACAGAAAGGGAGCAGCGGGGTGGGGGGAGGCATTGACGCGGCTCAGGTTGTAAGGACTATAAAAAACCAGCCTCTCAAACTGGTTGCCTTTGCTTCTGTTCCCTCCTTTATCCATGCTTCTCCCGTAGGAAGGACAGGCCTGTTGCCCTTTTCTTTATCCTTAGATAAAGCCAGTGAGTCATAAGACAGGAGGAGGACTTGAAGCCCTCAGCTATCAGGGCAAGAGCAGGCTCTGCAGTGCCTATCTCCTCATTCCTGGCCCCTCGTGCTGGATGACGATCCCCCGCTTCTGGTGACCCAGGCGGATGAAGGGTGCAGCGGTTGTGAAATCTTAGGCTAGAAGAACATTTACGGGAAAGTGAAGCTAAGCCCTTTATTCTAAGGATGAAAGAAGCAGGCGAGGGAGGGGAGGCTGGTGCCCTGCAGAGTCAGGCCCAAAGCTGGGACACAGCCGCCCAAGGCAACGGCCCTGGGACACGCTTCTGAGCCGTTCAGCCTCCCAGGGAGCGCTGAGCAGTGGCCGGCCCATGACACCCGCCCCAGGTCCTGTTCAGGGAGAGAAGCAGAGCAGACTCGTGGCTCTGAGTCTCTGTTTGGGTTTCTTTGATCAGTGTCGGTGGGGGACTGAAGGAGGTAGAGAGAGTGACCGGCTCAACTAAATGTTGGCAGCAGAATGTCAAACGAGATGATTTTCTGAACAAGTTTGAAAGATCTCTCCTGAAGGAGCTGGGCAAACTCGCATGGGTTAGGGCCATTGAACGTGATTTCCAACGGCATCCATCCACTCTAGCTTCCCCAGCATATTGTAGAGACGCCGGCGGTATCCAGACCTCGGCTCGTGCCTTTTCCCGTCCACGGTCCCGGGGAAGGAGCCATGGTCCACGTGTGCTCTGGATGTGCTGCCGTTTAATTGTGGATGGAGAGTGTGTGGAAGCTCTCATTTCTCAGAGGGAGGAATCAGGGCTGAGGGAGAGTCTAGCTTAGAATCCCAGGCCGCAGCTCCCTGCGCCCGGTGCTCCCCATCCAATGCTCCTCTCCAAGCTGCCGCTCAAGGTCAGGAGGGCTTGGGGCCTCTTCTTTGGTCCTGCTGGAGAAGCCTGGTAAGGCCTGGGCCTCTTCCCTCAGAGAAGAAGGTGGGAAACTTTCTCTGTTAGAAACCATTGATCTTGCAGAGCAAAGCCCATCAGAAGACATTCCATGAAGATGTCCGTGTGGGAGGGGGAGCGACCTGGGCCCATGGCACCCGCCACAACCCCCCTGATAGCAGGTGGTTTCCGGTGCTCCCTTCTAGGCCCCCAGATCACAGCTGCCCCAGCAGTTGTGAGCAGGAGGGCTGGGGGCGGGGAGGAGGGGAGCAGGGTGGCGGTATCGTGCACGTCCCACGTGGCTCTAGCTTCTGAGCCGATCTTGCTCTTTGGACTTGGAGGAGGGGGCTCCTGGGGCCAAGTCTAGGCTCATGGTCTTTGTTTCCCCACTGGGCCTAGATCTGAGCTCTCTCCACAGAGGACGCTCATGACCTACTGGTGCACGGTGGGAGCGTGCCACACGGGTCCCCGCACCTGCCTGCCCCTCCCGAGAACAGGTCAGCCGCACGTAGGAGAGGCTCGAGGAAGAGCCCAGCTCCTTCGGTGACCTGGGCCCATCGTGGGTGACAGTAAAAGTAAAGCAAGAGCAGACCTGCCGTTTATAAGCGTGGGGGTAGAGGTGAGGACTCCGTCCCCAGAGCTGTGCTAATTAAACGCTGCGAACCTGCAAAAGAACTTATGTTTAAACCCCACCTCCCCTCCGCACCCACCCCGCTTCCTCCTGATGGTGGCTCTTGTTGCAATAAAACCCTGCGATTTCCCCCCACTGAGCCTTTATTAATGAGTTCCTAGCTGAAGCCCAAAGCTCAGGCATTTGAAGGAGGAGCCTGGCTCTCCACACCGTGGTGCACGTGGACCCCCACCCACGAGCCCAGGCATCCAAGGGCTCCCTTCTGTGTCCCCTCCTTCGTCACAGGCAGCGTTTTCAAGAGAGGAACCCTGAGCCCGGCAGAGCTTCCACAGGCCCAAAGTGCCTAATGAAAACCAGAGCTACGAAGCACTCCCGATGCCGAGCCGGTTCCCCGGGGCTGTTTCACTCTGCGCCCTGGGCTGCCGGTGAGCTTGAGCTCCGTTCAGAACCAAGCTGGGGCACATTATCTCCTTGGCCTGGGTTGGTCCCCTGTGGCTGCCTTGTCCATCCTCCACGGGGACTCTGATGTGCTAGACTGGGCCCTTTTCCCCCACCCCGTCCGAGAGCCAGGGCCCTTGAGAAGCGAAAGAGATGGAGTTGAGGCAGCGCAGTGTGGAGGGCAGCGCCGGGTGCCGCCCCCGGCCCCCAGGCATCCGGGGCTGCCCAGGTGAAAGCCACCAGTGAGAGCTGGCAGGAAGTAGCATGGCGTGGGTCTGGCAAACCTTTGTGGAGGCCCCTTGACAAAACAGTATTGCATTATTGCCACCGTTAAGAATAGCCCTTTATTCGAGCCTCGCTAGGACAATGCTCCAAACAGAGCTAAGAGGAAGCAACGGTCCCTGCCGTGGGGGCTGGTAATTTATCAGGGCTGCGGGAGGAAGAGACACGGCTGGGGAGGCATTGTGGAGGTACAGTTGAAAGACACCCCCACGGGCTCGCTGCGTCTTCCTGTGTGCTCCTAACAAGAGCACCCCGTCTCCAGCCCCACCTTGTCTTGCCTCTTCCGCCGCCACGTCTGGGGCCCTTGAAGACTCCAAAAAGAGCGAGAGTAAAGGGCTGACTGAGCTCTCAATCTCGGCTCCCACACGGTAGTGTGGCCTTGGGCTCTTCCCTTTATTTCCGAGCCTCAGGTCCCTCCTCTGCAGAGGAGCCTTGGGCTCAGCAATCACCATCACGGGAGCATGAGCCCCTCGCATCGCTCAAGGCGTAAGCTGATGGAAGAGGACCGGCTAGAAGCGTTTTTTGCGCCTTCGAGAGAGGCTGCAAACGCTATGTGCTTGGCCCAACCCACGCCGCCATTTACTGTGAACCTACTGTGTGCGGAGCACAGAACCTGTTGCATTTCCGGAGCGCATTCACTTCTCCGTGCAAGAATGGTCGCGAGCTGGAGAAGCCCCCGCGCCGCTTCTGACGAGGACGGGAGTCCGCCTCGGTTCTCTCGCTGGGGGCCCGGCTCGCCGTACCAGGGGTGCGGTGGTATTTGGGGCTGGATGGGTCTGTGAAAGCCAGAGCCCACCCTGCCAAGTCGGAAGTTGTGCGGGCCTCCAGAAGGGCTGGCAGCCCGGAGCTGCAGCTGTGTTGCAACAAGCCTGATTTAATTTGGGGGGTGGTACAGACAGCACTGTGCGGTGTTTGTTAAAAGCCAGAAGAATGCAGCTTATTCACCAGTCTGTAAAAATGGCTGTGCCTCGGGTGGGGGACGCCAGAGGAGAATGGGCGAGAGCATTTTAAAAGAGTGAAAATGCTGATAATTATAAATTTATCATCACGCCCATTATGCATGAGATCTAAGTGGATTAACTCATTACAGCGAAGGAAGCATCAGGTTTCCCGAGGCCCCTTTTCTCCCAGGGTTTAGAATGCTCTTGTGACTTCTCCGTGAATCTGTAAAATGGGACTCTCATCATTGTCAGTAGCCATCGTCCCTCATAGTCCTTTTATCACCCCCTTGGTTTCTTGGAAATAAAGAGTCGGCAGTATGTTAAAAAAAAAAAAAAGTACATTTTTTTCCCTATAATGCAGTTGGTATAAACCCAAAAATGTTGGCGGGGGGAGGATTTTTGTAAGTTCCGTCTTCTTTCAAATGCATGAGAAAAACAGGTCACTTACTGGAAGCCTATGGTAAATAGTTTTGTAGAGCACAGAGGCATCTGTGTATTTATCTTTTAGGTCAGTCTGGATTTTTCATATCCACGACGATTGCACTGGGCGCTCAACCCTCTGGGCGCGTTTGTTTTCACATTCACTCCCGTCTTTCCTGGAGAAAGTCTCAGAGTGTTGAACCCTGTGAGAGCGATGGACACGGGAGCTGTGAACGTGCCCTGTGGAGTATCCCTGAAATGTGAGGGTCCTCCGAACCCACACAGGCCAGGACGAGGCATTTGGGGGAGATGGGGCCGTGGGAGCCCGTGTCCCCTCAGTTGTGCCCTCACCTTTTGCAGGGCCTCGGGTAGGACACTTGGTCTCTGTGAGGGGTCAGTTTTCATATCTGTAAAAGGAGGGATTTGAAGACCTGAGAAGACCTCATGAAATGGGTAACTATTATAGAATTCTTCCAAAGAGGCAGTGCTGGGCCAAGTGTCCATTTAGAAACACTGTTACCCCGTTGTTATCAGCGCAGATTTGTCCCTAGAAAGGGGCAGGAGTGTTTCTGGACGGCGCTGTGGGGGAGAACCCGGATCTGGGGATTCTACCACGTCCTCGAGGCCCTGGAGTGGTGGCGTGCGCCGCCGAGGGGTCCTCTTGGGAGACCGCTCTTGGGTTACCCCGTGATCAGCAGTTGGGACCTTGAGTGTGTAATATTCAGGAGGCGACACAGCCCCTTGCCAGCAGGGACTTTATCAGCCGGGATCAGATGGGCTCCGGAACTCAGAAAAATCCTCATTTTGTATTCGACTTGTTTCAGCCTGTGCCACTGGACCAAGTTCTCCTCAGCTCCCAGGGCCTCCGGGGACGTCACAGGGACGCCTCAGGGTGCTTGGACGGTGGCTGTGATTCTGTCCGCTCTGCACCTGGGCAGAGCACCATCGACCGCGATCCCTCCAAAGCCTCACATTCAGCAGAGATCTTTTTTTTTGAAGTTTGTCTTGGGGAAGCTCTCCGGGGAGTCGTTGACTAAAAAGCTAGCTCTCTAGGGGGGCTGGACTTTCGAGGAGAGTGGTGCACGTGACCCACCCGGCCAGTTCTGAGAAGCCGTTGACTGGTGGCACTCGACTGCTCGGGACTATAACCAGTCGGCGATTTGTAAGGCTCTAGGCCAGAGCCCGCTGCTGAAAGGGAGGGAAGGAGACAGATACCCCGCAGGTCCCTAAATGTCAAAAGGCTGAATTTGCACCTGAGCAGACGACAACGAAAGAGGGCTGCTTGTTTCTGGGAAGGAATGGAGCTGAGTTGGGGAGGATTCTACCATCTGCCCTCCCCACTATCAGAAATCTGCTCATCTTCTGGAAGTTTCTGTGGTAGTTCTCAACCGTTCTCCAAACTGCCTATAGACGTTTTGGGGTTGCAGGTGCCTTTTTAAATTCCCATTTGACACGTGATACTGAAGCCCTGAGAGGCTAAGTAACTTGCCAAAGCAACGCAAGATGATCCTCAGTCTTCGGCTGGGTCATTAACTCCACCTCTGCAAACCCCTGGCAGCTGTATTTTTCTCATCTGTGAAGCAGGCATGATAGTTCTTCCCTGTGCCTCGCCCTCACTGTGAGAATTAAACGGAGAGAATCAATGATAAAGCGGGACAGACATTTGTGTTATTCCTTATTCAAACACGCGGTAGAGAAGGCGTGGGAGGGGTATCTAATAATAATCGATATCAGCCGGAGTGAGGGATCCGGACGTACAGGCCGACATGCCAATGCGTAGGCATGCCGTGGGACTTCATCTTAAACCTCGAGTCTTCTATGAGTTAGTCAGAGAAAGACGATTATCGTGTGATCTCGCTCGTGGGATTTAAGAAACAAAACAGGATCATAGGGGAA
The DNA here is from genome assembly GCA_028533885.1 of Nasua narica. Taxonomy (NCBI): domain Eukaryota; kingdom Metazoa; phylum Chordata; class Mammalia; order Carnivora; family Procyonidae; genus Nasua; species Nasua narica. The sequence continues at coordinate 21,200,391 of CM052815.1, forward strand.
GGGAGGGAAAAATAAAATAAGGTGAAATTAGGAAGACAAATCATAAGAGACTCTTAACTATAAGGGAACAGCAGGGTGGGGGAGTGGGGGGGAATGGGGTCACTGGGTGATGGGCATTACGGAGGGCACATGACAGAATGAGCACTTGGTGTTACACACAAGTGATGAATCACCAAATTCTACTCCTGAAACTAATAATACACTGTATGTTAATTCATTGAATTTAAGTAAAATGTTTAAAAAAGAACAACAAAACCCCCTTGAGATTTCTATCGGACAAAACATGTTGAGGCTTTTGAGGGGAGCCCCAAGGCAGTGGAGTTTTGGGGTCATTAGAGCAGTCTGCCTGCAGGCCTTGAAGGGTACCGGGGCGCTGCCCCTGTGTAGGTTTTGCCCTCCACCCCCCCCCAAGGGAGTCTGGGCTGGCCAGGGAAGGGGAGGCAGTGTGGCTCACTATCAGCGGGATATGCCTTGGAGGGACTTGGTGGCTTCATAGGACAGGTAGCCCTCAGGTAGAGACCATCTCCTCTGGGGCAACGTATCAAGGCCCATCTAGGCTGGAAGATGGCAGCCCCCGAGTTGGCCTCCTGGGTTTTGTGGCTGGGTGTCCAGGCATTAGAAGGAAAAAGAGTAACTCTCAGAGCACTTTGCTGGAGGCAGTTCGGGGGCTTTTTCAGAAACAGTGATTGGAGGTTTGATCTTACGGTGTCCAGTGTTTTAGCCACTCACCTCATGTGACTGAGTTTACATAGCAGTTAATGTTAAGAGAGGCGCACGAGCCACATAGTGCCCGTGGCTAGAATGGGACTAGTGACCATGACATTGGACTGCATAGTATGAAACATCTCCATCGTTAACAGAAAACTCTCACTGTTAGCTGATTCTTCTGGGCGTATGAGGGCAAGCCTGCTCCTTCCGGGGCTGGCTTCTGTGTTCCCTTCTGTCCAAGAGCTCTTCTCCATCTCTTGGAGTCCCAGGGGGGCTCCTGGGGCCTTAGCCGCTCTGAATTGCTTTTCGGTAAAGACCAGTTCTCAGGGCCTCCGTCCTGCTTTTGCTTCTCGTTCCCTAGACCCAGGTCTTCCGAAGGCACACGTGGCTCTCGGGTTCATTTTTCTTCTCATTTCTCCCTCCAGTGAGAGGACCCAGGGCTGTCCGTTCAGTGTGCAGCCGTTGCCCTCCCTGTGTGTTCACGACGGCCTCAGCTGATTCAAGTCAGGACTCAGAGGTCCGTCCTCAGACCGGCCTTCCTGGAAAACCGGCCCACTGGGCTGGCTGCTCGTCGTGCAACCCGTTGAGGCTCCTCTGATGCGTGAGGAATAACAGAGCTATCTTGTGTATTTAGAATGTTTAAATGTCTTAAGTGGGTTTGTGTCTAAGCCACTCGGCTACCGAGAAGGCAGGAGACTCCTGTGCGGGGTCTTGTGTCTGTGTGAGCAGTGCCGTGGGAGGCGTTCAGCGCCGCCCAGAAAGCCTGGGCTGCAGGTGGGGCACATTCGGGCACGTTTGTGCAGGGGCACGGCTCCGGCATCCCCCAAAACAGAGCTCGCCAGCCTGAGGCTTCAGGGCGTCATTTTCCTTTCGGATAACCCATGGCTCCCTGTACGCTTCTCCCCACTGGGGAGGGGAGAGAGAGAGAGAGAGAGTGTGTGTTGTGGTAAGACACCGAGGAAATAGACTTTGCGAAACATTTTTCACTTGGGAAAGAAAAAGAAAAAAGAACTGTTGGCAATTTTGCCTCGAGTGTTCGGAGCCTGACATCAGCCTCGTTTTCCAACATCGAGCCTCCAAATGTCACCCGTAAGGTTGCCGACACCGTGTCTCATTACCGTCCTGATTCTCCCCCCACTCAGCCTCCTTTTCCCAAACAAGCCCCTTCCATCTTGAAGGTCAGAACCCCGGACAGCTTTTTACACAGCCACCATATGGTGTTTGCTTTAGCATAGATCCACAAATGATGTCATATTATAGTGGAGGTGCAGAAAATTATATGACAAAACCGGGTTTGTTTCCCTGCTGAAAACCCCAAGGCCGAAATACTGCAGTCTTCCTGCAAGCCTGACTCAGTAGACGAAAGGGAGCCTTTCTCACAATTTAGGGGGCATTCACCAGGGACCAGAGGGAAAAACATAACATTGCGGTGGTCACTAGTGGCTGGGCTAGTAGTTTATTTTCTGTCTGTATTTTATGAAACTCCTGTGTTCTGTTTGTTTCTCGTGTGATTTATTTCCACCTCTCGATGTCCCCCTGCCCCCCAGGAGATCGTAACCTGGCTATAGCACGGGTGGGTGTAGGATTCTAAACTGACGGTAGCGTGGGCGTCGTAGCTGAGACTCGTGGGTTGGATTTCACAAAGGACCAGGAGTGGGAATGCGTGTTGGGTGGATGCCAGGGTATTTGGCAAGGACTTCGTGCCCACCCAGTGGATTATACCATTTTTGGCTGAATGGCAATGTCCTGAGGATTGGATTGATCCTAAAGGAAATGATCAGGAGTTAGGTTTCATTTACCGAAGCATTGGAATGTCCTTGAGGCCAGAATGTGGGATCACAATATTTCCCCCCCTAATTTTGGCTTCTGAGATAAGACTGGTGAATAAGCGAAAGAATGTATCTAATTTCTGCCTCATTTCCCTCTCTTTTAGAAAGGGGACTTGCAACCATACAGGAGCTTAGAAGGATCTTGCATCCTGACTACCTGTCCCTTTGGTCTGAGGAGACCATACCTCAGGCTTTCTGGAACGTTCTGCCATGTGCATCTGCCCCTCTGATTTCTCAGCATGGAGGAGGGGGAGGTGAGAAAGTGATGTGTCCGTTTAATAGGGGAACCAGAGTGGGGCCCAGTCAAGACCATCTCTCCTGGCCCTCAGGCCCGAGGTCAAGTTTGAGTAAAAGACACGTGATGGGAATAGTTTGAGAGCTTAGAGTGGAGTGTTGAATTCAACTTACACAAATCCCCGGCTCTCATCTAGTAAATTTTACTTGACTCATTTGCCTGAAAATAGGATGATACGGTGTCTATGGAAGTACTTTGCCCAAAATATGATTTTTATACCTGTGTTGTCCAGGATGGTAGCCACAAACCACACAGGGCAATTTAAATTTAAGTTAATTGAAACTAATTGAAAGTAAAAAAATTAGTTGCTGATATTCACGGGCCTTACTTTAAGTGCCCAGTAGCCACACATGGCTGGTGGACGCCATATTCCCCAGTGCCATTGTATACCAGCGTGAGCAAGTAGGTGCCAGTAGAAGCCTCCCATCCTTCTGAGTTCGGAAGGGGTGTGGGCTGGGCGCTTACAGTCCTGAGGGAAGCTTAGCATGGGGAAGGGGGATTTGATCCAGACTCTCTCAGTCACCAGTGATAGGACTTGGGAGGTGACCTGGATCTTCAGAGCCTCCATTTCCTTGTCTGTAACGCAGAAAACATAGCAGTCCCCTCCCTACAGGGCGGGCGTGAGGGTTTCATGAAACACTGTCTGCCAGGCAATCGGCTCGGGACCTGGCACTTCCTAAGTGCTCGTATAACTTCTTGTTAAGTCATGTCGTGCTAAGCTGTGGGTCCTATCATTCCACCACTACGCCATATGGGAAAATACACATCTACACTGTCTGCGCTCTCATGACCTACGTAAGGAAGGACAGGTGAACTTCACCAAGGGCGCGTTGAAGGAGGGAGTGTGGTCGTCTTCAGCCCAAGGGGGTGATGGCCAGATGACAGCTTTGTTCCTGCGCCCCGAATGCCAAAGAGGTAGCCCTTCTTTGGGAGAGTAAAGCAAGCGGTGAACTCCTTCCACTGAGTGGGGGAGGGATGAGGGGCACCGTTCCCGGGCCGGAAGAAGCAGAGATAACCACGGGCTTTTTGCTTCCTCTGTGGCTCCCCTGGAATCAGCGTGGCTATTTCAGTAAGCCAGGCTGGCTTCTCGGAGCTGGGCTGCATCTGTGCACCAGGGCCTGAGCCGGGGAAGCGGCCGAATGGGCGGTGCTCCCAGTCCTGCGGAAGGAAGGGAGTGATGAGCCGCAGGCCTCCCCGTTCCCTGGCCCAGGTGCCAGTGATGAGATGAGAGACGGGGTGCGGGTGATGCTCCCGGCCCAGAAGGGGCCGCCGCGCTTGGATTCACAGCAGGCAAGCCTGCTGTCATCCGGGAAGAATGCTGAGGAGATAACGGGCCAGTCTCCGCCAGCGTGGGGATGGGCATTAGCTGGGATGTGTGGGAGGGCGCTCAGGGCCGGCGCTAACAGGAGGCTTTTCCACTGAGGGCAGCTGTGGGATGGAGGGACGGAGTCGGCCCTGAGCTGTGCACGGGGCAGGTGATGGCCACCTGGAACGAGGCAGGACAGGTCCCTGATGGCTCCCTGGAGACCACCTGGCCTCTTCTGGCCCAGCTGGTAGTTCCATTGGCCTCGGCACTAGATAAGGGAGGATGCTCGTGGTCATAAGTTATACAAAACATATTTGAGTATAAGGTAGAAATACAAAAGGAAAAGGATTATTGGAAACAGGCAGATGCTAAGGGCAGGAGAGCTGAGCCTTGGATTGTGCTGGGACCAAGGTCCGGCAGGTTGTACCCTGTCTCCTTTTCACCCTCTTCTCCCTCCTGCCTTCCTCTCTCCCGTGGGCTTCTTTGTAAACAAGGGCACAGTTGGGGATTGGGGCTGGGGTGTGTCCCCTAAATGCATAGCTTAGGAATCTTTCTAGATTCCCTTTCCACTTCTCCGGGAAGGGGTCAGTGGTCCCGTGGGGGCTGGGTCACGCTATCCAAATGGCCCCTCCCACTGTGACTAAAGAGGAGAGTCAAGCAGTGGTCATTATGAGCTGCCCAGACAGACCAAAAGGAAGTGGAGAAATGTGACAATTCAGGAAGGAACCTGGCATCTGGCCCCCTGACTGGCTCCAGTTACTCCTCCCCCAGGTGTGGAGTGTGGGGCTCCGGCTTGGGGACCGGGCCGTATCAGATGGCCTTCCTTTCCATTCGCCTCCATGGGTCTCTGTAGCCAGGCTCGTCTCCCTCCGTTAGGCCCCTGGAGCCTGAACTCAGAGCCACCACGTGGGACTGACCGTCAGTGTGGCTTCTCTCGTGAGAGGCTCCCCTTCCCCAGATGTGCGATGAGCCCAGGGGGGAGTGGGGCCCTGGGGGAAGACGGGGCTCCGGTCCCCCAGTGCCCCGCGCACCACACCCTGTGAGCACTCAGAACGGGATGGCGTGAGGAAAGTTTCTCCTCCACTGTGTCCTGAGTTCCCGTGAACACAGGCGGAACTGCAGTGATCAGGAGCCATTTCAGTCTGTTTTTATCTTCCAAACCACTGGTGTTTTAGCCTGCCGTAGATGCCCCTCCTTGCGCCACAGATGTCCTTGCATCGTTCTTCTGTTTCACGAGGGCCGCTGTGCCCACAGCTCCACCGACCGTTCAGAGGCGCGCACACCGAGTATCTGCGTTCTCCTTCATTCGAAAGAACGTGGCCGCTTATTTGCATTGTGCTTGGTCCCAGGAAAAAAAAAGAAAGTCAAAGAATCTTACAAAATTGCATCGAATGCGAGATAAACCGAGTAAAGGATTCTCCTTTTACCCTTTCAGTAAGACTGTGTCTCCCTTGGGGCCCAGAGCACCTGACACCCTACTAGGCACGGGAGCGGAAGCCCGGTCACCCGTGACCGAGGGGGAGGCGGCACGCAGGGTGCCCTCAGCAGAGCCGGTCCCCCTAGCGTCCCGTGGGTGCTTGGGGGAGGGGCGGAGTGTCCGTGCAACTCCCTTTCGCCAAGGCCTCC
>CM052815.1:21206654-21226013 GCA_028533885.1 Nasua narica
CAGACAGTAACGATCTGCAAAATGAGGAGAAGAAGAGGGTCTGTCTCCCAGGATTATTGTTGAGGATTCGATGAGATACCGGATGGAAGGAACTTAGCAAGAGGCCTGGATGCAGTAAATGCCAGTAGATGCTAGTGGTTACTTTCTGGGAGGCAGGAGGGTTATGGGTGAGGAAATTGGGGTTAGAAGGGCAAGGTGACTTACCCCAGGGTGGGAGGCCAGTCCTGGCAGAAGCAGACCTCTCTCACCCGTCCGGGTGCGGGGACCACAGGCTCCCCGTCTGCAGCTCCTGGCTGTTTCTCTCCTGTGTGGGGGAGGGCTCCTCCAAAGGGACCCTGTGCAGGCGCCCCACCTCCAGTCTGCTGCCCCGTCAGGCTCCCGACAGGTTACCTGTGGGCTGGGCGGGCAGGGCGAGATGAGGAGAGGTGTGGCAGGGAGGGATACAGCGGGGAGAGGAGAGATACCCTAGTCCGGGAGAAGCCTTAGTTCTGCTGGGGTCAGGCCCTCGGGGAGGCCCTGTAAGTGACTCACTGGCCTCCACTTAGCATCAGTGACCTCTTCCTGAGCTGTAGTTCCCCCTTCTGGAAAATGAAGACGGTGGTTGTGCCCATCCTGTAGGGACTTTGGTGGAGATTAAGTTAGGCGCTGCATGGGGAACCACTAGCTCAGGGCAGACATGGGGCTCTACGGCCGGCAGTGACTAGCTAGATCTGTCGCATGGCCCTGTGACAGAGTCAGCCGTGCTGGTCCTGTTTCCCGTGAGGCCACAGCCCCTCCTCCCCCAGGATGCGCTACTGGTCCTTCCCTAGGGGTGAAGGCAGCTCCAACTGCAGAGAGCGCGGGCGAGGTCTGACTCACGAGTGACAACAGAGGTACTTCACAGACCTGTGCCTGAATGAATCTCGGTTTCATTTGTCAAAGGCAAAGCCCACTCTTTCCACCATCATAAGGCAGCCTCAGAGGTGGGGGTTTCCAGGAGCACGGTTAAGGTCAAGAGTGACGCCACCCAGAGACCAGATGTGGGGCCCTGGGCAGTATTCTCTGCTTTTTGATTCGCTTGGTTTGTTAAAGCAGATGAGGAGCTGGGAGGCAAGATCCCCCTGTGGAGCCTTCACAAGACGCCTCAAAGGGGTTAGCTTCTCCCAGCAGCCTGTTGGGGGCTGTGGCCTGGGGAGGGCCAAGGGACCCCTCTTCAGGGACATGGCCGCCAGCAGATGGAGTGAAGCCCAGTGCTTGGGAGCCCATGTGCTTCGGCTGGGGGGGGGATCCTCAGAGATTTCCTGAAACTCAGCCTGGATCCTAAAAACTTGGCGCCTTTCACAGATGAGGAAGGGGGACAAGTGTTTACGTATTAGGAGCAAACATAGCCATAGTTACATTCTTTCTAAAGAAGAATACAAGATGGACAGGGTCTCTTAAAAATAATAATAAATGGGGGCACCTGGGTGGCTCAGTCGGTTAAGCGTCTGCCTTTGGCTCGGGTCATGATCCCGGGGTCCTGGGATCGGCCCGCATTGGGCTCCCTGCTCAGCGGGAAGCCTGCTTCTCCCTCTCCCACTACTCCTGCTTGTGTTCCCTCTCTCACTGTGTCTCTCTCTGTCAAATAAATAAATAAAATCTTTAAAAATAATAATATAACAATAATAAATGAGCAGTGTTGGAATTCTGGGTGTAGGAGATACAAAACAAGCCTGCTGGACCCTTTTCTTGGCTCCTGCCTGGACTCCCAGAGAGGTGCCCATGTGTGTGGTTCATGGCGTCCTTCTGGTATCTTCCACTCCAACGCTTCTTCACTCCTTCTGTGGCACTCGGGCAGTAGGGGTGTCATCGGGCTGGAAATTCAGAGCATGACCGAGGCGCCCTTGGTCTGTCCCTGGGACGAGCGCCGCCTCCTCTCTGGACCCCCTTCCCCTTCCCCAGAGATGCAGACATGAATGTTTGATTACATTTCCCCTCTGCAAGGCTGTAGAACAGACTGAGCCCACTGGATCCTCACCACGCCCCACGAAGGAGATTACTGTTACTTCCACTATACAGGTGAGGAGACTGAGCGGTTAAATAATTTGCCCGAAGTCCCACAGTAACTGGTGGAGCTGAGACTAGAACTCAGACCGTCTGGGTCTCAAATCCATTGAACCACCATGTCATAACGCCACTCTTTGAGAAAAAAAGGCAACTACCTCTTCCCTCTCTGTCTCTCTCTGTCTCTGTCTCTCTCTCTCTCTCTCTTTCTCGCTGCCCATATCCTGTGAACTTGGTCTTTCTGAAGATTTCAGTCCAGGCGCTCAAGGGCGGGATGCTTCAGTGGCCTGGGCACAGGGAACGAGTGACCTGAACATCTATTACATGATTAGTTTGTTATTACAAAATCTCCCCTGTCCCTGAGGCACTAGTACTGACCGGAGAGGGCTGGGGGACCCTTCTTCAGGGACATGGTCGCCAGTGGACGAGTGAAGCCTGGTGCTTGGGAGCCCATGTGCTTCGGCCAGGGGGATCCTCAGAGATTCCCTGAAATCCTAGCTTCCCCCCTTGGAGCTCTTCCTGTCAGCCACTTGACTTCCCCGCTAGCAAATGGTGTGGTGCATCAAATGGAAGTTTCCGGCACTGGGAAGGAGGGCGTTCCTTGAGAGTTCTCTTGGCTGAAGCTTTCAGGGAGCAGGGTGGTGGGGCAGGCGTGGTAGGTGCGCACGCACACGCACACACACACACACACACACACACACACACACACATACACATGCAACCTTTTCTTGTCTCCTGTTCTCAGAAGCCCAGGATAAAATGGACTGCGATGAGTAGCCATTGAGGTTATGATGGTTTTCACATGAATTCTCAAATCTTCTGTGTCCATTAAGCTATTTTGTGGTGAGGAAATTGTGTAACTGAAATAAGAAACTCCACCTAACTATTAAGTGATAATTCAGTCCCCAGGCTCTTGGGTCTTTATTCAATATTAAAGGGAAAAAAAAAGCCTAGACTACTTGCTTCTCTGGGAAAATGGTCCATTCAGACTAGAACATCTTCCCGTCCTTTGTCTGGCGTTGGGTCTCTGATGGATTTTTGCCAAGAGGTGGGGAGATGGTGGGGGAGGGGGCCTAGGGCAGGGAGAGAGTGACAACTGCCCTTAGCCCCCAAATGTCCCTTCTTTCCATGGACTCTTGTCAGAGAGACTTACCTTGTACTACAGCGTAGGTCTGAGTTACAGGAAAAGGCCTGTCTTGCAGTTTGTTCGGGTAGTTGTTCTTTGCTGGCAGAAAGCCCAGGGTGGGGGTGGGTGGGACAGGAAAGATGGAGAAGCCAGAGGGTGGTTTCTTGGTTGGCTCAACCTCAGGGTAAATTGCTTTCCGTGCTTCTGAAAAGCTCTATAGATGGGAAGCAAATCCAGGAGCTAGATAAAAGGCAAGGCAGTGACTACCTGCCCCCCAACTCTTTATCAGATTGCACTCATTTCATGGAAATTTACTGAGCACCAGGGACACAAGGCTGAAGAGGCCAGACGCGGCCCCAGCCCTCGTGGAGCTTCCAGTCGCTGAGAAAACGGATGGCAGGGATCCCCATAGGGTGTGATGAGTCATGAGACCAGACACACAGGGAATAGCCCAGCCCAGGCCAAGTCGCTTAGCTTAGCTTCCAGGCCAGACTTTGTCATTTATAAAGTAGAGCTCATCCCCACCCCACCCCCCACCACCACAGGCTATTACAAGGCTTAATGGGATTGTATATGTTAAGTACTCACCATATGGTAGGTCCTGGATTAATATTTATGCAAATACATGGATGCATATAAATATGGTCGTATGGTTGCTATTCGTCCAACAAATATTTATTGAGCACCTACTATATCCCGGGCATTATTCTAGATGTTAAGAACATAGCAATGACTCAGACAAAAGCCCTGCCTTGTGGGGATTAGATGATGAAGAAAATAATTTAGCAAAATGCATAATCTATTTGATGGTGAGCCTCGTAGTAGAGAAAAATATTGCAGGGAATGTGAATAGGGAGAGCTGGAGGTGGGCAGATATAAGTCAGGGAAAACCTTACTGAAAGACTTATATTTGTGAAAAGCCCTAAGAGAGGTGAGGGAGGGAGCCAGCCATGCAGATACCTGGGGCAAAGGAGCATTTCAGGAAAAGGAACAGCATGTTCAAAGGCCCCATGGCTGCATCATGTCTGTCTTATTAGAATGGAAAGGGGGCCGATGTGGTGTGGCCAGAGAGGTAGGGATATGGGGGGATGATATAGGGCTCTGAAGGCAATTTAAAGACCTACTCAGAGTGCAGTCCTGGGTGGAGGGAGGGCCCACGGGGTGGGCCATAGGAGGGCTTTGAATAAAGGAGTGGCATGAACAGACTTCGTTTCTTGGTCTTAACAGGATCCTTCTCTTTGTTCCACTGGGAATGGAATATAGAGAGAGAGGCAGGGAGATCAGCTGGGCCACTGTGGAAAGCCATGTGAGCAACGATGGTCTTGTGGACCAGGTAGTGCCAGGGAAGATTGGAAGATGGAAACTGATGTCCTCAGGGAAGACAGCACATTTCTGGGTAGAGGTACCCGCTACCTGTCCCACCTTGACCTTCCTCCTCAGATGCCAGAGGAAATTGATAGTAACCTGGGCACCCTGACCCTGGGGTGCCCCGGCTCCCTGCTAGTCCCCCCTTGAGGAAACTAGAGTTTCTGAAAAAGTCAAGGCCAGACTTTTTCTCTCCAGATGAGATGAGAGCTACAGAAATGCAAGGGGGCTGAACTTGGCCTATCCTTGGAAGGGAGTGTTTCCAGGATTTCTTTCCTTTGGCTGAGACTTTGTTTTCATTGGGGCTTCTTGGTGCCTTCACAGCTATTTATACCTCTGTGGCCCTTTCCCTGTAGGTAGTTGTGATTTAGGGAAGGAGATGGAGATCCGAATTACCCTTAGGAGGGTGTCCTAGCTTCTCGGCTGTGCAGCCTCGAGCCTTTCTTGAAGGGGGTCCCCCAATTAAGCCAGCCTGAATTGGGCAAGTTCAGATTTATACAAATAATAATTCAGGAAGGGAGAGTATCCTTTATGACGACTGTCTTGTGGTGATCATAGGAACCATGAATAATCTGGCAAAGGAATTTATAGAGATAACAGGGAAACAACGTAAAATCAGCACATCCAGCCGTGTCATGGGGTCCAGTCACAGTGATGGTTATAAAACCTACCAATATTGGCTATTCTGTATCCATCGGCACATTTAATTTCCCTAACAACCTATAGGGGTGTTGCAGCGGACTCCTACAGATGGGAGCACAGAGGCACAACGATTCAGAGGTAGGGGATCTATCCCCAGAGCCCCTCTACTCTTGGCCATGACTCTAAATAGCTTGCTTTCCTTGTACAATTTAAATATTAAGTCTTTATGTTTACACTCAACTTGCTCATAAACTTGAGGATCACAGATAATAGCTGCCAAAACATTTCCATGGAACGGAGAGTCCAAATCCCTGAGGGTTCCCAGATGGCCCTGGCTGGCCCAAGCCACTGAGGCTGTCTAGAATGATTAGGGCAGAGGAAGGTGCTAATCCATCAAGGGGAGGCGCTTTGCAGCTGATGTGAATTCGTTTATCTCCCCCCACCTCCTCGCTCTTTGTCTGTTTATCCCCCCTCCTCCCTCCTGGGCCCTGCCGACAAGCCTGATGTATGGGCATCTCAATCACTTCTGCTTCCCCTGGAGATCAAGGCCGGGCCTTGGGCCCTGAGGCCTCCCCAAGTAAATCAGTATATTGGGGGGAGGGGTGCAGGGACACGATCAAAAGAGAATGGGGTCCTCTCTGCTCCTAACTACCTAGAATCTGCTGCATATCCTGAAGGCGGGGAGGGGATCTCCCCAACCCTGACCTTGCAAGAAGCTGGGAAATCTGGAGGCGCAGGGTCCTTCTCCAGCCCCACACAAAAGCTTCTCTGAAAGCCCTTGGATGTACCAGCCCTAATCAGGAAAAATTTTTTTTCTTGAAAAGTACATGAAACTGTATCCTATGTGTTCCTCCCTTCACGCGAGGCCAGAGGTGGAAGACAAGTGTGAACTCTCTAAACTTCCGTAAGGGAAAAGGAAGAAGAACATTTCCACACCTTCTCAGCCATTTCAAAACACATTTTTAGATTTCCCGTGAAGAGATGTTTCCAAATGACCTCTTCTTTCAGGGGAAGAGCTCCCTCTATTTCAATTCTTTATTTTTCCTTACCCTCTTTCCTCCAGCCTCTATCTTTATCCCATGTTTCCCCCCAACCCCCAACCCGGAACAAGAATCATCAGGGACTTCCCGCCAGGACCTCCTTCCTCCTCTTGATTGCAGAGCTGTCCCCACCAGGCCTCGACCCGACAGCACTCCCATTCCCCTCTGGAGACTGGCCTGCCCCAGGGCAGCAGAGAAACCGGGGGCTGTGCTTGCCCCAAGCCTGGGGCTCTCAGTTCAGGGCTTTGCTGCCTGGAAGGTTTGTGTCAGGGAGGAACAGGCTCCACTCTGCCTTCCCGGGGCACAAAGACTGTTCGGTTAGCGAGTGGCTCACCTCCTGCAGCCAACGAGCGCCTTTAGCTGGTCTGAGCAGCCTGGATCAGGAAGAGGTTTGCAAAATGGCAATCAGTGATGGGTTGTTTGCTGCTGCTTAATAGGACCCGTGGCTCGTGGTTTAGGAACCAAATGGCAAGATCCCTACTCAGTCAGGATCCGATCCAGGACTCTGATGGGCAAATCCTCTTAGGAAGGTGGGATCACAGGCACCGACGAGTTCCTTTTGACCTTCCCCTCTGCCAACCCCTTCCTGTGGAGCTGGTTGAACAAAAGCAAATTTGTTAAGTCCTGGGGATGTGGCCATTTACTGCAGGGTTCAGGGTCCTTCTCCCCTCTGATGATGGTAATAGAAAGAGCCCGCGTATTGGTTTCTTAAACTATTACAGTGTCAGGCATTGAGTTGAGGGCTTATGTGCATTTCCCTCTTAATTCTCCCCATACCCACTAGAGAGAAGATACCGTGTCCATTTTACAGATGAAGAAACTGAGGTCCAGAAGCAGTCAGATAAGTTACCCAGGTCCCAGTGAAACAGCTAGTTGGTGACATTCATATTTTTCCCCCCGGAAGATATTTACTGAGCATCTATCATGTGCCCGCCATCGTTCAGGCAACTCGGGCCGGAAGGAGTTTGCATTTGGAGGGGAGCACTAGACAATGAACATTTAAGCAAATAGCCACAGTGGTCTCTGTCTCAGTGCTTCAGGGGAGCCGAAAGGGCGCCCTTCCCTGCCTGAGCCAGGACGCCCAGAGGTCTCTGAAGCTGGCCGGGGCTGAGCCTGGGTGCCTCGGTAGGCGGAAGCAGCCCCCTGGATGTCCCCCGTCCTCAGCACTGCTGGGTAGCCTTGCGTTTGCAAGGAAACAATGACGTGCAAAGCACCTTGGTCTCGTAACAGGAGACGCTGAAGCCGAGCCGGAGCTGACCGAGGGCTAGTCCCGCAGTGCTGGCCCTTTGAGGCACCACAGGGACTTGCGTCTCTCCTCCGCAGGGTGAACCAGCCCTGGCCCTCGACCCCCCCACCCCACCCTCCATTTCCTCAGCTCAGCCTCCCATCAGGGTGCAAGCAGCTGCCTTGTTATCAGTGAGAGTAACTCAGGAATCTCCCTGCTGGGGAAGTCCTGGGTCCTTCACCGTGGTTCTCGGGTTCTGGGTACAGCCTCTGCTCCGGGCAGGCCAGGGTGTTCTCATCAGCTGTTACCAGTTCCGCTTGCAATGGGAGCCCCCCTCCGTTCCCTCCTGGCTCACTGAGTCAGTGCTCAGGGCCCTGGGGGGTGGGGGTGGCCACGATAACTCCTTAGCAGCAGTTCACTTCCGAAACTCCTGTGCCTGACTCAGGGCCTGCTGGGGCCCCTCCTCCCAGGAGCCACTCTGCCTGGGGTGGGGGGAGCACCCCAACAGGGGAGGAGCCTAGCAGAGGGGAAAGGAGGGGAAATCCCCTACTGGGCCTCCAGGGGGCCAGCTGGGGACACAGCCCTAATGTGGGGAGGCCGATGTAGCAGAAAACTGTGCAGATCTTAGAAGAAAACACACACACACACACACATACACACATATGTATTGCCAAGTATAATCAGCTGAAAAAAATGTCCACAAAATATAGGATTTTTTTTTACAGATTTTATTTATTTATTTGGCAGAGATCACAAGTAGGCAGAGAGGCAGGCAGAGAGAAAGGAAGCAGGCTCCCTGCTGAGCAGAGAGCCCGATGCAGGGCTCAATCCCAGGACCCTGAGATCATGACCAGAGCGGAAGGCAGAGGCTTTAACCCACTGAGCCACCCAGGCGCCCCTTTTAAAAATATAGGACTTAGTGTTAGGCTCGTAATGACATTTTTTACCTATCTGCAGAAGAAATATTGGTATGATAATATATGCACAAAAAACTATTTGAAGAAAAAGCTTACATTCTACTAACAAGTTATCTCTAGAAGGTAAGATTATAGGAAACTTGCTTTTTAAAAATGTATGTTGTTGGGGTGCCTGGGTGGCTCGGTTGTTAAGCGTCTGCCTTCAGCTCAGGTTATGATCCCAGGGTCCTGTCGTGATTCCAGGGTCCTGGGATTGAGCCCCGCATCAGGCTCCCTGCTCAGCAGGAAGCCTGCTTCTCCCTCTTCCACTCCCCCGGCTTGTGTTCCCTCTCTCTCTCTGTCAAATAAATAAATAAAAGTCTTTTTAAAAACCTTAAAAATAAAGTAAAATAAAATTTACATTGTCTTATTTTTAAATAATAACCGTATTTACCTTTATAATCAGAAATATATATATAAAAAGTAAAGCAACCCTAAGGGTCCTAAAGGACGTTAGCCTCGTTAAGTGCCCAGCTACCCAAAGGTGCCTGCTAGGTGCCCAGAGTCCCTGGGCCAGAACGTTTACCCAGAAAATGCCAGCTGCCACCCCAGTCACAGAAGGACCAATTAATTCCACAGGGTACTCCCGTCCCGGCCCCCTGCCCTTGGCCCAGGGAAAGGGGAAAAACACCAAATTCTCCATTATTACATCTTCTGGGCCTAGCACTGTGCCTGCCCCCCCCCCCCCGTAAGGGCTCAATAAAAATCTTTACGAATTGATACACAAATCAATAGATATAATGCAATCAAGTATTTCAAGTGCCGTATGAGGTAAGTGTCTGCAGATTTTAGACAGATTTTGGGGATTCCAGGACAGGTCACCTTACTAGGAATTTGGGAAGTGTACGTGATGTTTCTGGCACTTTTTTTATTTTAATAATTTACTTATTTAATAACATTTAATAAACTTTTTGCTTTAGAAGTTTAGTTTTACAGAAAGTTGCAAGAATAGTACAGCAGGTTCCCAGATACTCCACACCCAACCATTATCATCTCAGAGAGTCACATTGTACATTTGTCACAATGAATGAATGAATATTTTTTAAAGATTTTATTTCTTTATTTGACAGAGAGAGATCACAAGTAGGCAGAGAGGCAGGCAGAGGGAGAGGGGGAGGCAGGCTCCCCGCTGAGCAGAGAGCCCGATGTGGGGCTCGATCCCAGGATCCTGAGATCATGACCTGAGACGAACGGAGAGGCTTTAACCCACTCCGGCACCCAGGCACCCCTGAATGAATGAATATTCATACCTTGTTGGCTTAAGTCCACACTCCAGTAGGACTTCATTTTTACCTAATGGTCCTTTTCTGTCCCAGCATCCTGTGTTATATTTAAAGTCCCACATCTCCTTAGAGTCCCCTTGGCTCTGACATTTTCTTAGGGTCTCCTTGTTCTTGGTGAGCTTGACATTTTGAGGAGCACCGATTGTCTATTTTGTGGAATATCCTTCAATTTGGGTTTGAGGCTTTTTTCATGATGAAGCTGGGATTGGAGGTTTCGGGCGCAGAAGGTCAGAGGTCAAGCACCCTGCTTCTCATGTCCTGTCAGGGGTCCATGATATCAGCCCCAACCACCTGGCCGAGATACTTTTCACCGAGTTTCTCTGCTGTGAAGATACGCTTCCTCCACCAGCCCTTTCCATACCGGACCCTTAGGAGGAAGTCACCGTGCCCATCCCACGCTGCAGGGGACGAATTTATGCCCCACCTTCTGGAGGGAGATGCATTTACATAAGTTAGAATTATTTTGTGTGAAAGACTTACCTACTTTCCCCTTCAATCATTCCATCATTCTTAATCATACAGACATGTGGCTATTTATTTTCTCCTCTGGATTATAATCCAAAGCCGTGTTATTTTTTATTGCTCGCCGTGTTCCAGCGGGGGCCGCTGGGAGCTCTTTGAGTGGGCTCCTGCATCCTTGGACATGCCCTGTCATTTTCTTTTTTTGGTCCCTCTCGTACTCCCTGGTGCTACAAGTTCCAGGCTCGTCCTTTGTGCCGCAGCCCCGTTCCTAGAGTCTGCCATTTCTCCGGTGGGACTCTGCATCCTTTTATGGGAGAATGGCGTTAGGACCCAGGGCCAGGGTGGAGGTGCTCATTGCTCCTGGGCTGGCTGGGACAATGCTGTGGGGAAGACTTTCCACAACCGGGAAAAGAGGGGCCACATCTGTACTAAAGCCTTGTGATGAAATGAGGGGAAGGGGCTAGAAGAGGCCGTCTAAGCCTCTTGCCAAATCAGCAACTTCAGGTGACACCACTTAGAGTCCTGTGGCCTCTGCTTTGCGGACTGAGTGGGGTTGGAAACAGGGAAATAGATGGTCACAGATGCTTTAGGGAGGTGCTGCTCGTTCGGCCTCGTTCAGCAATTGGGGGGCAGGCCTCCCCATTGCTAACTTCCTAGGACTTTCTCTGCTCACTGCCTGGCCCCAGGGACCACTTCGAGTCCATTTTGTGTCCCAGGCACTGCCCTAGCTCTCACTGGACCCTCCCAGAACCCTGCAAGGTGCTTTTAGTGGCATTGGCCCCCTCTTACTGCTGACAGGCGGAAGATGCACCCAGCATCCCTGGCTAAGGGACTAACCCGGCATTCAAAGCTCAATGGCCCAATGGCTCAAAAGGCCCACTCACATTCTCCTTTCTCAAACTCTGCTGCCCCTCGGTGTACTTTGTGAGCTCGCTGGCCTTCAGTGCTTGGGGACTGTGGTGTCCCCAAGTCCATGGGTCCACCCTCTCTGCTTTCTCTCATCAGAATGGTCATCCCAGGGAGGTGTAAGGACTGCGCATGCGTGCACGCGTGTGTGTGTGTGTGTGTGTGTGTGTGTGTGTACACACGTGTGCGTACACACATCCACGCGGCTGTCTGTCCATCCTACGGGCTCTCCAGGGGCTTCTGCATAGACACCCGCCCCCACCCTGAAAGGAAGTTCCATCCAACCACAGGTCCTGATGCTGTGAACTAATGATGGTTAGTTCCAGAAGATAGGAAAGTGAACACATGC
The DNA here is from genome assembly GCA_028533885.1 of Nasua narica. Lineage (NCBI taxonomy): Eukaryota > Metazoa > Chordata > Mammalia > Carnivora > Procyonidae > Nasua > Nasua narica. The sequence continues at coordinate 21,218,031 of CM052815.1, forward strand.
AGGAGACCCGGAACAAAAAACAGACTAGCAGAGCCGGCAACAGATGTCCGGGACCGTGTAGACATTTAGAGCCTTGTCTCAGAGACCTTTAATGGCCTGAGAAAATGCTTCGCTGTAGAATAAGTGAAATGCTACATCCCTTGCATGTTTAAAAAATAGACCAAGACTTCTTTAAGTAATGGCATTGTGGACGACTTTTATTTTTTTACCTTGCCCTGGACTGCATTTTCTATATTTTTCTGAAGTAAACATGCATTATTATTATAATAGAAGTAATTTGACATGAATCTGGCGAGGAAGCTCCATTCTTACGGTCATCCTAACCTCCTAGGGCTGACTTCTTATTAAATGTGCTGGCCTTATTTTTCTCCGGGCTTCCTCCGTGTCTTCTGTGACCGCACGCCTCCTAAGAAAGCCCGCTGGAGCACCGAATCCTTGCCGAAGAATAAAGACTTTGTTTTTTAAAACTGTCACAAAACGAGATACAGTGTCATACCCATTGGGATGGTTTTACCCAGAACGACAGGCAGTAACAAGAGTTGGTGAGGAGGCAAGGGAAAGGGGGACCTTCCTAGACCCCTGCTGGGAACATACAATGATGCCGTCACCAGGGAAACGGTTTGGCCATGCCTCAAAAAGTGCACTGTGGGAGTCCCCTCTGACCCAGCGGTCTCGCTCCTAGAGATGCACGTGGGAGGACCAAAAACCCGTGTTCTCACAGCGACTCGCACGTGCACGTCCGCAGCTGCGGTCTCCCCGCTAGACCCCAAGCGGAAACAAGCTAAGCGTTTGTTCCCAAATGAAGAGGGACGTGACGCGAGGTTTACCCGTACACCCGAGGACCAGTCGGGCACAAAAAGGAGTGAAGGACTGACACGTGCTGCGGCGTGGGTAAACCCTGAAAACATCCAACTCCGTAAGAGAAGCCAGACGCTAAGGTCTGCCCCTGGGGCTCCCCGTCTATACGAACCATCCGGGACAGGCACTCGTGGAGACGGGAAGTGGGTTCTGGGTTGCCAGGGCTGGAGGGGGTGGGGCGGCTGTGGGGCTAGAGTGGGGGGGCTCCTGAGGGGTACGAGGTGCCTTCCGGGATGATGAACATGTTCTGAAATTAAATAGGGGTATGGTTTCCCAACGCTGTGACTACACTAAAAGCCACTGGGCTGGACCTTTTTAAAGGATGAGTTGTTTTCTGCTTTGTGGTTTTTTGGGGGGGATTGGGGTAGATGAAGAGGGAGAGAGAGAGACTCTTAAGCAGGCTCCACGCTCAGCACAGAGCCCCACACGGGGCTCAATCTTACAACCCTGAGATCCTGACGTGAGCTGAAATCAAGAGTCAGACAGACGGTTAACCCACTGAGCCACCCAGGGGGCCCCTAAAGGATGAGTTTTATGCTACATGAATTGTATCTCAAGTTAACAAAAACAACCAACTGTGACTTGTAAATGCTAGGCCCAGATTTCCTGTCACGGAGCCGGGAGGCCTGCAGGCTCTGGCTCCCTAGCCGCGTGTGGTGTCAGACAAGTGGCTCGACATCTTACGGCGCGGCTTGCTTCATGGTAAAACGGGGACACCGTTCCATCTCAGGTTCCCTGGGACATTTCGTTCTGACCCCGCGCTCCCTCCGCACGTCCGCCTCCGGTCTGCAGCTGTTAACGGCTCCCCGAGGACGCAGGGCTGTCATTCCTGTAAGGGGAGCTTCATGGAGAGCCCCTCCATTAAAACCGCCCCTTCTGGGAGACCGGGCTCCTGGGGTGCGGCAGCCGGAGGGCTCAGCCTGCCAAGCTGTTCCCAGTGTTTATTTGAAGACTAAGAGTCAAACAGGCAGTGGCTTTTTCTAAAACTTTAGTTAATGGAAATGTCACAAGGGTTCTAAGTTCAAAGCAGTCATGTAGCCCTCATGTTTATTTTTCAGATAAACACTTTCTTCTCTTTCCCTCTTCCCTTATTCCCTCCTTCTCTCTCTCTCTCCCCCGGCCCCTCTCTCCCTCTGTTTCTTTTTAAGGTGAAGGAGTAGGAAGGCTGGGGGCAAAGAGGGTGGGCTCTAGGGTCTGCAGAGCCGCTGTGTACGGCCGGGGGACCTCACCAGAACAGTGACGGCCGGGCCTTGCAGACGCTTCCAGCGCTCGGCCCCCCAGCCTGTCTTCTGCATCGGGATCGGGGCTGGAGAGTGCTGAGGCAGACACCCTGTCTCCCTCCATTCAGCCCTACTGCCTGGGGCACAGCGGCCAGGCCCTGGCTGGCCCCTGTGCTCTGACGCCTGCTCTCCCAGATCTGCTGTTGGAGGGGACGGATGTCACAGAGACAGTGGCTTTCTCTAACCTTCCATATCATCCAAAGCAATCTCTCGGTTTGCTTTAATATTGCGAGTGTCCAATTGATGCTCTCTCAACCTGGGGTTTTTCATACTTATTATGTCCTTGGCACTGCAGAGATGGCAGAGAGAAGGAAGGAGGGAAATAGAAAATACCGCATCTGCCCTTCGTAAGCTACCCACCTCGGATCATAGAGAACTCCTGTGTCGAGCCTGAGGACTTGGGAGAAGAGCAGAGAGCAGTGGCAGTCACAATGAGCCGATGTGGCATGGACAGGGACAGCCTCCGTCCACTGGGTGCGCGCCCTGTGCGGGGCATCGTACTAAGGCCATGTGCATCTGGTCTCAGCCGCTCCCCATTCTTGCTTTCTGCCAATGGGTCTCATCCCCATTTCATAGGCAGGGAAACAGGCTCAGAGAAGGTGTCGCTTGTCTCAAGCCACATGGCAAGTAAGCAGTGGAGCCAAGAGTTGAGACTGGGCCTGCCTACCTCACGAGGCCTGGGGTCCTAACCACTGCACTGTCGTCAAGGTGGGCTCTGGGAAGTGGGGCACCTGTTGCTAGGGAGAAAGAGGCTGGCGGCCGACAGGAAAGCCACCAATGGCGAGGCTGCAACTGTGAGCATCTCAGACTCTGGAGTAGTCAGGGTGGACCCACACACCCCACACGCTCCAGACTTGTGCAGGAGCCCCGGGCTCCCAGATTTGGGAGGGGTGGAGTCCTGGCTCGTGGGAGCTTGTGATGGAGGTAGGGGCCCCCCCACGGGAAGGGATAGGTTTACTGGTGGGGACACAGGACCGGGAGTCTAGAAGCTGCAACAAGACAGAATTGGATTGAATAAGAACTTTCTAGCAGTCGGAGCTACACACAAGCTCTCTTAGGTGGAAGTGAATTTGTGGTCCCTGGGATCACGCCCCCCGACAAGCCACTTGGCGCATTGGCTGGGCGTGTCACACATCAGAGCCGGGATCAGCTGGAGCTCCTGGGTACTGGGCGGGGGGCTCACATAGATGGCATGATGGCCGTATGTTAGATCTGGACCGCGGGTAAAGCACGAGTGGGACTGGGGGCCGTGCGGTTTCTTCCAGCCTCGGCTACGTAAATATGGGGTGTGCTCTGGTTTATGCAGGGGGTGGAGGGTGAAGGTAGGAGAAATGGTATTGGTGTGTTTTGGTAAAGCCCTGGGATGGGGAAGTATCCCTCGAAACTTCATCGAGGAGGTTAAAACACTGATTCTTTCTCACCTTGGCCACCTGGTAGGTGGCTTCGGGGTTGGAGAGTCAGATCTCCGAGGTGTCGCACTGCTTCACTCCGCCGCAGTGGAGTTCGGGGCGTGCTGATGGGTGGATGCTTCGAGAACGAGCCTAACGCTGGGGGGCAGAAGGTGCTTTCTCTGCCCTCCGCTCACCGAGACCCGCTGCCCCGCAGGTGTGACCCCAGCCACAGGCAGAAGCTGCCAAGCAGGGATGACAGAGCTGGGATCAGGGCAGGAGAAGCAGCCCTGGGAGGAGAAGGCTCATGTGTCCAAGCCCCAGTGAGAGTCGGGGGCTGTGTCGGCAGCAGCCTCTGCTTGCAATGGTGATCGCGGGGGGCGCCAACAGCTGGGGCGCTGCGCGTGAAGAAGGAAAGGCCGCGCTAGTAGAGGGGTTGGGGGCGGCACCCCTCTGTCAGTGCCCCTCAAATCCAAGAAAGGGCCAGCCCAGCTGTCTCGAAAGGACTTCCCCGAGCTGCCTCTTCTCTGGCCCGATGCCAGCACAGCTTCGGTCGAGGAGGGCCCGGGAAAGGGGGTCTTGCCCAAAAAGGCTGATTCACGATTTCCACTGGGTCCGCGGCGCTCTTGGTGGGCAGATCGCACGCCAGCCTTGTAAACTCACTCTCCGCGTGTCCGTGTGACGTTTATAGCCCCACGGGGAGCTGGCTTTTTAATGAGCCTAATTTGAGGCTGTAAGTAGGAGTTTGTAAAACAAACAGCGAGGGACGCCGGCCAAAGCCCAAAGTTGTAGTTTAAGTGCACGGGGTCATATACGGCCCTGCAGACAGGCAGAGACCCTGCCATCCCCAAGGCAGCCGGACAAAGGAGCTCCCCAAGGAAAGGCCTCCCTCCCAGGGAAGCTTGCTGTGGGCTGTCTTTCCCCCAGAAACCTGCGACCTAGCAAGAGATCGTCCCATTTGGGTTCTGCGTGGAGAGCCCTGGGAGTCCTGGGCTTCCTAGGGGAGAAAAGGATCCCTTTGGGGTGTGCACATGTGCAAGTCCAGAGCTAAATGTCAGCGGGCCAGAGACCCCAGGGAGTCTGTCATCCAAAGACACCCGTGTGAGGAAACCCCACAACTTCCTAGAGCTTTAATTCCTTGTTGATGAGACCTGGTTTTCAAATGAAGAGAGAGGCGGAGGGTGTTCACTGATGTCTGTTAGGAGGCCCGGATAAGGTCACCGAACAGGTCCCCCCGGTGGGAGAAGCCGTTCCTCACCACCTAGGGGCCTCATCTCACGGGAGGCACTAGAGCACCAGGGTTGGAAGTGACTTGGGGAACCCAGGCTACTGCGAAGTCCTATTTGAGGGGTCTCTCCTGACTCACCCCAAGGAACGGCAGTAAATGCTGTGAGCCTCCAGGACGGCGTGGGCTGCCACTGTTGGAAACAATGATGAGAAACATTCTTTGGGGCCATGGAGAATGCCCACGAAATAGTAAGTGAACAGGGAGGTTATTAAACTCTATGGTGGGGTTTGTTTTTTAAAATGAAACGTGTGGGGATGCCTGGGTGGCGCAGTCGGGTAAGCGTCTGACTGGTGGCCCCGGCTCAGCTCGCTATCTCGGGGTCGTGGGATGGGGCCCCGAGCCGGGCTCCTCCCGCAGCGTGGACTTGGCTTGCAATTCCCTCTCCCTCTGCCCCTCCCGGCCACGTGCGCTCGCTCGCGCTCAGACATTAATTGTTTAAAGGTTTGTTTAAAGTATAGATGTGGACTCAAAGCATAGTTGCATATTCAAAAGCCTGAAGGATTAAAAACCATAATGTCAGTTGTGATTATCTCAAGGTGGCGAAGCTACCACGATTTTTATTTTCTCTTTTTTGCTTACCTGCCTTTTGGACTCTGAGTGGCATTGCGCGGACACTCACCTCGTAGTAGACGAATGGTCTGCCAGGAAGGTCCGCCGCGAAGCTTCCCGCCGCCACTAAACGAGGGCTGGAGTTGCTGTTGCCCCCCCCCCCCAAGCCCTTAGGGAGCTTGGCATTGTGGCCCAGAACCGCGCTGTTCTTGGTGGAGTCTGAGGGGCTTTTCCAGAGCCAGCCAGAATGGACGGTGGGCTTCGAGCAGTCACCCGCCCTTCATGGAGACGTGGGGGCCCTGGGAGTGGGGAGAGGGCTTCGTTGTAGGACTCTCCACATGATTGCATTTGGACAGAGAGTTCTATGGCGTAAAAATAGTTTCGGAAACGTAATTTACAGAAATCATCTTTGTATTAGATCACTTCGTCGGCATGTCACAGGCAACCCAACTGTTAGAGTCTGACTTGTGTCCCCCCAAAATTCATATGTTGAAGTCCTAACCCCCAGTACCTCACCATGTCACTGTACTCGGAAATAAAGCCTTTCTGGGCAGGTAATGAAGGTAAAATGAGGCCACATGAGCGGGTCTTCATCCAGTGTGATGGCGTGTGTGTAAGAGATTAGGACACAGACGCAGAACGCAGGGAGAGCACGGTCGTGTATCAGCCGAGGAGGGAATCCTCAGGAGAAAACAGCCCTGCCAGCACCTGGTTTTGCACTTCCAGCCTCCAGGGTTGGGAGAAAACAACTTCCTGTAAGCCACCAAGTCTGTGCAACTTTGTTACCGCAGCCCTAGAAAAGGAATGCGCTGACCAACTGGGGGTTATTTTTGACTGGCCGTTCCTGTTGGTAGTTAGCTGCTTGGTGAGGCTGTCAGAGACCCAGGCTCTTTGAACTTTCTGCTCTCCCATCCTGAGTGCGTTGGCTCTCATCTTGCTCTTGGCCCTTCCTGCAGCCCCACCCCCACCACTGCAAGACCACAGGCCCTGGATGGTACTCCAGCTTTTGCCACAGGCAACCTGCCTCCTGGTTGCACAATGGCTGCTGCTGCACCTTCTTCGGATGGTGTGCTACCTTGGAGGTCAACAGAAAAGTAGAAGTTCTTCCAGCTGGGTGGCGAGTCCCCTTAGGTCAGGAAAAGCAAGTTTTTCCAGAACCCTGAAGTCTTGAGTTTATGTTCCATTGTCTGAAACCGTGTTGCCCGGCTATAAGGAGGCCAAGGACGCATCCCCTGGGGTTCAGAGTAGGTTACTGTTCCAGACACAATAGTTCCAGGGTTCTGTTAGAAAGAAGGAACGGCATTGCATAGGTCACTGAGAGCGTCAGCACGGTTCTAGCATCTGGTGACTGTTTTCATATATCTTTGTAGGAGAAGATCATGGTGTCTTTCAAGATCCTAGGAGTGACTCGGTGAGATTTGGGATGTCCTCAGCCCAGAAATGAACAACTCTGTAGAGACTTTCTTTCTAGAAGTGGGCTTCCTTCCCTGTACCTCCTCTATGCTCTTCAGCCCACTCTGGTATTGTGTGAGGTTGCTCAGCCATGGGTCGACCAGGGACTGTTTACTTCTCATAAAGTCTGTAAAATGCCTTTCGGGTTCTTGGAGTAAGTGGGAGCTTTCTGAAGCACCCTGTTGTTTTTCCTCCTTAGCTCATGACAGCACATAGCAAAAGCCCTCTCTCCAGACTCCATCCAAATTTCTGTTATGGACTTCAGACCCCTCCCACCCACCTGCATGTATCCTACTGCATTTTAATTATTTGTCTACATGTTTTTCCTCTTCTCTGGTACAAGATCCTGAGTCTATTCACCTCTGTATTCCTAGTGCCAAGCTCAGGGTAATTAATAGGCACATAAGGGATATTTGCATAAGTGAATGAATCATGGGAATAACACAGTGCTAAAATTTCCATAGCCTGCTCAGATACTTATTTCAAATTTGAAGCCATCAGTTAACCTTGACACAGAGGGTCCCAGGGCCTTAGAGAATATGTTCTCTGTTACAGGATTTAGCTGCTTGCGAGCAGCCGTTTCTCCACGTGTGTGGGGTGTGTGTGTGAGAGCTCTGTATGGGTAACGAAGGGGGCACCACGGCCTCTGCATTCAGCATTGTGGTACCTTTGTTCGGACCCAGGTTTCAAGACAAGTATTGTAAAAACTCTCCCCCATTCTTTGCAAGTTACCTTTTTGCGCCTGATAGATTGAAACCTGCCAACTGCTTCAAGTCGACCTAGGAACATCCCCAAATACAGTCTTCACTTATTTGGCCTTAAAAATGGTACCTTGTTGAATTCTAGTTCCAGAAAGTACCATCTGCTACCATCTGTGTTTGACGTTGAAGTGCTTCAAGCACAAGCCGAAGGAGAAGCCCGGCTTTGTTGCTGTGAGAGCCTAGGCAGCGCCCCTCTGGGTCTGGGACCCTGAAGTCCCGCAGCCAAGAAGATGCTGCTGTCAGCCTGCAGCGGGTTCTGGTCCAGGGCTCCCTCCTGGGCGTTCACACGCCGCTGCCCGATTGCTCTGTCGAAATGTGCGGATGACCGCCTTACTCAACAGCCTGTACCCCTTCAGTGGGTGCGCATTGCCCTTAGGACTGAGCGGCCGCCACTGTTGCCCTCCCCG
>CM052815.1:21226513-21254145 GCA_028533885.1 Nasua narica
CCACGCTGCTTCTGTTCCATCCTCGACGCTGCGCGCTCTTTCCAACCTGGCAGACGGGCTGATCTCGTTAAAGTACAAATCAGAGCATGTCATTTCCATGCGTTAAGTCCCTCCAGTGGCTTCCAGCAGACTCTGAATTAATAATCGAAGAGCCCCCCGCCCCATGGCCTACAAGGCCCTACCTGACTCACCACCCCTCCACTGCCTCTTCAACCCCTCGCCCTCGCCCCAGCCCAGCCACGCTCGTTTCCCGGAGCCCACCAGCCACCTGCTGTTCCCCCTGCCTGGATCCTTCTGCTCCGGCCTGACTGGCCTCACCATGATTCTTGCAGCATGCCTTCCTCTTCCTCCTCACCCCCCAGGCCTCTGTCCCCAGACCTGGGAGAGTGCCCAGTGCACAGTAAGCCCTCAGTAAATATTTGTTGGATGAACAAGTAGATGTGCCCCAAACTCAACTCTTGGCCTCTCCCGGGCTCCCAACCCCAGCCCGTGGCCCACGATCTGTCTCCTCAAAGACCAACACGGTAGAAGGCATGTGGGCCTCTCCTAGAATACTTTACGAGCACCCACTAGCCAGGTGGGGCTCCCCGGGATGCCTTCTCAGAGGCAGCTCCACCTCGGAGCATGCTCACCTGCTACGGAACTGGGTCCCAGCATCGTTCTGGGCTGCTGGGCTCGTCCCAGGAGGATTATGCCCAGAAGATCAGCTGCAAGCAACTGGCTCCCGAAGTGTGCGCTCGTGCACAACTCGATCTACCCAGCGGCTGAGATGAGTGAGAGCAGCGGCGCCGGGCCCCGGGTTTTCCCAGAAGCGATTTTTGGGGCTGTCTGTTTTGCCTGCTTCTGAACATTTTGTTCATCTGCAACTTGGAGATTCGTCCAGCGGACGTGCTGGCAGGGAAGAAGGGTGGTAAGCCGCCCCCTTCACAGAGCCACTCAACCTTTGTGGTCGTGGGGTAAACTGGGGTTCAGAACCCAGGGACTGCTGAGCTCCACATCCCAGTGCCTGGGGTTGCTGGCGGCCTGTCATCCCCCCTTACTCTTACTTTCCCTCCTCTTTGAAAAACCGGCCCTGCCAACTGCAACAAACAGCATTTAAAAATATCTTGCTGGATTACACAGTCCTGCTTTCTAAATTCCTCACAATGCCTGTCTCTGTCCCACATAGTAGAAAGACGGGTGTAGCGTATTTAATTTTTTTTTCCTAGCTGCTCCCCTGCTATAAATACCCAAGTCTGGGTAGGCGGGCCTCAAACACCCGGCTGCATGAAGTCACCTCGGAGCGAGCCGGTCCCACCACAATGCCGGCTCGCCAGGGTCTGGATGCAGCTGTTGCGCACTGAAGCATTAGGTCGGCCAGGAGGAGACAGAACTTATCCCTCGATGGGGGGAGGCGGGGACCGAGGGGGGTGGTAAAATCTCTAATACATTAATTGCAGTTCATCCCCGAAATGGAAAAGGCTGGTGTTTCTTGTCCTACGACCCAGCCAGGTCTTCCGAGAGCACGTCCCGCTCCAGCCCGGGCTGTTTCTTTCCCAAGGATGCTAATCACAGGGCTTGACCTTAGGAAAAAGATTTCACAGCGTCCTTGTGGGGTCTAGAAACATTATCAGGGACAAAAGGGCCCTTGGAGAATCCAGCCCGACCTCTCACACCACAGACAAAGCTATAGAGAGCCAAGACGACAGAGTGATTCACTCCAGGTCACGGAAGGGCCACGCTCCGACGCAGAGCTTTCTGGATCCAAACCCTCAGCTCGCTGGGCCGGCCGGTCCTAGATGCTCATGCACACAGAGCATCGTGTGTGGTATGTGAGCTTCAGCTTGTGTTTAGTAACACTCTCCTCCCAGAAAGTGCTAATTTTCATATTTTAAAAGATATAGACTAAAAAAATAAACTTTTTTTTAAAATTTTTAACAAATGCATGGCCTCGGTTTCAGGGATGATTTTCATGTACTGAAAGGCTTGTTTTGCCCTCTTTGAGGTCCAATTTAATCTCTCCCCACCCAAATCTTGTCTATCTTGTCTATCTTGAACTTCCAAGTTCAGTTTCCCTATATAATTTTCCCATCATGGACCTGAACCCACCCCCTCCCCTCAACTCACTTCTGGGAAAAAATGGACCCCAAATCATCAAACACAAATGACTGTGCATATACATATATATTTCATTCATAAGATCTTTTTCAAGTGACAAGAAAATTCCTTCAATGGGGTCAGGAAAAGCACTAACAGCAGAGTTATTAGCTAGGCCACTGATGACCGATCACATTTTATTATTGTCCGTGGAATTCCGCCGGACCCTAGGGAGTCCAGTCCAGATGGACAGGGTGGTTCCACCAGATCAAACATTTAATAAGACTGAAATCTTTATTATCAATGCTCTGGAAATAACTTCACCAAGATTGGAAGGTGACTAAACCTGAGAACTGACCCACTACTTTCCAGAATGATCAACGCTAAACCGGAAATTGAACCTGTCAAGTCAGACTCCTAACCGAAGAAAGTGTCTTATCCTGCTTGAGGATATCCTGCTTTAGGTCCCTCTCCAGCTCCGGGATTTGAGAACCCTGCCTTGTCAAGAGTCAATCCAATGGCCTCATTAAACGGGTCCGTCAGCCCTGACTTTCATTGGGTACTCGGATTGCTTTGGCCCAAACTGCTCCGATCAGGGCCCCGGGAAGAAAGGCTAAGCCCGAAGCCCGGGTGAACGGGAGAAGCAAGGTGGATGGAAGCCTGGTTCTTCCCGCCCCCTCAGCCCAGGCCTGCTCGCTCAGGCTTCCCTCGGGCCTTGTACCGCTAGGACAGCGGACGGGGCTGGGGCCTGGCTGAGGCCAAGCTTCCAATCAACAAGAGGGATAACGGGAGGTCCGGGGCTGTGGTTAAGATGTGCTGGGGAAGCAGACACACTCGATTTCTGAATTATAAAAATGAGTATTGGAAAGCTCTCTTCCTGCACTCTGGCAGGCTTCTTAACATCTGGATAAAAGATGTGGGAAAGCTGTCCCTCTCGCTGTGTTATCTGCCGTGCTCTCCCCGTCCTGCATCTGAAGCTTCTGGCCAAGCGGGGTCGCCTGCTGTTCTCCAACACACACACTCCGGCTTCCAGGTCTCCGCGCACATCGTTCCCTCCGTCTGGAGGCCTGCGTGCTCTCCGCACACCACCTCCCCTCCCCTCCCCTGCCACGGCCACGGCCCTGCCTGCCCAAGTCCCACGGGTCCCCATGCCACATCCTCACAAAGCAGCCCTCCCTCCCAGCCAGGCCTCCCCTCCCCCCCTTGAGCCCGCTCGTCACCAGAAGCTGCCAGGTCCCCATCTATAGGGCAGACATGACATCCACTTCTCAGAAGGGCTCGGGAGCAGAAGCGGAACAGCTGATGGGAAGCAATCAGCCCCGTCCTTGCCAACCGAAGCTGGCCACCCCGGACGTCCTTGCAAGGATCCGAGCGTGTGCTCTGCTTTTCCTACTAGACCCCACGCTCCCTGATGGGCAAGATCCATTCTTGCCCTCCTCCAACTGGTCTCCATCGCCCTATCTGCAGCCGGCTCTCCGTAAGCAGCCGAGTCATGAGGCCGGCATGGCACGTCTCGGCTTACTCGGGCTGTGCGCCTTCGGCTTCTCCTCCCAGTTCAGCACGGGGCTCCGAACATGTTGCCAGAGCTGCAAAACCATTTAGGCCTTTTTTTTTTTTTTTTTAAACAAGCAAGAAGACCACAAAGTATGTTTACATGACAGGCCAGCAAAACACAAAACACCTGCTGTCCCGTGGCTCAGGACTTGGCCGCTACAACAAGCGAGCCAATATCCACCATGGAATTGCTCCCTGGGGCCGGGAGCCTGGCGCACGCACTGCCACGCTCCTCGGTGCAGAGGGCCGGGCAGGAGCTCGGGGTGGGGGAGGGGGTCTGATCTCGCTGCCCCCCGCCAGCCGGCTTCATCTTGGGGACAATCGAGCCATAGCAGAGCAGGGCACGAGGGTGCTTTTTCCAGATTCCCTAACTTCCTTCTACCTATTAGTCATCAAGGAAAGCCTTGTGGCTACTCCTCGTCACCCTGGGATTTGGGTCACGATCTCCCCCTGCACTAGAGACTCCCACTACGGCAAAAGCAAACAAGAGCAATGCATTCAACGCGAGTCTGCAAAAACAAGGCAATAATGAGAATTAATATTTTATGTACCAGAGTACAAAGTTCCTTACAGAGGCTTTTATTAAACCCTCAGAGTCATCCTATGAGGCGGGTACTCTTTTCAGTCCTATTATAGAGCAACGTTTCTCAATCAGCGGCAATTTTGCCCCCCAGGGGACATCTGGCAATATCTGGGGACGCTTTTGATGGTCATGGCTGGCAGCAGAGGGAGGGGGGAGGCTGCTGGTTATCTAGTGGGTAGAGGCCCGGATGCCACGAAGTGCCCCACAATCCACAGGACTTCCCCCACAACAAAAACTATCCAGTCGCACAGGTCAGAAGTGACAAGGTTTGAGAAATCCTGTTACTGAGAAGGAAACTAAGGCACAGCAGTTAACCTGCCCAGGGTCACAAAGCCTCTCAGGTAAGGTGCCAGGAAGAACCCCCAGGCAGGCCGACCCTGGGTTCTGCTCTCCACACTGACCCCAGCCGCCTGGCCATCCCGGGAGCCCCATTCTGCACCAAGGGTAGCGCCCCACGCAGAAGAACCAGCTCCTCATTTCCCTGTAGATCAACGGAGACTTGGAGCCACTTGCTGGAGGCAAAGCAATTGGGGCCCCAACTCAGACTTCAGAGCACTCCAGGGCCTGCTACGCAGGCTGCTTCTCTCCCGGGGCTCCCAGCACTGAGACTTCGCCCCGTGAAGTCTGCACCAGGAAATCACGGAGGCTCTTCTGCCAACTCCAGAGCCCGTGAGCTGAGCTCCCAGAGACCAGTGGCCGAAACGCAGGCTCCCTTGGGGTGCCTTTCCTACTGGGTCCTCCTCCCCTGACCTGACTCACTCTGGCAGCAGAGGCTGCAGCTTTTCCATTCCGCTGGGCTGACTGCTCACCAAGCAGCTGACCCTTGCCAGGCCCGCCCTGTCCCTCAGGGGCAGCAACCACGGGTCCTTAAGACCGATGGCATCTGCGGCGCTCCTCTGGAACAGCTGGGAGCACCGACGCAGAGTCACACAGACCCCTCTGGGGGCCCCTCCGTGCCCGGATCTTGAAGCCTGGTTTTCACCACTGGTTAGGAAGAAGACTCACTGGCCTAACCCATTTGGGGTGCCCAGACCCAGCAGGCCGCCAACCAGCAAAACCTGTCATAAATACTGCTGTCGCTAAGAGTTCAGTGGGGAGGGTCGAATATGGTTCCTAGCACCTTTATTCCCAAGAAAAGCACAGGCCTAAGGCTTGGGCAATACGGGGCCTGGTCCTGCCACGGCTGTGACCTCGCTGTGAATTCTGGAAAAGGGCTGTCCTGTTCCACGGATTTTCATGGGGGACCCGGTAAGGTCGCGGATGAAAATGTTTCAGGTGCTGCACAAAGTGTGGAAGTGTGGAGACGGGCCCAAGCATCCGCCACCTGTCCTGTCAGGCAAAGGCCGGGCACAGACAGCTGGACCGATAAGCACCAAGCTGAGGACTGGCACTAACCCCGTGTCTCCGGCTTGCCTTGGAACTTAGGTGTCGCTCGTCCATCCTGGGAGTGTCTCAGCAGTGACTGCCTTAGTTCCTCCTCAGACCGGAGGCAGGGGGGTGGAACCTCTTCTGAGCGGGAGTCATCAGCCGGGCTCACCCTCCGGGGCAGCTCCGTGGGCAAGGGAGCAGTGGGGTTGCTATTCTTAGGGGAACTGGCTGCCTCCGTCTTGCAACTCAGTCCTCCTGTGGATTTATCTGCTGCCTAGAAGACTTCTGCCATGACACCCCACTTTGGGTACTGCCCCCGAACGGGTCCCCTATTTACCTTTGAAATACAAATGAAACCCCTTCATGTACATTTACTCATCGCAGCTGGCCTCGGGAGCCCTGTGAGAAATCAGGGCACCAAAGGTTGAATGAGGTCCCTCGGGCTTGGGAACCCCCCAAACGCTGCCTCTGTTCATCAGCTTGAAATCATCCTGTTCAATCATCTTGAAATTCTCTGCCACGGTACAAAAGGGGGAAGATTCTTCCATGGTGTCAAAGGGTGTCAAAGCAACCTTCCGGAATTAAGCATCTGTGCGGCGGAGTCCTTTCTTTCTTTGCCTGACGAGCAGGTACGGAGCACCTACTACGCGCCCGAAGCCGTGTGGGGCCCCAGGGAGACGCCGAGCTCACAGCCGGGGTGGGAGAGACAGACCCGAGCAGGAAACCATGTGAGCATATGCTCTGGGGGCTGCGGAAACGTCGAGGAGAGGCGGCTCTTCCAGTGGGGGGTGAGGGAGTCAGGTAAAGCCTTCTGGAAAAAGCAGAACAACTCCACCTTGTTCCTCTAACTACTTGAGGCTGGGTTGCATTTCTCAGGCAGTCAAGGGGAAAAAAAAATAAGTTTTCATTTCCAAAGCTTGCTTTGTTTCAGTTTTACCAGCTCCCCTGGCTTTAATAAAAGAGTCCAAGAGAAGCTGCCCTCCTCCCTCAGACTACCCAGGTGTGGAAACTGATTAAATAGCAACTAGCGGCTCAATTAACCCTTGCCCCCTTCGCTGACGATCTCGGGGAAATCTCCTTATAATCCCCTCGCTAATGGCGTCCTCCAGGATGGCACACCCCCGCTGCAGACGCAGCCCTTGTATTTCCTGGCTGTAAATGACATGGTTGGAGCTTGCTTCTGATAATAACTGAGTAATTCAGGCAAGTCCCCCGTCACTAGAGTTTGCGAAGAGATTCTTCGATAGCAGTGTATTGATATATTATTAGTAGTGACGTGCCAGAGAGGCCCTCCTTGACTGTCATTTAGATTATCTAGATCTAGCTATATTATTCCATCACCTTGTCTTTTTTTTTTTTTTCCCCATAACATTTACTACTAAGGGTAAATCCCTGTTTGTCACTGGTTTATAAGGTTCATGAGAAGCGGACCCTGCCCTCCCCTTCACTTGATCCGCAGCACTTTTAATGCCCAGCGGTGGCCATAGGGTCAGTGCTCAGTAAATACCTATTCAATGGATTCCTACCCTTTACTGAGCATTTACTGTGTGCTGAGATCTTTAAATCTATGATCTCACCCAACCCTCATACCAACCTCATGAGTTAGGTGCTGTTATTACCCCCCATTTTACAGATGACAGTGCATAAGAAATGTGCCCCGGGTCACTCTTACAAAGAGCAGAGGTGACGGAGTTTGCCCTCCTTACCTCTGTGAAGGGACTACTTTTGGATACTTCCTGGTTACTGCTTTGGAATGAGAACATTCTCAGCAAAAACCTCTCATTTCACATACAGGCTTGGAACTGAAGAGGATTTTTTTTTTTTTTTCCCAAATGCTTTGAACACTCACGAGAGCTTCGTAAGACAAACAGCCAAGAAGAAACCCAGGAGGAGTCTCAGTATCAGACTTACACACACGGATAGGAAAGAGTGGGCAGGGAAGGATGGGGGCGGGCAGCGAACTGAAGAAGTTTCCATTTTCTGCCAGCTCCCTGCTTATAAATACTACCCCATTAAAGTGGTTTCTCCACGTCCCATAAGGAAGCCACGGAGATACCATCCCTTAATGACTCTGAGAACACGGACATCAATACCAAATGAGCAAGCAATAAGAGAGCTCCTGCTGCTCTATGAAGCTGAGATCGTGCTGTATAAACACTATAGAACTTTTATCGTCCTTCTTGGGCCGAGCAAAACCCTATTCGCCCAGTCCTCTGAGAAATGGCCAGGAGTAGATGGGTTAGGGCCCTTACATTCCTGGTTGCAAGACATTAAAAGTTTAAGGGCCCCATACAGCTGAGTCAAATGCGTGTGCCCCCGCTGTATAATCAGCAGTCATAGCAGCAATAAAGATATAATTGAAAGGGAAGACCAGCAGGACAAGAATACGAACCGGCACCCTCCTCCCGGCTGTAGCCATTTCTCCCTAGGTCTTCGGCTGCGTAAACGATAACCTCACCAGCCTTGGGCTTCAGTGTGACAAAGGTTTGGATCTCCCATTCCTTCCCTGAGCAATTTCTGCTTCCCTCTGAAGTCAGCGTGCAGGTGTAAGTAATTCACAGCTCCTCCACTAAACATTCGTTTCACTTTGTCTAAACAGACTTCATAAATCAACCTAGTTACTGCTTACGGAGGCCACCGGCAGGATCTCATGTATAAAAAATGAGCATCCGTGTTCCTAAGTGGAAGCGAAGGGTCGCCTTGCCTGCAAGAGATGTCCCAGGAGACCAAGGAAGGCACAGAGGGAGACGCTTCCTCAGGACTTCCAGGGAGCTCTGCTGTCTTAACTAGCACGGCCTGAGGATTGTTTGGAGTAGGGGAGGAGGGTCAATGATGGGGTCGAAAACTCCAAAGAGAGATGACCCTAGGTAAGAAACAGTGCTTTGCGGTAAGCCCTTTAGTGGAAGACACCTGTGTTCTAGCAATTTCTGGCTACTCTGCGTTTTCAGGGGACCCTGGAGAGGCAGCTGTTCTTCCTAGCTTCAATTTGCAGTTGGGAAAACTGAGAAGTTTCTCTACCTGCTGGGCACCAGCTGTGCATAAAGGGCGTTTTTGGTTCTGTTTGGCATCTCTTGTTCCATTTTTGTCCTGGTCTGGTCTATAGGCTCGGGGCCTCCGTCTTTTCTCCTAGGGAGCTTTCCTTCTTTGAGCTCAGTCTGGGCCTCCCCCGCAGCCCAAAGTACAGGACTCTCCCCTGGGCTATGATAGTGGGTGGAAATCCCCCTGCCCTCCACTTCCTCTCCTGGAGCTCGTGTTCCCGGTGTTGATACCACAGACTCAGAAGGCAAAGCACCATTATCAGCGATGGCCCCATCAACACAGATTCTGGGCTGACCTCAACTCTGACCTCAGAGGAGGAAAAGGAAAAGGCAAGTGCTCTTCCATTCCAGGCATCTCCTTCGGTGACGCCAGAATTGAAACCCAAACCAAGGAAGGGCTAAGCAAAGCCTTGCCCCTACATGCAAACTGTCTTCAAAATGAGGCCTTAGACATCAGCTGCCCTCCTTGGAAACTAGATTCGTAAGAATGAAGCTGTTTCCTCTCCTCTCATGGCCAAAAGCTTCAACTCTGGAGCCTGCCCAGGCTCAAATTTCAGCTTTGTCACTTAATATCTGTGTCATCTTGGGTAAATTGCTTAACTACTGCGAGCCTTGGTCTCCCAGCAGTATAATGAGGATCATAGTGGAGAGTACCTACCTAATAGGGTTGCTAGGATTTCTTGAGTTAACGGATCAAGTGCCACGAATGGTGACGGACATACTAGGAAGTGCTCACTTTAAATTTTAGCTATTTTGATGTTAAACCACGTTTAAAGTTGACTCCGTTTATCCCTTTTCAGCACCCACCTGGCCTCTTCCCCACACTGTCACCAAAGGCTGTCCCCAAAATGGCCTTCCAATCAGATTGCAAGGACGTCTAGCCATAGTGCCATTCTAAATAATTCCTGGTTTGCTGACTTCTGAAACTGGAGTCTGGTAGGCAGTTTGCAGTTAAATGTCACACCGTCACCTTACCAGGGCGAAGGTCAAGTGCTTCCCTTCCACCCTTCGCACTGAAGCCCTGTCATTCTTCAGAGAAATGCAACTACCCAGTGTGGTTCCTTTCTCAAACTCCCCATCCTCCAGTTGCCCATCCCCCACACCTCTTCCCCTCAACCAAGTTTACTGGGTCCTCGTTTCTTTTAGGAAAGCCCAAAAGGTTGTGCGTTTAATACCACACCGAGAACAGTTAAGAACACACCACTACTTCTCTGCCTTTCCGGAGGAGGCCTGAAGTGCATCCTTCAAGCCTGCAAAGCCCAAGGCAGCTGCACCTGGTCCTGGGCTTCCTGCTCCCTTCCTCCCATCCCACCTAGCCAAAGCTCAGGTCTTAAGAGTTTGGACCCTTTCGCTGCTGCTACTGGGCTGCGGAGATCTAGGGTCAGAGCCACAATCCATCTGCTCCGCTGTTGGGGAAAGACCACTAGAGATCCAGTCAAGCAAGGCAAAGAGTGGCAGGGCAGTCAGCTTCGGGGCAAAAGAGGTTCAGGAATGGCTTGATCAAGAGCCTCAATCAATAAACAGCATCCACACAGTGACAACGCTGCGGAATAACAGGATGTAGTACATTAACCTCAACTTTATCCTCCGATAAGCCAGTCACCCCAAGAACTACCTTTGGCAAGAACCATTTAATGGACTGCACCCTCAGAACAAACATTTTCTCCCAGGTCCTGGCACACTCACCAGCTTCGCCCTAGGAAATTCACCCCGTGGGTAACCCAGGCGGGAATTCTCTCCCAACCGTCCACGGCCGAGGCCCGCACACTTACCATTGGCGTTCTTGCCGCAAATGAGATGTTCATAGGGCTGCAGGACGCCCCAGAGCTCGGCGTCGTTGTTGATGACCATCTCCAGGGCCTCGGCGGACACCTCTCCACCCCCGGCCCCTCCACCATCGGGGCTCTGGCTGGCCAGCACCCTTGCCCGGATCTCCTCCACCAGGTTCTCCATGCAGGCCGTGAGCGAGATGGCCGCGTACTCGTGGATGCGCACGGAGATGCGGGTGTCCACCATCCAACGGAAGAAGCGGCCCACCGAGAAGGTGAGGCCACAGCGCGCCGACTTGCCCCTGCGCAGCCCGTCGCCGGCGCTCATGCTGTACAGGGACAGCGCCTTGACCGCGGCCAGCGCGCAGCTCTCGGCCAGCGCCCAGCTGTGCACCAGGCGCACGGCGCTCTGCACCTCGAACCGGGTGCACTTGGCGTGCAGCACGCTCAGGCGCTGCGCCTCTCGGGCCACGCGGATGAGCGCCCTGCGGAGCAGCCCCGCCAGGCGCCGCACCGCCTCGGCGGAGAACAGGGGCAGCCGCCGGCCGCCGGCGCCTTTGCGAAGCACTCGAGCCACGTCTCCCTCGGTCCAGGGGAACTCCTCCAGCTCAGGGAGGCGCGGGCAGCGCGAGAAGAGGTCGGCCACTTCGGGGTCCTCGGGCAGCACCGTGTTCACCGTGTCCCAGCTGTTGTGGCGGCTGTTCATGGAGCCGGAGTAGCACCACCAGGCCGCCCCGCGGTGCTGCTGCGCCGAAGAGTTAAGCGCCTGCGAGTTGGACTTGGAGGACGAGAGGCTGAGTGAGCGGCACGAGTCCCCGGCCCCATACCCGGAGTCCAAGGTCAAGTCCTCCAGCGTCTTGAGAGTGGAGCTGTACGTCCCGGCCATGGGGAGCCTGCCGGCGGTGGCCTCGCCGAGCGAGGGGCGCTCACAACTCCATGCTTCCTTCCCTAAGTGGGTAGGAACAGGCTCTAGGCTCTCCGGGGCGCCCTCCTGCCTCTCGGCGGCCACATCGCCCGCCCGGAGGCCGCGGGAAGGTGGGCGAGATTCTCGGCGGCCGGGGCCCCGCGCGCCCAGCGTCCGACGCGAAGCTGTCACAGGAACGGCCCCCGCCGCTCCTCCTCAACACTCCCCCACGTCCTCCTCAGCCTCCCGCCAGCAGAGCGTCTGTCCTCGGCAGAGAAGGAATCCCGGGAGAACAGGGCGGTGGCAGAAAGAGGCGGCGGCTCGCGGCGCCGCGCGAGTCCGGGACCAGCCGGCGAGAAAGCGCTCAGCAAACTTCTGCGCGGCGCCGGCGGCCCGCACAGCTGGGTACCCTGCCGCCGCCGGCATGCAAATAACCCGGGGCGGCTCACCAATCACCGGCCGCGACGGGCAGGGGCTGCACCAATGATCTCCTCGAGGGGCGGTCACTACGCAGATTTCACGGGGCTGCGGGTGAAACCCCGCGGCGAGGGAGGCGGGGCTGGAGGCCGAGGGTCTGGTGAAGCGGCGGGGATGAAGGTGGAGGAGGGGGAGAGAGCCTGCGAGCCACCGAGCGCGCGGGGAGGTGCGAGCGGAGACCGGGAAAGGAGGGGTCGAAGCGTTAGGCTCTGGAGCTGACGATTTCGAGAAAAATTTAAAGGAAAAGCCACGGTGCGCTGCCCCCTGCCCGCCGTCCAGGCTTTGGGCATTCGCAGCCCCTTTTCAAGCCCCCCTGCAGCCGAACACCGAGGCTGACTTGTAGAGTGTGGGTCGGGGGTGGGGGGATGTGGCAGCCGACTGGGGGAGAGGGGCACCAGCCAGGCACCGCACCTCTCTCCGGGACTTTCTGACAGGCCCCTCCTGTTTCCTGAGATGAAACTCATTTGTGTTTAGAGGGAGGAGGGACGTCCGTTCTTGCTTCTCCCGAATCCGTCTGGTTTTCTTTACGATGCTCTCCAGGTTCCAATCAAAGCAGATCTGATGAAGAGACGGGCTCCAGGAGGTCTGTGGTCTCCCTGTCTCCCCACCACGGGAAATTACGCAGTTTTCTGAGTATTAACTCTGGGGAGAAGGTCCTAACTTTTCTCTGACTCTCAAAAGGGCCCGTGACTTCCCTGTTAATCTGCACAGTAGGGCTGGCTGTCAGGTGGAGCCTTTCTGTCCCAGGTGTGTCCGAGTGTGTGTGTGAAGGTGAGAAGTGGATCGAGCACTGGCCTGCGCTCCGAACACCTGGCTGCATGCACCACCGCCCGACGCTGTGCCCATGGGCGAGCCCTGCGCCCCCCTGGGACTCGGTTTCCTCCGGGGCGAAGTGAGTGCTGACCTCTAAACAGCGCCCCTGTAAACCTGTCTCCGGGCCTCTGTCCAGAAGCGATCAGTCAGAGCGCTACTGGTTCCAGCAGATCCTCGCCCAGTCCCCTCCGTCCGGCTGCTGTCCTGCAACTATACACACACACGTGCTCGAACGTGCATATGCCCCCGCTGGTGCAACCACAAAGTCAAGGAGGAGATTGTGCGCGCGTTCACCCAAGTCAGCCTCCCGCGCTCCTGAATGGCTCCTTTGTGCTATATCTTGCTCAGTTCCAACCTCGGGCCGTGAGTTGGATACGAACTAGAAATGTCTGGTTTGTCTCTTTCCTTCTGAAATTAATGGCCCTTTCCCTGTGAAACTCCTTTTTCTGTAGCAATTTCCCTTAATTTTGCCTTTCTGCGGGTCTTTATTTATGCAATATCGCCGCCTCAGGGTCAGAATGAGACCGGAGTCAAGGGTGGAAGCAACACGAAAGACACAAGTTGGCGAGCTCAAGTTAACAGAGGACACAAGATGTGATCACATCTAATAGAACTGAGAAAAGAAGTCAAAAGTGGGTATTGAGGTTCAACATGTCAAAAACTCGAAAACAAATTTTGTGTAATTTAAAACTTATTAGGGGTAATACAATTTTAAAGCAAATGTCGCCCTCTAATGGACATTTAGAAGAAACAAATTGCCCAAAGGTCAGTCTTCTTTTTCCCTCTCCCTTCCCTTCCCCTTCCCTTTCCCTCCTCTCCCCTTCCTTCTTCCTCCCTCCCTCCCTCCCTTTCTTCCTTCCATCTTTCTCTTTCCTTCTTTCTTTTTTTGTTGTGCACACCCTTAAGAAGCAGAGAAAATTTCTTAACTAGACATTTAAAACAGGAACTTACTGAATGGAAAAGTTATCTGGGAAAGAGTCGATGCCCTTTATCTTCTATTTAAATGATTTGATGACATAAAAGTGTAAAGACAATCAAACATGCCTACAGACAAGTTTCAGAATCTTGTAGATGTTAAACTACTCCACAAAGATTTGTTCCGCAAAATTCAGCCACGGAAATACTATTGGAAAAACAATTGAGTTTCATTAATAAATAAATTACAAAGAGAGAAGGAGATGATTAGGAACCCCATACACTAAAAAAGACTTAAGACATATCAACCAGTTAGTCATGATGTGTAGAATTTATTTGGAATTTGATTTTTTTAGAATCAATAAACATTTAGCATTATGAAACAACTGGAAATCAGGAACATCGCCCAGATCTTTGCTATTATGAAATCACTGTTACTTTTCTGATGTGGTAATGTAGCATGGTATGTTTATTAAATATTCCTATCTTTTAGAGATACATAGTGAAATGTGTATTGTAACTTTTGCATTAGAAAAAGAAAATTCTTATGGGAAAATTTGGCAAAGGGACTAGAAAGTTATGAAAGATGGTCAAGAGTGTATATTTCTTGTCTTTCATATGTTAACCAGTCTTCTATTGCCAACTTGAGGACTGGACATACAGAGTAAGCCCGGAGTGTGTCTGTGTTTTGTGTGATGGGGGGAGAAAGAAATGGAGGAAGATAGAAATAGAGGGCAAGATACACTGAGCCAGGGGCACCTGGGTGGCTTAGTGGGTTGAAGCCTCTGCCTTCGACTCAGGTCGTGGTCCCGGCGTCCTGGAATCGAGCCCTGTGTCGGGCTCTCTGCTCGGCGGGGAGCCTGCTTTCCCCTCTCTCTCTGCCTGCCTCTCTACTTGTGATCTCTCTCTTTCTCTCTCTCTCTCTCTCTCTGTCAAAGGAATAAATAAAAATATTTTTAAAAAAAGATACACTGAGCCATGTTAGAAATTAACCAACTGGTTGATTTCAGTTAATCATTGGGAAATTGGCAAGCAAGGTGAAAAAACTTTGGATCAAGAAAGAAAAGACATGACTTCTTATACCTACATGTGTGTGCTTAATTAAGGCAATCTGGTGGTAATGGTCTTAATGTTAGGAATGCAAATTATATTAGAAGAAGGGAAAGTATCATCCCAACCCAGGCCTGGCCCAATCATCATTTTTGGAGAAAAACAACTGTCATGTATCTGGACACATCAAAAAGAACATGATGAAACCATGGCAAACATTGGGAGAATTCCCAGTGGAGTGAGTAATTAAAAATCTGGGATTGCCCATGCGAAAATTATATAAGGGAGGAAGCTTGAAATACAGTTTAGAAACTCTACCTTGGCTGATGTCTCATATTTTGTTATATGGTTTCTTACAAAATCAAAAATCCATCTGGAGATTAAGGGATGAAATACCCTAGAATTTATCTTGAAAGCAAAGGGGTTAAAACTAAGTAAAGACAGAATTCTCATATGAGAAAGGTCGCTTATGTCCTTGAGTTTAGAGAGTGACCAAGTTTCAATTTAGTTTGTGGATCTTTTTTGGTAAATTGTCTCAATATTTATTGAATACCTACTGGGTCTAGACTGCGCTAGACACTATGGAGGTATGTTAGACAAGATTCCTGCTGTTAAAAAAATATATATACTCACTATGCAAAGAGACAGGCATACAAGACTAACTATTCTGCAAAACATGCTTTGCATATTTTGACTAAGGGTCACTGTCAGTTCTTTGACTCATCACAGTTGGGTGCACCTGGAGGAGACATGGCACAAACACAAGGAAGAAAATACTCCACTCAGTGCAAGGAGAGCTGGAAAAGGTGTCAGGCATTGTACGAGCGTGCCATGGGTAGTGGAGAAGTTTTGTGGCAGAAAATCCAGCAGAATCCTCATTGCTAGCAAAAGCGAAAATGAACTTTTGGGACTTCATCAATATAAAAAGCTTTTGCACAACAAAGGAAACAGTCAACAAAACAAAGAGACAACCCATGGAATGGGAGAAGATATTCACAAATGACACTACAGACAAAGGGCTGATATCCAAGATCTATAAAGAACTCCTCAAACTCGACACCCAAAAAACAGATAATCATGTCAAAAAATGGCCAGAAGACATGAACAGACACTTCTCCAAAGACACACAAAGGTGCTAACAGAAACACGAAAAAATGTTCATCATAATTAGCCATCAGGGAAATTCAAATCAAAACCACATTGAGATGCCACCTTACACCCATTAGAATGGCCAAAATTATCAGGACAGGAAACAACAAACGTTGGAGAGGTTGTGGAGAAAGGGGAACCCTCTTACGCTGTTGGTGGGAATGCAAGTTGGTGCAGCCACTTTGGAGAACAGTGTGGAGATTCCTCAAGAAATTAAAAATAGAGCTACCCTATGACCCTGCAATTGCACCACTGGGTATTTACCCCAAAGATATAGATGTAGTGAAGAGAAGGGCCATATGTACCCCAATGTTCGTAGCAGCAATGGCCATAATCGCCAAACTGTGGAAAGAGCCAAGATGCCCTTCAACAGATGAATGGATAAAGAAGATATGGTCCATATATAATGGAATATTACACCTCCATCAGACAGGATGAATACCCAACTTTTGTATCAACATGGATGGGACTGGAGGAGATTATGCTGAGTGGAATAAGTCAAGCAGAGAAAATCAATTATCATATGGTTTCACTTACTTGTGGAGCATAAGGAATAACATGGAGGACATTAGGAGAAGGAAAGGAAAAGTGAATTGGGGGAAATTGGAGGAGGGAGACGAAGCCTAAGTGACTATGGACTCTGAGAAACAAACTGAGGGTTTTGGAAAGGAGAGGGATGGGGGATTGGGTGATCCTCATGGTGGGTATTAAGGAGGGCACGGATTGCATGGAGCACTGGGTGTGGTGCATAAACAATGAATCTTGGAACACTGAAAAAAAAAAAAAAAGAACTCTAGTTGCTGTAAAGGAACCGAAGCTGTGGAAATTGTGAGGTGATCCTTCCGTTCCATGCAGCCCATGTTAGTCCAGTCCTGACACAGGGTTGTTGTTTCCCTCTCTCTCTTTTCTGGACCTCATGACTAAAGAGATACACAGATCATTTGGAACAAAAAGTTCCCAAGATGACCCAGGGAAAAAGAAATCCACTTCTCCAAAGCATGTTCTGCAGGACGGTGTCAGGGGTTGGTCTGTGAAGTAAGGATCGGGAGTCACATTTGGGAAATTCTGCATTCTGTTTCTCCCTCTAGTATAGTCATGAGGGACAGTATTTTCTTTTGGGCTCTTTCATATTTCCTTTAACCCAGTATAGACCAGGCTTAACTGGGCAGAGAACTCCTCCTGCCCCGGGGCAGCTGCAAAGTAATAGGGACTTTTTATTTAGCTTGAAGCAGAGAAGACAGCGACCACGCTTTATGAATCTGCTCAGGCAGAGACGGTAAGGCAGGACCCTTGGAAGCAATCCAGATAAATCCCAGAAAAGAACAAGGCTCCCCACCTGACCCCTGCCTAAAGCTGGAATTTGGTGATCTGTTAGACACAAATGTGATTCCAAAAGTAGATCAAAACCTAGAGGGCTGGTCCACAGGGGAAGAGAAGGTGGTGTGGGTTTGGGCACAGGGGCAGGTCAAAAGGTTTACAGAGTAAACAAGACGGGGGTGGGGTGCGGTGGGGGTGGGGAATGTCTCTCCAAGGGGGGAGTTCTGCTTATTAGGCAACTGGCATCACACATTTGTTAGATGCTATCAGAGACAAAACCATCAGCACCTGGGGATTAAGGGCAAGAATTTTAGGGGATGGCCAGGAACTCTAAACTACAGAGCTGCATTCAAACAAGAGGACAGAAAACCAAGGAACAGCCTCATGGAGGTAATGGTGCCACATCCCCGCAGCTGAATGTTCTATATGTTTTTCAACAATGCACTGCCACTGTGCTTTTCCATCCCAGTATAGAGAATAATGTCCCAATATAGAGAATTTCCGTCCCGGTATAGAGAATATTTCAAGGATGAAATATGATATTCAACTCTGCAATATTTACTCAACATTCATCTTGTAAGACTCATCGGGCATTCTTATTGCAAATCTGAAGTCCCAGCCCGCTTTCCTGAAGGTCCTGATTCAGGAAACCTGGAGTGTGATCCAGGTAAAAGTATTTTCTATAAGCATTCCCAGAATGCAAAGGCATTTGTCTCTTAAACCTCAGAGTGCCTGAGGACTGGTATAAAATGCTTGTTATTGAGCCATACCTGTAGAGTTCCTAATTCTGTAGGCCTGGGGTCGATGAAACTTCATTTTTTTTTTTTTTTAACCTATGGGTCTCAGGTGATTGGAATGCAAGAAGTCCAGAAAACTTGCTGGTCAAATTGCACGTCAGGAAGTTCAGAAGATTCCAGCAGGTGGCGCTCTTGCTCGTTTGCTAAAAATTTGTTGGTTAAAGAAATGAAATTCTTGACTTACGGGCTGAATCTTTAAACAAAGTTTTAAATTTCCCAAGTTGATAGATTTGGGACCAAAGAACTATTCCTATTTATGAATTCACTGCATAATTTGAAGATATCTCCATCTTCCCTGGAGCAAGGATGCTCAATATTACAGGAGGGATTGCACACAGCTCCCAGGGCGGGGATGGGACTGGAGGAAATGACCTTCAGAGGTCAGGCAGTGGTCTCTTCAGCCATTGCAAGGCTGAATTGATTTGAAGACAAGGATATGGTGGGAATATCCCTTAATTTAGCACCAAAGCTTTAAAATTGGACCCTATTTTAGTCTTTTTAAAAAGCAGTTCAAAATAAAGAATCAGCTTGGAATCGAAGAGCTTAGTGAGCATTAGGGATGACCCCTATATTACAGATGAACATGGGAACACGGAAACTTTTCTTGACTCAATTTGGCCAGCAAACCAGAATCAGACACATGATTAATAACCAAGATTTGTTGACTTCTACTTGAATGATCTTAGTTAAAAACTTTTTATTACTGAGAATTCCAAACACAGAAATATAGAATTTGGACCTATAAGCCGGCTTTCATGATTATCAGTTTGTGGCCAGCCTTGTTTACACTGTCACCTACTTCCCCACCTCCCAGTATCTTTAAAAGCAAATCTCAAAGGTCATAACATTGGGTAATGTCCATGTAAGACTGTCCACCAGGCTGACTCAGTGGTTTGAAGCAAGGCCCAATAGGCCCGTTGTTGCTGTTGTTGTTAAGATTTTCTTTATCCATTTGAGAGAGGAAGGGACGGCATGAGTGGGAGGAGCAGAGGGAGAGGGAGAGAGAATGTCAAGTGGACTCCATGCGGAGTGCAGAGCCAGACACGGGGCTCAATCGATTGCACGGCTCTGGGGTCGTGATCTGAGCGGAAATCAAGAGTGGGCTACTCAACCAGCCGCTCTACCCAGACGCCCCATGATAGGACCATTCTTAATCTGAGACCTGCTAGTTTCACATTAACAGAACATGGCCCACGATTGCGAAATACTGTCCCCAAGGCCAAGAAGACACTTGCAAACGTGGGTGCTGCTTTAGATTATGGGGTTTAGGGTACACTTGATGAGGTATTCTTTCCTCTCCTATGTGAAAATAATTGTTGTTATCAGGATGAACGACCACTGTTAATCTGTTTTCTTAATTTCTGAATGGAAACCAACACCCCTCCCCACTTTTATCAAGGGGCTGTCTATAGGATTTTGAAGGGAGTATTTCTCTGTTTTTGCTGAGTATGGTTTTTGGTTTTTAATCATCACCCTCCCCTAAGTTAGAAAAGAAATGTTTTTAAAGTTTATATTAGGAATCTAGGATAGCAACTTTATTTCTAATATTTACATGTCTTTCTATACGTAAAGTTTGCATTTGGAAAAATAAAATGAAGATAAGTACCAACCATAAACCCACCAATTAACAAACTGTGCAGAGTAGGAAGTAGAAATTCTTTGCTTATTCCTTCAGGCTCCTGCCCCTTAACAATTGGGCTTTCCAGAATTTTCCCTTGAGCTTCACAGACACATCTTTTTCTGCACATATAAACACACACACATATGCATTTTTTTTTCCTTTTCACAGGGATGAGTATATGTTATGCACATGGTCTGCAAGACATCCTGCGAAAAGATAATGTGGGATAATGTGGACATCTTCCTGAGTTAGTAATGTACTTTACTACAGTCTTTCAAAGATGGAACAGTATTCCATTGCATGGTATGCCAGAATTTCTTCAGCTAGTCCTTTATTGAGGAGCTTCTCTTCTCCTTTCTTCCTTTTGCCTTCTTCCTCCTTCCCTCCTTTCCAACTCCCTCCATCTCCCCACCCTCTCTCTTTCCTTCCTCCCTTCCTTCCTTCTTTCCACCTAGCCTGCCTGCCTGCCGTCCTTCCTTCCTTCCTTCCATTTCTTTCTTTCCTCCTCTGCTGTACAAATAATGCTGATAAACTTTATTGTACATGACTCTCTCCCTTTTCAATTATTTCTAGATAATAGATTCCTAGAAATGGGATTATGGGTCACTGGGTATGCTCTTTATTTTTTTTTTTTAATACCTATCACCAAATTTTCTCCCTAAATGTTATACCAGTTTATATGCCTGCCTGCTCAAATCCTACATATCTTCTATCCAGCAGAGTTCCTACTCGTAGTTTCTAGGTGAAACTTCGCCTAGTAGTCTAGCCCATATTAACTTGTAACTTACCTATCGCTCAGTGCCCTTGTCTGTTTCATACGTGACTGTTCTGAAAACAGTGTACTTTGTTAGAGAGATTTAATGAGCAAATGTTCTGTCTTCACCCCATTTCAAATGTTACAGGATTTCACTTCTTGGAATTTGTGGTAAGGGAATTCGTTTAGCAACGACAACACCACCACCAACAAAATCCATTGCAGTATTGTCAGCGAGTCTAAAAAAGATAGAAACAATGAAAATATCTAACCTGTCCCTGCTTACTTTTCTCTGCTTCAGACCTGGATCTGTTACATCTCCAGAAACCCTAGTTCCTTTTAGTCGGGCCCCCTGGAGTTATCTTCTCTGTGAAGCTTTCAATAACCTTCCCATACCCTACCCCACCCCTCAACCCCACTTCGACTATAATCATCCCTCACCATAGTGTGATGAGACTCCTGTTTACTTGTCTGATTTTTTCCATTTTACTGTAAGCACCTTGAAGGCAGCGATTTTCTTTCATTTAACTGTGTGTTCCTGGTTCCTACCTAGCGCAGGCCCAGGGAAACCATTTGGTATTCTTGTTGAGTAGATGAATGAATGAAATCTATCATGTATGCCCAAAGCATGACTGAATTGTTCCTTGGGGACGTGTCTTTTCTTTCCAACAACATTACCTGTTTTTGGAAGAAACCCGTTTTAGATCACTTGCTCTATACCCTTCTCCTTCCAGAGCGTAGCACTGTTTAAACCCAGAAGAGGCACTCAGTAACTATTTGTTGCATTAAACTCAGTTGATTTACACTGAATTATGCAACATTCATTGCTCAGAAACTGCAAGCTGTGTCTCCTTGTGGGGCTATCCACAGTTGGCTTGCGAAGCTTGTACAGCAAAGGATTTGTAAATACACACTAAGCACTACAATTTAGAGCACTCTTTCTCTCTTCAAAGTGAAGAAGATTCAAGGTCAGGTAGATTAGCCAGAAAGAAACCAGTATTATAACAAGATACATCATTGATGACCGCAAACAGGAAAAGTCACCCCAAACACTTAGAACACAGTTACAAATTACTTAATGAAGTAGGTCTCCCAGTTACTCACCCACCTCACTCCAAAAATTCTATTTTCAGGGAGCGGGAGCAATAGAGTCAGTGTTCCTTCTTCTTGCTTATTGTTAATAAGACAATTATATAAAGTGATGACTCGGACTGTGGCTGCCCTCACGTCCATATTGCGGCATCTTAATGACAAGAATAGATGCCATTTGCCTCACCCACTCGTTCATGAATCTGAAATTACAACCTGTCTTCTGAAATTCTTCAGGAGTAATCGATGTAATACTGCTAAGGAGGCAACCCTGCTTTGCCGTCACCTGCTCCTGCTTCTTCTTCTTCTTTTCTTTGGACTTTGTTTTTTTTTTTAGAGCAGTTTTAGGCTCATACCAACAATAAGAGACAGGTACAGAGATTTCCCATAGACTCCCTGCCCCCAAATATACATGGTCTCCCCATGATCAACATCCCTCACTGCAGGGTACCTGGGTTACAACTCCTGAACTTGCACCATCATCACCCCGAGTCCGTAGTTTTCGTTGGGGTTCGCTCTTGGTGTTATACACTCTGTGGGTTTGGACAAATGTATAATGACGTGTGTCCATCACGGTAATGTTCTACAGAATAGCTTCACTGCCCTAAAAATTCTCTATGTTACACATATTCAGCTTCCCCTCCCCCACTGTAACCACTGATCTTTCTATTGTCTTCGTAGTTCGGTCTTTTCCAGAATGTCGTAGAGTTGGAATTCACTTTTCAAAGTGTTGAAGAATGGAATAAGAACTTTGTCTTACTTAGTCTGGTAACCGGTGACCTAAGAGGGGCTACTGGAACTCAGGGTATGTTCTTGGGGACTATGTGTTTTCATGCTCTATAATGTGACTCGTGGGTTGTTCCTAGTGTTTGATAAACTGGGGCACTCTGACGCCAGAAGAACTAGGCAAGCTGTGTTGGAATCATTGTACCATTATGCCCACATTGAACCTGCTTCGAGGCCCTAGTTTATTGTTACTGAAGGAATCTCCCACCTCCTGGTTCTGCTTTTCCTTTTCTTGAATAAGAATATACACACACACACACACCCCTCCGAGAGCAAACCGCTCTTCATTTGAGCAAAATTAACATGCTGACAGCCAGTTGGGAGTGGATCAAGGTCACATACAAGTTTGCAAAACAGGAAGTGTACCCCTGGTTTTTGGCAAGCCGCAGCTAAACATGGCCCGAACAGGATCTTGCCAAAGGAACACTTTGATAGCCTGAGTTACAAACATTGACGTTAAGAAAAATATCAGAAAAAAAAAAAAAGATGGGGAGGTAGTCTACAAATTATCCCAGGCAGCCTACCATTTGGGCTTCAAGAAGACATTACATTTCAGAACTAACCGCATAATCCTGTGTTTCATAGCACGGTGATGCCCTCTTGCCAACCACAGGGGTAAAAGGCATTGAACTTTGGCCCATAGTGCATCACCTCTGATCAAGTTTAATCCACGGCAGATAGTTCTAAAACCCAAGACCACAAAAAACAGCCCGGCTGGAAGGCTCATGTTGTGACCATTGTCTCGAAATCTGACTACAGGTGAAGTACTTCAAACATTACTGGGTTTCACTTCTAGGAATTTGTGGTAAGGAAATTAGAATGAGCTCGGATATTCAGCCACAACGACAAAATCCATTGCAGTATTGTCAGTGATTCTAAAAAGATAGAAACAAAGTAAATATCTAATAATAGCAGATGGCTAAAATAAAGAATAGAATATCCACCTAGTAGAATAATATGTAACCATTTAAAATGATGTAGAAATACATCTTTTATTTTGAAAGATGTTCATGATATGTTAAATGAGAAAAGCAGATTATAAAACAGGTATATTGGGACGCCTGGGTGGCTCAGTTGGTTGAGCATCTGCCTTCGGCTCAGGTCACAATCCCAGGGTTTTGGGATCAAGTCCTGCATTGGGCTCCTTGCTCAATGGGGAGCCTGCTTCTCTCCCTGCCTGCTGCTCCCTCCGCTTCTGCTCTCTTTGATAAGAAAATAAGTAAGTAAATAAATAAATAAAATCTTTAAAAGATATATAAAGCATGTATATTTGGATCCCACTTTTGTTTAAAACATAGGAAAAAAAAAAAAAGCTTAAAATCCTGAAGTGCTAATAGTGGCTCGAGGTAGATAAAGTAAATGGGGTTATAATTTTTAAGTTGGGAGTGGTTTTGTTTCTGTTTTTTGCCTGTCTGCATTTTCCAGTCTTTCTGAAGTGAGTGTATACTGCTTTGTTAAAGCAAACAATACATTTTGAAAATAAAAGTGTAGGGCCTGGCTCTATTATTAAGTATTATGAAAATAAATAAATGAACCGAACATTACTTAATGTCCAATTGTCCCCACAGAGCAATTTGTGCTGTCATGAGCTGTGATAAAAGTGTTTTAATAGCATGTTGCACATTGCATTGTGATTTATCTGTTTACATATCTGCCTCCCTTTCAGCCCAAGCTTCTCCAGGGCTAGGGTTGCTATTATTCATCTTTTTATCCCTAGTACGTAGGTTGGGAATGTAGAGGGTGATGAGTAAATTGAATGATTGAATTATTGAATATATAGCTCACCAAAGAATGTTGAAAGATTTCACCTTTAGTTTCAAAGCATGATGTTCAAAATCACACCATCTGTCTTGCTCTAACCTAAACATGTAGTCAATGTATTTATGTAAAACAAACTTCAATTTGAAAAAAAGCAGTGGTTCTCAAACCTAGATGATCAGAAATATCTGGGAACTCTACTCTCAAATAACCAAATCAGAATCTGACCTAAAGAATCTCCTGTTGTAAATATGGCAAAAATCCAATCCACCACAGGAGGTCCTCAAGGCAAGGTTTTTGTTTTTGTTTTGTTTTTTTCTTAAGGCAAAATTAAGAAAAAAGGTCAGGGGCCAAGGGCTGAAGACAATTTATAGAAATCACATGTTTGTGTTGTGGGTTCTACCTCAAAGACACCATCAAGGTTGGGATCTCAAAGTATTCAGGAAAACTGCAAACAGAAAATGATAATACTTAGTCCTTTCAAGAAGGATGAAGAAATAAATGTATACTTAAATGCATATTTTATGGAGATCAAGGAAACATATTCATCAAAAGCTTTAAAAATAAGCATAACTTTTTGGGGCGCCTGGGTGGCTCAGTGGGTTAAAGCCTCTGCCTTTGGCTCAGGTCATGATCTTAGGGCCCTGGGATCAAGCCCTGCACCGGGCTCTCTGTACAGCAGGGAGCCTGCTTCCCCCCCCCCCCCTTTCTCTCTGCCTGCCTCTCTGCCTACTTGTGATCTCTCTCTGTCAAATAAATAAATAAAATCTTCTAATTTTTTTTAAAAAAATTAAAAAAAAAGCATAACTTTTGACTTAGTAATTTCACTTCTGAGAATTTATCCTCAGGAAATTATTGATGTGCCTAAGAAAGTCACTCTAAGGATCTTGATTATAGTTCCCTGCATAATACCAAAAACAAATGAAAGAACTGTGAAAATTAGTAATGGGAAATCTCTCTGAATTGGAGTCGAGAGGTTTCGGCAGGTGGGATAGGGAGTCTTTCATGCCCTACCACTCCGTAGTCAAGTGCGGACCCAACAGGAAGAGATAGACTTGACCATACTCAGATTTAACCTTGCATGTGGGTACTACTCTACTGCTCCAGCGGGAGGAAGACAGGCTTTTCTTATCTCCCCAGTAATAGTTCAGCCAATGAGAAGCCACCACGCCTTGAACCTCCAGTTTCCTCCAGTGGACTTTTTGTTTTGTTTTGTTTTACAAAGGTTATTTATTTGAGAGAAAGAGAGAGGAGGGGCAGAGAGAGAGGGAGAGAGAATCCTCAAGCGGACTCCACGCTGAGTGCAGAGCCCAACACGGGACTGTATCATAGGACCTGAGCAAATGGCCCCAGCAAATATCAAGAGTTGGGGGCTTGACTGACTGAGCCACTCAGGCCCCCGACTCCAGTGGACTTTTAGTTCATAACTGCCTTTCCAAATTATCCCTTTTCTCCTTAAAAAAAAAAAGCCTCTCTTTGTCCTCCCAACTTGCCTATGGTTTTACTGCAGCATATTTGTCCCAGATTGCAATTCTCTTTTGTTCCCAGATAAGCCCGTCTTTTGCTGGTAAAATTTTTCTGGCTGTGTCTGTTTCTAAGGTTAACAGAACAAAAGAACTAAACTAAAACAAACAATATCAATGCCCAACCCCAGAGAATTGACAAGGGTAATTATGGAACACCCATCTAACAGAATACTTTGTGACAACTAAAAAGATCCCAGCGTCCTGGGATCAAGTCCAGGATCAGGCTCCTTGCTCAGTGGGGAGCCTGCTTCTCCGTCTGCCCCTCCCCCTGCCTATGCTCCCTCTCTGACAAATAAATAGCATCTTTAAATAAATAAACAAACAAATATGAAAAAGTGTTCCTAATTTAATGTCAACATTTTTAAAAGGACATAAAACAGAGCAGTATGCAAAGCAGACCTAATTCTTATAAATAAAAATATATAGATGGATCAAATCTAATGAGTGGTTGCATCTGGGGGAGGGAGATTATGGATTGCTAGAAGTTTCTTTGGTTTCTTTGTCTTTTCTGAGTTCTTTGCAGTAAACCTCTATTGCTTTTATAGTAATAAAAAAAAAAAAGAAAATGAAGACGTTAACAAAAACGTACACATATTAAAGCCTAAAATCAATAAGATCAGAGGAGAAAGGCTCTAATTTTGGAAGCCAGCTCTTACATAGCATTTACTATACACTGTGTATGCTATCAAGTTAGTAATATTCATTAACTGTTTAATGCTCATCACAACACTGTGAATAAGTCACAGAGTGAGTGGAGCCAGGATTTAGACCTTGGGAGTCCAGCCTTAGAGTCTGCACTCCTGGCGAGCACCCTACTATGGGGGTGGGGTGGGGACAAATCTAGGTCTGTTTTCCCTGTCATCACATCTCCATGATGTCCATTTGTCATGTCTCTTTGGTTCAATGCAGGTTGTAGGGCAGCACTTGCTTGAGAGAATCTGCCTTGCCCTGCGGGAATTGGCTTTGAGAGTTATTCAGGGCTAAGTGCTGTGGGTGAAATTGATCTCTCAGTGCCTTCTGCCCTGCCTGCCCTGCTTGCTAAATTTAGTGCCTTCACCTGATTATTGATACTAAAGGTCTACTCTAAATGTCTGGAGATTTCCTGATAGATTTCTACCAGGAATGTTAGAAATTGTGTCAACGTGTTAAAGCCTACTTCTCTTATTAGTTTAACAGGTGGCTTTATACTCAGCAACTGCTAGCCAATCTTCAGAAATGTATCTGTGCTAACATGATAAAGGGCACAAGTGTGTTGGTGGTATGTCACACTTCCAGGCAACATATACATAAAAATA
This sequence comes from Nasua narica, assembly GCA_028533885.1. Classification (NCBI taxonomy): domain Eukaryota; kingdom Metazoa; phylum Chordata; class Mammalia; order Carnivora; family Procyonidae; genus Nasua; species Nasua narica. The sequence goes on from CM052815.1 coordinate 21,253,153, forward strand.
GAAGCCTTCTAGAAATTACTCCTCAAGCCAAAGAATTCATCATTCTCATAGTAGATATTTTGGACCTTGCAGGTGAAATATTTTAGGACTTCATAGCTGAACTGGCTGAACAACAGCTGTTTCTAACACTCTTAGCTCCTGCCAACTTCCCTAATAAGGCTGTAAGAGCTAAATACTGTCCCCAGCCTCCTTGCCTCTAAGGGTAGCCATGTGGCATGGTTCTAGCCAACGAGATGTAGTTTGTTGAGGGTTAGGGAAGAAAACTTCTTTTCTGATGCTCACAGCCTCCAGAGCCTCCTCTTGCCTCACACCAGGTGCCTTCAGCTTCATACCTGGCAGAAGCTTCATACCTGCAGAAGAATCTTGTAGATGTCAGCCCAGAAACCCCTGAACCACTGAACCAGCACCAGCAGCTGCCTGTATCCAGATCTTTTTTTTTTTTTAATGTGTGAAAAATAGTCTCTGTGAAACCACTGTTAGCCAGTTGTCTTTCGCTGTCAGCCAAAGCATTCCTGACTCATACACACATCTTTAAAAACAAACCGCAGTTCAAGTTCATGGCTCTAGTTTACCCAGAACACATTGGGGTGCAGTCCAACACATACCAAACAAAACCAAAGGTCCATACCATTGTGGAGTTTGTTCACAGCATTCCTCGATGCTGTGTCCACAGATTCCTATAGCATAAAGATGCTATATGTCTTTATTTAATTCCTGGTTACTTTAAAAAGAAAGATTGTAAGATTAAAAAATAGAGGGCACTATCTGAGATTCATCACGGGTAACAAAATGCAATATATAGTATGAAAAATTCTATTGTTTTATTGACTTGACAAAAATATTTTATAATGTTCATTTATTCAGACTTTCGGTTACTGTTTTTCAGTTTTGATAAATCCATCAGGTTCCTAGCGATATATATTGCATGAGCTCACTGATCAGAGGTTTTCTTTCTTACTCATCTTCCATTTTATTTTTTCCTCTTTTCCTTCA
>CM052815.1:21254645-21279079 GCA_028533885.1 Nasua narica
GAATTCTGATCAAACACCTTTAGATAAATGTTATGAAAACTGCTGCAGAAATTGGCAAAGAAGTACCTTGGCTTGGCTAAAAACTGACACCATGATTAAAAGTAAGGACTCAAAGTAAAATTCCATTTTGGCTTTGCTCTTTCTTATTTTTGGCTGAAGTTAAGACATGAATGAAGAAATTTTCCTGGGAGGAGTAAGGTTGGCTTTCTCTGATAAAATAGTCTATCAATAGTTTCCATTTATTAGTGCCTTGTACTCTCAGAAGTTCCAAGAACTTACTATAAACATCATTCTTCCATTTTTAAATTGAGAAAGATTGGTAATATAGCCCATCCCTAACTTTCAATCCCAAAGGAGTCATATTGACAGCCTCTCGTTTGCAGAGATCAACACAGAATATACGATATTTTCAAGCAAATTATTGCTTAACACTCTATATTTATTCAACAAAGATTCATCAAATACATACAATTACATTGTATGGGTATACATACATCTGCATACCCATGTACAGAAAACCAAAGACTGTCCTGGCCCTCAAATTTCTTAGGGGGAAAGGAACTGGAGTGCTCCAAGCCTCCTAGCCCATTCCAAGGGACTGAGCAGTTTGGGAAAAGAACCCAGGCCTCAGAGGGCCCCCACCGTTCTCCCCCTTTGAAGCCAATGGCCACAGGCAGTACACATCCTGCTCTCCCAGGAGCTGGCCTGGTAATCTCCACTGCCTAAATGCAAAGGATAAATTCGACACAGGGGTGCGATTTCAGCAAGCCCTCTTGGCTAAAACGCCTAAGCCACATTCTCCAATCAAACCTCTACCACTAATAAAAGTAACACTTGGAGCTCACTGATCCCGCTGACTCTTGCTTCGGCTTGGGTATGGAATGTGTATGAGAGGTCTTACTTACCAGACGTTCTCAAACCTCATAACAACAATAACAGCTTAGTATGTAGGCATTGTTCTAAACTCTACTTGGATTATCACATTTAATCCAGCTGTCTGAAGAAAGTACAAGTATACCTCTGTTATACAGAAGAGGAAACTGAGGCACAGAGAGGTTATGCAACTTACTCCAGGTCACCCACCTAGAAGAGGTCAGAATCAGAATTTGAACCCAAGCAAACTGCCTCAAGAACGCAAACTCTTAACCACAATACTATAGCATTTCTTCAAATAGAGCTAACATGTCCTGTACGCATTGTATGTGCTGGGTAATTGACATATATTAATTTACACACACGTATTACAAAAATGAGTCCTCAACAATCCTTTAAGATAAGGAGGGTTATTAGCCCATATTTAATACGGAGAAACCACAGGGGAGGGAGGTGAAGTAATCTGCCCAGGAGTCAAGCCACAATTTGAATCCTATCTGACTGGAACCCTTCACCACTTCACTAAATCACTATAAACTGTGCTTATAACTACCAGAAGATAAAGAAGGGCTTAAAAGATGTATCACCTGATGCAATATGTGAACCTTATTCAGATTTGCATTTAAACAAAGCATTAAAAAGCAGACAGAGAGACAGACAGACATGACAAGGGTCCCCAAGGCCACCCACCTCCACGTGATTCCCTAGGAGGAGTCACGGGACTCAGCACTGAGTCACTCAGGCTCTAATTTATTATAGCATTTTAATACAATGCAAAACCCCAGCAAGGAGAAAGGCATGTGGAGTGAAGTCCAGAGGAAACGAGCACAAGCTTCCAGAGTCTTCTCCCGGGGAGGCGGGGAGAGTTACACAGGACACAATCCCCCAGCGAGATGTGGCAACGCCTGTGAAATGTTGTCTAGCAGGGAAGCTCATTAGAGACTCTGTGCACACAGTTTATATAAGGAGCTGATGGGGGAGGTGCCCTCTGGCTCCCAGCAGGAAAGCAGGGGTTCAGTAAATACCACATTGTTTGCACGGCTCCAGCTCTGGCTTCGGAAGTCAGCTGCTCTTATCAGTCCTGAAACCCAACTTCCAGACGCCAGCTAAGGGCCACCCTTGCAAGTAGGCCTTTCTACAGTCAACTCAGGTCTACAGGTGAACTCTTTTTCTGCACAATCAGGAACAGTGAACACACTGACTGGCTGAGGAAGGTGATCGATTACCGTTCAGGTTCTAGACGTGACAATAATATTCTTAAAGAGTCCTTATCTTTTGGAGATAAAGGCACTTGGGAGATTCATTACAGCATCCTCTCTACTTCAGTTCTGGTTTGAAATTTTCCACAATATAAAGTTTCAGGGTTTTCTTTTCTTTTTTTTTTTTCATCATCAAGCATCAAGGAGGGGGACACCTGGGTGGCTCAGTTGGTTAAGCAACTGCCTTCGGCTCAGGTCATGATCCCGGAGTCCCGAGATCGAGTCCCACATCGGGCTCCCAGATCCATGGGGAGTCCGCTTCTCACTCTGACCTCCCTTCTCATGCTCTCTCTCACTCTCTCTCTTTCCTAATAAATAAATAAATAAAATCTTTAAAAAAAAAAAGAATCAAGGAGGAATGTCTAATAAAAGAAATGAGGAAGAAGGTGAAGGGAGAGAAAGGGCAGGCTGCATCAGTAACTCTCACAAGTGAGTACTCATTCTGACCACACTCCATCCTGAATTCTTTCCCTGTAACCATTCATTCGGTCAAGACAAAGAGTAGAAATCAGCACTGCACACTAAATACACACTAGGCAACCAAACAGATGGTTAATGCCAGCTCTCGCCCAGAGAGGGCTTATCATCACTAGAAAATGTGGAAAACCCTAACTACCACGAAGGCCATTTAATACTAAATTCCAGATGTAGTCTGATGGTTATTATTATTATTATTATTAACCTTAAGACATTCTAAGCATCAGAAGGCACCCCACCTTAATTAAGGGGCCATCACACCAGGGCAATTCACAAGATCAAAATACACGAAGTGATAACACTGGGAAATGTTTCTGATTGCCTTAATGACCAAAAACTATGCTTCCTGGGCTACACACAGAGACTTCATCACTGGGATGCACTTTGTCCTGTAAGCGGACTTCATTATGGTTAAGCCACCAGGTAGGTGCCTCGTATAAGTCAATGCCAGTAGGTCATTCTAAGCTCAAGAAGCAAGATTGATTTTCATTCTACTTTATTCATTGTCTAAGTTATCCTATACCCTCCTAGGGTATGGTCACTCAAAAAAAAAATTAAATAACATATCATGTAAAATATGAAATCTTTTCAAAAAGGGTAAAAAAAGTATCAAGTCTTTTTTAAATTATAATTAGCATACACATACAACATATTGATTTCACGATTCTATACATTATTCAATGCTCACCATGATAAGTGTAGTCACCATCCGTCACCATACTATGTTCCTACAATAATCAAACTGTGTTCTTAATAAAGAACACAAATGGATCCTATTGGTACTAAGTATGATACATTGAAAGCTTCTAAACAGGCCCTTTCAGCATGCTAACTGCAACCAGATCTGAAACGTTTATGGCCTTAGACTAACAACAGTGCCCTAAGCAAGGAACAGTAAGAGCTATCAGGCATGCAAAGAATTGCCTGTCCATGCTTTTGCATGGGAAGGGAGAAGGAGCAAATGACACAAGAAAATAAAAAAATCCCAGAGACAGAACTAGTGGATGGTTTTAATTCCCGAAAAAAATAAAATAAAAGTTACCTTTTACAAGGAAGATAAATGTCAAACTTAAAGGTCATATGGCTGGATCTCTGAGCACACAGACTAACCACACCTCCTCCTTCACCCAAATGGGAAAAGTTTGTTTTTCAAGTCAGGCTGTTTTATATTACTACTTGTAATAGTCAAAATGTCACAACAATTGCTAATGGTTTTTTTTTTCCCCTTCTTGGTGAACTATTAAGCCTTCCAACAAGAAATAGTCAAAACATTGCTATCAGTTTTCAATCATTAGCAAATATTTAGAATAATCCTATCAAGAAAAAAACCTTAAAATAAAAATTAAAACTTGGTTGAGCATCTGACTTTTGATCTCAGCTCAGGTCCTGATCTCAGGGTTGTGAGTTTGAGCCCTGTGTTGGGCTCCACGCTGGGTGTGGAGCCTACTTACAAAAAAAAAAAAAAAGGAGAGTAGGAGGGAGGATGTTGATACAGCACTACCCATTTACACAGAGGCATTTGCCAAGTATAGGGAGATTTAAAAAAATAATAAATAAATACCTATACACACAGACATACATCATCCATTATTTCTTTTTAAAGATTTTATTTATTTATTTGACAGAGAGAGAGAGATTACAAATAAGCAGAGAGGCAGGCAGAGAGAGGTGGAAGCAGGCTCCCTGAGCAGAGAGCCCGATGCGGGTCTCGATCCTAGGACCCTGAGATCATGACCTGAGCTGAAGGCAGAGGCTTTAACCCACTGAGCCACCCAGGTGCCCCTATATCATCCATTATTATCATAATTTTCTAAGAGAAAGAATATTTTAATGTCAAAAAGTAAAAATGACATAACCTTTAAAAAAAAAGATTATATCTGCCCACCACCACATCACAAGAAATGGCTAAACAGATTTTCACATGGAATGTATGGTTTGGATAACATTAGTCAGCTACCTGGACTAGGAAGACTGCATTTCACAACTGCCCTCTCTAGTAGGTGTGGTCATAGAACAGGCCGTTGGAGCCAATGTAGCCAATGGAAGCTGAGTAGAAGTGACCTATACCACTTACAGCCTGGTCCCTAAACACCCCACACACCCTTCTTCATGTTCTTAACCTTCTATAGATGGACAGTGATGCCCAGGGCAACCTTCAGAGATAAGTGTTGTCAAAGGGGGAGCCTCTGTCTGCCTGGAACCCTCCCTCGATAACTGTGGGCCATAGAGTACTCACCCCAAACCACTTTGGCTCATCATGTAAGAGAGAAACAAATTTCTATTATGTTTATACCATACACATTTCAGAATTATTACAGCACTTAGCCCACATATGATTTCAAATATGAGCTATGGATCAATAATAAAAAGACAATCTAGTTTTTTAGAAACCTAGAAAAGCCTACTAACTACAACCAGATCTGCAACGTTTATGGCCTATATATTATAAGCTATGTCAGAAGAACATACCCCAATGGTCAATAAAAACATGAAAAGACGCTCGTTCTCACTGGTCATGAGAACAATGCAAATTACAACCACAGTGAGACATCATTCCATACCCACAAGAATGGCTAAAATTAAAAGATTGACAACACTAAAGTTGACAGAATGTGGAGCAACTGGGACTCTCATACACAGCTGACAGAAGTATAAAATGGTATAAATGCTTTGGAAAAAGGCTTAGCAGTTTCTCATAAAATACTCCCTTACTCTCTGACCCAACAATTCCACTGCAGGCATTTCCTAAGAGAAATGAAAGTATATGTGCACAAAAATATCTGTTTAAGCCTTTTCACTGCCGCTTTATTCATAACAACCAAACAACGGAAATAGCCCACAAGCCCAGCAACAGCGTATACAAATAGTGCTGTATTCATCCAATGGACTACTACTCAGCAATAAAACTAACAAACTGCTGATCCAAACAACATCATGAATGAATGAATCTTAAAACATTTTTTTCTTGTTTCAATCATAAAACATTTTTGCTGAATTAAGTGTTAACACAAAAAAGCACCAATGGCTAAAAAGAAATCAAAACAGGGGTTGCCTGGGGCAAGATTGCAAGGGTTGCAGTAAATCATTGGGAAACAGCATGAAGGAACTTTCCAGGGTGACAATAATTGTCTATATACTTTGATGAGGGAATAGGATTCACGGGTATATATATTTATCAAAATATCATGGAATGATACACTGAATATTTGTATATTTTGCTGTACATATTACCTTAAACAAGTAAACAAATATTGAACTCTGTTTTGCATGCTTAGTGTTTAGGGGTGAAGTCTATTGATGGCTACAACCTACTCTGGAATATACAAAGGGATGAACAGTTAGAATAACATATAATAGAAGATAGCAAAATATGGTGAATATGTGTATACTTACATATGGATTCCTTCAACTTTTGTTGAAGGATCCTACAGGATTCCTTCAACTTTTCTGAATGTATGAAATTTCCCATAAAAAGAATTGGAAAATTACAAAGGCTATGGGACATATGCAAAATTCCCTTCGGAGGATCCGGGGGAGGAGGTCACCTCAAAGAAATAAGCAGTTTTCACCAAGAGCATCTAAAAGTGAAGAACAACAAGACATTAAAGCGACCGCCAATCAGGATCGTCTACACAGTGCACAGACATGCCGTAGGCAGAGGAGACAACAGTATTTCAACTACAAGCCCCCCATTACAGATGTGTTCTCGTGAGCCCAATGTTTCACACATGGGCAACCACATAGGGTAAATCACCACTAGTGCTGTAAGGATTTAACAACAGTTAATGATTCTCAAAATATAGAGACAAGCTAGTCTCCAAACAAAATGGGGGAAGGGGAATGGGGTCCTTTAAAAATGTGTAAGTTGTGCTTTATGAAAAACTCACTACATTGTCCATATTGCTCTCACTTCACAGAGTATCATGAAAACTTCAATGTGAATCAGGATTTAGCAACCACTAGATACAGAAAGAATCCTGGCCCACAGCAGGTTAAGTTCTAATCTTGACTCTGCCACTAACCAGCTGCCCGTCCTTGATAAGACTCCAAGTCTCTCTGGTTCACTTTAGGAACTCATGAAACTGAACTACCCTCCTGGCATGTAATAAAGGACAAAACGAGAAGAGAGAAGTGCTAGGCCTTTATAGGAGCATGATAACTTTCTCAAGAGCAGGCAATTATAAAGCAATCCACAGGCCACTTAGCATTGATACTCCAGTTCATGAATACTAACTCAATTTTGAGAAAGGGCACTAAGATGAGAAAAAGCAAGGCTCTAGCCCTCTCTGCCATGGGAACTGGGCAAGTCCCTCAAGACTCTGGGCCAATAGGACCAGAGAAGACTCAAATCAGAAGAATTCCCAACTAACCCAACCTGCTCAAAAAAACCTTGCTCTTGAGAGACTCTGCGCCCCTGGATACAGGCCAGGAATGCCTCACCCACCACCAGGGAGCTGAACTCCTTTCTCATCTTTAAAGTTCTTGTTCAGATGTCACGTGCTTTGGGAAGCTTTCCAGCCAAGTCCAGCCGCTCCCTTTACACTTTACAGACAACCTATAGTAGAGCCCTCACCACGCTGTATGGTAATCACCTGTCGATCTGTGTAGTCTCCCTGACTAGACTTTGAGCCTCTCTAGGCTGTAGTTCTTGCCTCACTGGCATTTATCCACCTTGTCTCAGCACAGTGACTAGCAGAGGCAGGCACTCAAAGAATACGTGTAAATAAACGCATTAACCAATCCCTGATGTCACTTCTGGCTCTAAAATGTTAGGCATGGTGTTTTTAAAATGCAAATGCAATCACGGACATAAACATTCTTTATTTCGTCGTTGAATGCCGTGTGTACCGAGTGCCTGGTGTTGTGACTGCTGCTGGAGCTGTGGGGATGATAAAACACGATCCCTGCCCACAGGGCACCCTGCAAATATGGAACCTTGTCGTAACTGCAGGAGCAAGGTCAAGGCTAGGGCCCGTTCCCAGTTCCCCCGTCACTTCCCTTCTTGCAGCTGCAGATCTCTGCCTCTTTCCCCATGAGCCTTCATTCCTCTCTCAAGCTGCGACCTCTGTCCCAGCTGGCGAAACTGCAAAATTCGGCGCCAATCATCCACGCCCTGCGGCCCAGCGACAAAACCTCCAGGCGTGCCCCAGAACCCTCTCCCCTTCTCCCCGCGAATGGAACAGTCCACGGGGACTGAAAAGCTGCGTCCACCCCGGCCCGCGATCAGTGGTGCAGCCCCCCTCATCGCCGCTGCGCAGGCGAAGCCCGGGCCGTTACTCGCCGACGCCCAGCGCCCTGCGCAAACCTTCCGGCGGGCTCGGGGGATGCGGGCTATACCTGCGCGGCCCGCTGCTCCTTCCAGAGCTTCATCTGGTCACTGGCTGGATCCCGGCTGTCTGCCATCGTGTGTGACTGGCTTCGCAGAACGCTGCCCGCGGCCTCGGATCTCACGTCTCCACCCTCAGCCGACGAATCGGTCTACCGCCGCGCGACAGAAGTAGGCGACTTCAGCCTCCGCCGGTCAGCTCCGCCCCCTCAGGGAGGCCACCTCCTGATTGGCCGCTCCAGCGCCAGGCAGGATGGGATTGGAAGCCAAATATGGGCGGGAGAAGACGGACTAGGAGCGGGGTCCCCTCTGGAGGGAGACGGAACCTCGGGACTGGGAGAGACCAGAGAGGTGTGTGAAAAGGGAAGGGAGCCCGGCCCCTCCGACCCCCAAGCCTGCGATTTATGAACCCAGAGCTGGGCCCCACCTATAGGGCCCTGACTCTGGCCTCGGGTTATCAGCATCCCTCAGGCTGCGCTGCGACGCGACGGCGGGTGGCCCGCTGGTTTTGATAGGGGAACGTTGAGGCGCTGCTGGGTGGGGCTTTGCACTCTAAACGTGATCTCAGCTCTTTATAAGTAAGAAATCCCGGGTTAAATTCCTCTGTGCAAAACGAATTTTTGACTTACCCTAGTGTTAGTATCGTTTGCAACTGAGGGATTGAAGGGAATTTGGAATAAATGCAAACACTGATTCCGCAGTTAAGTTTCAACCAGTTATCTTACTCTCAAGTGTCACGTCAGTTTTCCTGGACACAGACTATATGCACAGAAAAACTGCTTTTTTAAAAAACGGAAAAATGGAACATTGACAGGTTCTTAATGCTCTTTGTATAATATAGTCTCAAATGCAAAAGAAGGGAGTTCATTCAGCCTTTTAGGTTCCCATTTGGCTCAGCAAGCTCACCTTTTTGGAGGGTCTACCATGTGCTAGATGCAGCTAGATATTTGCCAGACTTTATCATTTAATCCTTACAACAATCTCGTGATGAAAGTTTGGTTATCCCCCACTTTAAATATGAAGAATCAGGCTGAAGAGAGGTGGAGGAACTTGCCCAAAGCTTAAAAACTAGCAAAATATCAGAGCCTAGATCCTGGGTCTTCTGATTTCAAAGCCTGTGCCCTTAACCACTGGGCTATCCTGCGTTTCTAAGAATAAGAATTTTGAAAAATTCTAAGAATTTGGGCTCTGTGTTTTTAAAGAGCCCTGTTGGAAAATTAAATACTTAGTAAGTTATTGACTCGTTTGTCATTGTAATCAAATGGACTAAATGATTTTTCCCTTCAGGTGCTAGTATTTCTCTTTAAACATCTTAGTAGATATAAACATACCATAATCTTCAAATTAAGAGTGCTCAACTTTTCAATTTCACTTTTTTCAATAAAGCTACAAATAATGGATGGCATATGACCATGGAAATTTCAGAAGTTCATGATTTTACAAAAGCGTGGTATCAGGAATCTGTCATAAAAGTTTAACTTTTGCAATTCATTGAAAAGCAGCCCCCAAATCATTTTTCAGTGCCCTGTATTTTTCCTTCATTACACTTAACACAACTGTGAAGATGCTCTTAGCTGTGTGATTTGTGTGATGTCTTTTGCTACCCACAACTCAGGAAACTGAGGCATAGAGAGATTAAAGTAACTTTTTACAAGTAAAGTAACAAGTAACTTGTCCAAGTAACTTGTCCAAGTTTATACCATTATTAAGGCAGAGAGTCAGGATTCTAGCCCTGACCATCTCCTGAGCACATGGCTTGTTGAGTAAATAAATGTTGAAAAAATCAAATTAATCATTTTCTTCATTGACTAAATTTCAACAAAGTAAACAGAAAGAGACCTCGTGTGTTAACCTTTGTTCTTTATGTGAACATTGTCCTGTTTATTTTTTTTTTCCTGTCTCCTTTAGTGTTGGTTTGGATTCCTAAGGAATTTCCAGTGAAAGAGAAATGGAGAAACAAGACACTTTCAGATCATGTCATACCTTGCACATTAAAATAAGGTATGTGCTTTCAAGTAATGACAATGAATTTATTTTGGCTGCACACCTAGTATTATATTCATTGATCTTACAACTATAATCTTATTATAGTTTAAGTGAAAACACTTCTAAAAATCAGCCCTAGTTAAAAAATAAATTACATCTATGTGATTCCTAAAGTTAATTCCAAGTGATTGGCTCTGTAAACAAATTTGGTCCCAGATTTTTATATTTTATTAACATAAACTCAGGAGTATTTTCCTGGGTATTGAATACAATTGTTATTTAAGAAATGCTCTTCTCTGATTATTCAGAACCCCATGAAATAAAATGTCCTGCAGCAAAACATAATGTTGTGAATCCTGATATCATCAGATCTCAAACCAACCTTACAGAGTAGCCATATAATAGATGCTGAAGAGAAAAGGCTGGCCAGGCAATTAGGCACCTTTATTGACAGATTTTGTTTCATCACTTACTTGAAAGAAAAGAATGGAGAGGACGAATTCTGTTTTGTTGAATCACAGACAGGTACGCAGGGCAGTGTGAGCAGAATCAGACACCGAGGTTGTTATTTCTGTTCTGATTCCACCCACCCACTGAGGAGCTGAGAATGTTCCACATATTTTTATTTCATTCTTTTCACAATGGCCTTATGGAGTAACTTGGGGTTGGAGGGGGAGACAAAAGGAACAGAGTGTAAAAGAAAAGAGATGTCGTGCAATCCAGAATGCCCTGCGAGGGAAGGATGGTGAACCCTCCCTGGAACACTGCTTCGTGTTGCACTAAAACAGTGCAAGTGTTCAAAAAACTGAGCAAAACCGGAATTTACAAATGACATTATCTTTAAAAAAAAAAAAAAAAGTGTAAAAAAAACTGTCAGATGCTTTGCCCTTAATCAAGGATTAAGCTTTCTGCTGTCTATTGAGTTCTTTTACATATGTGATGTACCGCCCGACAATTAACTAAATTTATCAACATACGCTGGAATGCTAAGCTATACTAAATATCACATGCCTAAATATTATTGATCTTGTAAAGGAAAATCTTCCATATATGATCTCTAGAATATGATCTGTTTCTTATTTATTTGCCTCTGCAAAAAGCTGATCTGAAGAACGGAAAGAGCCTTCTGTTTGGATGACAGGTTTAAGCCTGTAATACTTCTGTATCATGTGAAATTCAGGTGAAATGAAATGTTTTAAAAGTTTAAAAAAAAAAAAGCAGCTTGTGGGCAAAGGCAGTGCCACTTTTGTGGTCACGCAAATTTCCACTGTGGCCTAGGTGGGCGGGTAGGTGGGGGTCTTCACACCAAAGATGTCTCCACTCTGCTTCTTGCCCATTAGCCCCTTTACCACCCCCACCCCCACCCCACCAACTCAGCTCCTGGTGTCTTGGCCAGTGCGGGGAGGGCCCTTCCCCAGTGTTAATGGGTGCCATGAGGCGAAGTGCTCTGTGGGGCAGGGGGTGGTGGTAATGCTTCAGCTCTCATCTCCCTCAGGGGCAAGGTGGTGGAAGAGCACCCAGGGTCTTCTCTGGGCGTGGGGGAAGGGCTCCGAGTGCCCGCAGTGCCTCCCCGTCTTGGATGGTGTGTCCAGCACTAAAGGAGATAGGTGTGGGCAAAAAAAAAACCCCAAACCAAACAAAAAAACTGCCAGGAGGGGCGCCTGGGTGGCTCAGTTGGTTAAGCATCTGTCTTCCAGGGTCCTGGGATCAAGCCCCATATCGGACTCCCTGCTCAGCAGGGAGCCTGGTTCTCCCTCTCCCTCTGCTGCTTCCCCTGCTTGTGCGCGCTCTCTCTCTCTCTCTCTGTGTCACATAAGTAAATTTTGAAAAACACCACCAGGAAATAACACTGTGTGAAGAGTGTGAAGAGTGTGAAGAGTGTTCTGAGAAAGGAAACAGAGCTGCTGCCATGGTACCAAAGAAGGTCACCTAACCTGAACTTGAGAGATCATGGGAAACTTCCTTGAGGAAATAATGGCCAAATGAATTTTGAGGGATGAACAGGCATTAGGAATAGTGCCAACAATAAGCATTATGTTAGCCCCACTGTGGCCACAGAAATCTGAAGAGATTTCTTCCATTCTGTCTTAAAAGCCTGACTTCATCAGTGATGGTGTTGTAACACCTTGTCTAGTACGAGAAGAGCAAGCGAACATTTGCAACTGGAGCTCAGCCTTTCTCAAGTTCGCCCAAGCATGCCAGCCTCTGTCTCTGACTCAGACTGGCTTTGGCCCCTGCTGTCCATCCACTCTCCTTCCTCATCTTTCCCTCCCTTGCAAGGCCTGTGCCAGTCTGTCGTGTTAACTACTGGGATTGCTATGCCTGGCTTGAGTTATTTTCCAGGGCTGCTGTCTTTGAGGTATTTTAATGGTCTCCTTGGTTTATACTCTCAAGTGTTGCATTCGTGCTTGACTTGGGGCTTAAATCTGTAGGCAGAAACCAGACTTGGTTAAATTTTGACAATTCAAAAAAATGACAAAAACCTCATATATAAATCAACACATTCCATATGGATTGAGACCACACAATTATATATCTGTGAAGAAGCTGATAGTTATAAATTGTACACACTGAATGTAACTAGTGGATCTAGCTGGGGATGTAGACCAGGAGGACTGGGACAGATGTCTCTCTCCCCCTCTCTCTCTCCCATGAACCCACATCATAGACCAGTAGGGCTTCAAGAGGCAAAACAACATGATGCACAGTTAAAAATCTCCGCTCTAACATCAGAGCACTTGGGTTTGAATCCCACTATGGCTTCTTACAAACTGAGTCACTTAATCTTTCTAAGCTTCTGTTTCTCTCTTGTGAGGTGGAGATATTCACACCCTCTATATTAGGTATAACCTAGGCTGCTAAAGGAGAAGAACCCCCCCAAAATACCATGGCTTAAACAATATAAAAATTTATTTCTCTCGCACGGAACACCTCAGACCTAGATGGCATGGCTGGCTAGGCAGTTCAGCTATCCTCAGTGTGAGGCTTTCGTCTCTGAGTCCGAGGTGGCTCTTCCCCCTCCCTCGGCCACAGCTGTACGCCAACCAGTGAGAAGGGGACAGAGGAGCAAAGGGAGCATACGCCTGTTCCCTTTTGAAGGCACGACCTGGAAATGGCACACTTGATTTCCGCTCACAGTCCCTGGGCCGGAATTTGGCCACATGGCCATGCCTAGCTGTTCGGGAAGCTGGGGAATATGGTCACCAGCTGTGCGACCATGTGCTTGGCAAAGCTCAGGCATTCTGTGATAAAAGAAGAAAGGGAAGATGGAGCTTGGTGGTCGACGGATCTGTCACACTGATGTCCCTGGGTTGTCGCGAGGATCAAGAGAGATGGAGCGCGCCGTGGGCCTTAGTGCCCAGCATTTCCCAGCGTTGCTCCTGCGCCACACCCGGCTCTCTCACGGACTGCTACAGCTGTTGAGAGAATACAGCAAACTTGGCGTTAGGGTATTATATCACCGCCCACCCCTCTAGAATGTGCTGGAATGAAGAGACTGCCTCTGCCCACTGCAAGTGTAGGTCCCGGTCCACATGGTGATGGACAAGGCCCGGCCACTGCCCTAAACCAAACCTTCCTGTTCCACACAATCATTGCCTCAAACCTATTTTATTTATTTATTTAATACGCAGGTATATCATTCCTACCATGTCCCGGGTACTACTCTAAAAGCGTTTCCCAATATTAGCCCATGTAATCTTTACAACAACCCCATAAAGTATGAACTCTTATTATCCTCGCTCTACGTATGAGGATACTGAGACACAGAAAGATAAAGTGACCTCCCAAAGTCACATAGCTAGCTAGTGGCACGGCCGGGACTCAAACCAGGCCCCAGAGGTCACATCTCAACTTCGACATGGTCCTGCTTGCCACAAAGCAAGTAGGAATATGGGAAGATCTGGGGTGAGGGTCCCACATACTTAGAACACAACTGAAGCAACCTGCCAGCTCCTGCCTACCTCAGACCTGCCTTTTTGGGAAGGACACTGATATAAACCAATTGTGAACCCCACATAATTGAGAAAGACCACAAGAAAATGACATTCTATTCCAGAGCATCTTTGAAAGGAAGAATGGGAAGTAGTTGTGATACAAGAGCATTACTGGCCTAGAGACCCATATGGGATTGAGGGGTAGCCAAAGGAGGTGAAAAGAGTAACAGAGGAGATGGGGCTTGTGGGAGCAGTGAGAATGAAAGGGGAGGGGGAAGATCCTTAGACATCTCTCCATCCTGACAGCAAAGGGCAGCCGGAACCTCAAACTTTGAAGATAGTAGAATGAATATTCCCTGAGAAAACATGTCCATTAAAAGACTCGCTTTCCACCGGGCCAAAGAACCCATTGACCTTTATTATCACTTATATGAAACTCTCACTCTAGGATAGGTGGACATAAGCAGATTCATTTCTGAGACATTGTGACATGTAAGCAAAATTCTTCCTATGGTGTCTAGTGTCAAATGCAATTTTTCCATGCAATCTGAAAGCAAAAGTCTATTTACTTTCTTAAAATATGAAATCTTAAAATACAACATACAATATATGCATTACATGTTACTGTCTAGCTTACTTTCTGCCAGCTATCATTCAAATTTTGCCCCATTTATCCCTCCTAGCCCTTCATCTTTATCCTTTACCTTGTCTCTCTCTCAGTATTCTAGCAAATACTAGCTTCGTTCTCCAACCTTGCACTGGGCTTACATCTTCCCTAATTCCATCCCACCCAATATTCTAAATACCAGTGAACAGCACACCCTGTTACTTTCCTCCTCCCTGGCCTCTGACATTTTAACTACTTGATGGATAAATTATAGATGATTCACTCATAAAATTTTCAAAGGTATAGTTCTTTCACTGAATGCCCTTTTAATCTCTGCCTCCTCAAAAGTACAGAAGTCACGTTGCTCAGCCTCTGGGCCTGAAGTTTACCGTGTTCCCTTCTCAGGAAGGCCTTCCCATCACCTCTCTTAGTGTTACGGCCTCCTCCAGTGTTCCGATCACCCTTTCCCTGCTTTCTATCCATCCCCCGCCCCCAGCATTTCTTACCCTCTAGCATGCTATATAACCAACCTAAATTGTTTAACACATACCTCTCCACACTAGAATATAGAAGCTTCAGGAGGAAGGTGGGTTTTTGTTTTGTTTTTGTTTTTCCTGCTTATCCTCATCACCTAGAAGTTTTCTACTACTCAGTTGTTGTTTGACCAACATGGACTAAATGAATGAACAAATAAATGAATGAATGGATAAGCTAGTGATACTAGGACAAACCATATGACAAACAAACTCCGTTAAAGGATTTGATAGGATCCGTGTTCAAATACGTTATATCCTCTCATTTCCTTTTTAAATATATGTTCCTTCAGGACATGAAAGCTTTCTCCTGTTTAAGAGTGCTCTTTTAAAAAAGAAATGTATTCCGTCCATCATGAGCCTTCTGATATGCTGCACCAAAAGGAAAACATGACTTGTGTGGTATTCCTACCAAACGTGCATAACCTGAATCAAATCCTGAGGAAACAGCGGACAAACTCAAATTGAAGGACATTCTACAAAATCACTGGCCTACGCTTTTTTAAAATATCAAGAAAATGAAAGAGGAAGACTGAAGCGCTGTCCTAATTTAAAGAAGACTAAACAGACATGCCAATTAAGTATAAAGTGTGTTCTTGGATTGGATCTGGAATGAGTGGAAAGGTTTAAAAGAATATTATGAGGATAATTTAGGAGACCTAATATAAACTACAGATTTAGTATGAATAATAACATTGTATCAGTGTTAAATTTTCTGGTTTTGATCATCGCACTGTGGTTATGTAAGAGGATGTTTCGTTCTTGGAAAATACATATTGAAACACTTAGTGGTAAAAAGGCATGATGTCTACAAATCACTATCAAATGGCTGAGGAAAAAATATATACATACATACAAATAAAGGAAGCAAGCAAATGATAAAACAGAGTAAAATGTAAACAATTACTGACTCTGGCTAAAGGGTAAACTGGGGTTATTTGTATTATTTTTGTAACTTTCTGCAATTTTAATATATCGAAGTAAACATTTACCAAAGAAATGAAAATACATTCCTCAGAGAGGTCATATATAAATATATCTTCAGGTAATACCTTAATTATAAGTTATGTTGTAGCTGACTGAGGCCCAGAATGGGGCCCAGTTTAGGCCTTATCTGGGGATGAAGATGTATCAAGAGTAAAAATAAAACAAAAAAAAAAAAAAAGGAAAATTAAGGGGAAGTGGAAGCCGTTGAATTCAAACTTTATCTAGGTCACAATTTTGCCTTGGACCTAGTGATTTTTGTTGTAGGAACAATTTAAGACCCAAAGATATAAGTTAAAAAGTAAGAAAACAGAAACACAGATAATCAGGCTACACAGAGAAATGGCCATATAATTTTCTTAATTCTTACAGATATTATAACATACAATGTATTAGTACTTAAAAAACCCTGAGGTCATCCAACCAAAAGTAGTGTAAGCTAACCTTATATTATCCCGAGGTAAGGAATTACTTGCCAGAGAACATTTGTTTTTGACTTTTCATTACTGTATAATTAGTTGATTATTTTAGTGAATGTCAGCTATTGTCTTCAAAACAGGCCCTGATTTTATGACCACCTTTGGTGATGTTTGGTACATGCCCCGTATTGCTGTAGGATCACACTGTGAAATTTAGAGATTATTCTGTATGTTATTCTGTTAACAGGAACCCTGACAATACAGGTCCTGATGTCTGAAGTTAATTGTGTAGGAGATTCACCCTACTTAGGGCAACGTTCATTCCTTAAAGAGTCTAACTTCTGATATCCAAGTGTCTATAGTAAAAATCAGTCCTAAAGTAAATCTTGAGCAAAGGAAAGTATCATGATATTGGAAAGGGGTTGAGGCAGCTGAAGCCCACAAGAAGCAAAGGGTGCCGAAATGTCAGTCACCAAGACGCCTCCTCACACCACAGTGAACCCCACAGGGAGCCTCACAGTTGAAAGAAGGATCTAACAGGGGCTGACCATGGGCTGCATGGACGGGGAATTCCACATAAACTATGGACAGAAGCATTGCACTGGGCTGGGGACAGAGGAGGTATGTGGCTTGTACCAGGAAAAGTGTATGCCCTCCTTGTATCACATTCTGCCATGTTATTACTCTTCGTCCCTTCCAAATATACCCACACAAAGCCCTATACCCTAAAAGGAGAAAAATTAAAAAAAAAAATTTGTAATACTCATAAATACTCTATAACACAGAACACAATAGTCTATGAAATCAACCACATAAATTGTGAAACGAAAGTCAAAGTTCTAGTTGTTCTGTGCCAGTGTTTAAAAGAAAGCAGGGGGGGGAGGGCATAGTTGTAAAGAAAGAAACTAAATAACAGAAAGTATTGTGTGTGCAGCCCTGTGAAGAGCCCTATCTAAACTATGTCAGGGGCATATGGGTGGCTCAGTTGTTAAGTGTCTACCTTCGGCTCAGGTCATGATCCCAGAGTCTCGGGATCAAGCCCCGTGTCAGGCTCCCTGCTCGGTGGGAAGCCTGCTTCTCTCCCTCCCACTCCTGCTTGTGTTCCCTCTTTTGCTATCTCTCTCTGTGTCAAATAAATAAATAAAATCTTTAAAAAATAAAAACTAAAAAAAAAAAGTCAGATCTTCCAAACACTCCACTTCCAATCATTTTAGCCACCCTCTACATGGGTTTCTGACTACATCTAGGAAATGAAAAGCAAATCGAAACATTGTCACTACAGCCAATATTTGTAGCAAACACTCCTTCCCTCCAGAGCATTAGAAATTTGTGGTTGTGGGGCCAGTAAGGCTGAATCATAATTCAATGCAGATGTGTCATTATTTAATACTCTTGTGGATCTAAAAGAAACAACGACCTGGGGGTCAAAGCTAGTGCCTCCTTGAGAGCCCAAGCCACACGGTTGGACTGAGGACAAATGTAGCTGTGGGAAGCTGGCTGCAAAGGAAGCTTAGGAGGAACTAAACAGATAAGGGTGAGTTGATGGACATTATTCTGTCCTCATCAGAGAAAAAAATGAAGGAAGGAGGGAGGTTGGGGGGAGAAGACAGAGAGAAAGGAAGGAAGGATAGAAGGGAGGGAGGAAGGAAGAAAGAAAATTTGGGAACATAAACAGCGATCCAGACTCGACTTGGAAAGATTTATTTGTCCAGAATAAAAAGATGGAATTTGTTCCAGCAAGTCCTGGAAATTGCGGCTGAAGCAGGGGTTAAAATGGAGAGGTGGAAGAAGAAAGTCTGACACCAAGAGACCTTTGCACTTAGAAAACGTCCTGTTTAGAGCAGCACTTGCCTAGGAGACAGCAGAGAGGAGCATTGTGTGTTTCATAAGTGGTTCTCAGCAGCTGCAACTGGTTAGGACTTTAACCTTGAGCGCCCCAGCCCGCCTGACCTCAGGACATTGAGCTGCAAAGTACTTCTTGACCAGTGAACTACACGGGTCCTGTTCAACCAGCATATAGGTCTGTGGACTTCCTCCTTCCTATCCAGGTGCTAGTTTTCAATCCTCGGTTTGGAGCAGTTAACAACTCCTGACTTTTTCCCTTGGCAAAACCACTCAGTGAATTTCTTCTGTAATACATATTCCAATGCCTGGTGAATTAAGAAATACTTGACTTTTTTTTTTTTTTTTTTAACAGAAGAACGTGAACGAGAAATATAAGTAATGATGTGTGAATGAGCAAAAGGTGACCCTACTCCCCAAAACTAGATGAAGTCTGGGAAGAACCCGCTCATGTTCCCTAGTCCCAGGTGTGGGGGCAGGGCTGAAGAGCTGCGGAGAGACGAGAATGGTAAGGTAAGCGTGGTCTTTGTCACCGTAGTTCTTGGGTCCTTGGCACCACGGCTGGTCCTCCACCTCCATCCCAGCACCTTTGATTTCCTCATTCCAACAACAGTGGGAAACTGGAAACCCCTCCTTTCCTGCTGGAGCGGTCAACACTGCTCTTCTGCTGCTGCTGACGGCACCACCGTATCTTGGCATCGCTTCTAACAGACCCCTTCGCAGTCACGATGGCAACTGCCACCTTCTCTTGTTCGATTATCATGGCCTCCAAAAACCTTTTGCTGCTCTGCCAAGTACATCTCCTGACCCCTGCTGATGTTCCCACCATATTAGGGAGACCAACATCCCAGTTTTGTCTGGGACTGAGGGGTTTCCAGGGATGTAGGACTCTCAGTGCTCCAACAGGAAAGTCCCAGGCAAAGCAAATTAGATTGCCATCCCACCACCATAGTGGTCACGACTGCCACTGCCGCTGACTTGTGTCTTAGAATTCGAGGTGGGAACAGTGGAATCCGGAGCATACTTCTGTCCTAAGAAAAACTACTGGGGGAGCTTTTTCCTCTGCCTTGAGGGCGCTCTGCTGGGTCCCCTGGAGAAACTCACATGCCTCCATTTCCCCAGATGGAACTCTGCAACCCTAGGAAGCTGCCCTTCCTCTCTGCAGTCCCCTCCCTGTCCATCCTGCTCTCCCCCCAGTGCCCTTATCTTCAGGGAGGACCTACCCTCACAACCAGAGTGATGTGGCCTGTACCTATAACTTACTGTGTTTTCTAGTATGTGTGCAGTGAGATACCATGTGGATTTCTCACTCTTTTTTTTTTTTTCACTTTAAAATCTGCTAATATGTTATGCTAAATGCTACAGGGTAGGGATACTTCCAGATAGGTATACTTGCAGATTTAAAAAAAAAAAAAAACAACAACAAACAACTCTGAAATCTTTTGAAGAGAAATTTCTTAAATTTCTTAATCTCACCAAAACTTTTTTTTTAATCAAAATGGGAATTAATTGGCCAGTTTTTATAAAAGCCACATAGGCTCATTTCAAGTGCTTTAGAAAATAGAGAAAATCGTATAAATTTAACCAAAAAATTTCCCAAATCCTACCACTCTAAAGATAACCACTGTTAATATTTTTATCAATTAGATAAAATTACTATTGTGTATGTCCTTTTACTTTTACCTATGCCTATATATGTGCTTAGATATAGAAGGCTTTATTTTTTTTTAAAGATTTTATTTATTTCTTTGACACAGAGAGAGCGAGATCACAAGTAGGCAGAGAGGCAGGCAGAGGGAGAGGGGGAAGCAGGCTTCCTGCTGAGCAGAGAGCCCAATGCGGGGCTCGATCCCAGGACCCTAAGATCATGACCTGAGCCGAAAGCAGAGGCTTTAACCCGCTGAGCCACCCCGGCGCCCCATAGAAGGCTTTAAATAATAATGAAATCGTATATATGTTATGTGTAAATATTGTGCATATGTGCATAGCATATTTCCTTTCATTTATATGTCATGAATATCTTTCCGTGTCAGTAAATGATAATTTACATGATCATTTTTAATGGTTCTAGAGATGCTTACTCTAGGTGTTCTTAGCTGGAATAGGTGCTAAAGAAATTTCCCGAGGAGAAACTGTTAAAAAAGGATTTTTTCTTAGGGGCTAGCTCCATTTCATTGTACTGTTGGCACCTCTTAAAAAATCTGCCATAACTCTAATTCCCAAAAATGTTTACAGAGTAGTCCATAAAAGTCCATAAAATATCTAAAAGGGTATCTTTATCAAACATCAGCCAAAAAAAAAAAAAGGAACTAGAAAACCCAGAGCTCTGTTCTAATAGACAATAAATCCTATAATGTAGACAGAAAGCCGTTCCAGAAAACAAAAACCAAGAGGAGAAAGTAACTCACCTGCTGACCACTGGCAGTGTAGCCCCAAAAGGTGAAAAACAAATGGAAAAGAACTGAATGAAGAAGCTAGCAGTCATGAAGGGAGCAGAGGTAAAAATCATAGGAGAAAACAGAAGGTCAGCCCTTAAGGTAAGAAAGAGAAGGCAAATATGAAAAGACACTCCGAAACTTGAAGATTATAGTAGACGACAAAGAGGAGTACTAAAAAGCAAAGCAAAGGGATAAGAAAACAGTGCAAAGTACAAATCAATACTTACATGTGTTCTTAAACTGGAACAAACTTTTAATTATGACACAATTCATACTTAAAATTTTGGATGTGATTTAATTCATATATATGTAATGACTATACGTTATTATAAATAGTAACAAAATGAGACAGTACGGACCCACCACTCAGCCTTAAAAAATCAAACATTACTAATATGGGTAATGTCTTTTGTAATTCCTTCCCTGACACTTTCCTCTCTCCCCTTTGCTTGTCTTTATAGTTCAGCCAAACACCTATGTTCTATAAGTATTTGGGGAACAGGTCCTGCATATTTTTAAATTTTATGTAAGTGCTATCACGTTGTATGTGTTCTTTGGTAAACATGAAACCTGACGAAGCCGAGTGCATCTGTAGGAGATGAGATGTAGGTATGTCTGCTAAAGTAATGGGCAGGCCAAAGGGAAGTCTCCTGCTTGAAGGCTAAGACGTCTGCTATTCAGAACTGAAGTCGAGCACTATCCAGAGCCAGGGTTTCTGGACATGGCTAGTAAACTGGTAGCAAGGTCTAGCCCAAATCTCCTTGCAGAGGTCTTGAGAAACCTCCTCCAGAACAACTCGTCCTACGAGAAGAAAATCTAGGCATGAACTGCAGGATCCAGGAACAAAAAACCTTGAATTATCCAAGAGAAGTGGCAATTCTAAATATCACCTAGGGGCTGTGAGGCAGACTTTGGGTGCAAGTTTAATTCCAACAGTACTGCAAAATAAAAGATTATTCTTTCTCTATATTCTGTAACATGCTAGAGCCCAGACAACACTGCGTTAGCATACCACCAACAGACTGTGATGAAGGAGAGAGCGCCATTCTTTCTCACTCTGCCAAGGTCAACCGTGGCCTCTGGAGGGCTTAAGATGTCCAGCGGGAGGACGTGGGGAAGCCAGTGGCACTGCCAGAAACACAAAGAGCTTCCCTGGCACCCAGCTATTAACTCAACTATCCTTTCAATATATGGGGACACCCTACTGGAATTGTCAAAATATTTGAAAGAAAAGTTGGTAGAGGTTTGGACTTTCTGTCTCTGAGAAGCTAGTGAGATTGGGGATTGATGCTAATGTGCTTCCATAGTCATCCTCGGGCTGGTGAAGTCTAAGGAAATGTCAAGTTATAACTACATGAGCAGATAACCCAGGGTAGAAGTAAGGTACTGCATGGGAAATGCACGGATAATTCAGTTTGCCTGGAACTCAGGATCTCTGGAAGTTACTGGAGGATGTCTGGGAACCAAAGCTTCTCTCAAGTTCTATGGGACCTGGAAAGCCAGGCTAAAAGGTGTGGGCTTCTAAGGCTTCCTCAGTCCTGCTGAAAATGTTTTAACACATAGTGTCATGCCCAGACACCGTGTTTTAGGAAGATTAATTTGTCAGCATATAAAAAGAGATCATAAAAAAGGGAGAATGGAAATCAGAAGAACAGTCATAAGCCCACTAGAAGAGTCTGGATAAAATGAAGGAAGAGTAGTGGCGATGGGACAGATTCTAGAGTGACTGTAAAGTAGAATCGATGAGGATTGAGCACTACATCTGACACATCATTAAATGATGTTTGCACATCATGATAAACGATGCAATGCGAATACATATGGAACTTGCTGAAGTTTAATGCCTTTGAAACTGAAACCACAATGATGCCTAGAAAATATGTCACTATGGAATGTCAGTTTTGTTGTAACTCTAGTACAAAACCCCTAGGAAATAAACACATTCTTCACGTATATCCTATATCCTATCTCTTTCCCTTTTAATTCATCTAAAAGAAAAAATGTCCTAGAAGGAGAGACAGGAACATGTCAGTTTCCCAGACCTTCAGATTGCTAGCCTGGTCGTGTGAAGAGAAATCTGAAAATTACACTGGGCTTTATTCTAGAGAATCTGAGAAGCCAGACTTCGAGTGTCATGTCTCCATCCAGACTGTGCGTGTTGGGGATTTGAGTGAGATTTCCACTGGGTCCCTGATCCCATGCCTACCACACATTGCCATCCTCGGTCAGAACTGGTGTCCCACAGCACTCCAGGGAAGGGAACTGTTTTATGTGCTGGCTGGGCACCTATGGCCCTGTGAGTGGGCTGCGAGTGGAGGTCTCTGACAAGAGAACCATGAGCTCTGTTTTGAGATGGTGGTGTCCCCCATTCAGAGAAAACAGATGTACACATTGATTAAATGGTTCATTCTAAGCGATTCCAAAAGAGATGAAGGAGAAAGCGACCTCTCCAGTAACGACCCCATTCCAGCAATGACCCCATTCCAGCAACTCCTCTCCTGTTGGAGAGCAACCACCAAATCTTAACTGAATGGCTGACGCCCACTTGCTGATCCAGCATCCCTCTAACCTGTGCCCCAGGATTGTCATGTGTGAGTATAAAGAGCATGTGGCAAGGAACAGGAGGGGACAACTCTTCTAATTTCCTCTTTTAACTTGTTTTAACTTTAATACACTTATATTTTAGCCAAGGGGGATATTAGTTTGTTTGTTTACTTTAGAAGAACAACCTGGGCTTCTTATAAAACAAGATGCAACAAAATAAAAATGTACAAAAAGTGAGAGTTGTTCCCCTTCATGACCTACTCTTTTGCCAAGCTCATCGTCTCCTTCTCGTCATACGGTACATACTCGTCTGAAAATTGCTTATGTTACTCAAAAATACCTTAGGACTCTGCTTTTGTGTCAATATAGACAACTACACCTTGTTCTTTTAGGTCCACACGTGATATTCTATAGGATGCTCACACCATCGTGTATTTAACCATTCCGCTAGTAATAGACATTACGTAGTCTCCAATGTTCATTTTTACAAACAATATTGTCATTAAGTCTGTCCTTGACTGTACACTTTTATATGCTTTTATAAGTCTTCCTGTAGGAGAAATTCTTTTTTTTTTTTTTTAAGATTTTATTTATTTATTTGACAGGAGAGAGATCACAAGTAGGCAGAGAGGTAGGCAGAGACAGAGGGGGAAGCAGGTCCCCTGCTGAGCAGAGAGCCCGATGCGGGGCTCGATCCCAGGACCCTGAGATCATGACCTGAGCCGAAGGCAGAGGCTCCAACCCACTGAGCCACCCAGGCGTCCCTCCTGTAGGAGAAATTCTTAGAAGATGAATGACAAAACTTCTTCCTCCTATGCACAATACTCCGACGCTGGCCAGATATCCATCACACCAACCTTCAAAGTCGGGCATCCACTGTCTCTCTCCCCCACTCACATCCACTTCCAACTTTCATCTACGTGCTGCCCCTAGCTGGTTCACTGGAGGCAGGCCACTTTGTTTTATGCTCAGGGGATCTGGCCAAGCAAAAAGAAGCAAGAATTTGTGTCATAAGTATAAAACAAGCTTTCAAAATGATGGTCTGAGAAAGAGCCTACTGAGAAATGGTGGATAAGAAAGTGGGTACTCTGAGGTCATAAAGTAGACTGAATGTCTTCTCGGAGTCCCCATTAGTTCTTAGTTTTGACTCCTCGTCTCAGTGCTGGGCAGGAAGAATTTCTAAGTATTTTAGTAGATTCTCCTTCCTAACC
>CM052815.1:21279179-21292548 GCA_028533885.1 Nasua narica
CCATTGAAATTGGCCCATGAGAAAGTAGAGACTGAGTAAAATACAGCTTTGTCTCTTTGTCCTTCATTCCTTAGAGCATGTGATAGAACATGAAGGCAGAACCCAAGTTCAACTGAGGACTGAGGGATGGGCAAAGCACCACCTATTCTTAGGAAAAAGAAATTCTTACGGATCGTGGAGTTGAAGACTGACTAATCTTTGGTTACTTGACCTTGGAATAAAGCAAATGGAAATAGATTGAAACATTTTTTAAAAAAAAAGATGTGTATTTCCAGAGAAATTCATGCCTTGCAATCAGTAAAAGCCTGTGATTACTTAGCCATTAAAGCAATCCACAGACTCTTAAATCCATAAGGTATAAAATTATTTTGTAATTGATACAGCCCACCACCGAGAGCTTTCTCTCCAAAGCCTTTTTATTTTTATTTTTTGTTATGTTTATTATTATTTTTAATTCTAATATAATTAATGTACACTGTTATATTAGTTTCAGGTGTACAATATAGTGATTCACCAATTCTGTATATTACTCAGTTGTTAATCAGTATCATAAAGGTACTCTTAATCCCCTTGATCTATTTTACCCAACCCCCTACCCAGGTGCCTCCCTTCTGGCAACCACCGGTTTGTTCTCTATATTTGAGAGTCTGTTTTTTTGTTTGTCTCTTTTTTGCTTTGTTTGTTTGTTTTATTTCCATATATGAGTGAAATTGTATGGTATTCATCTTTTTCTGACTGACTTATTTCACGTAGCATTTACCCTCTAGATCCATCCATGTTGTTGGAAATGGCAAGATTTCGTTCTTTTTTATGGCTGAATAATATTCATATATTATTCATACATATATACACACACATAATATATATATATATATATATATATATATATATATGTATATATGCATATATACGTATATGTAAAATGCTCCACACTTTCTGAACCCATTCATCTGTCAGTGGACATTTGGATTCCTTCTGTATTTTGGCTATTGTAAATAATGCTGCAATAAACATAGAGGTGCATATACTTTTTCAAATTAGTGTTTTATATTCTTTGAGTAAATAGCCAGTAGTGGAATTACTGGATTATGTGGTAATTCTATTTTTACTTTTTAAGGAACCTCCAGACTGTTTTCCACAGTGGTTGCACCAGTTTGCATTCCCACCAACAGTACACAAAAGTTATTTTTTTCTCTACATCTTCACCAACACTTACTGTTGCTTATGTTTTTTATTTTGGTTGTTCTGACGGGTATGAGGTGATACTGGCTTTTGATTTGCATTTCTCTGATGATTAGTGATGTTGAGCATCTTTTCATGTGTCTGTTGGCCATCTGGATGTTTTCTTTGGAATAGTATCTGTTCATGGTTTCCATCCATTTTTTCAATTGGTTTATTTGGCTTTTTGGTGTTGAGTTGTATAAGTTCTTTATATATTTTGGATAGTAACCACTTATCAGATATATCATTTGCAAATATATTCTCCCATTCAGTAGATTATCTTTTGGAGTTTTGGGGTTTTTTTTTTTATATTTTTGTTTTGTTGATAATTTCCTTTGCTGGGAAGAAGCTTTTATTTTCATGCAGTCCTAATAATTTATTTTTGCTTTTGTTACCCTTGCTTCGGGAGACATATCTAGAAAAATGTTGCTATGGCTGATGTCAGAGACATTGCTACCTATGGTCTCTTCAAGGATTTTTATGTTTTCAGGTCTCATATGTAGGTCTTTAGTCCATTTTGACTTTATTTTTGTGTATGGTGTAAGAAAGTGGCTCAGTTTTATTCTTTTTCACATAAGCTGTCCAGTTTTCCCAATACCATTTGTTGAAGAGACTGTCTTTTTCCCATTGTATATTCTTGCCTCCTTTGTCAAAGATTAATTGATGATCTAATCATGTGTTTATTTCTGGGCTCTCTATTCTGTTCTGTTGATCTCTGTGTCTGTTTTTGTGCCAGTACCATACTGTTTTGATTACTATAGCTTTGTAGTATATCTTGAAATCTGTGATACCTCCAGTTTTTTTCTTTTTCAAGATTTCTTTGGCTACTTGGGGTCTTTTGTGATTCCATACAAATTTCAGGATTATTTGTTCTAGTTCTGTGAAAAATGCTGTTTGTATTTTGGTAGGGATTGCATTAAATCTGTAGATGGCTTTGGGTAGTATGAACATTTTATTTTATTTTTTAAAAGATTTTATTTATTTATTTGACAGAGAGAGAGAGAGATCACAAGTAGGCGTAGAGGCAGGCAGAGAGAGAGGGGGAAGCAGGCTCCCTGCTGAGCAGAGAGCCCGATGTAGGGGTCGATCCCAGGACCCTGAGATCATGACCTGAGCCGAAGGCAAAGGCTTTAACCCACTGAGCCACCCAGGCGCCCCTGGGTAGTATGAACATTTTAATAGTATCTGTTCTCCCAATCCACAAGCAAGGAATATCTTTCCATTTGTTTGTGTCACCTTTAATTTCTTTCATCAATGTTTTATTGTTTTCAGAGTACAAATCTTTCATCTTCTTGGTTAAGTTTATTCTTAGGCATTTTATTATTTTTTGGTGGAATTGTAAATGGGATTGTTTTCTTCATTTCTTTTTCTGCTACTTCATTATTAATGTATGGAAATGCAAATATATCTGTATACTGATTTTGTGTCCTATGACTTTACTGAATTCAAGTATCAGTTCTAGTCAGTTTCTGGTGGAGTCCTTAGGGTTTCCTATATATAGTATCATGTCATCTGCAAAGAGTGAAAGTTTTATTTCTTCCTTACCAATTTGGAAGCCTTTCTTTTTCTTGTCTGGTTGCTGTGGCTAGGACTTCCAGTACTATGCTGAATGAAAGTGGTAAGAGGGGATATCCTTATCTTGTTCAGATCTTAGGGGGAAGGCTTCCAGTTTTTCATCTTTGGGGATGATGTTAGCCATGGGCTTTTCATGTATGGTTTTATTTTGTTAAGGTATGTTCCTTCTAAACCTACTTCATTGAGGATTTTTATCATGAATGGATGTTATACTTTGTCATATGCTTTATTTACATCTTCTGAAATGATCATATGGTTTTTATCCTTCTCCTGTTGATGTGATGTTTCACATTGATTGATTTTCAAATACCGAGCCACACTTAACATCCCAGGAATAAATACTACTTGATCATGGTGAATGCTTTTTTTAAATGTATTGTTGGATTTGTTTTGCTAATTGTTGAGAATTTTTGCATCTATGTTCATCAGAAATATTGGCTTGTAGTACTCTTTTCTGTACTATTTTTATCCGGTTTTGGTATTAGGGTAATAGTGGCTTCATAGAATGAATTTGTAAGCTTTCCTTCCTCTTCTATTTTTTGGAATAGTTTGAGAAGAATAGATATTAACTCTTTAAACATTTGGTAGAATTCAGGGCACCTGGGTGGCTCAGTCAGTTAACCATCTGCCTTTAGCTCAGGTCATGATCTCAGGGTCCTGGGATTGAGCCCTACATGGTGCTCCCTGCTCAGTGGAGAGTCTGCTTCTCCCTCTTGTTTTGCCCCTCCCCCCACTTTCATGTGCTCACTCTCTCAAATAAATAAAGTTCATATTTAATAAATAAATACACACACACACACAAATAAATGTTCAATAGAATTCACCTGTGATGTCATTTGGTCTTGGACTTTTGTTTGTTGGGAGTTTTTTGATTACTGATTCAATTTCATTGCCAATAATTGGTCTGTACAATTATTCTATTTTTTCTTGATTCGCTTTTCAGAGGTTATATGTTTCTAGGAATTTATCCATTTTTCTTCTAGATTGTCCAATTTCTTGGCATTTAATTTTCATAGTATTCTCTTTGTATATTTCTGAGGTGTCAGATGTTATTTCTCCTCCTTCATTTCTGCTTTTGTTTGAGTCCTCTCTCTTCTTCCTTTTTTTTTTTTAAGATTTTATTTATTTATTTTATTTGCGAGAGAGAGAGGGAGAGCAATGGGAGAAGAGGGAAAGAGAAAGAGAGAGAATCCCAAGCATACTCTGCACTGAGTATAGAGCCCAATTCGGAGCTCAGTCTCATGACCCCGAGATCATAACCTGAGCCAAAACCAAGAGTCACATGCTTAACTGACTAAGCTACCCAGGTGTCCCGGGATATACTTTTTACCACTTTTGTGCTTCCTATTTTTCTTTCTTCTGCTTATGGTCTTTCCACTCAAAGAGTCCCCTTCAACATTTTCTGTAAGGCAGATTTACTTGTGATGAATTCCTTTAACTTTTGACTGTCTAGAAAACTCTATCTCTCCTTCTATTTTGAACAATAGCCTTGAACAATAGCCAGATAGAGTATTCTTGATTGTACTTTTCTCTCAGCACTTCGAATATATCACACCACTTTCTTCTGGCCTGCAAGTTTCTGCTGAAAAATCAGCTGATAGCCTAATGAGGTTTCCCTTGTATATAACTGTCTTCTTTTCTCTTGTTGCTTTTAAAATTCTGTCCTTATCACTACATTTTAGTTACTGTGTGTCTCAGCATGGACCTCTTTGAGTTGATTTTTTTGGGGGTCTCTCTACATCTCCTTGATCTGGATTTCTGTTTCCTTTCCCAGATTAGGGAAGTTTTCAGCTATTATATTCTCAAATAAATTTTCTGCCCCCTTTTCTCTCTTCTCCTTCTGGGATTCCTATAATATGAATGTTGTTATGTGTGATGGTGTTGCTGTGTTCCATTAACCTATTCTCATTTTTTATTAATCTTTTTTCTTTCTCAGGTTTACCTTGATTGCCTTTCATTACCTTGTCCTCTAGGGTACTGATCCATTCTTCTGATTCCTGTAGTCTACTATTTATTCCATCTTGCACATTTTTAATGTCAGTTATTCAGTTCTTCATCTTTGATTGCTTCTTTTTTATGTTTTCTGTCTCTTTATAGAGGTTCCCACTGAGATCCTTCACTCTTTTCTCAAGTCCAGTGAGTATCTTTTTTAAAAGATTTATTTATTAGATTGAGAATAAGTGATGGGCAGAGGAGAGGGGGAGAGAGAGAGGGAGGGAGGTGAAGCAGACTCCCTGCTGAGCAGGAAGCCCAGTGCAGGGCTCAATCCCAGGACGCAGAGATCATGACCTGAGCTGAAGGCAGATGCTTGACCAACTGAGCACCCAGGTGCCCCTCCAGTGAGTATTTTTATGACCATTATTTTAAATTCTCTATCAGGCATATTACTTACCTCTGTTCCATTTAGCTCTCTTACTGTGATTTTGTTCTGTTCTTTCATTTGAGATATATTCTTCTGTCTGCTCATTTTGTCTAACTGTCTGTATCTGTTTCTATGTGTTAGGAAAGTCAGCTGTCTCCTTCTCTTACAAGTAGTGACCTTATGAAGAAACAGTCCTGTGGTGCCCTGCAATGCAATGTTCCCTGTTCACCAGAACCTGGTTCTTCAGAGGTATCTCCTATGTGTGTGGCATGCACCTTCCTGTTGTGGCTGAGCTACTTTTTCCTCCTGTCCATTCATCTTTAGTGACTCACTTCACCTGCTGTGCGCAGGATTTGGTTCCTGTGTTGTTAATGGACCAGTCCGAGGCCATCTTTGGCTTGAGTTGGGTCAGGCCAGGGATTTGCCAGAGCTGTGGTGGCACTGAACTGCAGGGTGCTCTCCCTGTGTTATCCCCTGGGGGGGCTTTCATTGGTGGGTGGGGCCTGCAATTAAACCACCTGTCTGCCCCCAGCCCGCTGCTGGGGCTACAGTCAAACCAGTGTGTGGTTATTTTCCCCTCTTTCTGGGACAGGAGTCACTTTGGAGTGGCACTGGCCCTATCAGGGTTGCTCACACTTGTGGCACCACTACAAAGTCCTTTTTAGATATAGCCACATTTTTCAATGGACAAGGGGTACCCTCTAGACAATACACCATTGGTAACCAGATGAGCTTGCTCAAGAAAAAGAAATCTTGTAATTCCCGCCCATTAAGATGTGCATGCTATGGGACAGAGGCCACTGTGTAATGTTTCTTATGTTGCCTTATCCTAAATGAGTTTAAGTTGTTTTTATTATAGTTATTCTTTCCTTTCTACCATTCTGTACTGGGATATTGGGATGATCAAACATCTATTAGCAGCAATGCATCTAACTATGCAGAGCTATACCCAGATCTGAGAGAACTGAACACCATCAGGGGTCCTTATGTCAAAGTTAGATCAAGCAACTTGATAATGCTTTGGATGATCTCCTTTAAGGAAAGAGGCGGAGCTGGATGACAGAAACCAAAAGCACCCCATGTATAACAGAAAATCATGTTCAGCCTCACAGTATGAAATGGGACCTGGGGGAGGGCTTACCCACAGGGAAAGGAGTTGTTGTAAACTACATGTGGTGGTTGGAGGAGGCAGAAAATGCTATGTGAACAAGAGCTGACAAGTTCTTCACTGGCTGAATGACTGGGTCCTATCACTACAGCACAGGAGCCCTGAACTTACTACTGTACACCTAGTTCTTGACTGCAGATCCTGAAACTAGTAGAAAGCAGTTTCAAAAATGCCTGAAGAGGGTAGACTTAGGACAAATCAAAGGAGAGAAGAAACTTCTACTCAAGATAAATGTTCAAATAAAATTTTCAGGGCCTATATTGAGAATGAGTAGAAACAACCAGCCAATGAACTCAATGATGGTGAAATTAATTCACTGCTTATAAAATGCAATTGGTATCCTGCTATCAAAATTACTTTAAAATAAGTACATTTCAGAAATTCAAGAAAATAAGTGAAGCAATAATATACTTTTAAAAAGACAAGAAAATGTAAAAAAAAAAAAAAAGGCAGCTTAAATTCAGAACCAATGGGCATGGAAAAGAACCAATTAGAAATCCTGTAGATGAAAAATATAGTCCCGGAAATAGAAACATATGGGGAACTGAATATACAGGCAGTCCTCACTTTGTACAGTGTAGTGTTAATGCAACTTATGTACATCAGAACTGTGTCCTCACTTGCATTCTTCTGTGATCATTGAGGATACAGTTAGATATGCACAAATTTCTAAATATGATACCATGCAAGGCAAGGATGGCTTGGACCCTAGACTGGACAAAGTCAAAGAAAGAACTCATGAATATTGGAAGCTAGTGCAAGAATTTACTTATAGTGTAACACAGACAAGTAAAGATATTAAAACATGAATGGAAAACTGAGACCTAGGGGCTAATTTAAGGCGCTCTAATATACATATTTTTAGGCTCTAGAGGAATAGAATGGAATAGAAAGGATGTTAAAGGGTCAATAACTGAAGAAAAATGTTAGTTTTCAGATTTTTTTAAAAGTGCATATTAAGGGACAGCTGGGTGGTGCAGTTGGTTGAGCAACTGACTCTTGGTTTCTGCTCAGGTCGTGATCTCAGGCTCCTAAGATTAGCCCCAAGTCAGGCTCTAAGCTCAGTGTGGAGTCAGCTTCAGATTCTCTCTCCCTCTGCCCCTCCTGCTTGTTCTCTCTCTCTCTCTGTCTAAAAGAAATAAATCAATCTTTTTTTTTTAATGCATATTAAGTGGGACACCTGGGTGGCTCAGTTCGTTGAACGTCCAACTCTTGATTTCCGTGCAGATCGTGATCTTGAGGTTGTGAGATAAAGCCCCGAGTCTGGCTCTGTGCTTAGCAGGGAGTCTGCTTGGGGGGAAAAATCTATCGTCTTGTAGCAGATACCCAAGGACACTTGATTCACTGATATGTGACAGGGTGACACTGGATATAAATAGAGTAAACCGCCCATGTTTTCTTTTTCAAGTACATTTTGCCTTCTAAGATTTGGCACAAATCTTGTTTTTAATACTTCTGACGTGCTTTTCAGGAGAGGAGATTTTGAATCCATTCCTCAGGATGATTTGTTTCTTTTTTTTTTTTTTTAAGATTTTATTTATTTATCTGAGAGAGAGAGACACACAGCGAGAGAGGGAACACAAGCAGGGGGATGGGAGAATGAGAAGCAGGCTTCCCGTGGAGCTAGAAGCCCTATGTGGGGCTCGATCCCAGGACCCCGGGATCATGACCTGAGCCGAAGGCAGGCGCTTAAGGACTGAGCCACCCAGGTGCCCCAGGATGATTTGTTTCTTGAAGGCAATATTCCACTCTGCCATCTGAGTATAAACTACCATTGATGATGGAGGATTACAGCATAAATATGGCTCATGTGGTTCTCACGTTATAAAATAGTTCTTTACACTTCAGTGCAGGCTAAGTGGTATGCCCCTGGTTCACCACCACCCGAATCCAGTGCTGATAGGTCTGATCCATGCGATGGTGCTCCTTAGTGATGGCTGCCCCCTCTTCTCATTTCTCTACTTTCCTTTTCTCTCTCCTGTTGTCTGTAGTTTCTTCTGGGTTCTTCCTAAGCTTTTCAACTTTTGGCCAAAACAATAACATAAACAGATGTCATGAGAAAGTATTTCAAGTTCATATAAGTGAAAGTTGCCATTGAGAGCTACCAGAGATTTTTGCCAAGTCACAGACCTGTTCAAAAACCTAAAGGAGAAAAACAGTGCCCATAAAGAACTGTCAAGTATCCAATAATGTACATGGTCTCTCCAGTTGTTCCATGTAAATTCTTATCTCCTGGACCCACTGCTACATATGTCTCCTTGTTTCCCCAGACCTCTGCTGTTCAACAGTAGGCCTTCTGATTTTTCTAGTTCCCACTGTGAGTTGGATCAATTGCAATATCTCTCCACGTCATTGAATAGCTTCTCTGCTTCACTTGAAAAGTAGACATTCTCTGTTTGCTCCTCCAGATCCACTCCCTACCCTTCTCTATCTATACTCAGGAATCTTGACTTCATCATCCACTTGGTCCCATGATACCCTGGTTTCCTGCTGGGCTCAGCCATTGGGGGGGCTGGCGTGAGTTGGGAAGTTAGGAGGAGAAAGAGGCCAAGACATTCATACCTCAGCTGCAAAGCAAAAGCTGATGAATCTTAAACTTTGGGGTTCCTCACCTGTGCATGTTCCTGCCAAACTTCTGGGGGTCCTCACGATGTATTTATATGTAATGTATTTCCATCAAATTAAAAAAGTAACAGGCGCCTGGATGGCTCAGTTGGTTGAGCAACTGCCTTCGGCTCAGGTCATGATCCTTGAGTTCCCAGATCGAGTCCCACATCGGGCTCCCGGCTCTACGGGGAGTCTGCTTCTTCCTCTAAACTTCTCTCCTCTCATGCTCTCTCTCACTTACTCTGTCTCTCAAATAAATAAACAAAATCTTTAAAAAAATTTAAAAAGTAAGATATTTTAGTCACAGTTGAATATAACCATTGTCTCTTTCCAACTGAATTACATTCCATCATGCTATCCTTTTATCAGGTGTCATTGGTGTGGCTGTGGTTATTTTTAGTATCTAGCTAAGGAGACAGAATTGGAGATTCATTTAATTGGGTTTAGTGGAATTTAATTATGGTGGTTCATTGTCTCTTCCCTGTATAGTTAGGCTATTGTTCATAAGGTTTCATAGGCTAGAAAGTGGCAGAGTTACATCTGATTCTAATACTTAGGATCTGTACTGCCTTTCCCATGTCTGGTGATCAATAATGAGCCTTTGATTCCTCAGTCTCTTGCCAACATTTAGCACTCTTTTCCCACCTCCCTTCTGACTCCAGCACACTTTTGTGGTCTTGTTACTTGGTATTATGTCCCACTACTGCCTTACCTGTACTCTTCACTCTACCAAGCTAGAATTCTTGCCTTTGCTGAAACTTGCTCACATTGCCTGTGTCTTCCCTTGACCTGAAATAATCTTACCCAATCACAATCACTTAGGTTCTTATTAATTTCTTATTCATCTAGTTTGAAGATGGCATAAAACTCAAAATACAGTATCACAGCAAGAACGGTTAATACACATCATCAATCCAAGGAGAACTTGGAATTACCCATTACACAAGAAAATTTGAAAGGTCCTGAAATCTTAAATAAAATAAAGTTGGTATTGCTTTCCTCAAATTTGACAGTTCATAAATTTTAAATGTTGTTAACAAAAATGTTTTATATTATCATATAAAATATGCTATTTTCAAGGATTTTGTGATGTGTATGATACTTACCAGATTTTTCAAGTTTTAACTTGTGATTTCTTTTAAAGAAATAAAGGTTGTTTTGTATTCTTTTCCCTAATAAGGTATTGCAGATTATGTAAGTGTAGACCCCCGAAAATCTGGACCCACCTCAACCAGGCTCACAGCTCCTCAGGGCAGCCATTTCCTATAGCTTTAGGTGTCATTATTTCCAGGAACCATCTTTGTCTTTGCATCTTCTAACCCAGAGGTGGTAAAGGTAAAGCACCTATCACAGATGCTTCACCCTCCCCTCTTGGTTTCCCTTAACTAATCATGCTTTTTGTATAGGCCCTTCATGAAAATTCCCTTAGTGATCCCATCAGAGTGTGCTACCTGCTGTGATCCTGACTGATACAACTTATAAAAAGCAAAATAATGTGATGCATTTTAAGGAAAATTTTCTGGAGCTATTATAGGCCTATCTTGATCCATATTTATCTCCAACCAACATGGTGTTGGGCAGCAATTCACAAACTTTTGGACTTAGAGCCCATTTACACTCTTAAAAATTATTGAGGACTCCAAAGAGTTGTCTTTTATTAATGTTGGAAATATAGTTATACATATATATATACACACACACATGCATATAGATAAAAATTACAACTGAAAAATTTTAGAAATTTATTTATTTTACTTACTTGATTTATTTTAAAATTAAACAATAAGCCTTATATATGTTAATATAAATGATATATTGTTATAAAAAATAACTATTTTCAAAACAATTAGTGAGAATAATGATTTGTTTTACATTTTAGAGAATCCTTTCATACCTGACATAGCAAAGGACAATCGGATTCTCATACCTGTCTTGGAATTCCGTCTGTTGCAATATCATGTCACGTAACTCTTGGGAAACTCCACCATATACCTATGAAAAAGTCAATAATATATCATATCTGAAAAAGGCAAATAATATCTTAGTATTATTAAGATAATCTTTACCTCATTGGCCCCCTGAAAGGGTCTTGGGAACTTATAGGGTTTTCTGAACACTTTGAGAATCACTGGTGTAGAGAAATAGACTTATTTGAGAGTCAAGATCCTTACATTTTGGTCCTAATTCTGCCATGTCCCAGCAATGTGGTCTGCAAGAAATTATTTAACTTTTTTAAAACATAGTTTCCACGTCTACTAAGTGAAGCATCCAAGCAGAACTTAGAATATTACTAATACTAAAATTCTTTAACTCTTTAACTTATAATTAAATGTTTACTAAACGAAATATTAGGGGCACCTGGGTGGCTCAGTGGGTTAAAGCCTCCGCCTTTGGCTCAGGTCACGATCCCAGGGTCCTGGGATCAAGCCCCGCATTGGGCTCTCTGCTCAGCGGGGAGCCTGCTTCCCCTTCTCTCTCTGCATGCCTCTCTGCCTATTGTGATCTCTCTGTCAAATAAATAAATAAAATCTTTAAAAAAAAAAAAAGAAAGAAAGAAAGAAAGATATATTAGCTGTCTTTGAGTCACTTTGGTAGTTACCTAATGGGTACCTAATACCCATACCCATGTCAGTATGGCTCATCCAAATGTCAATGGAAGTCAAGTGCCATAGTGTTGAGCTTCATTTCTGAAGGCAGGCATCAGAAAAATAAAGAAGGAAAACATGATATCTAATTATGATTTATTTTGTTGAGAAATGCATATTGGAACTCTCAACCTCAACATTGCCAAACAATCATTTAAGATACAATGTTGTTATGACGAGACATGTTAAAGCTTCCTTAGAAAATTATAACAATGATTCCCAACTTCCCATGAGCTAGGAACTTAAAGAATAAAGTGGCAAATATGTGGCCAACCTCAAAGATACTTGACATAAATATTTTGAATCCCCCCCAAATGTAATTGTGGGCAAAACAATATAATTAGATAATAATAAAATAAAAATAAATATTAAATTCTGAGGGTAGAAGTTCTCATATTTTAAGAACTAAAGTTTAGGAAAAACAGTCTCTTCTGCTGCTTACTGGCTGGGTTGGACAAAGGGCAGAGATTGCTTTTGTAACTCTCCCCACCCTTCCTGGGATGTGTCCAGCCCATTGAGCAACCTTGTTATGGGACATCCAGTTAAACTGGATCTCCAGGGGTGGAGCTGAGGTTACACTTCATCAATGTGAGAGCAATGTGCACCAATAACACAATCCCTGCTTTTCTGCAATTTTTCCTGGGGTTTGATCTTCTATCTGGACCCACAGAAAACTGCCACTGGCATATGGGAAGAGTGATGACGGTAGAGACCAGGGGAATGGGGGAAAGAAAGAATGTTAGGATCCACTGAGAAAGTCAGTTCTTGTTAGGTAGGGCAACATTGATACAATAGATGTCTGTTCCATTGAGAAAAGACTTTTATTTAACATATGGAGCTTTCAGTGTAAGTCATGCTCTTTGTGTATGTCATAAAGTGATCTAACCTGTTGATAGAAGGCCAGAGTATTGGAATCCTCCCCCTTTACACCAGTAGAAATCATAACTGATTTTGGTTTTCTTTGTGGTTTCTCCAAATGTACACTGATCATGAACCTTTTGATTCATAGCTTAAGTGCTGTAAGTAGAGCTAGCTCTGAATTGAAAATTGAATTCTGCTGGCTAGCCAGTCCTCAGTTGTTCAGCATTCAAAAAGCTTTTATTGGGCATTTACATATGCAGGCAATGCAGGTTCAACAGTTAGTAAACAGTCATAGTATCTGCCCAACAGACCTTAACACCTACTCTTTCTCCAGTTAACAATATCATCGTTCCAGGAATTAGGAAATCAGCTGTTCCCAAAGGGCAATTGATTAAGCTGGAAAGAACCATCCACCCCCACTCAAGTTATCGGTTTTAAAATAGGGGTTCAACTGTATTATTCTCATGCACACACACACGTTTTATGATTTTGATGTCATATTTTATATCTTTTTATCTTGTGCATCCCTTAACTATTGTAATTATAGTTATTTTTACTACTTTTATCTTTTATCCTTTATACTAGTTTTACAAGTAATTAATCTGCTGACTTTACTATGTATTTACCTGTCCAGTGATATTTACCTTTCAATATTTGTTGATGTTACTATTTAGCACCTTTTTTTTTTTTTAGCTTAAAAAAGTCCCTTTAACATTTCTTGTAAGGCCAGTTTAGTGGTGATAAATTCCTTTAGCTTTTGCTTGTTTGGAAAATTCTTTATCTATCTTTACTTCTGAATGATAACTTTGCTATCATTCTTGGTTGGAAGTTTTTTTTTCTCCCCAAATATGTTTATTTTAATTTTTCAGTGTTACAAGATTGATTGTTCATGCACCACACCCAGTGCTCCATGCAGTACGTGCTCTTCTC